>BOPP01000005.1:3497074-3590909 GCA_017312745.1 Gryllus bimaculatus | reverse complement strand
ACCTAGTAATCGTTCAACAAGTTTTACTTCCTATCATTATTATCACACATTTTGTACATAAATAAGTGATATTTCACGATGTGCTAATTTTAGCATATCAGTATAACATTTGTAATTTAATGAAATTCATAAGAAACTAATTCTGAATTTGCGACGAAGACCTACGCATCTGAGGCAGTTGCAGACCGCACGCCACCAGCGCCGAGATACAAGAACATGTGGCCCCCAACGTGCTCCACGCACCGTGGAACCGTTATGCTGCCAGCATTACCAATCGCGCATACGCTACCCGCTCACTTCACCGCCAACCATCGTCGGCACGCCACGCTGGTGCAGTTCGTTGATCAGCCACTGGGGATTTAGAGGGCCATGCCCCCCAAGCCTAAAGTTTCGTTTACCTTCCTTATTTTGCCAAAACTTATTTAAATTATTTATTTGTTCGAATTATGGAATTATTTAAACAATAATATGTATATTATTCACATCTACAGTTACGTAAATAATATACAATAATGTAACAAATATGTTATTATTTAACAAATATCCTACGATTGCCCCACCCTACATAATCCATCCGCTAGGTCATTGGAGAACGAAATGGCGGCATGTGACAGCCAAACTTCTGCCTGCATGCCAGCTAATGGTCGTGTGCGTGTGCGTCACACAGGCGATTGGGTACCGAGTTGTTCGTCCAGATAACTAGGCCGACCCCGGAAGTGATGCCGTCAGCTACAACGCGCCGCGCTCTTTGCTGTCCTGGAGGATCATTTGACCAGCGCACATTACATCCACCATTACATCCACACCGTTGTGCAGCCTTTCAAACCTTTCTTGCCAACAGAGTGCGCTTTTCAATCCTCACACTGCTCGCCACACTGGAGTCCTGCCCTCACACCGCCCGCCTTACGCAACGCGCTCTCGGCGATGTTCCTCAACTTCCTGACTGGCAACCTCGCCGGGCCCAGCTCGAGCATTGTGGGACATCATTGGCCAACGCCTAACTTATGCTTTTTGCGGGGGGGGACTTTTTTTTCCCCCCCCCCCAAAAACCCCCCCCCCCCCCCAAACTTTTCTACCTGCTCCGCTGAGGGTGCAGGAGGGCTGGAACAGTGTACAGAGGACTCTATTCGCCACCTGTAACGTCCAGTCCGCATCGGGTTCGCCCTACTGCTCACGCAGGTACACGTGTTTCACGTTATGGTTCTCTTACTGAACATGCGAGTCTCAAATGGCTCGCCCATTTAAATCATGTGTCGGGTATTGTAATACTTGTTCTCCACCAGAGTACACACACACACACACACACACACACAACACACACACACACACACACATATATAATATATATATATATATATATATATATATATATATATATATATATATATATATATACACTAACATAAACCGCCCCCGCTTAATAAAATAAATACCCTACTGTTTATTATTAAACCTTGCCATTGCCTTCGTTTACAATGTCCACTGTGTCCGGTATTGCTCTGAAAAGCACAAATAGTGATGAAGGACTCTCGTGCACGTGAGACGGGGTGGTGCGCAGCGCCCGCGGGGCGCGCACTCACCGGCGCTAACTGCTGGAAGACGCGTCAGCGTGAAAGCCGGCCCAGCCGAAGCGCTTCAATGGTCGCGCGTAGGGGGCGCAACCTCCAAGCAGCGGTGGGCGTGCGCGAAGCCAGCGCGTCGCCCCGCACGCGTGGTCCGCGGCAGCGCACGGCGCGACCGGCGCCGCCCTCCACGGCCGCAGCAACGCAGTGCACGTGCGCCACAGCAGCGCGCTTTCCACCGGCGCCGACGGAAGCCTGCGGATTAGCTGCTGATACCCACTCCCAGGGGGGGCCCGCCCGCCGGCCATCTCCATTTAAGCTAGCACCAACGGTTGCTAGACTTCTACGCAGCTACGTCGAATATCACCCCTTCGAGAGAAATCTAGCAGGCCGGCAGCTATGATTGCTAGTTTCCGTGCTTCCCCGATCAACACGACGATGACGAGCAGTACCCTAACAAAAAGACCACGGACTTCGCACCGACTTTACTCTACTTTGTCCTCATCCTCACCCCCTACTTTCACCACATACACACTTACATGCACTACACACCTCACATGCGGATAAACGCAAAGCTTGCCGCATTGTTCTGGCTTGGCAGTGCCCCTTGTGAATACCTGCGTTGAAGAAAACGCAAGGCCGACGGGTTTATCGGAACCGGATCTCGCCAACCTGTGGGGAAATCAGCACCCACTTCTCCTGATTAAACAATTACCACACTTTATGGCACCCATACCTTAGTAGTTAATCACACCCGAATCACTAATCAGTGGAGTGTTTATGCTTTGAAAACGCTCTCAAAAGAGTAAATTGTTAGGGTATTTATCTTTTGGAGACCACCAATCTTGTCTGTTGTAGAGAATCGAATAATTCATAAGAAAATTTGACAGTGTATTTTTTATTAAGACATGTAAATAAATGTTACTTCGGATATTCTATTTTTTCTTTTCCGTTTCCATATTAGCAGATATTTGTGTACTTATCTCATCGAATGTAGCACCTTTCTTGGCTAAAATTGTAAACAAAAATTTCCGTTATGAATATTTGCTGTCACTTCACTTCTCAAAAAAGTATGCGTTTTTCAAAATAGATTTCTTTTACTGAGAAAATGAACGCCGTCCCAATACAACCAGCACTACATTTGTGAGTAAGGTGTGCTGATGCTTGCGGAATTGCCGCAACTTAACATGATTATCCGATGTTTTCGTCCTCAATTCTCAACGGTTGATTTCATCCTGAGGAAGTCACAGTAGGATTGATCCGAAGATTGCCATCCGGCTAGGAAGCTACGTCTCCCAGCCGTGGAGCGACAGAATCGTTTTCCACTAAGGCCGCGAAGAGTAAAATCTCGTCCCGTGTGTACAGGCATATTAACATTTAGTAGCAAGAAGAAAAACATGGAGAGCATTGCGAATTCACCTGCCACCCTTGCCATGGACGAATAACAAGTTCCGGAAAAAAATGACTCTTGAAAGTCTTAGTAGCCATTAAATTGACATTACTGCTCGAACTTATTATCGTTTCTTCTGATGAGTAATATTGATTCATGGAAGCGTCAGTCACTTAGGTATTAGTCTGCATGTAGTGCATTGACGGTTTGCAACGTAACAATGCTTCCTCCTAGGCTGTCGTGATCGTCAACGTTACATATCGGCTCGGGGCGTCGTTCTGCACTCTAAGTATTTACTCCCAGAGATCGCCGTATCACTGAGAACACTTCTAAGCTATGATGCTGCGCGTAAAGGAGTGGACTGCAACAAAAATGAGGAAAGATACGATCGCGCGAGCGTTCGGTCCGCCCTACTGCTCCGACATCGCCATGTGCTAATTGGAGAAATCACAGAAAAATATTTAGCAGCAAGCTTCCGCCACCAGGAATTCTCCTCCAGAGTGAAAGATGAATGAAAAACAATGTAGAAAACCCCTGAGCCACCGCAGCCCGCACTCACCGAGCCTGACGAAGCCGTCTCCTCGCCCAGCCAGGCCCCACAAGCAGCGCGAGCGCGCCGCGCGCGCAGGCGCGTCCGGCCGCGGCCAGGCTTGAGCGGCGGCGCGGGCGCGGGCGCGGGCGCGGGCCCGGCGCGGCGCGGGCGCGCAGCAGCCCACGCGCACCGGCGCCCCCCGACGCGCCACCGCCGCAGCGCGCCCGCCGGCCCCCCTCGCGCCGTCGTCCGCCCCCGCGCGGCACCCACCACCAGCAAGCCCGTCGTCGGCAGCCGGCCGCCGCACGCGCCGCATGCCAGCTCCCGGAGTCCCCCGCCGGCCCCCGCCTCCGGCCGCCGCCGCTCGACCTGCCACACACACACGCGACGCACATCGTCAAGCTGCCACACACATTCACTATCGCAATTACTACACTCTATTCGCGCCGCGCGGACACAACAGAAATCACATTACTGAAATGTTCTCAATTATTTAACACTTCTTGACTTTATCTGACAACAGTTTCAGATTCAAAGTACTGCACTTTATGACAGTCAACTTACCCGTAGTGAAATAAGAATGAATTCATAATAACAAAAATAAAAATAAATATTAAAAAATTATGTACAAGTTACAATAAAATGCTAATATTAAAACACTCCGCAACCTTTTCCTTCAATACCCTGCTTACCGCAGAATAAATACCAACATGCGTATGCGAGCGTCGGACCTTCCGTCCGACAATTACCGTCACATGCCTGACGCAAAATTTAACCCGGTCGTGCAACCGTGTGACTACATGCACCGCGAGAACGTCTGGCCCTTACTCCGGACAGTCTCGCTCACTCCACTACAACCCCTTGCTACACACACGACAAGCTTCCCGATAGAAACTGAATGAGAGCATGGGCCGCGTTTAATACGTTGAAGTGACACCCCCCACCACTCTGTTCCATAGATAGGCTCGCTGGCCAGGCAGCTTGTTTGACGTACACTCCCAGGATTCCTGCGTTGGTCCGCCTGCTTACGTAAGCGAGGCCGCTGCTAGCATCTCGTCAGCTTTACAGCTCTACGTTATTTTTGGCTTCTTCGGCGCTCTCTGAGTCAACCGCCGAAGCGCAACTCTCCGGAAGTTCAGGCTCAACCCTTCTTCCCCGCAGCGGCAACTATCACCGACCTAACATTTTGGCTCGTGTTAACGACGCTACAAACACTCATTTATTTTATTCAGAAGTTAAAGCACTTCTTAATGCGTAATTAACAGCTTTACAAGTCTTTATTACCTGAGCGTATAACAATTTTGAATCTATGCATGCTCTTGCCGGCAACAGTGCTTCTATCGTCCTTCAATTGAAGTAGCGCTTGACGTTTCCAATCGGAATTCGTTTACGCTGCCACAAATTAATGTTTATAGTTGGTGCTGCACTTAGTCTCTCTCCGCGATTCGGTTGCCGCTGCACCAACTTATGTTCTATCCGTCTGTGGACGTCATGATACTCACAGCGCACACCGAGACACAAGCTTTTCTATAACACATATTGATTTACAAGAAAACAAACAAATATTACAATAATTCTCTCTTAACCCTAGATCTGATAGACCTTACTATCCCCTGAATCGGGGAGCGATCTAAACTGATTGATGAAACGGTTTTGATTGCATTCTACCACTCTATTTCTGAGTGCGCGCAGCAAACCAAAGCTTCCGTGACGGATTCACACTGGGAACACCAAGCTGCATACTGGCGTAAACATGATGTGTTGTCCGATCGCAGGAGCGATATTACCGCATTGAGATCGCGTGATCGTGGCAACTCAACCACTCACCTCGAGCACGCAACAGGCTCGCCACGTGACGCAGTCACCCAAGGACACTAAGTTCCACAGGCTCGTCCAACAACGTCTTGCCTCGGACCCGCCGATTCACGTCGTGCCCAAGTTTTTGTGCAAATGACAGGCTCTCCCACTGGTCTCCAGACCCACCCACTGTCTGTCATCCCTTATATATCGAGGCTCACGTGCTACTACGTCAGCCCGCCCCGCTGCATTCTATTTCTCTGGCCATGAGGTTTTGGTCTCCGTTACTGAAGAGCGTAAGATTCCCAAAAGCCTCGTGTCTTCGTGTCTCTCGTTTCGCTTTCTGCTTTAAAAGGAGAGCCACCTTCTCTTGCACAAAACTTGGCGCCACGACGGTGAATCGGCCGGGCTCGCGAGGCAAGGCACGTGTTGACGAGCCTGTGGAGGACTTAGTGTCCTTGGGTGACTGCGGTCACGTGGGAGCTGTGTGCGTGCTCCGAGGTGAGTGGTTGAGTGCCACGACTCACGCCGATTCTCAATCGGGTAAGATCGCTCCTGCGATCGAGACAAACCATCAGTTGTTACGCCAGTATGGACTTGGTGTCCCAGTGTGACATCCGGTCACGGAAGCTTGGCTTTGTGCGCGCTTCAGAAATAGGAGTGGTGAATGCCACAATCGAAACCGTTCATCAATCACGTTTAGATCGCTCCCGCGATCAGGGGATAGTAGGTCTATCAGAGCTAGGGTGTAAGAAGGAAATTCATTGTAAATATTTGTTGTGTTTTCTTTGTAAATAAATATGTGTTATATGAAAGCTCTGTGTCTGTGTTCGCTGTGAGTATCCATGACGTCACAGACGGATAGACATAATTGGTGGCAGCGGCAACCGAATCGCACGGGAGGAGGAGCTAAGTGCACACCAACTATAAACATAATTTGTGGCAGCGGTAAACGAATTCGATTGGAACGTCCAAGCGCTACTTCAATTGGAAGGAGCGGATTAGAAGCCTGTTGCCGGCAAGAGCATGCATGAGTTCAAAATTGTATACGCCCATGGGTAATAAAGACTGTAACAGCCTGTTATTGACAATTAAGAAGCTGCTTTAACGTTCTGAATAAAATAAATGAGTGTTGTGTAGCGTCGTTAACACGAGGGCCAGAACTGTTAGGTCGGTGAAAGTGCGCTGCGGGGGAAGAACGGGTTGAGCCTGAACTTCCGGAAGTGCGCTTGGCGGTTGACTCAGAAGCGCCAAGAGCCAAAAATAACGTAGACTGTTAAAGCTCGCGAGATGCTAGCAGCGGCCTCGCTTACGGTAAGGCAGGCGGACCAACTCATGAGAATCCTGAGTGTGAGTAAACCAAGCTGCCTGGCCAGCGAGCTATCTATGGAACAGAGTGGTGGGGGGTGTCATGCTCAACGTATTTAACGCGGCGCCATGCTGCCATTCAGTTTTATCAGCGGAAGCCTTGTACGTGTGTGTAGACAAGGGGTTGATGGGAGTGGGCGAATGTCCGAGAGTAAGGGCCAGACGATTCTCGCGTGCATGTAGTCACACGGTGTTGCCACGACCGGGTTAAATTTTGGCGTCAGGCATGTGACGGTAATTGTCGGACGGAAGGTCCGACGCTCGCATACGCATGTTGGTATTTATTCTGCGGTAAGCAGGGTATTGAAGGAAAAGGTTGCGGAGTGTTTTAATATTAGCATTTTATTGTAACTTGTACATAATTTTTTAATATTTATTTTTATTTTTGTTATTATGAATTCATTCTTATTTCACTACGGGTAAGTTGACTGTCATAAAGTGCAGTACTTTGAATCTGAAACTGTTGTCAGATAAAGTCAAGAAGTGTTAAATAATTGAGAACATTTCAGTAATGTGATTTCTGTTGTGTCCGCGCGGCGCGAATAGAGTGTAGTAATTGCGATAGTGAATGTGTGTGGCAGCTTGACGATGTGCGTCGCGTGTGTGTGTGGCAGGTCGAGCGGCGGCGGCCGGAGGCGGGGGCCGGCGGGGGACTCCGGGAGCTGGCATGCGGCGCGTGCGGCGGCCGGCTGCCGACGACGGGCTTGCTGGTGGTGGGTGCCGCGCGGGGGCGGACGACGGCGCGAGGGGGGCCGGCGGGCGCGCTGCGGCGGTGGCGCGTCGGGGGGCGCCGGTGCGCGTGGGCTGCTGCGCGCCCGCGCCGCGCCGGGCCCGCGCCCGCGCCCGCGCCCGCGCCGCCGCTCAAGCCTGGCCGCGGCCGGACGCGCCTGCGCGCGCGGCGCGCTCGCGCTGCTTGTGGGGCCTGGCTGGGCGAGGAGACGGCTTCGTCAGGCTCGGTGAGTGCGGGCTGCGGTGGCTCAGGGGTTTTCTACATTGTTTTTCATTCATCTTTCACTCTGGAGGAGAATTCCTGGTGGCGGAAGCTTGCTGCTAAATATTTTTCTGTGATTTCTCCAATTAGCACATGGCGATGTCGGAGCAGTAGGGCGGACCGAACGCTCGCGCGATCGTATCTTTCCTCATTTTTGTTGCAGTCCACTCCTTTACGCGCAGCATCATAGCTTAGAAGTGTTCTCAGTGATACGGCGATCTCTGGGAGTAAATACTTAGAGTGCAGAACGACGCCCCGAGCCGATATGTAACGTTGACGATCACGACAGCCTAGGAGGAAGCATTGTTACGTTGCAAACCGTCAATGCACTACATGCAGACTAATACCTAAGTGACTGACGCTTCCATGAATCAATATTACTCATCAGAAGAAACGATAATAAGTTCGAGCAGTAATGTCAATTTAATGGCTACTAAGACTTTCAAGAGTCATTTTTTTCCGGAACTTGTTATTCGTCCATGGCAAGGGTGGCAGGTGAATTCGCAATGCTCTCCATGTTTTTCTTCTTGCTACTAAATGTTAATATGCCTGTACACACGGGACGAGATTTTACTCTTCGCGGCCTTAGTGGAAAACGATTCTGTCGCTCCACGGCTGGGAGACGTAGCTTCCTAGCCGGATGGCAATCTTCGGATCAATCCTACTGTGACTTCCTCAGGATGAAATCAACCGTTGAGAATTGAGGACGAAAACATCGGATAATCATGTTAAGTTGCGGCAATTCCGCAAGCATCAGCACACCTTACTCACAAATGTAGTGCTGGTTGTATTGGGACGGCGTTCATTTTCTCAGTAAAAGAAATCTATTTTGAAAAACGCATACTTTTTTGAGAAGTGAAGTGACAGCAAATATTCATAACGGAAATTTTTGTTTACAATTTTAGCCAAGAAAGGTGCTACATTCGATGAGATAAGTACACAAATATCTGCTAATATGGAAACGGAAAAGAAAAAATAGAATATCCGAAGTAACATTTATTTACATGTCTTAATAAAAAATACACTGTCAAATTTTCTTATGAATTATTCGATTCTCTACAACAGACAAGATTGGTGGTCTCCAAAAGATAAATACCCTAACAATTTACTCTTTTGAGAGCGTTTTCAAAGCATAAACACTCCACTGATTAGTGATTCGGGTGTGATTAACTACTAAGGTATGGGTGCCATAAAGTGTGGTAATTGTTTAATCAGGAGAAGTGGGTGCTGATTTCCCCACAGGTTGGCGAGATCCGGTTCCGATAAACCCGTCGGCCTTGCGTTTTCTTCAACGCAGGTATTCACAAGGGGCACTGCCAAGCCAGAACAATGCGGCAAGCTTTGCGTTTATCCGCATGTGAGGTGTGTAGTGCATGTAAGTGTGTATGTGGTGAAAGTAGGGGGTGAGGATGAGGACAAAGTAGAGTAAAGTCGGTGCGAAGTCCGTGGTCTTTTTGTTAGGGTACTGCTCGTCATCGTCGTGTTGATCGGGGAAGCACGGAAACTAGCAATCATAGCTGCCGGCCTGCTAGATTTCTCTCGAAGGGGTGATATTCGACGTAGCTGCGTAGAAGTCTAGCAACCGTTGGTGCTAGCTTAAATGGAGATGGCCGGCGGGCGGGCCCCCCCTGGGAGTGGGTATCAGCAGCTAATCCGCAGGCTTCCGTCGGCGCCGGTGGAAAGCGCGCTGCTGTGGCGCACGTGCACTGCGTTGCTGCGGCCGTGGAGGGCGGCGCCGGTCGCGCCGTGCGCTGCCGCGGACCACGCGTGCGGGGCGACGCGCTGGCTTCGCGCACGCCCACCGCTGCTTGGAGGTTGCGCCCCCTACGCGCGACCATTGAAGCGCTTCGGCTGGGCCGGCTTTCACGCTGACGCGTCTTCCAGCAGTTAGCGCCGGTGAGTGCGCGCCCCGCGGGCGCTGCGCACCACCCCGTCTCACGTGCACGAGAGTCCTTCATCACTATTTGTGCTTTTCAGAGCAATACCGGACACAGTGGACATTGTAAACGAAGGCAATGGCAAGGTTTAATAATAAACAGTAGGGTATTTATTTTATTAAGCGGGGGCGGTTTATGTTAGTGTATATATATATATATATATATATATATATATATATATATATATATATATATATATTATATATGTGTGTGTGTGTGTGTGTGTTGTGTGTGTGTGTGTGTGTGTGTGTGTACTCTGGTGGAGAACAAGTATTACAATACCCGACACATGATTTAAATGGGCGAGCCATTTGAGACTCGCATGTTCAGTAAGAGAACCATCAACGTGAAACACGTGTACCTGCCGTGAGCAGTACGGCGAACCCCGATGCGGACTGACGTACAGGTGGCGAATAGAGTTCTACTGTACACTGTTCCACGCCTCCTGCACCCCTCACGCGGAGCAGGTAGAGTGGTTGGGGGAGTCGCAGCATAAGTCAGGCGTTGGCCAATCATGTCCCACACATGCTCGACTGGGCCCGGCGAGCGTGCCAGTCAGGACAGTTGAGGAACATCGCCGAGAGCGCGTTGCGTAGCGGGGCGGTGTGAGGGCAGACTCCAGTGTGGCGAGCAGTGTGAGGATTGAAAAGCGCACCTCCTGTTGCAAGAAAGGTATTGAACAGGCTGCCCAACGTGGTGGATGTAATGGTGGATGTAATGTGCGCTGGTCAATGATCCCTCCAGGAACACCAAAGACGAGCGCGCGTTGTAGCTGACGGCATCACTTCCGGGGTCGGCCCTACGTTATCTGGACGAACACACTCCGGTACCCAATCGCCTGTGTGATGCCGCACACGCACACGACCATTACTGGCATGCAGGCAGAAGTGGCTGTCACCACTGCACGCCATTCCGTCTCCCAACTGACCCTAGCGGATGGATCATGTAGGGTGGGGCCATCGTAGATATTTGTTAAATAATAAACATATTTGTTACATTATTGTATATTATTTACGTACTGTAGATGTGATAATATACAATATTATTGTTTAAATAATTACATAATTCGAACAATAAATATTTAAATAAATTTTGCCAAATAAAGGAAGGTAAACGAAAACTTTAGGCCTTGGGGGGCATGGCCCCCTCTAAATCCGCCAGTGGCTGACTCACGAACTGCACCACGTCGGACGTGCCCGACGATGGTTCGGCGTGAGTGGCAGTCGGGCTAGCGGTATGCGCGATTGTAATGCTGCAGCAAATAACCGGTTCCCAACGGTGCGTGGAGACACGTTGGGGGCCACATGTTCTTGTATCTCGGCGCTGGTGGCCGTGCGGTCTGCCAACCTGCCCTCACGATGCGTCGGTCTTCGTCGCAAATTCAGAACTTATGAATTTCATTAAATTACAAATGTTATACTGATATGCTAAAACTTTAGCACATCGTGAAATATCACTTATTTATGTTACAAAATATGTGATATAATGATAGGAACGTAAAACTTGTTGACACGATTACTAGGTCTTGAAATATTACCTAGATATTCAAAACTATTGGTAACAGACCCTGAATTCACTTATTTTGCACACAAAGTTCAATGAACGCAGTGATTCTTCGTGAATAAAGATTCCACTCAATGAGGATTGTCTGGAGCTTGTACGTTGATAATTCTTAGAAGCCTTTATCAAACTCCCGGAATAACCTAAGGCAAGGAACAAAGGTGAAAGCAATAATTGATTGCACGTGGAAAGGAGAACTATGTAAAAATCTATTTATGATGGATATGCTTTATCATGAGACATGTGTTAGAAAAATATCAACTTGTTATACTATCGTAAATATTGTGTAATTCTGTATTATATCTTATACACTAAATGCAAGGCGTAAGGCAATTAATACTTTTTTGGAAATCCGAAATTCAGTACTAGAAGAAAATGAAAATCCTAGAAACCTCTCGATGAATATTTCCAACTTCTGAGAAAATTTTAATTACTAGGTCTTGTAAGTAGCAAAGTTATATTTTTCAGATTAATATTGTAATTACATCACAGATCTCAGAGACATAATTTTTTTTAAAATATAGGTAAATGTTGGCTATAAATTTGAATAATCTTGTATACACTTCAGTAAGTATGTATAGAAATTTCGTAAAAACAATTATCTGGTTTGAAGATCCATGAGATGACGAAACTGTTTACAAAATAATCGTATATTTCACGGGCGGTTGGATCTCAGCGTTCATTAGTGTACTTCTAGCAGACACTGTATTGCTGGAAGTCTTATCTCACGCCGTATGAGTTTCTAGCATTTATTAGATTTTGACTCCCATATTCGTAGCTAGAAAACGATCCTCATCTTTCACCATCCATAATATGTAATATCTTTCACCATCCTCGCGTCGCCCCTGACGGAGCGAATATATCTCATTAGAGCGGAAATATAATTTCGTAGGACCGCAGAGTTTGTTCCATGTATCACACTTTAAAGTTCAGTGGTTCGAAAAGTCTCCGTAGACGTTGAGCTAACGGACTCCAGATTTTCAAATCTGTGTGCAGACCCCGAAGCAAATGAAGATATTTAGGAGAGTCGAGAAGCGAAAAAATGTAGAAAAATTCCATGTCTGGAAACATAAAAATGTGACTTTGTGGAAGTGATCCCTTCTTAAGAGAATCCCTTCAGAAGAGATTCCTTCGTAAGATTTAGACATGTTTGTCAGTACAGAGCTGCGAAATGTCGGCTTCCTGAACGCGCTCAGGAAGGTCCACTCCAGCGGAAATCTCCCTCTAAACCTGAATCTGTGCTAACATGTCTTATTCATCGCGCGCAAAGAAATACCCCACCTTCGCTGCTTCCCAAATATCATTCATCATCCACCCTTTTATCGAAACAGAACTTATATCGTTCACTCATTAATTTACTGGGTTTTGTACTAGGAGATTTTATTTACGAGTAGTGTATTATTTTCTTATAACACAGAAAAGTTTTTATTGGAAGATAAGCAACAAAGTGAAGGATTTTAAAACCCTGGATAGCAAAGAAAATTTAGCCATTCAAAATTTTGAAACGAATCCAAAACTCTACAAAACCAAGTAGTGTCGCTACGTGGTAGTTTTCAGCAGAGAGTTCTTCAGTCACTATGTTACCGATCTGCTGAATGATGTAATGAGAAAAACACTCTGTTATCGAAAAGAGATCACAGTATGTCAGATATACAAGCATAGTCGATTTTTGAAAAAAAATTGAGGAAAGGAACATTCCAAATTTAATCAGGTGAATAGTTCTTTGTCTAATAATGTGAATACTATATTCGTATGTATAATATAAAATATTTATCAAGAAATGAAAAAGTGACATTTATATGATGCCAATGAGATTGCAATTCTGATTACAAAGGAAATATTACGTAATAAGCGGCGTGCGGTCACCGCCGTGTCTTACATTTATCTCATATGTTCATCCTGTCGCAAAGGGCTTGGAGAAAGTTATCGCAAGTACATTATCCAATGCACTGTGCAGTTACATAATATCTTAGAGAAGAGATATAGTAGGTCTTAAATATTGGAATTCTAACTTTTTAGGTACATTTTTTCAGAGTAAATAATATTCAAATTTACTAATAAGTCAATACTAATACCTAAAATCAGACATACAATTTTCTCGGGCTGGGGGGTACTCTGCATACAGTGAACAGTGACTACACGTTTTCTTATAAATACTTTTATAATAATAATTAATTTTATTAATGCTGAATAAAATATATTGTTATTTGTTGACTTACATTTATAATTGTAACAATTGATATATTGAACTACTTATCTTACTTCAGAAAATTAGTAAAAACTTTATATTCGAATATGTACCATTGGCTTTACAGAGGGGTTGGAGGACCATGAGTACATTATTGCAAAAAAATAGCTTAATAAACTACAAATAAAATACTTGAAGTAAGTATATATTCTTCATTACACACAATATTTCAATTTATTAATTTAAAAGTTGTATTCTATAGGCATGATTAATTAGTTTTGGTTAGTAATTGTAATTCACTCTATCATTTTTTCGAATGGTTTATTTTGCATGCAAACATACTTTATTCTAATTTTTTAACGACTTTAAAATATATGCTTTAGCAATGTATGTACCTTTTTCCTACGAGTACTATGATAAAAGTCTGAGGCACAAACAAGGCAAAGAGCTTAGTTCAAAAGTTCTACTTAGATACCGTGTAATTATTTACCAAAGCTTCGTTCTTTTTTTTTAATATAGCCTAACTGGATCATTTATTTTAATTGTGCATCATTTTTTGAAGAAAAAATGTTCCTGTACGAAACTAGTTAGAATGTGTCTTAGGGTATAAATGAAAGTTATACAACTATCCGATCTAAGATATTTGATTTGCTCAAAAATCACTCACCAAAAAAAGTAAGATTTGTCTCACCCAAAAAATGAGGCAAACAATGAGGAGAAGCCTGCCACAGCATGTACTTTATCGCATTATTTCTGACTTAACAATTTTTTAAAGTTGAGAGAATTTGACAAAATAATATCTGCATAATTGTTATCAGGAAAAAAAGAGGAAAATATTTAACCCGTTTTCAGAAAATATTGTTTTGTATTCATTTCAAGCACAAATTACGAGAAAATCACCCATGTTTTTTTAAAAATTGTACATTATTGCATTTAATGACCTGTCTTTGAAGAAAAAATTGAGAACGAAAGAAAAAAATCTGAATCTTCAACATTGTAGTGCAGGATGTACCACGATCCCTGAACCACGATCAAAAGAGAAACATGCTGTTTTCGTAAGTAGGACACAACGATAGTGAGATCGTAAACACACGTATAGTAACGAAAAACTATCAGTAAACAATAAAATGCTTTCACGTGGAGCACTGAATTTAAATTATGGTATTTTGTAACGAGCAAAAGGGTGAGAGGAGTATTTATCATTATTCTTGACAATGGATAAAATTACCATGAAGGTACATGATTGGTATGAGATACGTTTCATAAATAGAATATGGAAGAAAGCAGTAAGTATAAATAATTATTATATGTTTCTAATAAATTGGAAAGGAGAATAAGTTTGCGAACAATATAATCTCTTTAGATGTTGACTTCATTTAAATTAGACACGTCATTACCATAGAAGAACGGGTCTTAACTTCCGTGAGTATTATTATGGGACTACCTCGATCTTGTCAGTTCTATAGTTTTGAAGCCTCGTTATAGCCTTGTATAGGGCTTACAGCTTGATGAACCTTAATAATAACAATAATAATAATAATAATAATAGTAATAATAATAGTAAATAATAATAAATATTACTATTATTAGTAATACTATTATTTATATTATTACTGTTATTAATATTACCGTTATTATTATTACTATTATTTTGATATATTATTATTATTATTATTATTAAGCGTGTATGTATTTGAAATTTTTAAAAAGATTTTTTTCAGTTATTGTAAAAATTACCCTTTACAAATGTTTATGATCAACATCCGGGTCATTCATTTACTCTGCAACTCGCTGAACCTTTATGCCACATTTTGGTTCTCTCTCTCCTCAACAGAAAAGCGCTTCCTGTAACGAGGTATTAAATTTTTTTATGTAATCTCCAATTTTTGGTAATTACGTGATTCAGGAGTTAGATATTAGAGCAGGGAAGAAAGAGAGCCTCGAAAAGATATACATAGAAGGCAACCTCCTAATGAATGTCTACAACTCTTAATTTCCTTGCAGTTTAAAATCATGCTAATCTGAATTTGAAACTGAGAATCAAGAAAATCAAAGATGATGTTTCAAGAAATCGAAGTTTGATGATTCCCGTTTGATTTTATATTGCAGTACATTAGAAATAAAAAAGAAAAATCGCAGGGTTCAGGAAACTGAAAAAAATGGTAAAAAAGAAAATAACACCGATCGATACCTTTAATGCAAAGTAAAATAAAAAAACTCACAGAAAATAAAATCAACAACCTGTTTGCATGAGGTGACGTTTAAATGCATCCGCTGAGAACTGCAAGTGGAGCTCTCTGGCCTGTGCGGAGGAGCCGGTCGGGCGAGAGCAGATCGCAAATGCCAGCACGGGCTTCCCGCGGCGTTTACAGCCCATTGGAACCTCAGGAGGCGGGCGCTCCTGTCCTTCTGTTAGTCAGCCGGGCGGCGCGGCGGCGCCGCCGCAGCCAAGTGTACACAAAGCGGAGGCGGCGGCGGCGTCCGCTGGCGTGGCCGGGAGGGCGGCCAAAGAAGGCTTTAGTGCGTGACGGTGTTATTGTCCACCCCCTCGCGGGCGGGCGAGCGCGGCGGCGGCGGCGGCGCTGGGGGCTCTCCCGTGGGAACCCGCCGCCGCCGTGGGAACCAGCGCCACCGGGGCCACGGGCGCCAGGAATCCGACGCAGAGGAAGGTAGCGCCGCCCCGCGCGGAGAGAGAGAGAGAGAGAAGCGGGCGGTGACGCAACTAGGATTAAGAAAACCGGTATAAGAGATGCAATATACACCCAGCCGCAATCAGCCTTTGCAATTTAGGAGAAGCGCCGCCGCAGCCGCCATGTGGATTGCGAGGCCTAAGGAATCTGGCAATTAAATTTCATTTGAATCGTCTCGGCAGAAAATACAACTTCATTAAATTGTTCCTTCAGTTCGATTTCTCTTGGAGACTGTTTTAGGAATGCAAATGGGTATCTCTGTAAAAACGAGTAATACACTTGACAACGACGTACTCGGTTATATGAATATCTTACAAACACTACCGGCTTTTTTATGAACTTGATAGAGATAGACTTTCAATTTTTTATTCAATTCAATTTAAAAAAATTAAAATCACAATGTCACAGTATAATACTAGGACTAGGACAGGGCCAAGGAAGTTGTATTATTTAAATTCAGTTACATTTTTATAAAGATACGGTACTAAAACAGTCTGTGTGAAAAGCAAGATAATTCATTAAACTTATAGAAATACCTCCAAAAAAGTATCAGTACTACTTGATCCGTCATTAATTATTCAAACCATGTTTTTGATTTCCCTTCCTCTTGTTTAGTTTACTTATCCATGGGATGCCTCCTTCAGTGAATTATATTTTTCGAGTGCATTCCAAATGAGCAACATCTAAGCCATTTTGAAACTTTCTGCATTATAATTAGAATCTATAAGTTAAATTGAGAATAATAGTATATCAGTAGGGTCTCGGAAACAGGTCTGAGGTTCCGAGGTTCGTATCTTCTAGCATCTGGCAAATTTCAGTGACATAACGTGGACAAAGAAAAATTGTGCTATTTCACGTTTTGGAAAGTTGATAGTAATCCCCAAACGAACGGGTTGGGCCATTACCTGTCATTGGTTAGTTTGCAAAATAACTTAATCAAGATGAACGATAAGATACACCAAGTCATATAATATTCAACCAACATCCTGCTTTTTTAGATTCTTTAGCAATACGTTAGCTTCGTGTAGTACTCATTTTGTATCACATTCTTATCAAACAACACTTAAAGCGACAAGGAAATGTACGTAATAGTGCGATTTACCTTGTACAAAACCAAATATAGGTGGTATATTGAGCCACACTTTACCTAAAACATTCCTGCTCCGACCAGGACGGAAGGGGCACGCGATAAAAGAAGATTGCGGAAGTACGCATACTTGTATGTACAGAGTACGTGACGATCTGAAATCCGGAAAAGAATCGAGAAAGATTCTTTTTTCCGCGTTTAAAATACGTCAAGGTTTACCAAGGCTGGAGTGGCAGCCAACGCAAGTGATTGGCTATTAGCTATGTGGACCGTGAAGAGAAATGAATGAGCTTGAATACATTGGCAACGTTAAGAAGAACGAAACACAAGGCAGTGGGAAAAATTAAAATTGAAATGACACCCTAAACTTTTCCAGATTGAAAATACTCTTACACCCGCTGTTATAGATCGTTCGAACACACAAATATAATATTTGGGACCTTCACATTTACGCGAGATTTTGCGCAGCAACATCTGCAAGTAATTTTCATTTTCTAGTCACTACGCAATTATTACCTGTTAATCGCTACTTGACTAGAGGGTTCTTTGCAAGTAAAGGCTACACGTGTGCCAACACGTCTTTTCAAGTAGATAACCTCGGATAATGAAGTCTGTGAAAGTTTTCCGTTTACTCATTCCGCAAACAATCTCTGTGGTAAGGCCTCTTCTCTACTCATTCCACAAACAATAATTATACTCCCTTCTGTGTTTCGGCCTCTCAGTCCGAACAATGCGAAGAGGATGGGCCTTGTTTACGTGCCGGATGCGGCAGGCCCCTCGTACTTTGGGCAGCCCTGATGTAAACAAATGCGAACTCTGAGGACCTGCGCGGGGGCGACCGCCGGGCGAAGTGGTATCAGTTCCGTGTGGCTATCGAACAAGGAAAAAACTCCGCGGCCTCTGATACACTCAGCAGCAGCAGAGACGGCGCAGAGATTTTGCAGCAAACTTTGCCCCGTTATCTTGCGCATCGCATTCCTCACTTCTGCTCCTGTCGTCCAAAGAGGAAAATCTCCAAGCTGCATCTCTTGGCTGAACACATAGCAGAGTGGTGGAATCGAACAAACAAGCAAATAGTGGCAACTTGACAGCCATACGTACATGATAATGATATTTGACGCTTTGTTAAATTTTCCAGCACACGTATTTAAGAGAATATATTATTCACTGGTAGTTTTCCTTCTTATGTTGTTGCTGGATTGTTTTGGTTAGGTTCTTTATTCGACACACTCACCGCGGCTACGGTAATACTCCCGATCTCCACAGTCTGCCGGAACATCCCGCCGTGTCGCCCTTGGCAGATTTCCTTCTTTACGACGTCGGAACGGGACTTTCCCTCACCACGGCTGCTAGAGGAGGCCCGCAGGCTCATTTCAGCTCGTTCTATGCTTACTTCAATTGCCGAAGTACCCTATAGGCCTATCCTGGCCGATTATAATCGGTACAGGGAAGAGTCCCTATGTATGTTTGATGTGGAAGGAAGAGGATTTCAACGGTGGTACTTGGTGGATGAGGAGGACAATGCGTTGTGGCAGCGATGGTGTAATGGCTAGCGTATCGGACTGTTATACCCATGCTGCGGGTTTAAACCCGACCGAAAGGGCGAAAAAATCCTTCCTACGCCGTCTTTCGGAGGGGAAGTAAAGCCGGCCGTCCCATGTTAGTAGATTTACTTGCATGTAAAAGATCTTCAAGCTTAAATGATGCCTCTGAGCTAAATTCAAATCCCTTGTTTCTCGCCCAAGAAATACCCCCTTTCTCCACTAGTTGATGAAAGGAGCGTAGCAAAATTTCCGTGGTCAGACAGAAGAGCGGGCCTGATGGCCCGAGTCTCGCCAGGTAAAAGAAGGCATTAATTCAATTTAATTCAACCCACAGCGTAACTCGTAGTTGGCCGCAAATCAATCAAGTCTGTGCGTCGCTCAGTTCAGCGAGGAATGGAGGGATGAGGGAGGAAAGGTGATTCATCGTAGTTGAAAGAGCTTCATCATGCCACAGCACAGAAGCAAACAACCACGCTCAAGATGGAATGTTTTCGCATCATTCGATTTTGCCCGGTAAAACAATAAGACCTGCGCAAGTGAAAGTAAGTTTGCAATTTTTCCTTGCTTTTGTCACGACTCTCTAATCTCTTCAATTGATACGACTCACTCGTATTCTCGCACGTTCCTCCTCTTCTGGTGAAGAACATTGAGGAAAGTCGGCTCAAGTGTAGGTGTGAATCATGTAGCCTTGGGTGCATGCATGTGAATGCATCAATCTTCGAATCACTGCTTGTCCTTTCCTCATCAAAAAACATTTATATTCGAAAAACTCTTCTATATATTTGATTACTACTTGTTAAAGGTATTCGTAAGTTACTATTTATTCATTTACTTAGTACTTCATTTAACACGGAGTTTTTACGGCATGGCATTCTTTTCTTACTTAACTGAAAGGGAGTTTGACGCCTGGCGCATCTATATTACGAACATTTTCAAAGAAAGCGAGATCCTCCCGTCCGTCCAATGCAAACAATTTTCTGCCATCCTCCCTCCACTGAAGGGTAAAGCAAAACGAATACTTTTGCAATATTACATCGTTTGTTCTTTCTTCATCCACATCTCTTTCATAAGTCGTTGCGATTTCCTGGATGCTGAGGCCTGATGTAAACCACATACGTATGTAATTTAGTCATGAACTTGTGGTATCTCTGTCTCAATGGAATAATTTTCTCGTCCAGTCAAATATGGGAGACCGCCGCATCTCTACTTTCTACCTTCCAAACACAATGTCAAAGTACCTGAATTAGAGTAAGATTTTAGAACTCTTTGTAGGCTTTGACGCAAAATTTTCCGTTTAATCCTTCGTAAGAGTTATTTCAACTAAAAACGTATGTTGATTTAAACACTGGGTTTCTTAACGTACTCTGCATTTCTAGATGACAATTAAGAATTAACAATAAATGATTGTGAGATCATGTTCAGAAAGTAGTTGCTATTGCATTCCGTTTGAACTTAACATATTACTTAAAAAAGTGTCAGATTTCGAATAATCTGGCCAAATTTAAAAATCTAATTTGTAATTCCAAATTCATTGAAGTCACTAATTTCTCGTTAGCCACATTTTGTGCTACTCTTTAAAATCTTGGTCTCCTCCACGGCGGATGAGGCCCCTCCGTTATTTATCTTCTGACCAAAGATGTCCAACCCCAGAAAAAAATATTTTATCCAATCCACAACTTTCCTAGTTTATTGATTTGAAGTTGTCGTAATTTTTGGGGGTCATCTCAATGATGAGCCTGATATTAGATGAGAGTGTTCAATGAGCTACACTTTATTTCGCACTGTGTACTTCCTGGCTAAAAGAGAGAGGAAAGTGGGGAATTTCTACGATGTGGCGAAGCTATAACGCAGCTGGTAGACAATCCCTATCCAGAATTGTTTTTCGGCCGTTGTGTATTAGTGTAATGCATACGTTTTAGATACGTAAATAAAAATATGAATTTTTGAACTATCCCTACATAGCCTCGTCATTCAATAGCCCTCGCCACTGCATGGACCGGCACAAGTGGTATCAACTAATGCTACGACAGTGTCTCTGATGGGGATTATCGGGACGGGGGGGGGGTCGAAACAGACTGACAACTTCTGGTTCGAATTCAGCCGCTGTCGGTTGGAGATTTCTAGCTTCCAACTGGTATGATCGGTAGTTTTCCGAGGTTTCTCCGATAAACACCAGGCGAATACCGAAGCAATCCCTTATGAACAGACCGCGCACGATCTTTCCTCGCTTTTCCTTGTCCTACCATCACTCATTACATACACACACACACAGACACACACACAGACACACACACACACACATGCGCTACACTTCCGCACATGCGTACCACACATGCCACGCAGGCCTGGGAGACCAGTCAGGAGCCTAGAGCTTGTTCCGGCTGGGGTGGTGCCACGCAGGTGGAAGATGCCTGATTGGGTAAAAAAAGGCAAACCGATTGTTAAGTCGGCGCCGGACCTCGGTGCATTTACGGAGCTAATGAGCCCAGCAGACGGCTGGGGCCACTGCAGGGTTGTGCTCGTGTGCGCAGATGTGCTGCCGGCGCTGCAGAAGCGCCAGCCGCGCCCGCCGCCGCCCGTGCTGCTGGCCATGGCGGTGCTGGAGCTGCTGGAGCAGGGCGCGGCGCCGCCCACCTCCGCCGCCGCCGCCTGCTCCCGGCGTCCGCTCCGGGCTCAAGCGCTCTCGCCTCGCAGCCCGCCGGGCGCGGCGTCGCTGGCGTCCGCGCCGCGGCGCGCCCGCCGCCGCGGCCCTCGCGCGCCTCAGCCCCGCCTCCTCCACGTCGTCCAGCGCCCGCCCCCGCGCCGGCGCCCGGCCCCGCCCCCAGCTCCACACCCTCCCGGCCACGCTCCCGCCGCCGCCGCCGCCAGCGCGCAGCCCTGCAAGCGCAAGCGGGGCCGCCCCGCCAAGGCGCCCTCCAAGCTCGACGCAGGTAATGCAAGGGACTCGGCCCACTAACGCAGCGTTTCCCAAACGCCACTCTCAACACCACACAGGCAAAGGAATATTCAGGATGTATATTAAAGGGATGACGTGATCCACCGAGAGAGGGCAGAATAGTAATGAGAGAGGTATGCGAGATTTTTTAAAAGAAAATTTAGTATGAAATGATTGCAGATGGTTAGGACATGTGATCACTTAGTATCATTTTGGGGAGCAGAAGGGTGGTAATAGAAGGCAGTAAGAAAGATAGAAGCTTGTCAAAAAAAAATACTGATTGGAATTAGAGGTCATGCCATGGCAAAAACTTAGAAAGGAAACAGGGAGAAGTAAGTTTTGGGAGGAGGCGAGAATACTAGTATTAGGGTAAAAGGTATAAGAAGATTTTAGAAAAGAGAGGAGAAGGGTACGCTATAAAATGTAAAACGACAAAAGCTGGCGTCAGTAGGTCGAGATCTAGGGAGAAAGGGAGGAAAGGGAGAAGTTCCTTGAGAAAAGAGGACACTCTGCAAGAGCTGTAAAATTGTTAAGGGAGAGAGCTGTTAATATAAAAGAGGTTGTTAAAAAGAGAGAGGGAGACACAGAACAACAGGACTTTTGTGAGAGAATTACACAGTCCAAGTACGAGTGTTTCTTTAAGAAAATAGAAGGTTGTGATGTACCGAGAAGGGAACATGTGATCGAGGGATCACATGGAAATATTTGGTCGAGGGTTACGGGAGGTTTTGGAAAATAAATAATGGACGGAGGCGTACAATGATAAATAGGGATATTATGTGACTATGAAAAAAGCGAGGGAAAAATAATGACAGAGAGGAAACAGGATGGTGTAAAGACAGAAGACAGGCAGAGATAGTCTATAAGGTATAATGATGAATAAATTTAATAGGGAAAGGTAAGATGATACAAAAGATGGGGACGTGAAGAACGGGAAATAGTGTAACTGAGAAAAGAAAGCTGAGGAAATAGAGAATACTTATTAGGGGAGTGGAGGTTTTATTGAAAATTTTTGTAATGATTGGGTGAATCTATATCAGCTGTATCTATAAAGAAAGTTGAATAAATTAGTTATGATAATGATAAAGTAAACTTCACCGCTGAATATAATAGCTAGATTCGAGTTTGAGAGGTTAGGCCCGAAAATATAAAAGGTCTCGAATAATTCCGAGAATCACAGGGTAACACCGACCTATTGTTCCGGCATGAGGTGTTTCTCAGGGGCGGGTGGAGTAAGAATTCGTGCTTCCCAGCTCTTGGCCGGTCCTTTCGGTAACACTGTAATTAAAGTAATCAACAACACGAGTTCGTGTAATTCCATAGTTAAATTAATACGTGTTTTTTTAAAGAAAGACAAGGGTTAGCTAAAACGAAAGAATATTCTTTGTGAGAAAGAGCTGAATATATAATCTCTTTCGGACCTATTGTGATACGTATCTTCTTTTCTCAATGAGTATTCCAAATCACAATGATTGAGGAAAATCTTATTATATAATCTGCTTTCAAAGAACTTAAATTTTAAAATTTTAAATGTATCAGAGCTTTGGGAAACGCTGATTTGTTACTACAGAATATCGAAATGAATGACTTATGGTTATCGTGAAATAAGACTCCATAACACCATCAAAATATTACTTTTTTTCATGCACAATAACATACTTTATTACGCTGTGTGTACTATTAACTAATTTGCAATAAGTAAAAGAATAAATGCAGTATTACAAAAAAAATATACATATTACATTATTACTCGTAGAAAGTGATGTCATTTTTTTTATACTTACTTAAACACACCATACCAAGTATTACACTAAACGAACATATTTATATCAATACCAGGTATATATTAGAAGACTTTTATGAGTTTATGAGTGATACAAAATACTGTACCAATTCATTTTAAATAAAAGTTAACCAAAGTTCAAACATGCCCGAAATTTAATTCTACGCTCTATTACATTTCTTCTTCTATAAAGATAGTTCTTTTAAAAAATATTGTACATCAGATGAAATAAATAGATTCACCAGTAGTTCATCTGATAGTATAGATAACAAGCCTTTCTTTACAGGGTGGCCACTTTTTGAAAAACAAGGCAAAAATTAGAAGTTCTTGTATTATGGAAAAGGTAGAGAAATGGCAGGGAATTTGTAGACGAATTGTTAAATGTAAGCGAAAAAATTGAGACAGTTATGTGACTAAATTTTATTCCTTAAATAATAGTCCACCAAATAAAAATGACTCAATTTTTATTTGCTGTTTTTTTATAATTTTTATACGGTCACGGTGAAATCAGAGAGCTGATAATTTACAATCTGGCTTCCTTCAGTAGTTTTTAAAACTAGTGTAAAATATTCTACAAGTCTTATCACTTAAAAACAAACAAAATGTAATGGAAAATAGGAAAAAGTCGGGGGTATTTGCTCCAGAAAATAAGTGGCTATCCTGCTTTATTTTCTGAACTTGGAAAATCTATTGGTCTCACATTCCCTACTTCCGTGTAATTCTCCTCCAAAATATTAACTAAACCAGTAATCCCTTAACAGAATGTATTTGATTTCCTAAGTTCTAACATACAACGTTAATACACTGGATTTGGAACCGCATCTTTTCGAAGAAAAGAAAAATTAAACCACAAAACAATACATTACTGCACAGTATTGCGGTAGGTATTGCGTTCATTATTTTATTACTTTATTTTCGAGCTTCATAAGTAACCGATAGGAAATATTAGAGTGTCTCCACGATTTTCACAGTGGCTATTTTTCCAAATTATTTTCAAAAAATCTTTCTGTGGGTAAAACTATTGTGTATCAGCGGTATGAACATCAGAACTGTAAAAGTCACTTTTATATTTCACTGAATGTAAGAAATTTTAAGAATCCAAAGTAGATTGAGGCAAGTCCATGTAATCAATCTACAATTCCAGGATACAATTACTACTGCTATAGACTAAAAGCTTTACGATGTTAGTTACTTGCAATTTCTTTTTAGTCAGGTCTGAACTCTCGATTTAGCCGCACTCTTTTCCCAGTTTGCACCTCCACGCATCTAAGGGTTCCACCATGGTTTGTCGCGGTATCCTGAGCCTTCTTTGGGATAATCCCAATGAAAAACCCTCTAGTGCTTGTTAATCACCACGCTGAGGTACTCTTTAGCCCCGTCTCATTCCTATGCCTATAACCGTGTTAGTTCTTGTCTCATCTAGGTGTCTGTACCATTGTTCTGGGCATAAAAAACAGATCAGTAATACAAACACAGATACTACATACACACCTCACTCAGTAACCGGTCTGACAAGGAATTTTGGAAGGTAATATTTAATGATCGACTCAATTAACAAATGGGAAAGTTTTCTTTCACGTATTATTTACGTGATTTACAATTTACGTGAATTTAAAATAATACCTGAACACGTTAATTCACTACTCTATTATTTTAAAGAGATATTGTTTTCTAAACAAAAGTAAATATTTCACATTTTTTACCTTTTTCTATCTCGTAATAGTTTAATTGAAAAGAGCCTTCATAAGAGAAAAACCTTTTTTTCAATAGAAATTTTCCTGTAAGAATTTGAACTGTGAATTCGGCCCTGAAATATACAAGAACTTCGCTTTAAATAACAGCACTTGCTCCTATACATCCTAAGACGCGACCATTTCCGAACGGGGCATTGCGTTAGTTTTGCGGGGGCGTGGCGTGGCGAGGGCGGCGACTGAGGGCGCGGCGCGGGGTGGTGGTGTGTGGCGCAGGGCGCGTGGAGCGCGTGATGCTGTGGCGCTTCCTGCTCAACCTGCTGGAGGAGCCGCGCGCCGCCCCCGCGCCCGCGCCTTGCATCCACTGGGTGCGCCGCGAGGAGGGCCTCTTCCGCATCACCAACACCGAGTGGCTGGCGCGCCTGTGGGGACGGCGCCACGGCAACCCGCTCATGACCTACGAGAAGATGGCGCGCGCCATGAGGTAAGCGAGCAGCCAGCCACGGCTGTGGCCAGACATGCCACGTGCCACTCACAAGGGCGCTATTGCCCGCTGAAACAAATAACAACCCTAATTTGAAGTGTCCTGACTGGGGCGCTAATTCTATGCTTGCCATGAGCGACCTAATTTCTAGAGACGCCTCTGCCAGGCACTTCGCTTTTGATTGGTCGATACATTCAACAGTGTATTCATTAGCATGAAAGCTTACGGGAGTGCGTTTACTCAGAGGAGATGGAATGAAGTTAAATGGTCGGCGCTATTCTTTGCGAACCTCTTGGTTTGCCAACTGTCGGCGTACTTCTTAATCAATATGTCGCTCTTAGCGAGCGCGCACTCACATTGACTATTTAGTCGGCGCGGTGGTCTTCACCTCGAGTTTCGCTCTGAGGCATTCACATTTCACCAACATGTGGACTTGTCAACTCTACATTGCAACTTTCCAAAAATCTACAGGGTGTAAGGAGCTCAATGAAACTCGTTATGCTCATTGTAGAAAAACCGAAACACATTTGGAGATAGTCTAGTAGTTAAGAATGTGTAAAACGTCTCATAATAGCCTAACATTGTATATTGGGTAAACGTAATTGTAGGCTTCTTTTCTTAATGATTTTTAAACGTACTCCGTTTTATAATAAAGGCAATATCATATGTCCCCAGTATCATTTATTTTAAAAAAAGCGTTCAATTCAAGGGCATCGGTAGGCATCAGACGAGAGGCTATCCGCCAGTGTACACAACCACCTCCGAGCGAAAAGTTTAATTCTAGCTGTGAGCGGACTTGCGTAAGATAGATCGGCTTGAAATGGAAACTGTTTTAATAAATTTTATCCGCTCGTGCCTTTTCTAAGTCCTCCGTCCTTATCTCAAATACAAACCAAAATGTTTAAAAATGAAGCACGGCGGGGGTAGTGATTCAAAATTGAGGTATCTGTTCAAATAGAACAAACTAAAGCCGTTGAGGCATCGGTGCTTCAGGATGCACAAGCGAAAGCTTCTGTTGGTGAATTCCATAACTCATGAATGAGGGAGATTTATTATGTTGCATATTGAAAATATTGGTTACTTATTATTTAATGTTCCGGGTGGAGCTGTCCGAAACTTGAAATTTTGCCAGTAAATCACTCGAGAATGACGCTACTTTCTGCTAAGCCACTGCCAGAAACCGAACTTGCAATGAGTGCTCCTGTTCGCAAAAATGAAATGTTCTATTCGCCAAGAAGCAGCATATCGAGGCTATATTGAAAATCATATTTGATCAGGAATGGCCGAAAGTGTGTGAGAGTGAATACATTATAAAAACTAATGTCTCTTAAAGAAATATAGGTGAAGAATGCAAAACTATTATGATAGTAAAGTTCTTTGCAAAATTCGGTATTATAACGTGTAGGTTTCAAGTGAATTGTGCGAACACTAGTCGAAGAGAATATTTAAAATATAACAGAGGTAACTGGAAAACATTGTAAGTATACAAACGTTTCGTTTATGAAATATTAAAATGCAGTTATTAAATCTATTTTTGCCTGAATCGGAGTACTTTCTCGAGTAGAGAAAATCATTTACATCCCGCCTTACACGTCCATAGGCTAAAAAAATTCTGTAATTACGCGTTTTCAAGAAACACATAGCGTTTTATATGGAAAGAGGAAAATTGAAGGAGTTTGTGAATTGTACTTTTTGCGCCACACAGCATACCGCAACGGACGGGGAGCTTGTTTATATATTGCATGTTACACTAATGATAAGTTTTAGAAGATTAAGTGAGGTTTCTAGCTTAGTTGGAGCACAATGTAGAGAAGAGTAGAGAAACGGCTGAAATCGCTAGAAAATTGAATGAATGGATTGAAACCCACTATGCTCATCCTGAAGCAGGAATCGGGAATACAAAGAAGTGGGAAGATTGATCTGGGCTGTCCGAGTGACGATGGCTGAGGTGCCGACGTTTCGACCGACATATCGCGGCCCTCTTCAGGGCTATACTACGGGCAGGTCAGTACACCCCTGAAGAGGACCGCGATATGTCGGTCGAAAAATCGGCACCTCAGCCATCGTTGCGGCGTCACCCGGATAGCCTAGATCATGACTCTGGCCGCGGAAGCGTGCGATATCATTTAAGTGGGAAGATTCTCATGGAAGGAAGAACCTTACATTTTAGAATCCTGAATACGCAATTATTTTACCAAAGAAAATAGCTAGCAAGTGAATGTTAATTTTCTGTCACTCATCCCGGGATAAGTTAAAATTAGGTTAATTGAATTGTATGATGTGCTGTTGGTTTTTTACCAAGCAAATTAACTTATGCGTTGATCAAAAGTAAACACTCCGCATAATACGGTCAGAAAGGGAAAAATATCATCTTGACGAACATTTTACAAGAGACCGAAACTGTAAAGGCATAATCGGTAGAGGCAATTTTTTATTTTGTTCATATAGTAGGTCTAACACAGAGTATGAACACTGACACTAACATATTTTCCGAAAATTTTACTATCGCTGTGTTAATATCTCGTTCAGTGTCTTGTTGGTATACTCTATGCAACAAAGTTGGTAGCGTAGAAACGATCATGGACGTAACCAAAATACTCCAACAGATCAAAGTTCCAAGCACTTTGCATTTACGAGGCTCACATAGTAAACATTCGTTCAACGATCGAACTAGATGATATACATCCCAATACCAAATATGCTCCACATAGAGAGTCATATTTGGATGGGATAAGAAACAACATGAATCTATGGGGAAACATGCTTACAGGGATGGCCAAGAAAGGTTGACCAATTGAAGAGTATATTAGGTTGCATTACCGGAATGTGGACTAGGATATTGTTCTGAACCAGCACAAATGTCAACAATGATTTGGATGGCATTCTGAATATAGTTTCTCTGATCAATCTTCTATGAATTTACACCAGAAGGAAACTCTCATCGTTGGACATCGATGTTCAATTTTTTTTCCTGGAGTTGATTCCACCTTCGCTGCAGTACGTGCTGCGCTTTGCTCACTGTGCTGTACACAAACTTGAGTTATTATCACAGCACGGCTCCATGACACTTCACTACACCATATCCCTGTAGGTCTAGAGTGTACGGATTCTTAACTCAAAACTACCAAAGGCGAGATGCAGAATGCTTAGGTGTGAAGGGTATTTTGACTAAGAAAACTTTATGGAAAACTAGTTGCATGTGCATGATCTCAGATGGACGTCCAGGCAATCCAGGGACGATGTTGTCATCTAATATGTTCTGGGGGCGAGTGATTTGCTACATTTTCTCGTACATGACATCTCGCACACTCTTGATATCCGTACGACGACACCAAAACCAGGTGTACGGTTTCGTATGCAGCTTACTCTAATCAATATCTCCAACACTGATGCATTGATGCACTGAAAGAGAGGGCGACACTGACATCTAATCGGGAACTTCAATATGACTAAAAGTTTTGAAATTGATGCTCCCTATTTGAAGACAGTGTCCCCCTATTCTTTCAGCAGATAATTTTGAAGCTCGTGACACTACATTTTAATCAAAGCACACTCATATTTTGAAAAAGTGAGCACATTTTGTGCCCAGATAATGCTAATTGCACAGTTAAATGTGATGTAAAGTTCATTTTGGTGTATTATTTTGTTTTTTCAAATATTACAATTATGTATTTTTTTAAATATTTATCACGCCATTAATATGCACATTTCCTACGTTTAATCTCTATTGCACTTGTGGATTGAAGTGTTTTAAATTACTTCAAATAAAGTTTTACGACAACTCGAAAAATGTCTGTGAAAAAGATCCATTTCACATTTTTAGTAATGCTTAAACGACATTTTCTTAAAAATGGCGTCAAATTTTTCAAAGGAAATTGCCATTTAGGACGAGATTTTACTGTTCTTTAATATTCTTAAAATAACATTTTTGTTCTACAATTAAGAAACTGAAAAATGAAGAAAATATCCAGAAAATGTACTTGGTTGGCGACAGCTGGCAAGTGTTTGCGGCTTTCCGGATAGATAGACGAGACGAAAGGAAACAGAAAATTAATACACAATAGTATGTGCCATTTGTAGCACCACTAGTTCTGTTAGTTTTCGTCAAATAAAGATGGATTATGTGTATTATATCTTCCCGCTAAAAATATTCTTATCAAGTCGTTTATCTAAAACTAATTTATTGGCTACCATCTTATCGAAGGTTATTGACTCTACCAATGAGTTTATATTCAAGATACAGAGTGAGATTCTTATACATAGCCCTCCTTAAGTTATTTGCCCTTGTTAATTTCATTAGTCATGCGATTTAATGGCAACAAGAAACCAAAACCTTAATAAAGTTTGCAGATAATATCAGATATTGTGAAACAATAAAATCATGACCTTCAGTTACATTGAACATGGAACATTTGTAGTTAATAAATGTAGAAAATGTATTTGTATAGCATATGTTACTATACTAGTATGTACTGTACTCATCATCAATACAGCGTGGAAAAACTGAAACACGAGATTTGGAAATATCCAAAATAGTATATGTATATATAATATTGAAAGGAAAATTTATCCTAAACAAAACCAATAAATGCACCAATTTAGTTCAATTCAAAATTAAAAGGAAACTAGTTGTTGCTACAGAATGGCACATACTTTCGGATATTAGTTTTCTATTTCCTTTGCTCTCGGTTATCTATTCGAACTTGCCGCATATTCGCCTGCTGCCAAGTCCGTCGCTCAAAGTACATTTTTATGACATTTTCTTAATTTTTCGGTTTTCTAATTGTAGATCGGAAATATTATTTTAATAGTATTAAAGATCAGTAAATCCGCGTTCTAAATCGAAAATTTCCTTTGAAGAATTTGCATCCGTTTTCAAAAAACTGCCGTTTAACCGCCACTGCAAATACGAAATTGGAAGCTCTTTTTTACAGAATATTTTTGAGATTTCGAAAAACGTAATTTGAAGTCCGTCATTTTAAGTACAACGAAACGTCATTTTAAGTACAGTAACTCACAACTAAAATAGTATTTTCAAATTGCATGAAATGTGCGGATCAACAGCGTGAGAGATCATTAAAAAAACATTTGTGTAATTTTTTAAAAAACAAACAAAATTAACCTTACATCATATTAAATAAAGCAATTACCATTATTCGTTCGAAATTATTGTAAAAGAAATTTGCAGTCTTCTGCAAAAATTTGCGTTTCAGTGTTTCTGAAACTGCGGTGTTTTGAGATTGTTTTCACAGAAAACGGTAGAGTTTTCGAGAATCTTTTTCTGACATTATTTAAAGTGTATGTTCTCATAAATATAATAACATGAATAAATTGCCGCTAGCATAAATACTAACGACGTGATAGGCAAGTCAAAAAGTTACATTTTTATCATTTTTGAAAAAATGAAATAAAAGAGCAATATGGCGTTTATATAATTTTATACAGTATATTTATCACTATCACTATCAAAAGTTTAAAGGAAAAATTGCCAGTAGCCATTTTTGTGAAAGTCTTTGAAATTGCACATATTGCACGCAATATTGCGCGAAAACTATTAAAATTTTAAAAAAATGTACGTGACCTTATACGTCACTACAGAGAATAAACTTTACTTCAAAAAAAGCTCTGTATTATATTTTGTTGTTGTAGCAAGAGGTCCGAAAAATTTTGACATTTTCGAAAAATTAATGTTAAACCTGCAAATCGGACCTATTCCATCTTTATAGGTTTCTTTTACTCTATTCTTAAAAGAAATTTAAAGAAAAAATTGGAGCTTTTTTTTGCGAAAATTTTGAAAATGTCCAGGGGACTACAACTATCTCCAAATTCTAAAGACTTTTTCAAAATCTTAAAGTTTTGTCTCGAGCCAGATGGACAGGTTTCTTCAATTTGGGTAAAAATCCTATGCATGGTTTAGGCGCCAGCAATGTTCACAGACACCGGACGGACGGACATATCCTATATTACTCCCTATATACCTACGTATACGGGAAAGTAAAAACGAAACGAAAAAGAAGTGCCAGCACGTAGTTTTATCGATGTGAAAGCCGATATTACTGTAAGATAATGAAACAAGGACGCCAAATCTCTAAGGCGGTGGATTTCAGTGTGGGGTGGGGTGGGGGTTTTCACCTCGCAGATGTTGCCTGGCCCTCCACGTACCTCAATGAGCCGTAATTCCATTCAGCGGTATCACCCTTCCATCATCCACAGAGTAGAGAGCAACGGAAAGTTACCACATTCATCACCTGACACTAAAAGGGGGCAGGTAGAGCCTCTCGCGCACGACCCAGAATGGATCAAAAATGGGTCACATCAACATCATCATCATCATCATCATCATCATCATCAAGATAATACCTTGGAAACATGTGGTGATGTTGGTGTTACTACTAAAATGAAACGTGTGTAACAAAAAAAAAGTGCATTCATAATAGCGATCTCCAGGAAGAAATCAAATGAAATCGATGTAAATATTTGATTAGTAGATTCTCACTCGAAGAGGAAAAAAATGACAAAAATAAATCCTCAGTTTTCCTCGTTGCGTTTGTGCGGAACTGATTGTCACCTGCTTGCAGAGATGAGAAAGATAACACAATCTTCAGCTACAAGAGGATATTGAAGCTTTACAGAGCAATGACGTCATCTCGCTGTGCTCAAATTTTCCTTATGAGAAAAGTTTACTTTCATCCCGGTATTTTTTATTTAATGTTAATCATTTGCTTATACTGGGAGATTTTTATGGGTGATTTTTACTCTATCATGAAATGGAAATTGTAAAATTGTAACATCACAGTAAATATTTAAATTTAGGTCTCACATTCAGGCATGCTCTCGACATGTTTTACCTTCAAAGATAAACATTGACATTTCGAATAGCCACAAAAGGGAAATTTTATATCTGGCTTTTCCTGAACATGGTGCGTTATCAGAGATCATAGCTTTGATTATCGATTAATTCTAAACGCAATGTGCATTAACAATGCGCATCACCATCACAGATGTCTAGATAAAATTATTACGCATCGTAGTAAGATATGAAATTGGAGTGTCTAAAAGTCGACATTCGAACGTTAATGTATCACAAAATTCAATCTGATCGATTTCATAGATTTGCCACGGGCGAATGAGCAACAGATTCTCTGTATTCAATGAGGGAAAAGAACAATGGTTGTCACACAATCACGATAGTCTCTGTCACGAAATCGTGACTGTGCGTCAGTGACCTCGTTTAAAAGTTTCTTCACAAATTGGAATTCCCAATTGACTTACGCGATTCTTAAAACGCCTAACAGTACTTAAAATGATACTAAGTTAGGGGAACAGAGCCATTTTATAAAATATAGAGCATTTAAGAAATGGAAAAAATACAATATTTTGACAGCTCATATATCCGCTCTTCAATTATTCCATAATACAATTTATAGGATTTCCAGGGTTCAAATAGAATATACATTTATCAACATGCCAGTAAAACACTATTTTACAGCACTGACCACCATTTACATCAATTTGAAATACTCAGAAGAACCGATCTCTCATAAATACACTCCTAAAAATAAGACATTTACCAGATTTTTTATTTACAGATTGAGAGAAATAAGAGTTACTCGGTTCAGTAAATCAGGTTCGTAGCTCTAGGACGTCATTTTCCAATTACGCACTATTAATGTTTTGCAAATCAGGCCATTGAACAAACCATGCGAAACAGATTGTATGTCTGTCCGCCTGTTTAGACTCGTTATTTTAACAAGCCCCTAGCAGTAGCACACCTGTGGGAGTGGTAATTGTTTCGTTAATGTTCAGTTGGGTAAGGAGTTTCTGCTTCATCTTTGATAAATTTTATTATTATAATATTTCTTACCTCAAGTATATATTGGAGACTTACCAGATTTTAACAGAAAATTCAAAACCGTCCTATTGCATAAACGCTTCGTAGGATCTCTGATTATCTTACAACCACCTTGGCTGCTCACGTTTTAGACGTTTGATCATAAATTCGTCCCAAACTTATTTTATTATCGGACGAAAGGACCGCATGGCCAATGATAAAAATACTTATACTTTTCCTGTACCTCAAAAACCTGAAATATTTTAACACAAACGTGCTGAAAATGCTTGTAATGTATTGATAAACATGTTAAATCAATTACTAAACGTATAAAATTTTTCTTCAATTATTTTGTCTTTATCAATTTATTCTGGGATTCAGAGTTGCACCTCCCCCCCCCCCATCGGCATTCTCCGATTACAGGAATGACATTGGTTTGTTACTTAATGTTTATAAAGGGAATGTTCAATTCTTCATCTCTCCGCGAAGTTTACTTTATATTTCATCTCATATTTTCAGATTGGCTAAATGTGAGAAGAGCGAAACTAATAGTATTCAATTGCATATTACAGAATCCGAAAAGTTGATGTGGAAAGACAAGTACGGAACTAACCACGCTTAACAAAAAGTCATTTAATTTTCATTCACAACCTTCAATATATCTTAAATGGAAAACCGGGAACATGTGTTGCAAGATACAGATACAGAATTTACATTGGAATTTTTCTAATGGTCATGTGATTATGTTAAGTGCCTGTCTCTTGTGAAGTTTCTGAAGGTGACGTAGATTTGATATCAATGTCGAGATGTTCTAGCTTCTTCAAGATGAAAATGGTACTTTAGTAATCAGTACTTATAGTAATCAATTCTGTTTAACAATGATACAGCGGACGCCTTAATAATTTGGAAATGCGTACAAAGAATACCTATAGCGATTTTGTAACATTTTTGTTTACTCTCTAGAACTTCACATAATTAGAATTTAACTACAACGATTCTGTTTATTGCAGCTTTATAGTATTTGATTGTTAGATTTTCAAAGTAAGATAAACAAAAATAATTTAACGTGCAAATTGGAAAATAAAAATTCCTCGTTAGAAAATTTTCTTCCTTTTATTTTGGCCACTTCGGAACACGAAGTCTATCCCAACAGTAATAATCATGTCGTTACAATTTACTCAAATGTCGGAAGTCTTTGATCTATTTTCACGTAGTGAGAATTAGACTTGTTGGCCGATATATTGAATAGAAAACATCTCAGCCATTCGAGGAAATTGACCCCACGACCCTTTGTAGAGAGGTAGTCAATGGTGGGCCGATCCGGTGACCGAGATCGCTAAGGCAGTAGTGCCGTAGCGATCTCGTGCCGAAAGATCGCGGGTGCGAGTCCCGCCTCGGGCATGGTTGCATTGTGATCGTCCTTTCACCCCCTATCATCATCATCATCATCATCATATCAGGGAAGACAACGGGAAACCATCCTGAATAATTTATCCCAAGAAAAGCCGTTATGGGTCACCTAACTTCCGTATATGGAAGATAGGACCAAAGAAGAAGTCAATGGTGGATTTACGCTTCGGCACAGGAGGCATGTGCCTATGGCGGCAAAATTTTATGAGAGGCAAAACTTGTGGATTAAAATTGAGTATAAATATTTTCTCCACGTGCGATTATTCTTTTTTGATTTGCATTCTTTGCGATTATGAGTTTTGGAACAAAATTATTAAATACCCTCAAATTAATTTATTGATCGAATGATAATGGCATTTGCTATGACTTGTAATAAGTCAAAGTGAGTGATGTTTACATATTCAGGTGATAGAATTACCATTTAATTAGAATTGCCGAAAAGCAGACTTTATGCTACATCGATTAGTTATTTACCTTAATCGGAATTCTTAAAACTTCTGGTAACGTTGGCTACAACTAAGAATCATATCAGCAGTATTCCCACCAGATATCGCGGTTTTTCAATAGTCAGTGGGGAAAAACATAGTTTCAGCGGTTAGCAGGTAATTTAGACACAAATATACAAGTATGAGCAATTTTTAAACTTAAATTACACTTTTTATAATGTATAACGTTTTCTTGGGTTATTTGTTAAAAAAAATAATCGGCAATTTTTTGCATGCCTTCAGGTGACAAAGTTGATAATCTGTCTCTGGAGATAGTTTGGGTGCTCCCGCCGTGGTGACCTCCGTCCCGATTGACAGCAGATAGAGCATTGTTTACTACAGAGCGCCAGGAACGTGTCTCCGCTCCGAGCCGAGTCAGGGACTCGTATTAAAAATTGCATTTATAGCAACAAAATTACTGGGAAACAAGTAAAGAAGACAATTTCAGCACCTGTTACAATTGTGGCGCGACGAGGTAGAGATAATATAGCTCGTTGTTGTGGTGAGTGCGCTATTTACATTTTCTTTTGTTAAAAGCTGCAGCTCGTGCTACGAACATAATTTCTGTAATTAGCTCTCTCACGTGCAAGGTGCAACAGCGGAGAGACTTTCGTGGTGCGCTATATTGTACTGAATTTCAAGATGCCGTTGGCCGGGAATACGAGGGCTTGCTCGCCCACCGAAGCACTGACTCAATTCCCGTGCTGACATATGGGATCTATCGCTGCGCTTACCTTGCCTTAAAGAAGATGATGACAGTGGTGTACTTTGGCTCGAATGCATTCTTGGCACCTCTAGAAGATATTCTGATTTACCCTTTGAAGTAAGTCTCGAGAAATTGCTGCAATTTCCTCTTCAACAGAGCTCCGGAGTAATCGCTCCGTACGCGAGATTTCTACATATATCCGATCTTTCAAGTATCCCCCCTAAAAATTTAACCAGGGGTCAGATTAGGTGATCTAAGACACCACAATCCATGAGTGTTTATTCAATCGTCACTTTAAACAGTATTTTTTTTAAAGTTCATGGATCGAACAGTATGAGCAGTTGCCGAAGACCTTTCAAAGTAACCATAGAGCCTTTTTCCTGGTGTCAATTCGTTAGTTAGTAGAATAATGTCAAAAGCTGATTTACAATTTCCACGAATTCGTGCAGTGGAAAGAGCCGGATTAATATCTTACCTAAGCAATACCGAAGCAACATTCCCCTATTGGCTTTCTAGTAGTACTGAAGATCCGCTTAAATAATGTAAAAATAATACTTTGTCTGTCTATACTTGGCGCGACGGTCCACGTACGGGCCATTGCTTATCAGCAGCGTCCCGGTCTTGCGGCCAAGGGTTGTGGGATACGTGTGGATAGCATGAGGACATTCCTACACCGTATTCTGGTCTTCTCAACCTGAGACCTGGAACAGTGCAAGGAAAATGCACATTATAATCTTGGCCGACCGGAAATCCAAGACGGGGTCGTCGTAGGAAGCGAACACGCTGAATAATGAGCTAAATCGCGAGGGCAATAATGCACAGTATCATTTACAATAAAAAAATAGAGACAACCCACATATAGTGGGAGGATGCATATCTGTCAATTTCTGTGCGCATTAGAAATTTCTAAATTAGATATAAAATTGTATTTAAAAAATGTTCGGAGGACCCTATCTTGTGGAACCCTACGCACGTCCTCAGTCAGCCGTAGCATTTTAATCCACCGCTAGCAACGGAAGGAGCGAAAGCAGACTTGTTCCTGTTGGAGAGTTGGACATCGCATCTGCGCCGCGCGGCGTCGTCCGTGGCGTGGAGGCGCTACCGTGTACGCTACGGTTGTAGTAATTATCATAGGTGGAACAGATCCTCACGCGGCGCGCGCGGCGCGAGGCGCCGTGTGAATCTCGGGGCGCCTGTCCTGACCCGGTCGCCGCGCAGCGCCCCAGCCGGCCGGCGATTCCCACGGCCAGGCGAGGAACCCTCGCGCCTGCTCACGCCGCCGCCCGCGAGCGCGCGCGCGTGCGTGCGTGCGTGCGTGCGTGCACGCGTGAGCCGAATGGGGATGCGACAGCAGTCTCCATGTTTTCAAAACAGCGATGCTTTTACGAAACACTGGTGTTTTAAAGCCGGGTTTTTAACATCGAGGTTTGGTGCTCGATGTGTTTGTTTTCGATGTTTTGATTGTGAAGGAAAAAGTCGAATAATCACAATTTGTAAAAGTTAAATATAAAACAACTCAAAGTAACACTGTCAGTTCGTTTGTGCGAACGAATCGAGCACAATTTGTAATACCTTCATGTAGCAGATTATCTGTCGCCCATCAGATAACCTTGAAACCCTGTGTGTATGTAAGAGGTTATTACATCAGTTTTAACAACACCGATGTTGAATAATTTCGATAATTTTTTGGAGATGTTAAAATTTCAAACATCGTTGTAAATAATACATCGATATTTTAAAATATCGATATTGATTTGTCGATGTCGCACTCCTAGCTCCAAACACGGAGGAAGCCAAAATTGAGTAGTTAGAAATTTTAGAAAGACTGGCGCACGTCTATCGTATGGCAATGGGCAACGGAAAGGTTGGGACACAGATCAAATTAATTTTTAGGTTCACCACGAGAGGCGCAGGTGCCCGACCCCTTTCCTCCCGGAACAACTCGCCCTTGAATCGGAAGTCGTTGCAATCATTGAAGATTAGAATGTTTCCTAAACGACATTTAAGGCGACTTAATCACGTAACGTATTACTTCGCTTTAAGAGGTGCACGCATTTCACTAACATAAACTGTGAACTCACGGGAAAACTGCAGCGGCAGTATTAATCGCATTAAAGATATCTTTAGTTTGAATATACGATACCAGGATTTCTTTTCAAGTGATGTTCAAGGTCATGGAAATTATCACCAATAAACCAATACTAACCAAACCAATACCAATTATAAAAGACGACGCCGACTATGGAAATACTGACATAGTTTGCAATGTAGTCTTCACCAGATTACATTGTAAACAAAATCATACCATCAGCCCGTCCATCCATCAATCATGTCATGAAGTGCCCAGAATTAAAATCGGAATTCTAGCGATATGGCGCGCAGTCGGTAGCCTTTGTGCGTCGGGTCACGTATTTCCGAATGTCAAACGGCAGTAATATCTCAGTGGCAATACCTTGCTTCTGCAGCGTCGTCGACCAGGAGGTCCTTTGGTTCGAGACTCGACGGTGCAAGATTTTCGATATTAGCGCCATTGCTGGTTAAATTCAGGCTGTCTAGAGGACGACATTCCCACAGTTGTGATCGTTAGTTTTCGTGGTTTCTCCATCAATATTACGACAATACTCACCTTTTCTTTCTCGTCCTTGCTCTCCCCTTTGTCCTTACACTTACACACATGAACGACACTACCAGACATGTCGGGATCTTGAAGATTTTTCCGACTGGAGCAACGCCTCGCTGGGGGAGACGGAGATTCGCGGAGTGTTTTTAAAATAAGTACCGTTTTGGGAAAAAAACTCATAAAAATTGTTTTTCAACACAACATTTATTTTTAATAGCGTTAAAGTATTTTCCTACATAGTAGACACCACTCTATAGACATTTGTGTCAGGCGTAAACCAACATTTCAAAGAAAGATGCCGCCAGGAAAGATAGCCACTTCTGAACACTATTTTTGAATATAAAGAAAGTTAATCCTTCTCCGCTGTAGCTTCCGGCATCAACACTCGTCACACACTTCCGAACGCAACGTTTTTCGCGGCGGAATATCTGCCGACGCCGATGGTGGCCGATGAGGAGGAGAGCGGAGGCCGGCGGGGTAAACCCGTTCTCGGACGCCCGGGAGCGGCGCCGCGGAGTGCTTCCTGGCCGGCGCCGTGCGCTCTCAGAGGGCGGAGCGGGGAGGGCGGGCAGTTCCCGCGGGAGCCGCCTGCCGCGCTGCGTTTCACTGCTCGATTTCTCCCTCCGCGCCCGCGCGCCCCGGCGCCAACGCCAGCTGCTGCGCGCCCCGCACCGTCGCGGCTTCACGTTGCCTGCACTTGGCGCAGGCTGGAGGGATCAACGAGCTAGAATGTACTACATAGAGTGGCAGAAGCGCCTCCGTCTTTGCAGCAAATTTAAGTCATGTCTTTGTATATCAAAGCAGCGCTTCTGGAGAAACAGTGTATTCTAGTATTCCGATTGGCGCTGGTTAAGGCAGGGTGGGCGCGGGTCGCGCGTAATATAAATCCTGTGTTCCACGACCATATCCAGTCATTTAAAAATGAAATCACATTATGTAGGGAGATCGAATTGATAAATTCTAAAAACACGTTGCTTCCTGCATCGATTATTCTCATAAGAATGGAAGCTGTTTAAATGTTATTGTAGTTAGCATAACGCCTGAAAGTGTATATTATTGCAGTAAGAAGCAAACAAATACAAATAAGGCGGCAAACATGAACAATGATATATTTGTGGTTTGATGACTTCTAATTTTACTGTTATCTGCCGAACAGACTGAAGGAATTATGAATATTATGATATAATATAACTAATATAACTAAATACAGATAAGCAAAAAGACAACAATACCCGATAAACTCCGATACAAAGAACACGTCTATTCAGTTCAACAGTTCTACACGCCACCCTCAAGCACCACTCATGTTTTGACTGCAAAAAAACATGGCGCCCCCTAATTCGACGAACGTCCACCAAAAGGGTTAAAACCATAGAGTATTGCCACTCTATGTAGGACGAGTATATTCTAGCTCGTTGGTGGAGACACTCCGCGGATCTGCAGTGGCGGGTCGGCCCCTTCGCACAACCGCACAAGCTCTCTCCATCCCACTGTCGTCACCCACGAAACATTTTCCTCTATTGCTGAACTGTAAGTCTTAGCTGATGTTTAGTATCCTTGGGGATCTCGCAACGGAGATAAAATTGTTCTGGAGACATGTCCAATTTCAAAATTCCTCGGTATTAAGAGCGTAAGATAATGAAGAGACAAATTATGTATTTTAAATTATTGTGAATTTCTAACCGCTTACTTAACCTATACTGACATGCGGACTACACTGAAGGGCGATGTGAAAAATAAAAAAATTCTGTTAAAACTCATAAATGTTACCAGTACTAATCGTCATATGTAAATATAAATATCAATGAGAGCATTAATGCCAAGTGTCAAATGTTGCAATTGATATCATTCAGTTCTTAAGAAGGGATATCATGTTTTAATGCGTAGTAATAATTAGGATCTCGAACAAAGTTTTGTCCCCAGCATTATTTATTTTCAAACCATCTGGAAGGTTACTGATCGTACGATCCAAATGGCTGTGTTGAAAACAGTGGAAAATAAGTTAAAAAGGTCAGCAGTTTCTGGTTACAGTTTGATGAGGCTGTTTGCAAGATGGTATTATTTGGCAAATTTAATCTCCATTATCATGGTTAGTCTACTTCTCCGAAATCTACTCTTGCCGTCAGTTACATACTAATTGATTATTTCCCCAGAAATTATTTTGTTATTCAGATAGGCGATATTTATCAAGAACGGAAACGATAAAGATCGGTAGGCAATATCTACATCGTCTTTTCACAAGCCTACAATCTTCGCGTAAGAGACAGATTCTCCTTCAGCTATGAAAATGAGGCAATGCATTGATAGCATACGTGTTCCTATTGCATATTTCGGCACCAAAAAAATTATCTTCACTTTCAAAAGAGCTAGCATTTCTTTACAAGGGAAATAATATTGAGACCCTGTGATGTACTATTATTTTTAGTTTTCGTGGATTTGTTTCAGTATGCCATGTTGAATGTTATTTTGAAAATCAAAGAAGAACATAGCTGAAGGGATGTTGGTAAAACTGTTAATTATGGGTGTCAGTTATCAAAACAGTGGATAAATCTAGTTAAGTATATACACACATATATTTTTATATAAACTAATACATCTGTAGTCAAAATCTATGTTTTGTGGAACCATTATATCCAAAAATTGGCGAAACATCTGTCATCCGTTTGTTCGTATGTTTGCCCGTCCGCTTGTCAGTATGTGGTTAACACTAAAGCATAAACTGTTAAGACGGTTTTCCACAACAAAATTAACGTTTGCTGGCTGGGACACTTATGCAGAATAAAAAAGAATTTTAATTTTGCTTATCTTTGAAAATAATACGAGTAAGTATGTGTTGTTGTTGACTCCTAATTTAATGCTTGTGTCGTTAGTAGCTTTATACTAATGTTAATATGAATTCATGAAATCCTTTTATGGTGCGAAGTCTCATCATTGTAGCATTCCTAAATTTGAAATTTTAAATACGCCTGTGAAATTAATAACATTCAGCAAGTTGGAAAAGATGTTTGCATATTATGAACTGTGCAGATTTTACACTGAGACGGTGCCGATTCTTAATGCCGATGCCGATTGGTTTTCTTGCTATATTTCTTCTGTAAGTTTGTTGTCTGTTTGAATAATTTTAAAATAAGTATATAGAAAGAAATTGGACATTGGGATATAAAAAAAATAGTAACATTTGAAACATTGGAGGATTTTCACAAGTATTTCAAATGTGAAAAATTTACGTAATGTAAGTTATATTACTGCTGATGAAATTAATTATGATGTATTAGGCGAGAAATACTTAATGACGTAAAAATGACTAATCTGTCTGTAATATATCATCCAGTAACATCTCGAGTTTCGTCTAGTTACACGTGATTAACACGAAAACTTACATCATGTATTGGATATTTTCTTGTTTAAATTATAAAATTCAATATTAATAATATCTATAATAAATGAGTCTTCCGAAAATTATTCAAAAATTTCAAACTTATACGTTAAACGAAATATGTATTACGTTAGTGTACGCCGTTAGAAAATCGAAACGAGAAATCAAAGTATTTCGTTTCACACAATCTTTTATAGGCTAAAAACAAAATCCGTAATAAGCAAAGCAAGACTTGAAGAACGATCCGGGAAATGGAAGGCAGTCGAGAACTGACACGGGCGTCTGATTGCGAGGTCATTCTTCTTAATGGCCGAGTTGAGGTGCGGGCGTGAGCAGGTGCAGGAGCGAACGGCACAGCATCCGCGCGCGGCCCATCCGCTGCTGCGCTTTCGGACGCCGCGCTGAGTTACGTAACGGCGACCCTGCGCCGCGCTTCACTTCTCGTAATTCTTGCTTTGACGGCTCCTCGGAAGAGAGTGACCGCGCGCCCGCGCTCGCCCTCCGATGCGGCGCGGCGCGGCGCGGCGGGGAGGCGTGGCATCGCCGTGTGCGCGCTGTGCTCAGCCTGGAAAGGTTACTGCCTGTTTGCGCAATCGCCTGTGCGCATCCTCCACGCCGCTTCCAGTCTCAAAGGTCACGCCTCAGAAGTGGGATGGCGCCAGAAAGGATGGTTTTATCTCGGGAGGTGGCGGTGAGCTTGCCCGCTAGATGGCGTGATCTGGCGCCGACCTGCGTCGGATTATGGGGATTTTGGCGTGGCATTGCCTCAGCAGGGATAAGCTCTAAGCTCCTGTCAGGTATGCCGACATGTATGGCATAATAGTGAGTGTGTGTGTGTGTGTGTAAGAACGAGGAAAGGGCAAGAAACACGAAGGGAAAATTCCGCGCGGTCCGTGACCCGTTTGTTAGGATACTGCTCCGGCATTCGCCTGGTGGTGGACGGAGAAACCACAGAAAACTACTGATCAGAGAAGCCTATCGCTAGTATTCTCCTTCAGTAAGCGCCTGGGACGTAAACCCGAGGATCTCCAGGTCAGAGGCACTGTAGTGACATTAGGTATTGCCCTGAGCCACCTTTACCGTACCAAATTTATTATAAAAAATATTATGTTTCGCTTATTATAGTTTGATGGAATGAAAGTTGAAGCAATTTGGCCTTCATACCAGTGTTTTGCTCCATTCGTCACAGTGAAATCAGAAAGAAATGCGAGTTTCTCCGTTTCCCAAAGAATTACCCTACCTTATTTCAAATACACTGAATGCGAATATCCGAAGAGGGGCCAGATTCCATTGATTCATATTATAATTACATTTCTACCTAATGTAGATCACCTACAGAGGTTTAAACTCTTGAAGTGTGTGCAGACGAAATGAGGTAATCGATTGGGAAAGGATGTGTTAAAAAAAGAATTACATCAAAAAGAAACTTTAGCGTAAATATTTACGTTAACGATTGTTACTCGGAAATATTGATTATACATTAAATGCAGCAATGTCGATTATATATAGTATCAATAATAGTAACTTATTCCATATAATTCACAATAAGAAAAAAAATTAATTTATATTTTCTGTAAAAATAAGATTTTTTTAACGTAAGAAATCTATTTTGTAAACTACAGCGAAGTTTATTCTTCGAATAAATATCTTTAGCATGTGACTTCATTTGTGTTGGCTTATTTATTATTGTTAATGACATTTAGTTTCAAGTTGACGTATAAAAATTGTTTACGAAATATTTGATAGAATGATTAGAAGATTATTGTTAACTTGAAAGCTTTCTGAAAATCGGTGCGTCCTCATTAAACCTGAAAACCGGTGCGGTGGCAATACTGGTCATTCCCCGCCTCTATTTAAGGCAGTTGCCTTAAGGGTAAGTGGCCTTTTTGCCGCAGCTACTTGGAACTCACTAGGCCTCTGCTTCTTGCGTGTAGCAAAAGTCCCTATCCTAGTTTCTTTCCATGAAAAGAAGTATTTGCTGCATCCGAGGGCACATATGTACAGGAAGTGCCACAGTGAACCCTTTGCTACATCAGTTCTTTCCGAGAACAACTGGAAGAGAAAATTCCCATGCTGTAGCAGCGTAGCAGTCGACCTCATTCGCCTGTTTCGTTGTGGCAGCCACTCAGGTTCCGCGAATGTGGTCGACACGCGGAGGTCTCTCATTTGGTGACGGCATTTTGCTTGATATCAACTCGGGGCACGTTTTCCAGTTCCTGGGGTTTTCCCCTAAAATCCCAACGTAAAGAGCTTTCTCGCATTGACAAGTATACTTCAATGTCGATGTTACAATTCATTTTTCTCAAAGCATGGTAAGAATAGTAGAAATCTATTACACGCTTACGCATTTAGTTAGAGTTACAAATTATTAACATCTCCGATACCTATTTATTGGCGACTTATACCATTTATCGCTTAAAAGATAGGGTCATACACTTTCATCATCCAGAAATGTTTTTTATTTGTTTGTTTATTATTTAATTATTCATAGTTAGTATCATTTATCCGGCGGAAAAAAAATAGATGGAATAAAAGTTCCCAAGGGATCACGGATAAAAAATAGAATCTTTCAATGATAATGATATTAATAATTGATTAAAACAACGGTTGCGATCGATTTCCTGTCTCAGTAACATATGGTAATTGTTATTTAATTTAACAATATCTAATTTTGTTCTTACCCCAGATACCAAATTTGGATTACTTATATTCAGATTTGTTACAAACAGATTATCCTGAATGCGCTTCAAAATATCCTGAGAAAGTATATAATATAGAAAGTGATAAGTAACAACGGAAATATTGTTTGAAAACCGTTTGGTCTTTTAAGCCTCTGAAAGTCATAGAGCTAACTGTAAACTATTGATAAGACTGTTGACACGAAATATGCGTGTAGATTAAAAGAAAAAAATCGAGTTATCGTTACGGAAGTGTCGCAATAAAAGTAGATAAGAAAACGAGAAAAACACTTTCGTAGTAAGGTTTCAAACTCATTACGTTCTTGTGAATTTCACTATCTTTGCTATTTCTACGATATCTAAAGGAGGAGGTGTTATTCGATCATCTTCCGTAAACTTCAAAATACTACAGAGATTCTGCGTATGACAAATAGCGGGGTAAGCAAATATTTGTCTGAACAGTAACATTACAAAACATTACTGTTTTCTCACATGATTATTTACTTATCGAGGCTATTTTCTGGGAATTGATTGACTTGGTTGGAAAGTCAAGTCTATAGCTTGTTAATTTAATGAAAAAAGGATTTACAGTTCATATGAGAATCATGATGTACATATCAGCTATTAACTGGACAAAATGCTCTTTGATGCAACATTGAAGTGAAACTATGAAACTATGATCGCATTCCTTTGAACACAATTTTGGTATCATGGTTAGTAATTGGCTGAAACAATAGCTATGAGGTGGTGCGGTTGGTATGACTATGGTCGTTAATTGACTAAGGAGGGTATTTAAGGTTTATTTTGTAATATTAAAACATGTGTGTGTAGATAAATGATTCTTATTTAGTTAAGAAATACTTTGAAAGTCTTGTAGGCAATTAAAATTATATCTGAAGGCGATGAAAATTCTGGAGTGAATGATAAAAAAATATTCATTGCATCTACATAACTAGTATCAAGTACAATGACCATAAGCAGAAATGTCTTGGAGATGCAAAATTTGAATGACCTTTTGACAAGTTCTGTTTGTTTCAAAGCAGCATGAGTATCAAAATAGGATTCTGAATATGCTACTTATAAAAAGGAAGGCTCCAGAATTATCATCGATAAATAAATTGCAGTTAAATGTATTGGGAGAGCAATACATTTGTGTTTAAAACAGCTTTCCATTCATATTTGTTGTATCGTATCTCGTCACTGAAAGAAACCAATGTGGCGCGATAGCTCCCTTTCCGAAGGCCCACTATTTCCACGAAGTTTCCCGACGTTCCGGGCGCGCGTGGTGAAAAGCGACGCGAGAAAGGCGCGTACAGTGGGCCGGCGCCTCTCTCTTGGGAATCGCGATCTTCGTGGAATTGTGGTGTGGATTCCTGCGATAAGTCTATCGGCGCGAGATAAGGCGGCAGGCGCCGGCGGCGGGGCAGCGCGGGGCGGCGCGGCGTGGCAGCGCGGGCGCCAGGTGCGTGAGCTCTCAATGGCCCCTCTGAGCACGGGGCACGGCGGTCGCCTCTCCACACGGCGCCGCTGCGCATGCGCCCCGCACCTCCGCAGACGCCGGCGTCGACTCTTGCGGGCGCTTTCCCCTTTCGAAGCTCTTTTGTCGGAGCCCAACGTATACGAAAGGTCATTTTTGGTTAGAATTCATTTCCAGGGTTTTTCACAATGAATGTTACAAACTTCTACGCCACGAAGGGGGAGAAGATGACCACTTTATGTCAATGTACGTAAGCCACGAAGGGGAGAAGATGATCACTTTATGTAACAAATATCATATTGTAAAGTTACACATGTGAAGTTTTTAAATGTCTCTCGTAATCGATAGGTAATCCATCTTGTCTGGCGCGTGACAAGTATACGAACTCCAAGGGCCTTCCCATCAGCAGAGTAGGGTTTGTTATAGTCAGTTTACACAAGTCATAAAAATCATAATATGGAAATTGCATGCCATCTGAAATTATGAACGAAAAGAACACAAGATAGTTCAGCTAACGTAGGATAAAATTTAATTCCACAATCGCAATTCAATCAATAAATAATTCTTATATATTAATATTTTACAAACACATACGTTATTATCTTTTTGAATATGAAATGTCCTATTTTAATATGAAGAAAATAGTACCGTACTTACCAATAATTTCCCTTTGCCTTCCTGCCCTCATTCATGCGTCCTATTTTGATGGACACTCAGTGAATTCTTCCTTGTACTCCATGGTGGCATTGGTCATTTCTATCGTTGTAGGTAGATCCTCTTCTTGATGAAACAAAGTGGATGAAGTACCATTGACCAAAAACTGACGAATTACCCTAGAGAGTGAAATTTAAACGAACTGGTAACAAAAATACCTGTATTCATTTTCAATTTTCTGTCTCTATGTTTCAGTCAACTTAATTTTAAATGAAGTGCTCAAGTAATGTTCTCATTACAAAAATTAAGGAAATATAATTAGAGCAAGTCTACTTTCCTTTCTTTTATGATTTTACAAAGTGATTATTAACTTTTTAAAATTATTTCAGCTTTAGAGTGAATGGTGTTGATGAACACCTACGTTATTAATATTGAAGGGAAGCTTCTTTTTGGTAAATTTAAATTTCTTATTATGGTAAGGATAATTGCTAACTTAAGTACTAATCCACCACAAAATTAATTTTCACACCAGTTAAGTAAGGGGAATTATAATTGTTTATTATAATTTCTTCGTTAAGGGAACTCTTTAAAAGGAAGATCTCCATGTCTGCTAATGGTAATAATGGAATAAAATTTTTACTCTTACTCAACAATGTGTCAACGTCTCACTCTCGACTCACATGCCAATTATGCCTAGACAAATATTTTTCGTCGATGGTACTTATAAGATGCTGGAGATCAGTGGTTATCAGTGGTCACGTAGAACTACTCAAAGCGCCGACTATGCCTCTTTTAACTTTTGTATGGACTGTGAAAATTCTTCATACTATTTTTTCAAGAGTAGTTGATCAGTAACTAAATTAATTCAGGTTGCCGACGTCTCTGAACTATATTGTTCTCTCATGAGGGCTTTCTATTACTTTTGAAATCTATTACAGTAATGCACTAATACTACATGGCTCTCAGGAACCTCTACCCAACTTACGTTCGTGAACTACTATGATTTCGAGGCTGATTTATGAACCAATTCCTGAAAAATTCCAAAACAATTGATTATTTGATGTTAGTAAATTCTAGGAGTCTTCATACTCATCATCATTCATCACAATTTATTTTGCTACGTTCTAAGACACCAAACGCTATAGAAGCACCAAAAAAATCTAAATTATGACTGGGTTTCTCTTCGGCAGCTCGTTCTCTGCAATCTTTTTTTTTTTCTATTTCGCAAATCTATTTTCAATCCCTATCTTTATGAAACTATACAATTCTATTTTTATTCATTACACTATTTCTTTTCTAATGCATATTTTACACCTCATCATGAGTGCGATTGGCGTTGTGTGTTACCTAAGAAAAAAATAGCTTTTACAATAGACATTGTCAAATTTTTTCGTCCAGCAGCGCCATTAATTCATCTCCTTCCGGGCACGTTCATGGAATTTGTTATATATGGACACTGTATTCAGGTGCACTTGGAACAGACGTAAAATATTTTTGATGCTTGTATAGCATTTGGTGTTTCACAGAACTTAGAGAAATAAATTGTGATGGGCACACTGATCCCTATTAAAGACAGAGGAATGAGTGGTGCAGACATGTGCAGCATTAGCAATCGTTCTTTGCTAAGGTTGTATTCTCTTAGTTCAAATACCGTGCAAATAAAACTTGTTTTGTTTTCACTTGTTGTGTTTGTGAGAGGAAGACAAACGCAAACGATCAGCCCCGAAATTATTCTTTATTTCTCCATAATTACCCACGAAATCTACTTATCAGCTATCTGTAGTTTCTTGCTAACGCCCTTTTTGGCCCGCAAGTGCATATGCCCTATCGCTGTGGGTGGCTCTGACAATTTGATTTTGACTCTGACACTTGATTTCAAGGATCGTGATCAAAGAAACTTCACCTTTCTTTCATCGTGTTAAATCCATTCAAATGTGAGGCACATAATCAGATCAATACACTCTTGAGTTGAGAAGTATTATCGTGACATTGCTTGTGGGCGACTCAAGTAACTTTATTCGAACCTACAGCTTTTCCTTAAATAGAAGGAAAGTCTTCATCGCAGAGAAGAGAAAGAAATGAACATAAACATACGTGAGACGATAAGTAAAACTCTAAGATATTCAGATAAAGAGGATACTTTTATCAGAAGGATAATAAAGAACTCACTGTATTCATACGTACGAGTAATAATTATTTATAGACTGAATTGCGATAGTGGAATTAAATTTTATCAAACGCTAGCTAAACTAACATATCTCGTTTTTCTTGCATTCATAATTTCTGATCGCTGCAATTTCCTTGTGTCACGTTTCAAAGTGAGAACGGTTGTTTCTCCTAGTGCCTCCCCTGCGCGGATATCGGCTTCTCTGATTTGACCAACGTTTTCATTTGAATTAGCATTACTTTTTTAAAGGTTTACGACGTGAAATATATTTGGTACAAGTTACTCCTGTTCGCTACACACGGTTTCTAATTGGTATTTCGTTTTGTTTAATTTTTCTTCCAGCTACATATTTCTGTTCTCAGATTGAAAATTATTTGTTTAAAATGAAAAATATATTTTTGTTCAATCTTTATTCCAAGACTTTTTTTCTAGTGTTTCTTCAGCCTAACATTTTCTATTCTTTCTTATTCTCCTCCTCCTTCTTCTTCTTTTCTTCTTCTCCTTCTTCTCCTTCTTCTTCTTCTCCTTCTTCTTCTTCCTGTATTTTTCTTTCTTCTCCTCTCCTTTAGTGTTGACACAGCGCCATAGCTCGAGTAGGTTGAATGAAATTATGTTCATTATTGCTCCCTGCGGCCCCATAATTCGCCCACTCCGCCCGGGAACGTCGAGGAACAATGATGTCATTCGGCATCATTGCCCCACGTAAGGAGTTTTTAATAAAAACACTTCTGGTTAAACTAATTTGGAGTTACATTCTGACGTCGCAAAACCATTATATTTTCGGCTGCTCAAAAAGATTTTCAAAATGGAGGGGCCAATCGCTTCAATGTTTCAGAAGAATCTGTGAAACATTACCCCCACAAACACACTTACATCTACTCTTATATATTAAGATTTATAATTTCCCGGTTGGTCATTATCGTGGAATTTGAATTATAATAGCTAAAAATGCAAAATACCTCTCATATTCCAGAAACAATATTAAATAATACATATATACTAACATTCTTAACAAAAATATTCTATAGCTTATAATATACTATTGCTAGACAAAATAGCTTATCTTGCCATAATATTGTATTATTTTAGTAATGCGTTGGACTCTGTGAGTATGTATTAGTAAATAATATTCATACACCATTAAAATATTCTTGAAAATAGCTTATACTCACATGATTTCAAATTATTTCAATATATTGGAATATGCAAGATATCCTACGAATTTGTACTATATAGTGTGTGAATTTTAATTCACTAGTTGTGTATCATCTTCAATTTATGTAACAAGCACGATTTCTTGAAAAAATCTTGTTTAAATCTTTTTATTTGTCGCGGTTTCACTCAAAATTATACAAAAACTACTGTTTTTAACAAAATTGTACAAAACAATAATGTAGATGGAGGACGCCAAAAAAACATGTCTATTTTGCAGTTTTCAAGAGCTCAGAGGTTTTACTAAAAATTAGATCTCAACCCTTCTTTGCAAACGTGATTTGCTCTATTCAAGAAATACAATTTAAAAAAAAAAATTTATTCATTTTAGAGAAAATTCTGTTAATACCATAAGGACTTCATGAAAGTACCCCCAAAATTAAAATATCCTTTTCAAATTGGAGGAACAATTTAGACGGTAGTTTTGTGCACAGACACATGAGAGAACACCTTTTTCTGGATACGAAATACGAAGTATTTGAGAAAGTAATTACCTACATATGGAAAACAAGAAAAATCCACTTTTTGTTTGTACTGTAAATTACAAATTTACACCTTCTTCGAAAAGGATATGAGAAAGTGAGAGTGATATGAGAAAAAAACAATAAAAAAGTGTAAACATGTAAGAAATTGAACTTTTCTCCTCACCATGAGTACTGCTTCTGAACGTCAGAATATCTACTAGGTATTTACAATGTTTGTTTTAGGAATTCTAACAACATTAAGAACGAATGAGGCTCACTTTCCTACTAAAATGGTGCACGCAAAAAGAAAATACACTTAGATCATTACATTTCCAGATCTCAGTTACATTCTCTCGAAATGTTCGAAAAATTAATTCTATTGTTAGGTTACAAACTCTGACTACATTTTAATATGTGCACTACATAAAAGTGTTATTCAGTGTTTGTGGCTAAGAATATGTCTACCTTCACATTCGGGAACCGATTCAAACATTGACGAAAATTGTGATAACTAAGTATAAAAAATTTTGTGTGTGCTTTAAATACTTGTGCGTTTAAAATGATTTTTGGAAGATAAACAAATATTGAATGAAATATAACAAAATTCTGAAACTTAATAGTGTTCTCGAATTTGATCAATAACATTGGGTCGACTTTCCACTGGAAATTTAAATTAATTTTTTGATATTTCTTGCGTGGTTCTTTATTACCTGAATAATTTTAAATATTCTCTGTTTATCAAATTTCTTCAAGCATTTTCTTGATTGAAAATGGGTTTGTATTATATAATATTGATTGTTATGATGAATTTATTAATATTTTCTTGAGTAAAGAAACTTGGGGGAAACGTATGTATCTTGGACTTCAGGTTGAGACCAATGACAATTTAATTTAGTTCACAAAATTCCAAATTTAATACAAACTTATTCATATTGTTACCTAATATATTAAAAAGGATAAATAAAATAATTAAAAAATATGTAGATGTAATCTTTTTGAATATCTAGATGAAATCTTTCTGTGGAAGGAGAGGATTGATTTGGGAAGCACGATAAATACTGCGATGAGACGACCGATAACCAAATGAAACAATTCTCGAGTGCGTACGTGCTTACCCACAATTATTGATCTGAGTGAACTTTGCCTCTGTGTGCAGGACGTACTACCGAAGCAAAGTGCTGCAGCCGGTGCCCCGCGCCCCGAACCTGCCGCGCAAGCTGGTCTACAAGTTCAACCCGGCGGTCATCCAGCGAGTGGCCGCCTCCAAGATGGCGGCGAGCGGCGCCACCGCCTCCACCTCCACCTCCAACGCCCCTCCTGCGCCGCCCACCGCCGCCGCCGCCGCCGCCTCCGCTGCAGCCGACCCCAGCACCCTTGCGCCCCCCGCGGCAAGCGTATGAACGAACGCACGCGGGCGCCGGGCGAGGCCTAGGGGGAAGAGCTAGGGCGGAAGACCTGCGGGGGAAAGCCTAGGGCAGAAAGGATAGGGCGGAAGGCCTAGGGCGAAAGGTCTAGGCGCTTCAGGGCAGCGCTACTGTGTGAAGGGAGCCTCAGACTAGAGGGGGGCGGTGTGGTTCTAGAACACACATTAGGCACTCCGAGGGAATATAAACAATTGAACCGTTGGGCCGAATAACGGTCTATGTTAGAATATTTGCAAATCATATTTTTCGTTGAATAATAGTAATGTAGTCTTGTAACCTTACTGTGTTCGTATAGCATACGATAACAAACAAAACAATTTATGAGATAAAGTCCTATAGGAGTATTACCAGTCTCCTAGTAAAATTCAAGAGATGAAGTAACGTGACGCGTTTCTGCAAGTCCTGTAAAATGCATAATTAGTAGTATAGACCATTATTGGCCCCAATGCTTAAATTCAAAAATTATTTTTCTTTAATAATTGGCAAATCATGCCCCCCCTGTCCATGAGATAACTAATTTCAGGATGGCCCCATGGTTTGTAGGTCACAATAAGTTTCTGATCAAGAGCAGCCTTTGATGGAAAAAGTCTCTGCATTTGCCTCCGCCTCAAAGACGGTTCCGCCAGAGCCCTTAGTTTTCAGCTTTTGCTGAAAGTAACTTCGGAAAACATATTTGGTTAATATACACCGAATCCAAATATGCATTTCAATGAATCTTGAAGTACAACGAGTTGCGAGACAAATTTTGAATAATTTTATTTTTACTTTTAGCGTATTTCTTCAGTTCAAAGTAACTAATATTATTAGTTACATCCTCTTTTTCACCTTTTCTGAAAAGGACGATGCAATTTTTATACTTAAAGAGTCTTTTAGTAAGATGCATTAGCTTCCATTTCTCTATAACTGAAAGGTCATTTTTCTTTTTTTCTTCACAAAAACCGGTTCTTTCACCACATCTTGGCGGAAATAACACAAAAGATAACCTTCTTTCGTAGTTTCCTGTAACGAGTATAAAACTGCTAAAAGTAGTCTGACTTCTTGTTATGTAGCGACAATTGTTTCAACTTACTTTGAAAGCAATATGATATTTTCGGAGCAAACAAGACCTCCACTCTTTATTACTATCAGACACCATTATAAGGCTAAAGTTAATTTTTATTTCTATAAAATTAAACAAGAAGTGGATATATTAGAAGAAATACGACAAAAGAACATGGTAGCTATCAGAAATAATTCCTTCTATAAAGTGTGTGAGTTTAGGATATATTCTCATTCCTTAATTTCATGTCTTCCGTCTCTCACATTATTTTTCACACCCCATCAATCTGCTATTCATTGTACTTAGCTGCCTCTTAGAAGTCAAGAGGTCGTTGCGTGATGCTTACATTACCTCCTCCAAGAGCCAGCGTCTAATGATTCTCGAGACTTGCTTCCTCAAACTCCAAGGGCATCTTCAGGGTGACTTTACTTATGTAAGGAAAATAGATCTCAATTCTCAATCTAACAGAATAGCAATCCGTAATTTTCAAGGGAAACGAAAATCCTGGTGGCCGCCACTAATATACAAGTTATTAAATTACTTGATGATTAACTGACTTAAATTACCTGTAAAAATTTAAATTATTTAAATAATAAAGACCATGCTTTTATTTAGTTGATTCCCAAAACTAATAATTGCAACATGAAGTAGCAAACAGGATGGAATGAGATTCAGATAATACATTCAATATTCTTGTTTTAGTACTAGCACGAGTAGTAAAACAACATACGGGTGAAGAGATAAGTTTAAAGCTAAATAAAGACGTATAGGTTTTAAAAATGGACAAGAAAGTATTCCAGAAACACAAAAGAGTACATTTGTTGAAGAGGCCCGCGTGAGGTTCCAAGATCCGGAAAGAAAAGCGTTTTAGATAAGTAAATCTGGACATAATTGCATCTTTACAATATATCTCTAAAATCCCGAATTTACGACAGGATGACCATCAACCAACTTTCACTAACAATGGATTTTTCTCAGAATCCATCTTACAACATGGTGAACTAATCTGAGATGTTATACTTCTTTAACTTCACTGAAAATAGTAGAATTTTGTAAGGAACTGAATACTCTCTCATCGCATCAAATATATTTATTTCTTACTGATAAGTTGTAGCTTGTTATTGCCTTCGATACCGAGCTCGATGTACACTACATAACTTCCCTGGATGGAGAGGATCCTGGTTACAACTATTAAAAGAGTTGAATTATGGTATATGTTATCTTATGGAGGACATTATGGGAGGGAAATGTGAAAAGACAAACCCTGTCAAGTTTACATCTAGTTTATTAGTAAATAAGTAAATACGAATCAATAAAAATAGGTAAAAAATAAAATTTTCTATGTACTATAGGTGTTAACGGGTTCTGATAGAGCGGCGATAAACTGTTCGAAGACCTTTGGCCCGGGGGGCTCTTTGTAGCCCGAGATCATTAGAACCCTAATAACTCCCTTGGTGCATAAATAACTATTATTACTAATATTGACATGCAGTGTAATTTTCAATATTAGAAAAATACTGACGTGACGTTGATGAAAAGTTTATGAATAATTTTCTGAGAGGATAAAAGGGAAATTGAAAAATACGGAAAATTAGCAAAATTAATTATTTCATTGAAGTAGGCCTTGGTAAACCTTACTTTATTATACCAGCGTAATTTCAAGTGTCGTTAACATGATTCTGTGACTCTTCAATTCTAGAGTCTAAGCTACAATCTCTTACTCAAAAATTTATTAAACTTGGAACTTACTAGTTTATCACATTCTACAAGAAAGAAAATTTGCCATTTTCTGTAGGGAAATAATGTGAGATACATGGAAAATGTAAGTGAGAATAAAACTCTACGCTAGTACAGGATTATTGAATGAGTTACTTCCATAAATTAAATTTTATCCACCAAAAGTCTTAACTGAAAAAAGGGCATAAGGATAATGGAAATGAAACTAAGGAATGAGATAATGCGTAATTTATTTTAATAGCATATTTGGGTGTTATACCAACGAGTCAAAATCTAAAACCCGACTAACTCTTATTTTCAGAACTGAACTAATATTGAAATTTGATCTTAGGCGATGTTTTAATGAAATGAAAACGACATAGCCTCTTAAAAATGTGTCTTCAAAGAAACATGAAATTAAATATTACAAAATGCAATATTGCATAAAGAGATAATTTTAAAAACTATTTTGCTCAGTTTCAAACTGCAAAACGACAATTTGTTCATCTGTCAATGAAACTAAAATATGTACAAAATGAAGTCAATAAAATAATGTTATCAAATAAACTGTGCTATTATTACGGTAGGTAAGAATCACTCATGGATGAGCGTGAACACCGAGAGCCTAACAGGGTGAAAATGTGCTTAAAATGTAAGCCACTCATCCCGAAAACTGTGATGAGGCAGTTCCATGTCAAACCCATCTGTAAGTAGATTATATTTGACGGTGGCGTGTTGTACGTGCACTAAAACGTACTTAATCTGAATGTGTGTCGAGTATAAATGCATTAAAAGTTCATCTTTTGGAATGTTTGTTTGTGGGTTAGAGTGTGAACGGTGTACATAGGCATCGTGAGGTTAATCTCATTGAATGATGGCAAATGGATGGAATTAATCTCATGGATGTTGACAAAATGTTAGAGGAAATGTTGGGAGGAGCTCCATATGGAATCGGATTAGAGGATTTGGAGTTAGAAAACATGTTATATAGCCTAATAATTTACGTTGAGGATTACACAAAAATGCATAAATATATGATGGATAAAGTGATTTTGAAGGAAAGAAAGATTCCCTCTCTGAAGTTGGCTCTTCCAGCAATACAAGCTTTTCATCTCCAGAGCAACAGGGGCCTCCCATTGCAAGTGTTAAGGTACCATCCCCACCCACAATGTCAAGAATTGCAATTGTTCGGTTCCACTTTGCTATGATCACTTCATTGCAATCCCACAAACTGCATTTTGAGGACTGAGTATATGTGCAATACTATCGAATGAATAGTAAAGTTTCGGTTCAGATATCGTGATTATTGTAAGCAGAGCGGAACGTAACAATATACAGCTACAACATTGAAAAGTGTGCTTTTGGACCAACTACATCGATATTATATTTCTTTAAGTTAACAATATTCTTCCCTTATACCTTAAATATATTAATTTAATGTCTCATGGTGAGATGTGCTGTTTTGCATCAGAGTGACCACTACAACTGGCTTGAGGATGAGCGATGTATGCTGTGAGCACACTTTCGTGCTGTTCTAAGCGTTTGAGAGCACGTACCTCCCTGGTCAGAAATAAAGCAAGGCAAAGTGTAACATGCGTAATATGTCTTAGTGAATAACAATTAGTAGCTGGAAAATAACGGTTTCAATATACAGGTCGGTTGCATAAAGTTTTCTAACATAGTATTTGTTTTGTTCAAAGTAATTTACAGTTTTCTGAGATCATCTATCATCTCCTATTAATTTCATATAATACTTTTATCGTTATTGGCTAGTGTTATGATTTAAGGGACAAATTGAAAATAGTTCTCACTCTTTGAAGATGAAATTGTGTTACTAATATCAGATAATGAAAATAACTTGGCAATACATTTTAGTTTTCACAACAAATGACTATCTTTAGGAAATATTACTCTCTCATATCTCACTTCTTACAGTTTATAACTGCCCCATCAAATTTTGACAATGCTAGCTGAAACAAAACCCTAGTATTGGTTGCATTAAGCTTTCTTTTTCTCAGACATTGAATTTATTAAACTCGGGCACCTTAGTGAACCGAAATAAATTCCTAACTCGAGGGTTTGAGGACATCTTGTAAGGACATCCAACTTCTAAACTGAAGAGTTCTTAAGCGTGGACTCCGATTTTCAAATTGAAAGTTACTCGAAATGCTTCTTGTTCCGCAGGACTAGTATCTCCTAATTTTGCTCTCTTCGTTTTTTAAGAATTAGTAAGTTATTCTACATTCATGATTATTTCGCAACAATGCAATAGAAAAATAATTCATACAAAAATATATTTAATTAGTAATTATATATTAATAAAAATATTTATCCAATTTTTGATATCTGATATTATTAAATTCATTGTAAATAAAACCGATTCACCAGCTGGAGAAAACTCAAAATATTCAAAACTGCAAGAACTTCTTTAGCCAAATATATATCCAGAAACGATTACAACACTCAATGATTTTAGTTAATTGAATTTTTCAATTCTTACGCAAACATTAAGTAAATAATGACTTTTTTCAATGCAAAAGTTCTCTATTAAATAAATGGAACTGTGTTTGAGCTTTTATTGTGAACTTTCTACGAAAGCGTTCTTCCATGAACAACATTATTGTTTCTATTTCGAGTACGTAAATATATTTTTCGTAGTATCTTCGAGTAAATTATAAATTATTTAATTTTTTTAGTAAAAATACTTAAAACCAGAAAATACAAATCATACTATATGTTTTTAACCTAACAGTTACAGATGGCCATTCAACCAGTAATAAACCAAACAAAATAATTTACTCTGGGTGCAACTTATTGGGCGAACTAAATATCTAATTCGGGGGCTTTGGCGGCAATTTGTCAGGACCGCCAACTACTGAAATAGTTCAGCCCGATCCGTGATTTTCAAATTCGCAATTCTTATTAATTGTTGTTAACATTGGACATGTTACACAAAATATTCGATATATAAGCCATGATGTTTCCAATATTATATTTTCCAAAATCATCACAAACCAAAATAATCTGTCAGCATAAAAAGCCTAAACAAGTTTTAAAAATGCAATTATTTCTTTAATTATGCCTGATACATTGAGAAAGGATTAAAAATACTCACGAATTTTAGTTCATTCATTTACTCAAAAATATATCCCTATTACTGGCTCAAAAGCTCTATATAAACAATATTTTTGAATTAGTTACGTGCTCTATAATGAATGGATTTTTTTTTAGTTTTCGTTGCTGTGGCTTTTATGAAAGTTCTCATGAGGCGTTTCTTTTTGAACACAGTTGCTTATGTTTTGAGTACGTGTGGTCGTTTGTCCCTGGTCTCTCATGTGTGTGTTGTTGCGGAGGATCTCGCGTTCTGCTGACTTCAGATGAAAGGAGCTCCCAATTTTTTGCCTTTTGGATCTTTTGTGGGGTGATGAACTGATATATACATTTGAGGTGATGCCGTTTATGTATGAATTGTTAATGGAGTCAATACCAATCTGAAACTGTTTAATGATAAAGGTTTTTCTTTCTACGTTGATTAACAATAAATTAATAAAATGTGTGATACGCCTAAAATGGTATCACTTTTCTGCAAGGATTGTACGAATTGCAAAATCAATTCTGATGTGTGAATAACTTACTAAATTATCACGCAAATGATATTAGATAATGCGAAATAAATCCAAAATTAAGTAAAATGCATTTGAAGATTCAAAACCACAATTACATTTGAGATAATCTCACTGTCGCAAGAGAAGTTGTTAGAAACGAGGCGACAAGCTTTTAATTTTTACTGTAAACTCGCCTTCAAAAATCGTTGTTACTTAATACGCCTCTTAAAATAAATAAAAATAACTTGTAATAATAAATACACTAATACTACACTAAACATATTTATTGATAAGGCAGGTAAATGTTACGCATCTCTATAACACGACCAAGTCGAGTGTAGGGCTGACGATGTCAGCGCTGCACTTTGTTTTACTTAGGAGAGAAAGAGACAGAGTTATTGGGATTCTCAGTGAAACAGAAAACTGAAGCAATGCTCTAGACTAAGGTCTGAAGACATAAGAGTGTTTATGGCTACACCCGACTTAGAAGAGACGGCTATGATATGGCCCTCTTGTAATGCTGTCTTATGTTCAACAATACCCTTGATATTCTTTTCAAAATCACGTAAATGCTGATGCGTATGACAATTATATTAATAAATATTGATAACCATATACATAATGGAAGTATTTTGAGTCCTTAAGAGTAACCACATACGTCAGTCACGCTACAGAATAAATTCTAAAGCATGAATCTTTACATTATTCGATTGAATGAAAAATACTCAAGGATTCCTTCAACTTCCAGATTCCCATAAAATACAACGCATTGTGTGTAGGAGTGTGCGTTTCAAATTTTTAATGAGTGATTCAATGATTAAGTGTTGATACTTTGTAGGTACTCAATTACATGAGTAAATTTGCGGCAAATACTACAAAGTTTTTAAACGTTTGGTGCCGATTTTTTCAAACAAAAATAACTTTTAAGTATATAGCAATAAGGTAACGATTATAATGTTATTTATCATTTACTTTTTATACAAATAACAGTTACGTGTCTGAAATCCATGGGTTTGCTAATCACAGAGCTTTGTATTGTAATTGGAAATTTGGTGAAAATTTTCGATAGTTGAACCTGTGAGTAGTCTGTTTCGGTGCTGGTACCAAAGATCCAACAAGCAGTGCATCGTTGCAAATGTATCGAATCTGTAGCTATTGGTTATCTAATAACTTTGTATGATTCACTAAATATCGACAAGGTTGATATTAGAATATCGCTACAATTATAGACATTCCATAGTTTGGGAAGCACATACAACTGTGATATGTATCGATTTTGACTTTGGTTTGGTACTTTGTTCTCGAAGATTATTTACTCATTAACTTTAATTTTAGTTTTTATCCCTTTCTTAAAATTTTAAGTTACGAAACTTCTTACGTGATTCTTTTATATTGTTAGTATAAATACTTCTGAGTATATGCTGTTTACTTAGGCGTCGGAATACATAAAATGTCATATTTTATCCGACGAAATAAAGGTTGCCAAGCAACATTTTGGTAAACATAATAGTGCACAGAAAAATATTATTCAATTCATTAATAAATAAACAAATCTACGGCAACACAAAATCTTTATAATTCAGTACTATAAGTTTAATTATTATTTAATTTCATATGACTGTGGTGATTATGTATAGTTATTTTGCAATTTTTGCGTTTGAATTTAATATTTCCAGTACTCAAAGAATAATAAAGCATCTTCGTGCTTTTTTATCAACAAATCTCATACATTGCAAGTTGCCTTTACCATTATATTCTTCTTAAGGGTTGCATTTGTTATTGTAATTTTCTATGGATTTATTTAGTAGTAAGTCCTTGTCAGCTTCAGAGACATCAATTGCATTTAAGGGCAATTGATTGACTTATGAATTTCTCCAATCATTTCCATTGTACTATCTACTAATAATAAATACTCAAGCGCAGCAAGTAATGTAATTTTCCGTCGAAATCAGTATAATTTCTTTAATCACAGTGCTAGAAAATAATGTCAAAGTTTAAAGACATTTGCCCCTGATGGGTAGGCTACTCATCATGCAGTGATGTTAAGCGTTTCACGAAATTTGCTTGTCTGCGTTAGAACGGGTACCTACCAAAAACCAATTCATGATGAGTTGCCATCAATGGAGGGAAATATCACATTTGTATTTTGCTTTTTTATACTACAAAATGTCACACCACATCTTTAGTGATACTGTCACCTTCGCCTCCCGTACATGCTCTTGACGTTTGAAACATTCATTCTGAGACATCCTACGTAAGAATTACACAATTTCTGTAACATATACTAATCGTAATTAAACTCTACATTAAACCTTATTTATCTTTTCGAATCTTCAGAATGACAGAATTTGGAAATTCGTCATCACACACTGATATTCAACAATGAATCAAAATGCAATTCCACACCCTACACTCGTCACCACAAACAACTCAAAACCCCCCAATAACTACAACACAAAGACGCTACCATTTAAACAAAATAAGCAGCTGAGGTTAAGATAAGAATACATAAGTTAATATTTCTCTTCTAGCTCTTCACCTAATTTCACAGCCTCGGGGCGCCACTGCTTTCAGCACTCATAGACTAAAATTAACAACCATCCTTTGTTTCTCATCCTTGAAAATAATAAGAAACTAACCTTGACTTATATGTTCCTTGATATCTAACGTTTTCTCCAATTATAATGAAGAACAAAGTTAATGAGCAGCATCAGTTAGTTATTTCCTAAGAACTCACTAATAAGCATCCTTCTCTGCGTATCCACCAGAAATCAAGCGAAACTAATGAGTTGGTTTAGGAGCACGGCCTTGAAACTACACGTCTCTTTCCTTTCACTAAAATTCATTATTTAAGAGTTGCCACTGCTGAAAGAGTCAATCTGAATTATCTAATTCAATGAACCTCTCAGGCTCCTGCGTTCTAAGGAAACAAACACGCGTTTTGGATTGTTTTGCATTTTGTACTCGATACAGTAACTCGATACAGATTAACTAGTACGTGCATATTCAAAACTACTGCCTTCACACTACATGCACTATGAACCAATATCTAATATGAATAAAAGTGTTAATTTAAGAAATGAAATTGGGTTTTGGGGGTAATTAAATGAATATATTTTTCCTTTCTAAAAAAATAGCTAACTTTTCATCCTAAGGAGGTTCAATTAATGTACAAATGTTTATATACTTTGACAAAATAAGGGTTATATAATTGAACCAAAGTTACTTAAATATGTTATTTATAAATTTGTTGAATATATTAATAAACATACTAACAAAACCAAGGTAATCAAACAAAATTAAAAAAATTAAAAATTGGAACTGACACCTTAACTACACAAAAACGTACACTCTAGGTATTTCAATAAATAAACGGTATAAAGTATACAGTTATGAGAACCTCTAACACCTTAGTTACGAAAATAAATAAACACATGTTCAGGAGTTGCTAGGGGGATGGAAATTACATGGATTACGGAATGTATGTGGATTCCATACATTATATGGAAATTACGTATTGAAACAAAAGGAATTTAGTGGACATTTTAATTACCATTAATATCAATTGGTGATCATATTTGCCTGTTAAAACTGTAACTGAAAAAGAAATAAAAGGTTGTTTATTAATATTCATCGAGTTGTTTGAGGTTTTACTTAATGTATGATAATGTTAAAAGTTTGCATTTAAGTTAAAAATAGAGGGTAGTAATTTTCTCGATAAGACATTATTTTCTTGTAGTAAAAAAAATGGTTTCATATCTTTTCTTTAAATTGATTGCTATGATGGTTGAAATTACACTTATGGAAATGGCTTAGATCCTATTTTTACTGTGAACTCTAAATTTTCAATAATTGCAAAGATTTGTGAATTTTTTGGACCTTCTCGTCTTTTTCCTTCAATCATTTGAATTTTAAAAAAATTATACAAATCTATTTTTAAATCTCTCACACTGTCAATATTAAACATTATTGGAGTTTTAAAATCATTAATTGTACATGTGTGTTACAAGTGCTTAATGATTTCTGATGAAGTAAGTTTCTGTCTATGAAAAAGAGATAAAAATTGCGCATTTTCAAAAATACTCAAACAATCTATTATTAATAACGCCTTCAAATTGATCAATAAAAATTGCATATAAAACCATATTTTCCTCTTTTGTTATATGCTTTAATCCATATGTATATTTTACAATAAAAGAAACATAAAAATCAAGAAAACGTGAGGAAAGGTGTAGGGTTGTTAAACACAATTTATTCAATAAAATATTTCATGAAATCTTTATATTAACTTACAGGTACCGTAAATATTACAGTCTTCAAAGTTTTTGTGCAAAAAGTTAATTTTGAAAAAAATACATTCAGTGTGCGATTTTAAAAGATTACGTTATAAGTTCAAAGTTACTTTGTATTATTGCCACAGAAACGAATTTTGCAATAACGTTGAAATGCAAAGATTCAATACTGCAAATAACGTTAAAGTTCATAACATCCATCTCCATATCTCAATTCAACGTCTTCTTCTTCTTTTTCTTCTTCTTCTTCCAGCATTAGACCGAAGATACGTTAAGAACTCATTGGTCCTTCCATCTTGATTTAAGTCGTGCTAAAGACCTATTTACTTTAGGGTGCTATTCTGGGGCTTTTTTGGAGTTCTCGAATTATCCAATCTTTGTAAGCAGTTTGTCTATGTGCTCCTGAATTTTATTATTTTTTCATTTAAATTACATATCCCGAACTTACTTCTTACATCCTGATTTCTTACTCCGTGTTGTCGTGTAAAGCACAATTTTGATCGAAAAATCTCATTTCAGGAGCCTAAACTCTACTCCAGAATTGGTTATTCAGTACCCTCGTTTCGCTTCCTTACAAACCAGTAGACACAGCTAATGGTTTATAAAAGTTTAGAAGAGTGTCTTTCCTTGCCTAATTTTTGGGTAGGGTTCTGGTAATCATACCGCACATATGATTGAAACGCTTTTTTTTCTTTCTACACCAACTTTCCCTGCATATGAAATGTCACATCCAAGAAATTTAAAATAGAGGACAAGTTCAATATTTTATCATTTAGTATCAGTTTACATCTTATAGGAAATCTATTTTTAAATACTTGTTTTTTGGCTTTGTTTTTTCGCTGACTTAGTTTTTATTTTCTCCCTACGAAGTAGTGAGAAAGTTGGGTAATGTTCCGAAAAAACGACGAATTTTCAGGAGAAAACTCTGATAACAGGACCCTGGCCACAAAAAAGTGGATAAATCCAGTTGCCAAATTTAGAAAAATCCTCTAACATGCGGTGTAGCCAGAATCTATGTTTTGTGGGTCCTTGATATCGAAAAACCGAATGACGACAAAACATCAGTCTGTCTATCCGTCTATCTCTCCGTCTGTGAACAACAATATTAAAGAGAAATATTTCTTTCTTAAAGAAATCTGTTCCTAAAAGATATATTTTGAAATAAGGTCAAGTAAAATATTTCGAAAATTTTAGTACTTTTTGCGCAATTTTGCGTGAAAACACGGGGGTAAAAGACATGCTGTTTAAGCACCACTAGTTCTCCTGAGATGTTTACTTTCTCGTATACATACGTATATACTGTGGAATATACGTAGTACAAAGAAAGTTACGTAATGCTGTGGAAAATCGATGTCAACGGAAATACACGTCTTGGGGGCCACCTGTTACGAAAAAAATGTTTTTTTCAAAACGTCATTCCGTCCTTATGTCTGTCTGTGAAGACCACTAGCACCTACAACATACGTGGGATGTTTTCCAAAATGAATATTCCCTGGTCGTTCTGGGTCCACTCAAGGCGCTGCGATTTTGAAAAGCTTTCTTTAAACTTTGTGGGTACTTTATAGGAATCTCCAGGGACATTTTAAACATTTTCTCAAAAATTGCTGCAAATTTTTTCTTAAAACTTTATAAAAAAAATAGAGTAAAAATACGCTTATAAAGACGGCGTAGGTCCGTTTTCCTGTTTGCTCTAAATTTTCAAAATTGCAATAGTTTTAATTTCTTTCTGCGACTTTCTGCAACTACAAAATTCAAATGAGAGATTTTTTCTTTAAGTGAAACTTTTCTCCGTAGTTAGTTCGTTCATTAGGGCCATGTAATTTCTTTTTTGAATACTATATTGCTTTTGGGCAAAAAGAGTTGCGTGCAAAATGTGGTTTATAACAAAACAAGATTTTCTCGGGTCGACGACGGACCGCGGTACTAGCAACATCGTATGCTCCGTTCGCGTGTGCTTTCGACAGTATTTCTAATACCTTATTTGGTGTACATATAAACAAAACTGTGATATAGTTTCTTCCTCAAGTGTATTCTGTGTGTAGCTGCTACTCGAAAGAGTGGTAACTAGCGTCAATATGGATACACTGAACAACAAGGAAAACATAACCTCGAACGCCCAACAACAACAACATGGATCAAACTCGTAATCTTATGCTGGAGCTGCGACAACGGACATTTTCCCGTTAAAGGACCAAGCAATTATTATGGACGCCCATGAAGGACTTGAAATGAAAGATTATGTGAGTAAAATATCAACCTTTATCAATCCAAGTGATATCAGATTTGTGTCGCGCATAGCGAATAATAGGGTATGTGTATTCTTGAGTACCAAGCTAACTACCTAACAGATAACCATCAAACTTTCACTATTAATGACATTGAAGTGAGTGAGTGTTAGACCCCTATTAAGCAAACATGTAAGAGTTATAATATCAAATGTACAAGTGTACTTGTATGTCAAATTTACAAATGTACTTGTATGTCCAGTTATCCCACATGATGTGATAAAAAATGCTCTTCAACAATCGAATATTCAAATTTCTTCTAACATTACATTTATTACAGCAGGTCTACCTGGACCAGGTATGTCTCATATTATGAGCTTCAGGCGACAAGTCTTTGTTCACCCAGATGAAGTACATAAATTACCACAATCACTTCTAATTTCATATGAAGATACAACATACACTATTTTTCACAACTGATAATATCACCTGTTTCAAATGCAAAAATGAAGGCAATATTGCCAGCAAGTGCCCAATTAATAACATTAGCATTTCACCAATTATAAATAGAGCAACAGATAACAATAATGATAATATTTTAATAGAGATTCCCCCTACAGAACAACCAGGTGATAATCCATCTAGCTCGATTGCTATGGACTATACAAACTTCCCTCCTATCAACAAAAGAAACCTCCCATCTGAATCATCCTCTACACCTGAGAGCATATCAACTAGTAATGTAAAATGTAAAGACAAAGGCCGTAAACCCTCAAAGAAAAAGAGAGCAAAAAATGCAAATGAAGAACCTGCCTACCGAGAAAATTTAGCCAACAATTCAATAGATGATCTTATGCTCCCAACCAAAAGCTATATTGACTCCAACCAAGACAAACTTCCTCTCTCATACCCTCAATTCAAATCATTCCTTGAAAACTCTTTGGAGCATCTGACTCCATTCCCATAATGAAAAATTATTCAAATGATTTTAATGAAATAATTGGTGTGCTGAAAGAAACATTTAAGCTATTGAATGAATGATCTATAAAGGGCAGATTTACAAGAGTTATTAAAAAAATAGAAAAAAACATTTCCAGCAGAGAGACCTCAGGCTCAGAATTCAATTTAGACAGTAATACTGTATGTTTGAGTAATACTGAATATGCATGTGATGGTGTGGCAGTATATTCCAAAAAATCGATTCCCATTGAAATTCTAAAAATTCAATCTGACATGGAATTTGTGGAAATTAAAATTAATTCAACTAACCCCACATGTATTGGAAAATGGAAATAAATCAAAATGCATGATATTATAAAATCAGATAAACGAACCCTTCGTAAGTCTCAGGGACTTAAACTGCCATCACTCTTTATGGGGATCGTACAAAATTAGAAAAAAAGAGGGCAGACTATTGGAAAAGTAATTGACGACCATGACAGCATCATCTTCTACACTGGTGGTCCCACACATATTAATATTAGTAACAGCAGGCTAAGTGCAATTGATCTTTCAATAGCTTCTCCCACAATAGCACAGAAATGTACCTGGAATGTTATGGACTTCCCTTATGATAGTGATCATTTTCCAGTACTGGTTGATATCCATGACCCAAGTGTGTCCAAGTAGTCATGAATGGCGCAACCCACTCCCCAATTATAACAACATTAATTGGCTGGACTATCAGAAAAAATCGATGAGTACCTCAACGAAGAATATATTTTCAAGGACGATAATAATATTTACCAGATAGTAGAATCATTCTGAAATATTATATCCAACTCTGCTAAGTCAATAAAACAAACGCACCATGGCCTGTTTAAGTTCTGAAGCATTCCCTGGTGGAATACTCAATGCAAATTTGCCCTTAGAAACGCTAAAAAAAACATTTACCCGTATAAAAAAAGAAGAGATAATGATAGCCGAATCAACTACAAGAGAACTAGAGCTATTGCCCGCAGAACTGTAAAAATAAACAAAGCTAGATCATGGACTGAATACATCTCTTCAATAAATTGCCAATCGAACTCAACTGAGAGTTGAAAAAAAATCAAATCCATACTTGGTATGAAGACGAAAAGTACTATACATTTCTTGCGTTGCAATGACCAGATAATTAGCAACCCCAAAATTATTGCTAAGGAATTTACCGAAACCTTCATGAAAAATTCCAGCACTTCCAAATACCAAACGGAATTTATCACATATAAAGAAAAAGTTCAAAAATTATTCAAATATGACATCCATTGATGACAGCATCTATGATAATGACATGGATTCTCTAATTTTCATGCACGAACTACAAGTTTTTAAAAAAATAAACAACTCAGCTCCTGGCTCAGACAAAATTCCAAACTGCCTAATTAAAAATCTCCCAAAGAGTGGTATTAACATTGTATCAAAAATACATAACCATATATAGCTAAATAATGTTTTTCCATATATGGCTCAATAATGTTTTTTCCTGAACTCTGGAAGACCGCCACAGTCATTCCGATTCCCCAACCTGGCAAAGACCAGTCAAATAGCTATAATTACCGACCAATCTCACTGACCTGCAACCTATGCAAAATATTATCAAAAATCGTTAACAAAAGTATAAGGTGGTTCCTCGAATCTCAACATTTAATAAAAGACAACCAATTTTAGATTCAGAACTGGACACTCGACCACCTCGCATCTTATCAGCACGACAACGATAATCCAAGAAGCCTTTCTTCACGGAAAGCATGTTATCTTTGTAAATCTATACATCGAAAAAGCATACGATATGGTATGGACACAGCGCATAGCTGTTAAATTACTTAGTATTGGTATCAAGGGCAATATGTTTAAGTTACTTACCAACTTTATTAGCAACAGATGTATTCAAGTACGTATATGTAATAATTTATCAACAATTAAGAAACTTAATAATGGGCCACCCCAAGGATCAGTGCTCAGTGTGACTCTATTTTTAATCGCCATAAATGACGCTGATGATGATATTGTAAGCCCAGTTGTCGTGTGGAAATACGCTGATGATGTGGTGTTACTACGCAAAGGAAGAAACTTCGATTCAACCAATGAATTAATGCAAACTGCTGTAAACTCTCTTATAAATGGTCAATCAAAACGGGTTTTAAATTCTCGACAGATAAATATGAATGTATGATTTTTTCTAAAAATTAATCCCCTTCTACGCGAAATTATTCCTGGACAACAAAGCCATTAAGACTGTCACACATTCAAAAATCTTGGACCTTACATTTGACCACAGGCTCTCATTGTAAGAACATATTTCTAAAACATATGCAGAATGCAAAAGACGACTTAACATCCTGAAGTGTCTTAATCACAACAACTGGGGATCAGACAAAATACCTTACAACTTACATACAAAGCCTTAATAAGAAGTAAAATAGATTACGGATCTATTGTATATAATTCAACGTGCAATTCAGCTCTCAAGAAACTGGACACACTGCACAATTGCGGACTCAGAATAAGCACTGATTGCCTTTACACAAGCCCAATTGGTAGTATTCTCATCGAAGCGGCTGAAACTAACCTCACAGTTCGAAGACAAACCCTGTCAATCAATTACGCAATTAAAGCCAAAACATCCTTAAATAAGATAATACGTAATGATGTATCTCCTGAAATTAGAAGTGGAAATACACAGTGTCTATACCTTCTCATATAAAGTAGCTACCGCCATATTCAGCTCCCTCAACACTTTCGAGGCTCCCTATAGAAAGTCCAAAAGCTATCCCCACTGCTAAATCCCGACCATCAACATACATGAACATTGATAAAGCCCTGGGTTTGAAGGTTCACCGCACCAGAACAACCTTGCCACTTAGACGAATGGAAATGCCCCAAATATACCCGCAAAGCCTGTGATAAAATACAAAAAATACTAACAATATCTTCATTGACGACGCCCAATAACACATTTTCTGACCATAGCCCTGAAGGATCCCAAATCCTTGGGTGAAATTCCGGTTTATGAACACTTGCATGGGTTCAACCCCATCAATTCTGGAAGCACGAAAAAGATAAACCATAACTGCACTGATGTGCCACTATCATACTAATAAAAATTCCTAAAGATATCTTCCAATATATGAATGAAACAACAATCCAAAACACGCTCGAATTAAAGAACTACTTCATATATTAAAACTGATTAAACTTTCAAGGCTATCAGGTAATTTTGCTTCTATTTGCCCATATACAGCTGCTAACCAATTATTATGCGACCGGAAATACAGAATAATGAAACTAACACAAAATAATAATTGATCTCCAAAGGGAAACAATGTAAAGCACCTAACCCTGTTATTCCAAGCCAAGATGTCATAAGATTCGTACATACGAAGATCATCAGCAATGGCGAGCGTTATGGCGATGCTCATAAATCTATTAATACCTACAAATCGATTTATTCCTAATCACTAACACTCGCGACCCCAAGATGACTAGACGCGAAACAAGCTTTTATTAACACGAATTAAACTGTCATTCTAAATTACCACAAGGTATTTGCCTCACTTCCACTATGTGGCTATAATGTGCCAAGTAAGACTATACAGTCTGAACATATTATTGTCTTGCTCGTAAATATAAACACATTAGACACTAGTATATTTTAAACCAAATCCGAATAAGAGAAAATCCTCGTACTCTGCTCCCCTTTCAGAACCAGATTGTCAAATTTTGCAAAAACACAAATGTCATGCTTGAAATACAACGTTATGGCAAGCCCGCTCGTATATCTAGAATTGATGTGTTATGATACTACCACGATGATATTGTATGATTATACTACAAGTATGTAAGATAATAATATGTTATAATCTATATGTTAGGATGAGAGATTGTTAATGTAATGATGTGTAACCTTGGAAAAGATGTTATGACCATGTCCATACTGTATGATGATGGTATGTAATATAAATAATATGTGTTACTATTATATGACCTATACATTCTCATATTTATGTGAATGTAATGAGAGATGAAGTCATAATTGTCTGTAAATACCTGCAATTAAAAATGTCGCTAATAACCTTAGTCGTTGATGCGACAAAAAATAGAGAAAAAACAAGATTTTCTCAAAAAGGCTCCAATTTTTTCTTTAAACTTTTGCTAGGGATAATGCCAAATGTACTTCATAAGATGAAATAAACGCCATATTGGTATTCTTTTGTTTTTTCACAAATTACAAAAATGTATTTTTACTAGCCTTTCTCGTAATTACATTAGCCGCAATTTGTTTAAACGAGTGTATTTATGAGTAGATGTGATTTAAGAAAAAATATAGTTTCTCGAAAATTCGATAGCTTTCTGTGAAAATGAGCTAAATTTCCGCGTTTTTAGAAACGCTCAAACGTCATGATCTCAAAAATTGCTCAATTTTTTTCTGCAAACTTTTAGTTCCGGTAGGCTGATTAAACTTTTTAATATGATATAAGTTCATTTTGTTTTGTTTTTTCAAAATTGCCCAAAGTTATATTTTTCTGAAATATCCCTCACACCGTTAATATGAACATTTCCAACTATTTATATGCATTATTAGATTATTGCGTTGAAGTGCTTCAAATTACTTCCAATGAAGTTTTTCGACAATACAAGAAGTTTCTGTGAAAAAGTTTCCATTTCGTATTTAGGGTAACGCTTAAACGCTACTTTTTTTAAAAAATGCTCCATATTTCTCAACGAAAGTTTACATGAAGGACAAGGTTTTACTCTTTAATAATATTATTAAAGTAATATTTCGGTTCTACATTTAGGAAAGTGAAAATTTGAGGGAAAAAATACACTTTCGGCGGCAATAGATGGCAGCTGACAAGAGGATTGAACCGGTCCGAAAAGCTAGCCCAGACCAGAAATTTGAAAATTAGATTGAGAACGAAAAACTCTGTGGCATTCTATAGCATCACTAGTTAAGTTATACTCTGCTGTTACTCGTTGTAACTCAAAAAGAGCTTAATTTGTTCTCATTGTTTGCAATTAGTATCTGTTCCATAGCAAACATTAAAGTTTTAACAAAATTGCATTCTTTAAATTGTCAGTAATACCTAAAAAAAATAAGCTGCAGTTTCCATTTTCTAACGGCAGCTGTCTGTCTAAATAAAGATTAATTAAGATGAATGAAAAACTACACGCTTGTCTAACACTTTTATTACATGTCTCTTGTGGGATCTCTCCGTTGTCTTTGTTTATGGTAATTTGTATACCATTATTTATGCTCGTAATACTTCTAATTATATGTTGGAGAATTCCTCACCTCTCTATTATGTTCCAAAACTTGTTTCTTAAAACATTTTCGAATGCCTTGCTGAAAGCTATAAACACTAAATATGTTGAAAGATTGCACTGCCTTCTCTTTTCTATTATTTGCATTAGAGAGTACATATATCACACTTGTTTCTTTAACATGTTATCAAATTCGGATGTTACATTACCGGAACACGTTTACGAATTGCGTGGTAAACTGATTCGTCCTCGTAAGAGAGGGGCACGCGGAAGGCGAACTGAAGTGCGGGGACATTAAGGCTGTGTATTGGAAACTCGCGAAAAGCACGAGTGCTATGTGTTGGGTTCATGACACGGGGTGTTCGAAGTCGTTCCTGTATTGCATCTCCACAATAATCCTTCCATAAAATCTTAGTCTGCCAGGAAACTGTGTGTAAGATGTGGATGTAATTCAGAAACTTGATCCCTACAATGTTACAAGCATCGCAGAACAACGTTACAAGCATCGAGATGTGGCGATGGGATACAATGGAACGGGCAAATGTGTATACTATATGCAAGGTCGAGATAGTCGATCTACGCAATGTACGGCGAGAACGTAGGTGATCTTCGCTGGGAATGTCCCCAGATGATTCAAACCGACGCAAGCCAGGTGTACACCCCGGCCAGGAGTGTCCAATACCTCAGCGATCACGGTTAAATTCTAGCATTTGGCATTCCGGAATGAAAAAAAAACTGGCTTACATGTTTCGATCAGGGCGTTTACATCTATTGAAGAAATAAAATTCGAAAGTTATTGCACAGACATGGAAACAACGTCGCTTCACCGTTGCCGGTATTCTCGTTACCAGATAGGAACAGGTTAAATACTTCGATTATTTTCTCAATATCTTGCAAAGTTGAGAACGATTAACATTTTATAGAAATTACTTTACAATACAAGATCATCTTCGGGTGCAGTATCACTGTTGAACACTAATTCCTGAATCCAGAGAAAAATGTTTCTTGTAGCTATATAATGAAGAAAAATACGTTTTTTTCTATTACAACGAAGGAAACGGTGTAGATTTTTTTACCTTCATATTATAGGTATTGAATGCAGAGAGAGTGCTTGTCACGGACAGGGGCACAATGTGGTACGCAACGGTACAGGGGCGGTGGGAGCTTGAGGCGCGGTTCCGTTTGAACCTAGACTCTGTGATAGTTTCAAGTTTGTGGATATTGGTAAACAATATATAAAATGAAATCCATGCGGGTCCGCATATCGCTGGGCAAGTGCCGAGTACACTAATAATGGAGATCACATAATCTATATAATAATAATAATAATAATAATAATAATAATAAGTAATAATAAAACGAATACGATTGTTAACCGTCGATGTTTTGTTAAATGAAACGGGGTCTATCGATTAGCGCCTAATCGATTCCACGTGCTCATCCAAACGCCGCAGCCCTCGTGGGCGGCTCCCACCCCGGCGCGGGGCCGCCTGGGGCCGCCCTCGCCCCGCCCCCGCCCCGCGCCGTCTGCGAACCGCCGCTGTCTCCCGCGCCTCGGGGCTGAGGGGCCTCGGGGCAGAGGCTGGGGCTGGGGCGGGCGGCGGCGCGGGGCGCATGCGCGATGAACCCGTGGAAGCGGGGCCCCGGGGGCCGGGCGGCGGCGCGGGCGGGGGTCGCAATTGGGGGCAGCGGAGGCGGCGGCGGCGGCGAAGGCCGGCCCGCAGCGGGCATACCGATGAGTCGGTGGGAACCGCGCGCGCCGCCTGCGCCGGCCGGCGGAATTCCGTCGAAGCGCGCACAAACAGAACAAAACGCGGGGGCGGCGCGAGCGGCGCACGGTGGCCGCAAGGGCCAGTCTACGCGGCGCTACAGGCACCGGCGCTCGCCCACCGGCCTTCTGCTCAACTGACGTCACTGCAGTGCCTCTCACCGGAAGGGCCTGGGTTCGAGGCTCCATAGTAGCAGGATTTCCGACACAAGATAGGTCGAATTCAGTCGCTATCTAGAGGAGAATTCTACCGGTTGCTTGCTCTGATCGGTAGTTTTCCATGGTTGCTCCCATCAATACCAGGCGAATGGCTCAGTAGTGCCCTATGAAACGGGTCACGGGCGGCGTGCGATTTTTCCTTCCTCTTCCTTGTTCTATCCTCATCCCTTATAATACACACACTTACATGCACTACACTACCACACATGTCGGGAGACCGGTCGGGGGCTTGTCCCGGATGGGGTGGTGCAACGCTGGTGGGAGGTACCTGGTTGGGGAAAATCTCGCTAGCAGACAGTGGGTCGGCGCCGAATCTCACCATCCAGCGGGGGAAGATAACCGACAACTTCCGAGAAAAAAACATCTCCAACATTTACGGAACTAATGACCTTAGGACGTGACGCGCCCGGAAATACAAATAAATAAATCACTCAATGAACCCGCCAGCCCCCTATAAGGGTTTTGTGCCGCCTTTTGGATTGACACTCGCAACCATTGACGAAAGTTTGTTTGAGAACCTGTCATGGGAATGTCTTGGCAAGTTCACTAAATAAATTCTCAAATTATTCTGTTGAAGTCAAATGATCATGTTTCCATATAACCAATATTCGTCGATATTTAATCGATAATGCTGCAAGCAATAAGTAAAGAATGGGTCATGGAAAGTGAAAAGAATTTTGTACTCAAAGCACATAATGCTCAATTTGAGAATTTGAATCACGTTAGCAGTTCGTTCATGTTACAATACAGTGAAGTGCCTAACAAGAAACTATTTTAGTCCATTATTTCAACCTGAGGATTAAATGTCAATGTTTTTTAGCCACTAGTGAACGTTAGAACTACATCGCTATGCTCATGAACGCTGTCAATCATGTCAAACCACTTTCCAGTAGGTTACACCACGCACGAATGACGTGAGGGAGGATCAAATTATTACAAAATTTATGTAAAAATAAAATGTTGATCTTTTAAAACAATGTCTGTGACAGTAGTACAACTATAACGTGTACAAAATATAAGTAATTTTCTGGCTTTAAAATACATGTTCGAAAATTTAGAGGAAACAGAAATTGCAAGGATAATCCTAGGTTCAAAAACATAGAACAAATAGCAAAAAAAAAAAAAGATTCCAGATGTAGAAAAGAATGGAAATATTGTTGCAAGTCTAAAGAGGTGTAGATTCACAGCAAGTTAATCTATGGATTAATCAATAAATTAGGCTTGAGATGCACTATTTTATATACTTTGAAGCTGCTTACAATATGCCAACATGCATCTTCGTTTTTATAATTCATTTATTAAGTGAGGTATAATATTGAAGCTCTGTCAACCTAGTTTATGAATTGTGCCAAGTTAACTGGCAAAGAGGCAACCGGTAAACTATTATTCATGATGAAATAAATTGGCGAAATTTCTTATAAAAGGTAAGCTACGTGAGCATACGACTATCCTACCATTATCGCTAAAAAGAGACTTCATTTAGTACGAAGCCTATGATCTGGTGTAGTAACGATTTCCCTTTAAAATAGCGTATAGGCCATGCATACACTGCATTCCAAATGTACTGCAATGAATCATTCAGATTTTAGTGATATACTAGGATAATTCCTAGTATTATTGTTATTGAAAAGACCCAAAATGCACTTTTGCCAGGAGATAGAAAAGAAAGGAATATTCTATTATCTGTAAGTCAATTTTTGAACATAAAACACTCACAAACGTTAGTTCACATGAGTTCACTGATTTATTGCATATTAATAGCGGTTTAGGAAATTGATTATTAACACTTATCCTAGAAGATATTTGAACGCTTGAGATAGCGGTTTCCTTAAAATGACAATAAGTTTTTGGTGCAGAAAATTCTAATTCGAATACAATACAAAGTATTACCTAATTTCCAAATCCTAAAGCTCATGTCTGTTCATCATTAAATTCTGTGGATGTGGCAAACAACATCACATTAACAGAATTGAGTTACTCCAAAACTAAATATTGGATAGTACTTACGCAGTCGCTTCATGGCATGCCCGTAAAAACCATTCAAGCGGACCTTAGGCAGCCAAGGTTATTCGGAGACAGTCTGAAAAACACGATCGAAGACCAATTAGCCTCGTCAGTATCAAAACTATTCAACGTGTGAATAATGACAGTTTGAATAAGAGATTGGAAAGCAAGAAACTTTCCTGCCTTGGGGTTAAAATGTTTTAAACGACAAGTGTGTATATTGTGCTAACAATAGCTTCTTTGAAGTGGCAGAGTGCTTTGGAAAAGTCGTGAAAAACAACACACAGTAAATCACCAATGATACGTACTCAATAAAATGTGTGATCATTAATATTAACTACTTATAAAACGATTACATATTAGTATATTACTGTGTGTTTCATCCAAGTATACTAGAAGTATGTGTTACATAGTTTATTATTTCTTGTGTGGGAATGAGTGATTAGTGATGCCGGGCGCGTCAACTGCTAAGGTCCTGAAAGTGTGGTGCATGTTTCTTGCTCAGGAGGTGGCGGTGATCTTCCCCCACTGGATCGCGAGATCCGACTTCGACCTACCGTCGGCTAGCAGGGATTTCCTCAACCAGGTATCTCCCATCAGAGGCGCATCACCCCAGGCGGGACCAGCTCTAAGATCCCGACAGGTCCCTCGGCATGTGTGGTAGTGTAGTGCATGTTAGTGTAAGTGTGTGTGTGTAAGGGCTGAGGATAGGTCAAGGAAGAGGAAGGAATGATCGCTCGCAGTTCGTGCCCCGCTTGTTAGGGTACTACTCCGGCATTCACCTGGTATTGATCGGAGAAACCACGGAAAACTACCGATTCGAGCAGCCGGACACTAAAATTCTCCTGCAGACAGCGACCGATCTCGACCCAGCTATCTATCTAGTGTCAAAACTCCTGCTGCTATCGGGACTCAAACTGGGATCTCCCAGTCAGATGCACTCCAGTGACCTGAGTTGATATCCTGAACCACCTCTCCCGGTTTATTACTTCATGGAGTGAAAAATATTTAGGAGTATAAATAATGTAATGTTTGGTCTTAAAGGCCAATGTTAATGTGCACTCACATTTGGTAAATAATTACGAAACCCTTCCGTTTGTGTCGCGGAGTGGTGGATGCGGCCCACTGTGCAAGGCGCGGGCCCGAGGCTGCGCGCTGCCAAGGCGGCGCTTGGCTACCTGGATCTCCAGTAATGACATTGCAAGGACGCGCGCCCACGCCGCGCCGCGCCGCGAGATGGGGCTCCCAGCGGCGCCTTGTTTTTGTTGCCTCGTCTTGCTTTTGTTGGCGTGATCCCATCGATGCGTGATGTAATGTATTGTCAGCTTAAGAACTTGTCTTTGGAGAGCCGCGAATCTATTTGTTTACTTGCAAGAGATGGGTGTCGGAATTTCTGATGAAGACCCTGAACTAAATGTTGGCGTCGGTCAGGGAGATAGCAGGAGTTCCCATATGTGATTAGAATTTTAGTCACATGAAAACATTTTTAATGCGAAAATAGTATCAAAATGTAGAAGTAAAGCTTCGCAATATTCAGAAAAGGAGGTATCGCCGAATTTAAAATAGGGCATAGGAAACACATTACTGCAACATTTTATCCAAAAGTTAACACTTCTGGATATGGTCACAGAATACGGAATGTCATGTAGATAAAATGTGTATGCTCCCAAAATCTATCATTGCAGAATTCAAATAAGAAAATCCTTATTTCATTACGAATGATAGATAGTATGTGAATACAGGTTCGCTGTAAACTCAATCAGTCATTTTCATGAATAGTTTAGTAAATACGTAATATGCAGAAACGGATACTCAAACGTGCGACAGAAATGTGATTGTAGCACATGCTTCACAGTTTTATATTTTTGCCAAACAAACACTATTGGATAAAATGAAGGTGTTAAAGCGTAAGCTTGTATGTCCCGGCCACGAGTTTTCCCAAAGCATTTTCTACATTCCCGAAAGGGTCAGCGGTAGGACTACAAGACAATGCGGATGCGGGTCAGTTTCATCCGCAGTGAAGGACCTCCAACTGCCCTGAGAAATATCGTACGTCGCGCGAAACGTACAGCAGCCAGCGCTCAGATCCATCTTTGAGCCACGCCCCCTCCCCCCCCCCCCCCCCGCCGGGCGCAGGCCTTCGGGTGCGCGCTGACATCTGGCACGCCTCCTGGGAGTCCATCTCGGCCGTGCGTTTGGCGCGTGAGCGGTGGCTGCCTGGGGGGGGGGGCGTCTCGTTCCGGTCGGCCTGCGCCAGGAATTCGGTTCCCGCGCGCGCGGAGGAAACGCCGCTGGCACAAAACCACTCCACACGGGCCTGCGCACGCGTGGTTAGTGTTCGCGCCAGATATAGGCTCATACGATTAAAAACGAGCACTTGCTCCGGAGCAAATTCAGTCTACTCCACGGCACTGAGCAAAAGATCCATTTTGTATGAATAAAAACTTCTTATGTCTCCGAAGAATTCGTTCCTGTCTCACGAGCGTTTGCTGATATGAACAAGTGCTAATGGAGGCTTAGAATTTTGAAAATTGGTTTCCTGAGTGACAAAGAGGTTACAAAAGTTACGCTCGTCCTGCACATCATTTGTGTAAGTTTTGCCGTCTTGTTCTTTAGCCCTCCAGCGAGCGCGTCCCATCAGTTCCCGTCAGCAGGCGTGTTTATTTTCTTCGATTCTCGCGTCAATATTTATTACTTTTATTAGAGAGTGTGAAAGAAGTATTATTAATGTTTTTAAATATTTTGTCATGGCAAGGGGCGTGCAGTACAGTGTGCTGAACTGATTACTAATGAATAACGGTCCATCGGCAGTGTCCAAAATCGTGATTTGATTGTCATCTGGTTGAAAATATAATGAACGAAGCTGAAATGTTGGCGAATATAAAATTCTTTTCGAAAAGAAACAGCTTCCGGAGGTACGCTTTCGCCGAAACCAAGCATTGCAAAGTTTGAAAAACAGTACCCCTAAAAACCTGGAGTAGAAATGAGCGATGGCCAATTAATATAGAAGATACGCTAAATGAAAACGCGCTTGAATGCAAAAACCAATAAAAATCGTACCAACCATACAACATTGTCCTTTTCAAATTGGTAAAGATTGTTATAGTCTACGTCACGAGAATCTCGCCTTATCTTGTAATTGATTTTAGTCCGCTGCATCTGCATGTAAGCACACGGAAACACACGGTCCTTTTCAAACGTGAATGTGCTACTTACGTCATTCCGAAATTTTGAAGCAAGTGCTCAATGTAGAGAGTAAACACAACTTTATTCATACCAATTTTGAGCATTTGCTCGCCAGATGAGAGTACGCTCAGTGACGGTGCAAGTGCTCATTCTCTTTATTCATATGAAATTAAAAATTCATACGAATATCTCGCGCCTCTAGAAGAGATATCTGGAGGAGGAAATCACCGTCAAGTCGACGTGTAGTTCGGCGTCGGATCTCCCTCCCAGCCGGGAAAGAGCACAGCCGCCTCCCGCAATAAAAACCCTTACGGTACTAATGATCACAGCAGTTGACCCGTCCGGAAATAACAATCAATGATCGCCGCTGTGTTCGGCAGCTCTTTGACCGGCAAACACACAGCGCCTTCAGCAACCGAAGTCTGTGCTTCGGCAGTGCGTTTATGCACTTTCGAGTGTGCAACTTACTACATTCGTAGGAGTTCTGCGGTAATCGCCTTCCCACCGACCTGGGGAATCGGTCACGTGAGCCACTGCGATATATTGCGGCTGCTGCCTGTTTGTGCCTGTACAGTAGAGAGGTCCAGTTATGGTGCTGCTAATGCTGTCTGCAGGCGCTAGAATTGCGGGAAGCTTGAATTTCAACACCGACCAGGGAGAGCAACGCCGAGGTCCACAAGAGGATCCACCTGTGTGTGTTATGCTACATTCTCCACTCTGGCACCTTGTGCAGTGTGATTGGTGAATTGATCCAGTCACTGAACAATTAATGTTCGCCTGTATAAGTGACGCATTGTGCAATAAGCCTTTCAGTTATGTTGATTTTCCTGTTCATGTTCTATTCTATTTGGCTCGAAACATTGTATAAACAATTCATTCACATTCATAACAATTTTATCTTACGACTTAAGTATTAATATTCTTCAAAATAAATTGTGTATACCAACATAGTTATTTCTAGCTACCGTGTGTTGTCTTCTGTCGCTCAAGATTTTTTCTTTATCCAGTCAATGCTATTCTTCTCCCCTCCCCTGGGCCAACATTATTCTCTGCGTCAATTGCAGAGAAATATTATGGGCAATATTCTGTATTACACATTGAGAAAACCAATTAACATTTGTTGATTGACAGTTGAATCAATTAACAGTTGTTATTGACTCTGTATTAACTTGTTAGTTAAACGATAAGGCTAATTCACCATATTCACTTCTTCTTACTATAGGATACTACTCATAAGAAGGGATTTTGTTCAATAATATTTGATTTGGGGATTTGATGTCGTATAAAAAATCAGCACATGACACATTTTTTAAAATTAGTGAAATAATTATATAGTATAAAATAGTCCTTCATTGGATTAAAGGTGGCAGAGTGAGAAAGAAGATTAAAAGTGACATCATTCTCATTGCAGTTCATATATTCCTTTATTTTAACACATGTTCGTTTCATTCTACTGTAAAAGAGTATGCAAAGAAACACATTACGTATTCTCAAAAGTGTTCAATTCTCTTTTAATAATTCATTATGGCTCTAACGAGGGTGATATTACATTCTAAATGCAAACTTTTTACGCAGAAGTATTCTCTCTATATAATACGCTAAGGCAATATTGCGGATTATTTCGTTTTGTAAAAAAAACAACCTCGGAACCAAAATTCAGTTGCTGTATTACTGCAGAAAGTACTCCCCAGTGGTGTATCAAAGAGATTTAAGACGAAAAACACCGTGTGCAGATAATGGCGTATTTGGATAACAGATTCAGATTCAACACTGTGCGAACATATGCTTCTGTATTAGTGACGATTTATAGCTCTTCTGGTGATCCCTTCTTCGAAGAAGGAGTAGGATATAGAAATCTCAGTGAAATAAATTTTGCCCCGATCCCTTACCTTGACGCTGTAACATATTTAGGTATGTTACCTTGTTTTACGACACCCTCAATAAGCCATGGGAGACTGGCGGAGCAAACTATTGAGGTTTTTGTATGGTCCATAATGCAAATAACTAATAAATATCGCTAGTTACCATTGAACACTTCGAACGACTGCCTCAAGCTTTTGAATTCATTTGTAAGCGATTTCACGCTTACTGGAGTCAGCGTGCCCCTGCAGAGCGTTCATTTGTGTTTCTTCCCCACTTGGAAGCAATTTAAATCTTCAAATTAAGGGAAACAATACATACATGTTTCCTTTAACTATTTTTAAATTGTGCAATTAGGTATTAGTAAAAAGCAGTGGCGCATCCCAGGGAGGGGGTTCTGCTGGGATGGAACTTCACCCCCCCCCAAAGCCGACGGTGCTATTCAAAAGTATATCTATTACTAATTTTCTATACTAACGAAATTCATTCAATATATCAGTTGTTAAAGTTACAAGAAATTATAATATTATATCATTATACTTTCAGTAATACTCGGATATCATATAAATATAAAAAATCCTAGTCGGGAACAAATTCTGAAGAAGGGGATAACCATGATCTGATATTGAGAAGCTGTTACCTAAAATTTTAAGAGAAAATCTACTTAAGGAGATTAATCATCTGCCTTCTACAAATATTTTGAGATAGCTTTACCAAATTTGGAGGACTTTTTGACATTTCCTGGCATTGGTGATCTTCCGGACACCCCTTATTGAGTCCCTCCCTTCTCAATCTGATGCCCATACACAAGAATAAAGATTTAAATGCCGTTATAGGTACGTCGCCAGGTCAATTTTCAGAGGCTAAATAAAGCAACTAAAGAGCAAATACAAAAATATTGGCAAAAAATAAGAGTGTATACGTTTTTCTTGCTTCAAATAAAATTGAGTGATATTTTAACTGTATTCCTTTTTTCTATGTATAGTTTTTAATCTATCATACCTGTTACATAGTTAGATTTAATCATATTTAGCAATGTAACATTTATGTTAAAAATTCAGATCTTGGTACTGGCTCGAGTTAGAGACAATCAGACTTTCTCAAAAACCTTCTGAAAATTCTTAACATGCTTTAAACCAGAAAACATTAATATCTTTAAGTATTTTTTGTATTGTGAAGATAAGGGTATGATTCAAAGTCGAACGAAGACAAAATATCTTTACGAATTCTAAATATATTAAATACATGTTTTCAAACTGAAAGAGAAGCTGCACTACGCTCCTGCTATTATCATTTAAATATATGAATAAAGATAATAGGTGGTTGTTACATATAATGTGTACTACATGTTACAATGAGTTTTCTATGGAGCAAAGCTATTGACTGTCGGTGCATTTAAAATACTTTACACGAAATTTGTGTGCTTCTCTATAACGCAATGTCTTGCTCTCTCCAGTCCCGGGTATCTACCAGGAGGACCAGTGGTTTTTACGCCTCACAGTTGACTAGTCTTGATTTCCAAATTCTAAAACTTAAGATGTGTCTGTGCCTCCTGTGTTACGACGTTTTTATCGCATGAGCATAAACATCGATATATATTCACTATTCTCCAAACTCCGAATAACAATTTAGCTTTGTTTGCTGCAATATGACAATTGCTTCGCGCCTAGTCTTTTTATTTGTCTGAATTCTCTTTCCCCTTCTTTGCTCGAACTCACCTTCTGCATTAGACTTTAAGTCAAAATCAACAATTTGTATCCCTGTGTTGTAGATGTCTGCCGACTGGGATAGGTACGAGCGTTTGACAACCACCTGCAATTCTGTGATAGGCGAAGAACTGACCAGCCAGAAATTCATTGAGGTGGAAATGAGGGTTTGGGGGCGACGACCTGTCTGTGGATGGTCACAAGGTCGACCACTCACGGCCCGACTTACAACAGATCTTGTGCAGAGGTTACGATGGGAGATGTTTGACCAATTACCCTATCACTCTCTAAAGAATTCAAAGCAAAATTGCGGCATTGTGACCGAACTCTCGATCAGCACGTCACCAGCTCTTTAGATCGGCAAGTTTAACGATCCCATTACATTATTCAATAAGGAAGGTATACATTGAAGTGAACTTCCGATACGTATAATGACAATTCATTGTCAGTGAAATGTCATATACGGTAATAAGGGTTCTAGTGAAGGAAGCAAATATTTTACCGATCGTGAAAGTGGTAAAAGAGAATGATCGTACACCTAGATTTAGTAAAAATCATGAAGTAGATAAGCGACGTCGTTTCAAGTATTCTGAGTACATCCCATGTGTGTCTATTATAGCAATTTGTAGTTCTAGTGCTATTGTGGAGGCAGAGGGAAAACCCCACAAACAAGATTTACGTAAACAGACCTTTAGAATTCAAACAACGAAAGAAAATCATCACCCTACACCACATAGGTGGTCGAACACCCATAAGAACACGGGACTTCTGCCCCGAGTTTCGTCGAATACGAAAACAGACACGGCTACAACCATCTCTTCGCGTGAAGAACAACTGTGCGCTGGGCGACGCGACGCAGTGTGGGACGAGGCAGGCCTCCGTGAGCATCCGGATTTACATGGCTCTCAGTTTTATTTAGGCGCGGCGCACGTGTGCGGACTGCAAGGTACCATGGGACTCGCGGTCCTCTTGGCCTCCTGCTCCGCCCCGAGCGCACTCCCAGGCCATCCGGGGAAAGACCGTGCTTCCAGCATCGCCGCGCCGCTCTGCCCCGCCCCGCCCCGCGCCTAGATGCCAGAGAAGGCCCCGCGCCACACCGCGCCTCTCCGCGCAGCCCCCGGCCGCTCTGCGCCGCCCGCCCGCACCGCGCCGCCCCGCGCCGCCCGCGCACCCCGCGCACCCCGCGACCCGCCCATCCCGCCCTGCCCCTGCCACACCACCCTGCCGCGCCGCACCCTCCCCACCCGTCCCACCCCTCGCGCCGCCCCGCTCCAACCCGCGCCACGCAACCCCTCACCACTGCACTCCGCGCCGCTCGGCGTCCCGCGCCGTGCCGTCCCGTCCCGCGCCAGGCCACGCCGCCCCGCGCCACGCCGATCCACGACACAGAACCCCTCGCCGCCCCGCTCCGTGCCTATCCGCGCCGATACCCGGGTTATGTCGGTGTCTCGGCCGCCATGCAAATCGCAGCTTTTCGTATTTGGCTCATTTAGACCGCGCGTTTAGCTACAAAATGTCCGAGGCGGGGTACCTCGAGAATGCCGGCGATGCGCCATTCGAAGCACGTGCCCTCGCGCGCTCGCGGCGGCGGCGGAGGCGGCTGGGGAGCGTGTGAACGCCGCGCGAGGGCGTCTTCGTGCGCCTCCGATCGTATCGCCGCGCTACGCAGGGCCTGCGATTCCAGGAATGTGACCAGAATGTTCTCGCCGGGGGATGTGCCGATGGGCGCCTCAAACGCATGTATTCTTGCGGATGATTCCGGTCCTGCGATTTGGCAGAGGCAGAGACGGGCAGAACGCGTCACGAAAATTGTAGGAGAAGATTAAGCAGATTAACACGATTTCCCTCTGTAAGGGATGGTTTCACCCAATTCCTTTAATTTTATACCTGATTGTGTTTATATAATCACGACTAATATAAATTTGCAACTTAATCCCGATTATTTGTGCAACTGTGTCATGAAATGTTAATTTAGTTTAACATTGGTTAACCTAACATTGGTAAACTAAGGTTAGGTTAACATTGTTTTCAAGCTAATATGAAAATATTGCTACTTTTTTGGTGCATTGTGTGTCAGTAACTTTCCTTTGAATATTATGCTTTCATCAGTAGAACTTCTCATTTTCCTATCCATCGCTAGGACATTCTAATGTTTTTGATTCTATCATCTGTTGACTTACTGAAGCATAATAGAACAATGTATTGAAACAAAAAATAACTTTGAGAAGAATAGAGAACTCTAATGTAGGGTAATTGCCCCGGCTCGAAGGATCGCCTCGAGCATGGATGTTTCTGTGTGTGTGTGTACTCCTTATGTGTCGTGTTACCTCTACAGTTACCACATCTCTACATTACCTAGTCGTTAAAAAGTATCTTCAATAAAAAGTAAATTTTAAGCATCTTCCCCACCTATTCCAAAGCAAAGTATAGTGGTACGTTTAGATAACCTTAAACTCTAATATATCAATGAGATCAGTTTTCCCTGGAATGATTTCATGTTCACCACGAATTAGTTTTATTAGGTTTAGCTCCAGATCGTTGACGAACATTATGCATTTGAGTTTCAATATTTTTGTGATAAAATAAGGCCAAAACTGTCGAAGCTATGAGAGGAAGCAAATAATCCCGATTACCTGTTCTTGATGTAAAGAAGATGCATAGTGAGACTTGCAAACAAATTATAGCGATTAATTTGAAGATAAAGCACAGTTAATACGTATTCGAATGTCGTGATGTTTGAAGAGACTGCCCTCCAATAAAACTCAAAATACAATTTTATTCGTAATCCGTTACAATAGCCAGGTCGTCAACAAAAATACTAACAAGATACAACACGTAATGGAAAGAGAACAAACATTCTTTTCAGCGCCCCTTGTTTTATTCGAGAAAAAATTTAAAGGAAAAATTGTAAGCGTTTTTTTGAGAAAACGTGTTGTTTATAAATTGCAATCACAAAATTGTAAGCATAATTTAAAGCTCAAATTTCGCAAAAATGAATGTTTCAAAAATTGTTAACGACCTTTTTAAAGGAGCTTATATTTTAGAACAAATTTTGTTTAAGGCAAAAATCTCTATCGTCAACTTTCTGGTTTTGGAATGTTAATTTTAGTTGTTTTCGAAAATTCAGAGAGTTCGCCAGAAGTAGATTAGCATCATTTTTTACTGCCCATTTAAAGTACGAAGAGAAAATGTGGAGCCGTTTTTGAGAAAATAATTGTGTAAATATTGCCTGTATTTCTCACAAAGTTTCATCTCACAAACACTACCCACATATTCGAATGGCCTTATTTCTGATCCTATTTCAAGATCTGTTTCAACAACATATTTCATGAAGGAAAAATCCACTTTTCCGTTAGGCTTATGGACTCGGAAATAAGTCTTTTCTTGTAGAAAATTCGCCGTTTTCTGGCACATGATTTCAATATTTAATCTTGTTACGAAGTGAGAGCAAGAATCTAAAAATCATATAAACAAATATTTTTCACATGTAATTTTTTCAATTGCCACTAGTAAAAGTGTTTTTTTAATACATACATGGTGTGCTATAAATGAGACGATGCCCTAGTCTTTAGACAAATATGTGAATGCCACCAATGCAGCAAAACAAAACAAATAATTTCGTATAACCGCATCAGCTAATACTGACTTTAATATATCAATAACTAATCAATATACTTGAATTAAAATAAAATAAAATTCAGTAAGGGTGTCCAAAATATAGTGTATGATACACGTGGTAAAAGTGATTTTAGTTTGCTCGTAAAATTATCCCTTTCTTACTTGCATAATAAAATGTCATTTTTACCAATCGTATTACAAATAACAACTGTCTTCAGCTTCAACTCATTTGTTACGAATTTCCTTAACCGAGGACGTACTTTTATATCTTTAATTGTAGTTACTAGTGGTTTTTTTATTCCTCTGTTTAGTTACTTTAAATCGATTAAACAGAGCAAAAAAAGAAGCAAAAATTATATTAAATGAAGCTATTACAAAAAGTGTTTTGCAAAATTTGTAGCCTGTCTTGAGAAAATGTTGACTTTTTTTGACAAAATTTCTGTGAATATAAAATCTTTATTACAAATATTCCTCGACATATTAGTGAGTAGTTATATAGCAATTACCTTAACGTTTTAAACTTGTGCAAATAACATCCCGAAGGTAGTTAAAACATGTTAATAGTTTGCGAAAATTATAAAGTTTTATTGAAAATGGGCCTTTGTTACACATAACAAATTGTAATATATTTCCTTGCAAAAGCACTTGGTTATGATGGTTTTATAATATTGAGAGTTCTGAACATGGACTCGTTAGGTTTTCGACGTATCCACTTATCTTTCAGATGTAGTTGAAACTTAGATGGAAGAAACACGTCTTTACTTTATGAGTGAATGAATGTGTATCCCACTCATATAACAGCATGCCACGTGTTACTAATTGTTATCGTTTATCGAAAGTATAACTTTCTTCTTGAGAAATATCTTAATGTTACAAATTCTTTCAGATCTAACAGATAACAAGATAATCTCATGATTCAGATAAGTACCAGGAAATTCAAAAAGAGAAAGGGGAGTTAAGACCTCAAATGGGTACACTAAAAATCTTAATCCTTAGATAGTGAGAATTATTGTTCAACTTTACGACACATATGCATTGGTTAATCGTTCCCGATGAGGCAATCACTTCAATGTAATCTGGTATTTTACTTTCTCTAATGCGTAGTATATACAGAAAGTTTTGTAATGCTGTAAAAATCATCCTTAAGATTTTAAAGAAAATATACGTTGGAAGGCGCTTTTATCAATACCGCTGTTTTTTCTTTGCCGTATATAAATTAAAGAAAATTCAATGTAAGAAATCGTGGCATAATACTTTCACAGTAAACATTTTTCTGGGCCTCTGATTTCGAAAAAAATATTCTTTGTACCATTACTTTTTTCTACATTTTAGTTACAAGCATAATATAATATTTCTATTTAGTGTATTACGTACTATATCAGAGTGGAGATCACTGTTAAAGGATGTGCTTTTTTCTCAAAATGTCAATCTGACCGTCCATATATAAGTACATCCTCAACATCAACCCCAAAATCCTACCCCAACCTCAATCCGACCCCTGCATGCATCCCAACCCCAACTCTAACTCCATCACCAAACCCAAACCGTAACACAATCCCAACTAGTACCCAACCCCAACCACAACCATAACCCCAATATCAAACCGTACCCTAACCCCAACTACAATCCCAACTCCATCCCATCCACACCCTCACCCCAAACTCCAATCCCCAAGTCCAACTCCAGACCGAAACTCAGCCTCAACATAATCTAACCCATCCTCGCCTAACATCCATGGGAAAGAAAAGCTTAAAAAATACTAATATCAGGAAATTGTAATGCAGAACAGCAGAGTAAAATCTGAGAAGAGTTTTTTTTGCGCATTATGCTGTAGAGTTCGCTGTAACGTTCCACAGAAATATGTGAAGTTGTTCAGCTTTATTTCCATTTTCCTTGATTTTATATAATTAAAATGATATCCAAGATATTTAAATGCATTAATTTGTTCAATTATTTGGTCATATATAACTATTTTTGCTTTGATCTTTTTTAACGAGCACTTTGTCTAAGGCAAAAATCTCTTATATCCAATTTTGTAGATTTAAAAAAGGTTTTTTTGAATTTTCAAAAAACAGAGCAATATCCGAAAATGCGACTCGCACCATATTTTTTATCGCCTCTTATTACACAAGTGAGGAATATTTTTAAAAAAAATTGGAGCGGATTTTGAGATACATTTTTTTTTGTAAATTTCAATCGCAAAATACGCAAAAAACACTCCCTTTTTCAAAAAATTGTACATGACTATTTTGAAGAGCTAATTTTGTACAACATCATTTGGCCTGATACAAAAATCTCTATCTCCTATTTCGATGTTTTAAAACATTTTTTTTCAATTTTTGAAAAATCGGATATCTTAACGGAAATGAGTTCTGCGCCTTTCGATTAAACGTCCTTTGCACTATTCAAAAACAAAATGCCATTTTTTTAAAAACTTTGAAAATGGGCCAGGGGTTTCATGTAAAGTACCCCAATATTAAAATTTTGGTTTCAAATTTCAGGGTCAGCATCATCAGCTCGAACGATTGGGGAATATTAATTTTGGAGAAAATCACTGAACGGTTTATGTGCTAGCAATGTGCACTGACGGAAGGACTGATAGACTTTTTGCCGTCAATCGATATTTCGGTATCAAGGAAATTCCAAAACACAGATTCTGGCTACACCACGTGTTAGACGATTTTTTACTATATTTAGCAACTGGATTAATCATTTTGTCCTTACCAGTGACCGGAAATAAGAGTTTTTGTGTCGAAAATTCGCCATTTCCGGCGCACGAGTACAATTATTTCTCTTCGTACGTTAGTAAGTGCAAGATAGTAAAAAAAATGACAATGCAACCATATGAAACTTTATTATTGTTAAAGTGTTTACCTTGTTAATATTTGAAATACACATTCATTATACAGTTATTTACATTATTAAAGTAAAATCTTGAAATATTTATTTTATTTCACAATTATTTTCTTCAAGTTTTAAGATATTCTCAAGAAATAATACTATAAGTGATGAAAGTTTTATTACTTTGATTTACTAACAAACTACTCGTAAGTGAGTGAAATTTCAACCGCTTACTTATTAACAACAATCCATCACTTAGCTGCAAAGTGAATAAACTCCTGTTGATCTGGCCTAAGTCAATGTTCTGCGATTTAGAAAAACATTCATTAATTTTTAGGAGTACTTTATGTAAAGCCCTAGGGACATTTTCAAAATTTCTTCAAAAATGGCTACAAACCCTTTCTTTAAATTACTTGGAATAATACAGTAAAATGCACTGATAAAGACGGCATAGGTCTAATCTTCACTGTTAACTGAATTTTCGAAAATTTCAAAAGTGGGATTAGTTTTCTGCGTCTTCCTACTACAAAATTGAAGATAGAGATTTTTCCATCAAATGAAATTTGTTCTCTATAATTAATTCTTTCACTACGGTCATGTACATTATTCAGAACATTTTATTAGTTTTCGCGCAATATTCCGTGCAATATTTGCAATTTCTAAAAAAATATCAAAACATACATTCTCAATAACGGCTCCAGATTTTTTTCCTTAAATGTTTGGTAACGATAGTGCCAAAACCATTCTGTAAAGTGTCATAAACGCAATTTTGCTTTTTTTGCTTTTCCAAAAATTACCACAATGTTATTTTTTGTATTCTCTCACGTTAATATTTATATCATATCGTTGTTATATTTATATATTATATTAGATGCGGTTTGTTCACATTATTACATTTATGAGTACATGTGCTTTACATGGTGTCATATAAAGTTTCTTGAAAACTCAACAGTTTTCTGAGAAAACTAGCTCAAAATTCCGAATTTTTGGAATAAGTCAAATGCCATTTTTTTAAAAACGGCTCGAAATGTTTACTTCAAATTTTTGTACAGATAGTGCTAAATGCACTGTTTAAGATGACGAAAAGTTCATTTTGACGTATTCTTTTGTTGTCGTTTTTTCCAAAAATTACACAAATGTATTTTTCACTTTCTCTAATATGTACATATATACGGAGTAATATACGTAGTATAGGGAAAGTTATGTATTGTTGCGGAAAATCGATTTCGAGGTTTCAACGGAAATAGTCCCGATAGGGCCCCCTCATACTGAAAAAATGTTTTTTTTAAGCCTCCATTCATCCTCCGTCTGTCCGTCTGTACGTGTGTCCGTCTGTCTGGTGTATGTGAGCAAAACTAGGGCCTAAACCATACGAAGGATGTTTTCCAAATTGAAGAAACCCCCATCCATTTGGTCTGAGACGAAGTTCTCAGATTTTGAAAATCATTCATTAATTTTTGGGGGTAATTCACATGAAACCCCAGTTTTAAAGTTTTCTCAAAAACGGCACCAAATTTTTTCTTTAAATTTCTTCTAAGAATATAGTAAATTACACGAATAAAGGGGCCATATTTTTACAGTTAACTCTGAATATTTTAATATTGCAAGAGTTTGAATATTTTTCGGAGGATTCCTCAAGCTACAAAATTGAAGATAGACATTTTACCTTCGAATAAAATTTGTTTTCCGTATTTAGTTTTTTCATTAAGGTCATATAAATTTTTTTGAACATTTTAGTAGTTTTCAAGCATTATTGCGAACAATATTTGCAATTTTCAAAAAATTACAGTCAGGTTTTTAAAAAAAGGTTCACCGAAAAAAAGAACCATTGGAGTATACCAGATCCATGATACTGTAACAAGAAAACATGTTACATTATCATGGATCTGGTATACTCCAACAGTTCTTTTTTTCGGTGTTCCAATTTTTTTCTCTGGTAGTGAAAGGGCTAAATGTACTGTATAAGATGTCATAAACTCCACATTGCCCTATTGTTTTGATTTTCAAAAATTACAAATATTTTATTTTTTACGTATCTCTCATGTCGTAATATTTACATTATCGGCGATTTGTTCACATTATAATATTTATGAGTACATGTGCTCGTACAAAGCTTCTCGAAAACTCACCTGTTTTCTGTGAAAACTAGCTGAAAATTTCGCAATTTCAGAAATGCTCAATTTTTTTTCTTTTTTCAAAAACGACTCCAAATTTTTCTTCAAACGATAGTGCTAATTGCACTGTTTAATATGAGGTAAAGTGAATTTCGGTTTATTTTTTTTGTTTTTTCAAAAATTACACAAATGTAATTTTTTGAAAGATTATTTTCGCCGATAATATGCACATTTCCAGCAATTGGTAAACATCATTGTATTTGTGAGTTAAATTTCTTCAAAAGAAGAATGCTAAAATTAAGTTTTTCGAAACCCCAAAAAATGTCTGTGAAATAGTGCTTCAAGTTTCGAATTTACTATTGCGCTCAAGTGCCATTTTCTTAAAAATCACTCCAAATTATTCAAAGCAAATTGCCATTTAGGACTAGGTTTTATTGTTCTTTGATAATTTTAAAATAATATTTGTTTTACAATTAGGAAACCGAAAAAATAAGAAAATGTCAAAAAAATGTACTTTGGGGCGTGATAGATTTGCAGCAGAGTATGTGGTAAGTTTGAATAGCTACCGAAGACTAAAGGAAATAGAAATCTAATACGGAAGAGTCTGTATCATTCTGAAGCACCACTAGTTTAATATTCTTAAAAATAATATTTCCTTTCTAGAATCAGGAAACCGAAAAATCGAGAAAATTTCAAAATACTTTGTGCGTTGATAGATGGCACCTGTCAAGAGTATGTAGCAAGACAGAATATCTAGTCCAGACTGAAGGAAAAATAAAAATAATACGGGAAAGTCTGTGCCATTCTATAGAACCACTAGTTAGCTTTTGAGGCACGGCAACATCATATATATATTGAACATTTTCTGTACTTGCAGTTCTTTTGGTGGGGACGCAGAAGAACATGCTCTTATTACGAAGAAGTAGTCCAACATAGGCTGTGTTGTTCTGATTGTGCAACTGCTGTATACATCAACAGATCTAAAATAAGAATACAGTTTGTTCATGGGCAGGCCTGGCTGTAAGAAAACTCCGAATTTTAACAAAACGATTAAGCGTGGAGACGTTTTTTATACAAATTAGAAAAGAAGAAAAATCAATTATGTGTAAAAAATATTCTAATAAAAAACGCCATAAACAATGAAACACCTTACTTAAACAAAGATAAAAGGAACACTACATTGGTCCCTTTATTGGTATGCGACTGTTAAATTAAAGAAAATATTCAGTATAATCGTCATCCTTTCAACAGAACGTTAATACCAGATAACTTTAACCGTTAAGACTAGGCTAAATAAGTAACATTTAAGAGCAGTGTAAATAAATGAGGAATGGTCGCAAAAGCGATTAGGCAGGAAGCTGTTAGCTCTGCTTAGGCAGAAACAACTTAAACGCCGAACGAGTCTCTAGATCGACCCAGAGGAGAGGTGACCTGCTTGGGGAAACGCAGAGACTAACAAATGACTGAAGAGAAAATTAAATCACTGGTAGTTTATATATATATATATATATATATATATATATATATAATATACATTTCTCCAGTAGGTAGTTCATCTGTCACAAGTGTTTGATAGAATACTGTTTGATTGTGTCAGAATATTTGCCTGCCTAACACCGGAGCGCAATAAATATCTTAACGATCCACAAAGACCACACTTGTAACTTAGTTATATGAGATTTCTCATCACATGTTTTTAGCAAAATGTGATCATCTTTTCCCCTGCCACTACATGATGTATACTACATTTTTAACGTTTATTCCTAGACATTTGTAGAGATAGCGGGAAGTGGACCTGTCGATTCGGGCTTGGAACTCCGAGGTATTGCTACCGCACCCGGCCAAGACTGGAAAAAAACGGCAGCAAGCAGCCGTTGCAGCTGAGACAAACGTTGCGGAGAATGGGACTATTGTAACGTTAATTGAAAGGCTGGGGGGAGGAATGTCAGAGCTCGGTGGCTTGATGGGCAGGCTTTCTCGCCTTGCTGGACGGAACAGTTGTTAATAACCTCCTTTGAGGAATGGTAATTTATTCATACTTTATTTAAAAATGAGAATACTTGGTTATAAATATATCACTTCAGTAACACTCATATAAAATATATTAATAATTCAGCATTCAATCCAAATGGAATCCAGAGCTTGTCTTCCATTAGCCCCTGCGATGCGTTCCGCCTTACAGCGACGTGTGGCGGGTCATCAGTTCAGTGGCAGGCGGCGGTGTAGAAACTACGCGCTTACGGAAAATAATTTCCTACATTCTTATTTGTATTGTATATTTACATTGTATATTGTATATTTTATTTGTATATTTTCATTAAGAATGAAGTGAAGTTTGTTCATTAGACTTTTCAAGGCTCTGAAACATATTTGGTGTAAATGAGGCAATTCCACCTAATGATTTGCTAATGCCTCATATCTATAAAATGTGATATTATTAACGTGATAGCTAATGACCATCAAAATTATTATTGATCGTTTGGAAGCATTCCGTCATTTTGAGCAAAATAATATAATCACCTAGCAATGCGGTACCGTTATGGCGGCGGGAGAAAATCGGACCACAAAATGGGCTACATCATCGTCTTATGAGGAACAACACTGCTCAGGCACAATTTTGTTAATTCTGGCTAATTAGTTCAAGAAATAATTAATAGCCCTTACTAAATTGTTTCGTTTCCTCCTAACCGTATATTCATCTTCTACGTTCTCTAAGACTAATTTTAGTATTGTGGCATAAAAAACATCCTCTACCGTCTGTCGACCTGGATGACCGAGGTGGCAAGAGAGTATACTGACTCAGCGCCATCGTCAGAAGGGTTGCGGGATCGACTCCCGATTCGGCTATGACTGTTTGCGTGCCTTGTTTTTAATGCACTGTCGAGTAAAGCCTTGTGAGTCTGCTGACCATAGACCACGGAGCCCGCAATTGTGTCTGGTGAGGTTAATTTGAGTCCTCATCAGGGACATAGTGAGTACCCGGCATGGATAGCCGAAATTAACATCCCCTAAGAGCTGGAAAAAGCCTCTGAAAGAAAAAAATTCTTCCATCTCTAGTATAAGTAAACACCATGAGCTCACCCGATCATTACAACAGACTGATTTAGAAACTGTACTACGTGTAGTACGATAAAATATGAACTAAACTGTAAAAAAGAAAGAAAAAAAACTCTTTATCAGATTTTCCAAACATTTTTATTGCATACCTCATTTGTAAAATAGCATTGACGTAATTATTTTTACTTAAAATGATTACGTTTTATAATACTCAAAATTCAGTATTTACTAGGCTGTCCGGGTGACGCCGCGTCCATGGCGAAGGTGCCAGACACACATATATATATATATATATATAT
>BOPP01000005.1:3385818-3497034 GCA_017312745.1 Gryllus bimaculatus | reverse complement strand
ATATATATATATAGTTTACGTTTGATTGATTCATTGACTATTCACTTGTTCATTTAAACAGAAGTGTCACAGCAAATAATGGATTCAAGGGCAAATATTCAAGCACAAAAGCCCCTTACGTTTTGACATATATGATATAAAAATGCTAAATCTTCAAAAGATCAGTAAAGAGGCCAGGATCAATAAGAAAACAGAACAATTTCAACCTGGTTGTAACTGCAGAAAACGCCTCATAATCTTTAATACATTTTCCCCAAACTTCAATTTTTTGACATTCAGGTACTGATTTCTTTAAAACTATTGCATGAACATTTTTTCAATTTTTTGTGGTTTTGTAATAGGACATATTCTATACGAGTATACAACAACAAATTGTATACTTTTTATAAAAAATATAATATTCACTTAAATACGATACAAAGTTTATTGCTTAAAAAAATTGTAAAACGAAACATTAGCATCCAATGGTGTATTTAAGTCAATGAACACGTTCTGTATGTACTGTTAAAATTTCGTAGGTCTTCATGCATTAGTTTTTAAGAAATGTGTACCCTTATATAGACAAATGTAACTTAAATTTAATTTTTACCTCAAAATATAAATATTTATAACTCCTACAAAAAAATAAACTTAATCTAACATGTGCAGTTAATTTAGGAAATAGTTTTTGTGATGAGCAGAGAATTTCATTTTGATACCTTAAGCAGAAGGGAAAATATTTACATGTTTATTTTAGTGCTGTTAAATGATGAAAATAGTGTTAACTCATCCGGGTGTCCTTAAAACGGCCATCCCGCTGTCTAATAGTGTATGTTTTTCTTGAAGGTCCCGTAACCTTGCAGGAAATGCACGCGGTCCGCACGAATTTATTTTTATTTTTCCTTTTAATATCTTTGACCTTACAAATAACGTAATTTCAGTAACTTAATACAAACAATTATTTTGTTTGAGCAATTCAGTGATATTGGAGATATCACCGGTGGCAGACTCCCAGATCTGCGCGACCACTAGCGTGAAATCTGTGAATCAGAATAATTTTACAAGAAAAAGAATGGATATACGAGTTAATAAAAATATGTAGCACTGAAATTACTTAAATGTGTCTTTGCAACCGTACTATCTACTTGCTCTAATTTGGTATAGTTTTTTGGTTAATTTCGTATTTCTAATTTGGTAAAGTTAGAAGAGACAGTTGCGTAAGGAAGTGAGTGCAGGCGCGCCTGCAACCTTTTTATCCGGGCTCCTGTCAAAGAAAGTGCATAGTGAACACATGTTAGTAACGTAAATAAAAAATGCCTTGCTGGGCCGAACGTCACGCCACTGACAAGAGAATAGACTGACCGTCTTCACGCAATCGCACAGTAGCTACTCAAGTGAAAATGAAAAAGATATTTAGTTGCAAAGTCTGTTTAATGTTGAAAGTATGAAGATGAGGAGACCAAGAAATGAAGGAGAGAAGAAAGGGAAGGAACATACATTTAGAACATACACTCTTTGTGGTTGAAGCACAACGATTTGAAGTATGACTGACAGTATTTCGTGCGATATTATCAGTATGTGTGAAGAGAATTAAAAGATTAAGAGCAGTAAAGGTAGAAAGAAAAGGTCTAGTAGATGTGCTTGACAAATATTCAAGCTTCTCTCTCCAATCTGACAATAAAATTGAAGTTCATTATCACAATTTCATTTCTAGTAAAAGGTAGAGATTAAAGTGGGAAGCAAATACAGAATCACCACGCAGATTTGGATACGAAAATAATGGACAATATGTTCAAAAATAAATATCCTTGCAAAAATTGCATCAAAGATAGCAACAGTTACTAATATAAATATTTTACTGAGAATATTGGGTCTACGATTTGGTAGATAGTTGTTGTGTCTGTTAAACATTATTGTTAAAACACAAATTACCCCATGTAAATGATGCCTCAAAATGGACAGCAATTGCAGAAATAGATATGCATACGCGAGGAAGAAAAATAAATATGTAATGTTCTACAGATCGTCCTAATGTAAATATATAAATATATTGACCAACCTAATGGAAATATTGAAAAATAATTCAATGTACTATCTATTGTCACTGAATATATGCAGATCATATCCTTGCTAAATGTACTCTTACAATAACTACGAGTATTTTTTTGGAAACAGTTAACAACCAACAGATTTTGTATTTACAATTTAAGACCAACAAATCTGTGATTTATATCGATTTATATATTATTTACCACGAGGACTGAGCAAGGAAAGGTCCTGATGATGTATGTTATTTTCTTATACAATTCTTCTCACCGTTCCAGCACAGTATGATGAACTTCACTTCACTGTGCAGGACAGAACATGAATTATCCCATAGGGTAACAGTTTTAATCGTCGGCACCAGTATACTTATGGGCATAGCAAGTGTAAGGGAGGATAATAAGATTTTCAAACATCTTCAGGCCCTCTGTATGTTATTTCTGTGTCGTATCTGTTTTTAAGTTTGCAACCCCGGAATATTAATTGAATGTGGCCCCGCAGGGAGCGCAGGTACACTTCAAAAGTTAGTGGTGAGCTCCACGGGTCGTCTATTCATTGTCTTTAAGTTGTGAATTTGTTAGCGGAGGTGTGTGCAGTTATTAAGGATTTAAGTCAACTAGTCTATTTTCATTTCCAATTCGCTCCATGCATAGTGCAACCAGGTTTATACTCTACGGTTTTAAATGTTTTTTCACCTTTTGAATGCAGATCATGAACAAGAAAAGGTAGTGCCCATAACTGTAAATATTTCTGATGTGCAGGACAATGATGGGTAAGAAATTCCTATCATTGTAATTTGAGGAACTTATTTATGTATTGCTGTAATGTTGATATTGAATATTGATGGGCACTGTGCACATAACTGAAATTTGATTATACCCATTACTGTATCAATAAAAGTTTTGGGGTTAAATGTTATCATTAGAGACGACCTAAAATATCGCCAAAAATGAACAATAAAATGATCTTAAAATGTTTTTAAAATGCCTTAAAAGCAAAGAAAAATAACATAAAAATTGATTAAAACCATTTTATATTATTAAGTTACACTGATATTGAGATATGAAGACGCTCAGAAGGCAAAGAAGTTCTCACGGTGGACAATTAAATCTGTTGTACATGTTACTGATGCAATTGAGGCTTCTTCCCTTCGTTGAAGTTAACTCATTTTGCAAACTTTTGGTTTGAATTGTTCTTTACTAGGAAATCTCTATCTTCTTTTCGTGGATGGTCACAAAAGTCACTTTTCTTTTCAGACGAGTGAGCTCTGATCTAAATTACAAATAATTTTTAAATAGCACTGCATCCGAACGCTACAAGTATTCTCTAACTATCAGATTACTTTATTTTAACCAATCAAAAGTGCATGGGAGAAAGGAATGCTATCATGGCGCCGAGAACTCCATTCTGATGCTCTCACTAGAAAAGACTTCGCTCCAGTGCTGAGTAGGTGGTGCGCACAATAAATCCTGAAACTTTGCAAAATACATTTAGAGCTTGTGGTCTCGTTACCTGGATCCCTGAGAGAATTGATTTTACTAAACGTCTAGGGCGATACACAATTACATCGCATAAAATGTGGATAATGAAAACATTGTAGCCACAACACACAGAAAAAATAATTGACATTTGAAAAATCCTGCGATATATTGGAAAAGAAAGAGTATCAAAGTTCAATAACATTAAGAAAGTAGTGGAAAAAGAAGAGCACAAGTTGTATGAATAACTTTCAGTGGAAGAAGAAGTGGATTCAGAGAAGGGTGGTCTGGACATTCATCCCAATACGAAAACATTCTGAACAAGCGAATCAAGCACCAAAAGAAGATGTGCAACAGTCATCGGCACCTATTAATACAGCGGCAAACTGTAAACCGCCACAGCCGAGAACACCAAAACGAGTCTCCAATTGATGTTCTCAGAAGTAGTACGCTGAGATGTTCGAATGTTACTACATTACTAGATTGACTTATATGACCAGAAACACCAAAAACGAAAAAATAAACGCAATGTTCAACGAATGATAGACCGAGTAATAGACAATGGAATGCCCCCAGTAAGAAAAGGAAGATGCAATAGAAAGTGAAGAAATGGCAAAGGAAAGGAGATAGAGAAAAAGTCCCTGACAACACAGAAAGAAGAAGAAAAATTGGAAGGTAGTTTTGCCTAAAGAATGTGAGAGCAATTATTTCAATATTACTAAAACGTAATCTGTAAGAAAAGTGTTATTTAGAAATAGCACTGAAGGAATAGACAAGCGGAACGATAAACAGATAACACACCATCTAGAGGAAACTAGTAATCGGGTTAAACTCTGGAAAGCACACGTCAGTTCTGCACAAAGAATGACATATTCATCCATTCACGATTTTAAACCCATGTATAGATAAAGGAAATAAGGACATTTGTCTGCCAAGCACTTCTAAAGGCATTTTCAAATGGAAAGCAGAAGCAACAGGTCTCTTTCCTCCAGACATCCATGGAAAAATTTCCTTCAGGGCTGCTTCCAGTATGGAAACACATTGAATTTTAAGAACTATGGTGTGTTCTGCCAATTGTGTCAAAAGGTATTTCGCAAATCATACATTTCTTCAGAATATTCTGTAGAGGAATGTGATTCAGAAGACAAAGAATTTTTTGTGTAAATTGTGTAAACGATCACAACTTAATACAAAAGCCAATTGCGTTCAACAGTTCTGTTTGACTACGCTGAGCTTTTTACTATCCATTTTTCTGAGTGATCATCACAATAATACAAGGTGCTCGCGAAGGTATTGAAAGTGCCTATCCCTATACTTTTCTCCTTATTTTAGTTTCATATGTTATAAAATGTCAAGAATTGTGTTCAAATATTTAATTTACTAGCCTCATAAATGTATGGACATTTAGTGATTCATATGCCAACTATGAATTTTCTATTGTTAAAATAAACATTTATATATTGACTAACACGTATTGGTTGCCCTTAGAGTGCCCATCACTCTACCCTATCAAAATTAATGTCACGTCTTGTAGTTATGAAACGATGTAATCAAATACATTTTTTCCTGTCAGAGTACATGCAATTATAAACGTATAATATACTTGCATCTTTATGACATGTGACAGATTTTCAATAATCAAACAAGCTCTTCGCAAACAAGTCAGAATTCACAGCATACGATTATTAACTGAAATAATCAAGCCCAGAAGTTCTTGTTTTAAATTTACTTGTGGTAGTGAATCCAGGATTTGTACCAATTCACAATTTTAAATGCCGGTGGCGTAAGTACTACAAGAAAATTCCAGTGTCTCTACGGGCTGCCAATGAAAAGAGAAGTAAACATATATCTTTTGCTATCAGTACTTTGAATCATTTTATTTATGACCAAAGTCCTCCAGAAGTCTTTACTACTTTGTCATTTGTAAATGGAGTGAGATCTCACACCTTTGTCTTACATCAGGACTCACGCGCGTCTATTCAAACGGCAAGTGTAATTGCCTATTCAGGAGGAAGATTTACTATAAAGAAGCAAAAAGATTCTAAAACAATGAAAGTAATTCCGAACGATGACGACGCAGGAGGAGACTTTGGCCAGACGTTTTGAAGATGGTTACACGTTCGCTGACGGCCAAATGTAATTTTACACGTGCACAAAATTTATTTCAATAAAATAGGTTTTTTTTTCAAAAACAAGTTGCTTTTGTTTTAAAAATCATTCCCTGCAAAAATAGAATTATTTGTCACAAGGGCATATGAACATCCCTCTTACCTCCTAGAATAGTCATTTTTATTGGATTTTAAATATATAGCTCAGAAATATGAGATATGTGAACGGTTTGATTTTGAATGCAACAGACAGTTTCAAAAAGTTTATAGAAACAATAAAGAATTAGTTTTTGGTTTTTTGCTCTAAAATTTTGTTTTTTCGACTTGGATACCTTTTAACATATATTAATAATCTCGCATCATAATTCGACTAAAATTTCAGAATGAATTTGAAGTCATGAACATTTTTACCTTAGTACATAATATAAAATAATACACATTGTTTGCGTAAATAATTAGCGATTAAATAATTTAAAATGTTTGAATATGTGTTTTTTTGGTATTCGATTGTGGCGTGCATGCTGAATATTCCGCCAGCCACCATTAATTAATCGAAAATTTGAAGAGGAATTAAAGTATTTTGTGTATAATTCTTAACTAATTAATTAGCTATTAAACAATTCTAAATGTGGCATATATGGGTTTGTGGTAACCGAATGGAGTAGTGCCTGGCGGAAGAGAGGTTATTGTTAGCCTTTCCTTATCCTGAAAAACCTTACTGCACATCACTGCACTTTACATTCGCGCTTTTAGGAACTCTCGAACGCATAACTTGAATGCTCCTGGGAAGAGCCTCTAGCATCTCTGCATGTTAATTGTTCCAGTCAACAATGGATCCGACCTAGAAGTATTATTTAAAAACGAAATAAAATTTATTAAAAGATCATGAACAAATTAACTAATTCATAATCCAAAATTCATTCATCATTCACTAAGATAAAATTTATGTGAATACTGAGTTGCGCTTTTAAGGTGCTTAAATTCTAGGTTGTAGTAAAACAGAATTGACAAAGACAGCAAAGACGGTGGACATTTTTATGATTTCCAGATATTTTCTTAATAAAAAGATGTAGTAAGCTTAATACCGGTAAATAATTTAAATGTTTAACCACAAAACATAATGTTAAATGTATTGAGACTATGAAATATTGGGTTTTTTAAAGCAGTAGCTTTTATATGAGACGACAGTGTGAACAGAAAACTTTTGTAGCTTTTATCTGAAAATTGTATTTTTCAAACATCCTTTCCTCATCCTCTAAATTCAAATTTTTTTAAATATTTGATGTGGTCCGTTCTCCACCCTTCCCTCGCACAGTGGGTGCATCAAACAAATTTAAGACGAACAATACAATACATAGTACCTCAATGTGTTGTTCTGCGACATAAGTTGAACGCCATTCGTATGTTTCTCTTCTATTCAAGTTCCAAATTCATCACATTCTTTTTCATAATTTTCAGGTGATTTTCTACTAATTAGCGACAATTCTGCTGACAGGAATTTCATAAATTATTTGCCTCTGGTAAATCCATTTCACAACGAACAACCACGACCACCCCTATTACAGTCGACCTTGGCCTACGTTATGTACAGTACCTAACATACCATTCTACTTCCACATTCAGTAACCATTTTACCCCAGTTATAAATTTGTAATGATGTTATACAAAAAATAGCGTATGCAATTCGTTTATAACGTTACATATTCACTCACTCACTTCTAGTCGAATTCACTTCTTTGTCGTTCAAACGGCTATTCTTATTCGTGCAGTAAAGAATATTATAAAATAATGACATAATATACTATTAGAGAACAATTATCATAGAAACGTCAAGTACACAAGACAATGTACTCCTGACACATTGGCAAAGATTTATTATTTTTCGAATACAAAATGTTTTTAACTTACTTACTGTTAACATTTATATTAAAAACACAATTTGATATATTCTACAATATTATACCTGGAACTGTTATGTCTTCCGTGCATTGAGCACTCATGCTAGGAGTTCAATAGAAATTGACGAAATTCATTTTCGTGCAGGTATGCCAGCAAAGTTGTTTTATTTTCCACGGTTACATGTTTCTCTCTTTTCAATTTTAAAAAGAGTTCGTACTATTTTTTGTATGAATCCTTTAATTTTTGATAAAGTTATTTCTCAGTAGCAGTTTCAGCTTCCTCAATTATAATCTCTGGAATATCACACTTCATATTTACGAAACCAATCGTCATAACCAGCCACAAATTCTACACGCTTCAACAATTGTGACAGTATTGCCAACTTCACAGGCGATAATGTAGAAGAACATCTGAATCCATACGACAAAATCGTATGGTATAAATGAGATCTATCTAAAAATGCAAACCTTAAATTGGGAGATGAGTATTCGAAAAATAATTGTATGCAACTCGAGCGAAATTGAATGATTTTGGGTTAGGTTAGTTGGCCAATCTGAGCTCCGGTCCGCCTCTGTTGGTAAACAAATCATCCAAAGTCTTTCACTTTTCAGCCTTGATTCATAAATATCTATTTAGAAATTGGCTCATTGTGTAGAATCACCACTCCCGTTTTGTAGAACATGTTATTGTTTTTTGTTGTCCTCTACCAAGAACTTATGTAAATCTCAAGGACAAAATTGGCATCGTGCAGTGCTGACGTTTAGATGACTCAAGTTCAGGTTTCAGACCCCCTCAGCATGCTCATAAGCTTAGTGATGCATTGCACTTCTTTTGTTTTACAAGCTACGCGCGAGCGTTAGGTAACACATCACGTCACGCTGACAGATTTCCTCTCCGCGGGTGTGAGTTCCCCATTTGGACGTGACGAGTAAGCGAGGCCAATTAGCACGTGACGGCCACATAAACCAACTTCACGTGCTCTGAATTTTTGCGGTTCGAAAGCCATGCGCGACACTGTTCCAAGGCAGTGGAACCAAATTCAAATGCAACTGTAAAGACAGGCTATAAAATCGTATGCTTTCTGATTACACAAACATTTTTGCTTCTCTCGTTCACATTCGCGTGTTTTCCTCATTGATTCTGACATTGCATCAATATGCCGGTGACGTAATTGAGTCATGTATATAAATAAATTTGGAGTGTCTATCTGTGATTTCAAAACAACTGCCTTTTTATAATCTCCCGTGCTCACTTATGTGATTTACTACAACAATTAAATTTCTACCCTTTGTGTCGGTAAGTTTTTCAGGCTAATATCTGGAATGGGTAAATTTATTTTGATGGAGCTTTCACTAAAACGTATATAATTTTTTCGAGATTATTTAGGCTACATTAAACAAAATCAATTTTATACTATAAAATAAACAATGTTCGCTATTTTTATAGCAAATCTAAAGTTTTATTCCGATCTTATTTAAATATTGTACATCTTCAAAACAAGAAAAAGTCAGTATATCTGAAATTTGATAAAAACAGCTTCAACTCCCTTAACTACACTTGCAACAAAATTGAAGTGTCCTCTCTTTTATTTTTCCGTAAATTTATCGAAAACATTGAGAAAATGAACTAAATGTATTGAGTATTTTTGAAATGTCCTACAATGTTCTTCTAGATGTGTTTTAATTAATTGCGATTATCGCAATTTGACTTCAAGTAATTTAAAATGAAAACTGATATTAGAAGTTTGCTAATAGTACGCATCAGTAGTCTGTCTACACATGTTTACGGTTGTAGTCATGATGGTAGTAGCAACGGTGACTGTAGCGTTCATGAGAGGATAGGAGAAAGTAGGGCGAGTAGGATGAGGAGGGCCAAGTTGGAACTGAGTGGGTAGGATGGAGAAGGGTGGGTTTGGGCAGTGTGGTGTAAAGCAGGGCACGGCAGGCCAGGGTGGGGATACATTACTAGTAGAATTCATTACTTTTTCTGGCCACACGACAATTGTGTCAAATAAATATCCGGGCAACTGGGGATACTTCAGCTCGGTACGAATGAGACAAGCACTTCCCGCCCTTCACACATATTGTCATCCAGAGCTCTGCTTTCTGCGAAAGCAGTCAGCGCTCTCGGGGGTTTACCTGCCGAGCGCTCGGAGCAAGACCGGGAAACCGCTTGCTATTGTGTCTCCAAAACCATTCTCACGTAATTATGTTTCATTTATCTTTGTAATTTCTCTTAATTGTCGTGCTAACTTGATGTGAAGTTAGCAGAATCAGAATCATAGCGGGATCAAATGAAGAGCGTCAAATTTTGTTTTTGAGAAACAAATTAGCAACAAAAAAGACACAAATTTTGAGATAAATTTCAGTTTTAAAATTTTGCTACGCTAACTTTACGGACTTCTCAGAAACCATTGGGAGAGTAACGGCGGCCGCTTGGAAGTAACGCCCGCTGTTACACGAGGTCGCCCTCTCGAAATGCTTTTCGAGTCTTCTAGAAATCTAGAAGTCTTTCGAACCCCCTAACTCTAAGCTACTAACCTATTTCACCATCACGTTCGCCGTTCACGTTCCCCATGTAACCATGCAAAAAATGTACCGAATAATGACGTTGAAACCATTCGGAGTCAGAAGAAGTTAGGAAATTGTAATGGAGAGGCAGATATGGAAAAAGCGAATGTAAATCGTACATGTTTATGAATAAAAAAGTCTTTCAAAATTATTACAAAATATTACCGTGAATTGGAGTGACTTTGGCAACTTGAATATCTTTGGCAAGGACATTTTTCAAACAATGAGATTGGTACTCCGTTGTTGTTTGCATAATATTCTACGGCCCGACGCCTCAAACAATGGAAATTTTAGTTGAAAAAAGCTTAACTAGCATATCCGGTCAGAACATTCAATTTATGAAACTAGGAATCCGATCACCTCTCACTTGAAAGTTATGCTTTCCTGGCCGCTCAGGCTTTCTCAGCCCTGAATGACTTTCTGAGATAAATCTCCTGTAGCCGAATGTCTTTCCATAGAATGCAACATGATATGATCCGTGAACGAGTGTAAACTCACCGTTCAAATATACAAAATACGACAACTCAATGTGATCATCCAACGCAATTATGCACGGAAACTTATACTTACTTTCCCTGTTTATTAATTGGACGGACTTGCTTAGTGACGCGTTTACGGCGAAACCTATTTTGCCATACGTTACGCTAAGAAGTGGCCATATAAAACAACTAGGTACTGCAACGTAAACCAAACCGTACTTTGGCGAGCTGAATTAACGTTGCTGCTGTCTCGCATATTTAAAAAGATCCGAAAAATGTACATCCCTGAATGCCCTGTAAGTTTACATGAATTTGCACTAACACTAATGATTCGATTCCTGTCGTCGCCTCGTTCGTCAGTATTTCACACGTTCGCCGAAGACTCCTTTTCTGCATTATTTACGGAAATAACTAGTACATTATTCATAATAATACATTGCCTAATCCACATCACATACTACTTAAAACACTTTCTTCCAAATGTTCGTATCCATTGCTTCTCTGTAGCTGCGAAGGAAGACATGTACTTGCAAAATGCGTAGTCGATTGTCTAGGCGGGCATTGGATGGGAATGTTTTTCTCTTTTCCGAGCGAACACCTGTCCCTTCCTCTTCTAAGCTCCGAAGACGCCCTCGGCTTCATTTCCCACGGTCTTTCAATTTTCAAACCTTGAGAGGAACACCTGTGAACACAACCGGTCATAATTCTCTCCATTTTGTCAACGGAGTTCCTTCTCGTGACAACAGCACAACTGAGAGGTGGAGAGTCCTGAGAGGGCGTAAATAATATTATGGAATAGTTTCCCACGCACGTTCTGGTATCTAATATTAAATGTTACCATTTCAAAGAACCAATCATTTGATCACAGGTTACCAACTTGGCTCCACGTTCTCACTTTCCCAAGGATGAACTGAGACCTCAGTGACTTTACTTTGTCCACCCTATATTTCAATTAATTAGCAGTGTATTCTAAGCCTTATTACATTACATATTTAAACAAATATTCAATACCTTCTTATTAAATTTTTTAAATATTTGCAATAAAACTCAGGTAAAAACAGCACGCCCCAAGGAAACTTGCGACTAAAATATCAGAAATAAACGATTAGTAATCGTTTGTTGAAGACAATGTTATTGCCGAGGAGAAAGAAAGAAATTTTGAAAATTGTCTCACTTTATTCCGTACTTTGAAATACCTGTAACAAAATTATTCACTTTTAGTTGTTTATATGTTTCTTATATTGTAAAATATTATTTGGTACAACAGCTCCTGATTGGCCAAGGCCTAGTAGCGGCGTCTCATCCTTGCGGTCATTGGTGAAGAGGATCTTTCTCATATTACATAGTCTAAATAAAGTGTGACAATTCGATGAACAATCGACAAAAAACAAATGGTCAGACATTCTGAAACGTAAACACCGAACCGACTCTCTAGAGGAACTACTATCTCCTGATCTCATGAACCTCTTCGATACCCTCCTCCAAACGCCCTCTTACCTCCGTCGCTCCCTCCGCCCTTATTTCCCCAGCGACCGCCGTGCCTGCTTGCCACCCGCGCGCGGCCAGGTCGCGCCTCGCCGTCCTCCCGCCGCCTCCGCCGCCGCCGCGCAGTTCCCAGAAGATTCCTACGCGGCTACTACCGCCGCCGCCGCCTCCGCCTCCGCCTCCGCCTCGCGGCTCTCCTCGGCGCGGTGCGGCGCCCCCCGCGGCCGCGCGCCGCTCGTTCCCACGGCCTTGACGTGACGTCATCGGCGCTGTGCGGCGGCGCATCGCTCGCCCGGGGCCGCCGCCCGCCTGGGAACCCACGGGGCTTCCTAGTTTCTCGACGGCGGCGGCCGGGCGCGAGCCGCGACCCGCCGCGCCACACCGCGCCACACACCGGCCCGCAGTGCGCCGCGCTGCCTTCCGCTAGGGCACACCGACGGACGCTCATTGCTGACGGTTTTAAGCGTTTATTCTTCCCTGGGGTGTGGTGAGGAGAGGATTCAGTCTCTATGAAAACAAACTCATCACACTTATTTGGATGTTTCGAAAACGACGAACCATTTATTATGCTTCCCATTTCATAGTATACGTTGTTTATAAAGTAGTATTACATTGCTAATAAAACTAAATATGAGTAAATTAAGAAAAAAATCGTGATGTCTAAAATAAAATATATTTATGTTCCTAGTTCGCTAAGGTAGTCTCAGGAATAAGCCGTAAAGTTACCAACCAGGCTAAGCGATAGCAAAGACGAGTCTCATAATATCGTACAAAATGTGATCGTGTTCGAAATGAAAGTATTTTCCTTCCAGCGATGTGCTTCACATAGCGGAAGAGGCAAACTCCCATTTATTGCGCTTCAAATGGAAAAATACTTATGAAAAGACCCTTGTTCTGTATTTGGCGTTCAATGAAAAATGTTCGTGGAAGCACCGAAGATGAATTGGATCCTGTACGAGACATCAAAAGTTTCGAAATCTTCGAACCTTTGGTCATGCATCAAAATGCGAAAAAAACGTTAAATATTGACATGAAAATATTGACTTGTCCCCGTAGGCTACCTATTTTCTAAAATAAAATATTGTATAAATCATATAAACGTCATTCTACTTGTTCTGATTTCTTCTGCCAAATGCAGAATGCAGAAAGAAAACATAGACTACAATTCAAGAGCACTGGAAAATTATAAAATTTACCACAATTTTTTTTACGTCCACTCCGAATTTTACCGGCCCTTCCAAGCCCTCTCACTCTCTCCGAAACAAGTCTCTGCGGGGCGCCGTGAAGGCTTACTTCCCCAAAGGCCAGAGGGGGAAGGGCTACTAAAGGAAATATAGTCCGTTTAATTTCAAACCACTGTTCAGACAGTATAATTTTATACTCATAATTACTATCAAAACTACTCATTATTACCATCAAAACATTAAAAAATAATAAATCCTATCATTGTATTCTCTTTATATATTCTACGTATTGCTTGTGAGAGAATTATATACTAGTTTTATTTAAATATTCCAAGATGATTAAATTTCTCGAAAACTAAAAATATTACAAACTATCTCCGTGACATATTTCTTGTCCCATATTTTCATACATATACACATGTACCTCCAACTATGGGCCAACCCATTACTTCTAAACGGTTCAAGATATTGAAATGCATCTTTCCCTCAGCAATGAGGACTCACAAGGCAAGTTATATGCCATAATGAAATTGTAATATTTTTAGTTTTGAATAAATTGAATTGCCTTTGATTTTCTTAAAGAATTAGTATACATTTCCTTGCAATGGATAGATCATGAAAAGAGAAATACAAAGGTGTCTTATATTTGGTTATAGTAGTCTTCGCAACGGTCATCTTTGGGGAAGGTGATCTTCGCGGCGCCAAGACGTACAGATATAGGGGAGACATCAATGAGGGATAGAGGAATAATGAATTTACCTATAATATTTATTTTCATGGTGGATTTTCTTAACCGAGGTCAAAAGAAGCAGGTGATACTGTTTTCTTCCCCATTTATGAACAGTAGTACTCGTACGGTGACAAAGTGAAAGAGTGATCATCGTAATTAAAAATGAAATTTACTAAGAGAAACTTAATGTATTTTGGTTCTTAGGGGAGTGTGACTGAAAAGCCAAACGTGCAGTAAATGCTTATTCTCAAAGATATCCAGTTAGCAAAATATATCACGACAAACATTCGAGAAAATTTGCAAAAATCTTTTTTCAAGAGGTAACTCGAGTTTTAAACCCCAAAAAAGAAAACAATAGCGAATTTTTAGAAGAAAAAATTGTTCTGGCAAGTGTGTCTAGAGACATGCATACAAGTTATAGGAACACGACCAGGGATGCTGGAATCAGCAAATCAAATGCGTAACGCGTTCTGCAACAACAAACTTTCACTTCCTTACTATATGAGTCCAGAAATTGCAGAAACTGATTTCTCGCGACGAGTAGAATTCTGCGAATTTATTAATCGCTAAGAAAAAATACCAATTTCTTCGAAAAAAAATCATATTCACAGGCTAAACAACATTCACACACAGTTACTCTTCGCAACATGCATTACTGGATCAGGGAGGATCCTGTGTAGATAAGGGAGGTCAGTATCACAGACAGTGATGTGTAAATGTGGAGTGATTTAAATATTGGTCTGCTCTTCTTTGAAATAACGTTGACTAGTAATCTGTAAGCGCATTTTGTGCAAAGATAAATGACCAGTACCTACTTCTGGGAGAAATACCATCAGGTATGCATGCATTTTGTCCATGAGGTTGCTCTGCACATTTTGCCCGCTCATCAAGGAGTGTTCTAAACCTGGAGTATCCAAACCAATAGGTAATGGTGAGTGGGAGCAATAAATAGGCCCGCCTGCTCTCCAGATCTCACGCCCTTGGATTTTTTTCTGTGTGTGTGTGGGGGGGTGAGCGGGCAAGAATGTTGTGAATGAGTGTCCCTGGCTCCAGAAGACTTGAGAAGACGGATTATGACAGCTTGTGCCGCTACAGATTAAGAAACACTGCAGGCATCACGTCGGTCCTTTGCGTACATTTCTATGAATTAAGGATTATATGTAAAAATGTATGTTCAATTTTTATTTTGTTTATCGTTAATCATCTATTATTTTTTATATTTGTAAATTCTTATTGGTAACAAAGTTTTTTCAATAATATTTCAAAGTTTGTTTCATCCTTAGGTATATTAATTTACTAATTAAGAGTAAATAGTAATAGAACATATGAACTGATGATTTCTCTCGAAATATGGTAGTGAAAATTTTGAACTATCCATTGCCTTCCTTGTACTTGAAATTTGCTTGAATGAGCTGGATTCTTGTCGAATTTGAAAATTCTTACTTATCATATACTTCATCTTACTTATGCGAAAAATATATACTATTTCAATTGAAATAATCAAATATAATTAAATTACTCGTAAAATAAAAAAAAATATTGTAGTCAAATTGTCTTTGACATATTACTTGCCCCATGATTCTACATTGTTGAGCGAAAACTGCATTTCTGTATCGTGGACCATTTAGAAGTTATGGAAGTGGCCTGTAGTTGGCGGACCTCCTATGTAAATGCCGTATTCGCGAGAACGGTTTTGTTAAAATATATCATTTATTACAGCGCTAAAAAAGATAATTTTATGTTGATCTTAAGCAATGTGCCGGGAGAGGTCGCTAAAGGCATCAAGTGATGTCACTGCAGTTCCTCTGACCGGGAGGTCCTAAGTTCGAGTCCCTACGGTTGCAGAACACTAGCTAGATAACTAGATCGAGTTCTGTCGCTGTCTAGAAGAGAATTCTATCGACTGGCTGCTCTGATCGGTAGTTTTCCGTGGTTTCTCCGATCAATACAAGGCGAATTCTGGAGCAAACGGGCCATGGACGCGGTCTTTCCTTTCTCTAGTCCTATCCTACCCCACACTTACAAACACTTACACTGGCACGCACTACACCACCACACATGCTGGGAGATTGATCGGAAGCGCCTGGTGCGGTGGCCCGCTGGTGGGAAATGCCTGTTTGGGGAAAACCCCGGTAGCCGACGGTAGGCCAGCGCCGGATTTCACCATCCAGCGGGGAAGATAACCACCTCCCGAGAAAAAAACAACATGCACCACGCTTAGGGGACAAATGACCTCAGCAGTTGACGCGCCCAGTAATTTGTGTAGTTTTGTTGAGCAACAATTGCATTTTAGCAGGCCGCGAGTATGTACTAATTTTTCCGGTCTGGAAATTTAACTACCACTACAGAGGAGCAGTAAATTGTTTGGGGTATAGATCATAATAAGGAAATGATCTACAGAAGTGGCAGAACCCCCAGGAGAGTGGCTGTGAAACAGCTTTGTTCTGTTCAAGCCTCACACGGAGTGGCTGAGACGAACTCCTTTTGCGTTTTCAGATAGAAAATGAAAACAAAGACACTACGGAGGTCTCATTTGTTTATTTCATTCCATTATTTCTCTAAACTGATTGTAATTCTCTCCCAGGTTCTTTCGTTTTCCTTACGTGTCGAGGATAGCATAACTTTTGCCATGTAGGTGTTCTGTCATGATCTTCGAATAAGGAAGCAAGTAATATTCTAGAATTAAGTTGCAGGTATCTGTTTATTTTGAAATAGATCAGTAAACTCCAAAAAAAGTAAATATAAATGTTTCACTGTAAATATAAATGTTTCACGGTAAATTTTTGACGGCAAAGTACTAACTGTGCTTTGGGGAACACGGAGTTATGAAACCGTTAATGAGCTTCCAGCATTGTAAATCTTGCGAAGCCGGATGCATAAACATTTTTTACGGATTACCTCGCCCTTTTTGAGCGGCGACTGCACTGAAAAATACGGTTGAGCATTCAAATAAACCGCAAGAGGATGGCTATTGAAACTGCTTAAGCAACTTTTCCGTGGGCATGAGGTGACGAAAAAAGACGCTATAAAAGCTTTAAGAAATGTTAGTGGTAATAATTAGCATATTAACATTTCCAAAATATTGAATTAAAATATTAATAATATTGCAATTGGTGAAATAGAAGCGTGTCTAAATGAAATTATTATGATTTGAATGTGTAAGTCACAAAAATTACCAGAACAGCTATGCGTGTAGTCTGTAATCTACAATTACGATTATAGATTGTAAGATTCTGAGTACAGAGTATTTAGTATTGATTTGGTTTAGTGTAAATAAATCAATTAACTATGGTAATATATTATTGTAAGTATAAAATTTCAAAACGAGTGGAAAAGGAGAAGACCGTTGGGAATGAGTATGTGAAGCAGCAGCAATATAAAGAACGAGTAACGATTGTTCTAGGCGACACAACTAAAGAGGAACTTCCACACAGCCTCTGAATCGATAAAGTTTATATTGAAATAAGTAGGATTAGTTTTCAATCTACTATGTTTTTCAGCGAGTTCAATAATATTAATTTCGTTGTTATCTAGAGAAATATTTTCTTGAGAATTAAAGGAGAATTCAAAGAACAGACGAAGCGAAGTCTCTCAAATACTCATAAGAGAATTTAATTTATTACTTTATGAATATCATGATTTAGTAAATCTGGTGCTTCTGAATACAATTGTTGTTGAAAAAATTGCAACCACTTTCGGGAATTTTGAAAATGTGGGATTTTCAGTTGATTTTCTCTATAAAACATTATTAATCTTTAGTGAATCTTCATCAGAAATATTTAACACACTTGTACTCACTAATCCAAATAAATTTCAGAAAGTGCATGTAAAATGAATGATGATGTCATTTTATTCAGTACATTTAGCTCTATTTACGAATATGGAGAAAAATCTGAAGTCGTTTTTGAGAAAAAATTAAAAAATGTCTCATGGACCTTTTGTGCAGTATCCCCCAAAATTAATGATTCGTCTGAAATTTCCAGGGAATCAAATCGGAAGTCCCAGGGCCTAGGTCGATCGGGGGATATTAATTTCGAAAATAATTCTTTGAATGATTTTGGTGCTAGCTCACAGACGGACCGCCGGTCAGACGGATTTTTGAAGAAAAACGTTTTCGTTTTCTGGGAACCACAACACGTGCATTTCGATTAAAATTTCGAAATATACTTTCCGCAGCACTACACAACTTACCCTATAGTACGGAATATAATATCATAATGATGATCATAAGTAAAATATTATAATGATAAGTAGAAAAACGTTGTGATGATGTACTTGTGTTTATAGAGAAGAACGCGCTTTCAGGTATGTCTTGAAGAGCGCCTGCGCTGCGCCGTGCGGCCTTGTGACCCCGTAGACCGCGCGTAGGAGGCACCGTGGGCGCCCACCTCCGCTGGCGCTGGCGTCGCTTTTCGCGGAAGGCAGCAGGAAGCCCCCCGGCTCCGTCGCAGCGGCCGCCGCAGCGCAGCCACCCCTCCAGCGCCGGCCGCAGGTAGCCCCCCCCCCCTGCGCGCGCAGGCACCCAACCGCTTCCTCGGGCTCACCACACGCTCTGCGCATTTACTCCCATTTGTTCCCTCACTTTTTATTTACTTGTGTACGTACGTGTATGCAGAATTATGGATGACTTTTAGAAAAAAATGTGTAAAGCTGCGGAAAAACGATTTTAAGATTTTAAACACGTTTTTGGCACCCTGATGCAGAAAACGTGTTTTTTTTCTCTCCCTGACTTAGAAGCAAGAGAAAGAATTGCATTCCTGCACTGGAACACGGCGAATTCTCGACTGAAAAACTAGTAACGAAAAAGTGGATAAACCTTCTTTCTAAATTTCTTCCTCTAATTCCTTGTGCAGTCAGAATCCATAATGGGTCCTCGATATCCAATATTCCAGTGACGACAAGATGTCTGGCTGTCCGTCCGTCTCCCTGTCCGTCTTCCTGTGTGTCGTCAACGTTAGTACCAAAAGAGTTCAGCCCATTTTCTCAAAACTGATATGTTTCGATCGTTTTGAAGGAAGTCGAGGCTCTTCAACTTCGAAATGAATATTTTATTTCTGGGGGTACTTTACAAAGACCCTTAACATTTTAAAAACTTCCTCAAAATGGCCTTAAAGTTTTCAATTAAATCTTATCCCGAAGTGCGTAAACAACGCTTAAAAAAATGGTGCAGAACTCATGTTCGTTGAATTCCTTGTTTTATTCGAAAATTGCAACAGTTCAAAATTTGTTTGCCGTCTTCCTACAACTACAATATTGAAGATAGAGATTTTTCTTTAAAACAATCTGTTTTTCTATTAGATAGATTTTGAAATTTGGTCATGCACAATTTTACGAAAATAGTAGTTTATATAATAAATATAAACTACTTTATATAGTACTTATACTATACTTTATATAGTATAAATATTAGTAGTAAATATTAACGTGGCAGACAAGTCAAAATGTACATTTTTGTAATTTTTGAAAAAAAAACGGAATAGAGGTATCTGTTGTTTGATGAAAAACGGAATCAGATGTTTATGTCATCTCTTAGAATACAGTTAGCACTATCCTCACCAAGAGGTTAAAGAAATAATATGGAGCCGTTTTTGAGAAAATCTTTTTTTTTTTTTGTTATTTAAGGTCGCATCAACATCTAAGCCATTAGCGACAACTATTGGATTTAACGTTAAGGTTTCTATGAAAATGACCTGATATGATGATGGTAGGGAGTGAAAGGACAAATAAAACCATCCCCGAGGCGGGACTCAAACCTGCGATCCTTCAGTGCGAGATCGCTACAACGCTTCTGCCTTAACGGAAATAATTTTGTTTTTATAGTTTTTCAATTTTACATATTGCACGCAATTTTGCGCGAGTACTACAATTTTCAAAAAAATTGTAAATGATCTTAATAAAATAACTAATTACGGACAAGAAATTTTATACGAAAGAAAAACCTCTATCTTCAATTTTGTTGTTGTAGGAAGTCGCGAAAAAAATGTTGCTGTTTTCGAAATCGGACCTACGTTACTTTTGTAGTGTATTTTACTCTGTTATTAGATGAAATTTAAAGAGAAAATTTGTAGCCGTTGTTAAGAAAATTTTGAAAATGTCCTTTGTATAATGTTCATGTCAGATACCCCAAATTTTGAAGAAAGTTTGAAGAAACGGACGGACGAACGGATGTTTTAAAAAAAATCTTTTTCGGTATCAGGGGACCGCTAAACGTGTATTTCCGTTGAAATCTCGAAATCGATTTTCCGCAACATTACACAACTTCCCCTAAACCGCGTATATATTACTCCTTATATACGTACGTATACGGGAAAGTAAGTATGATTTTTTTTAAATTCCTTGGGTGTTGACACACGACTTGCACACGACTTGCACACCCAACGAAAACGCCACCTGATGGTAGTATGGTGCGGTATGTGTGTGTTTGTATAAGGAGAGAGGATAGGACGAGGAAGAGGAATATAAGATCCCGCGCGTTCCGAGACCCGTTTGTTAGGGCACTGCTTGGGCATTCGTCTTGTGTTCATTGGGTAAACTACGGAAAACTAGCGATCACAGCAGCTGGCCGCTAGAATTATCCTCCAGACAGCGCAGGAATTCAACCTCGCTGACGAGCTAGTTTCCAAAGCACTGCCATCGTCGCGCCTGAAACCCCAGGACCTCCCAGTCAGAGGCACTGCGGTGAGCCACTTAACACTGTGTGCGTGTGCTTGGGGGTTCGGGTGCGTGTGTACGAGCATGTGTGTGTGTGTATGTGTTAGTGTGTGTGTGGCATTGAAGAAGACACGCCGTGCTTACTACTTGTGATGAGTATAAGGTAAACACAATCGCAGTAAAGAAGATTGCAGACTTAAGAGGAAGAAAATTACGTAGTAGATTATTCTCATCTCAAAAGGATACTTTTGCTTCATTCTTTCCTCTCTTTACACTGTTTTTATCAATTTTGCTGATTCCAGTTACGTTTGCCATACAACAAAAATGCTGAAAAATATGAATATTTGATTTTATGATTATATCGTATAACTTTTAATTCCTGTAATGAGATCGTGTGTAGAATAAAATGTGAGTAAACGGTTCAGAAGTCTGTAGAATATTCAAAGCCACTTTCATTCCCACAATATTATAAAAAATATAAGTAGAACAGAAATGTAAAATATTCCACGAAGATGACATGTAGTTCTGGATTGCACAAAAAATGTATTCCAATAGATGAAGCAAAGATACAAGCAAACATTTCGTAAGGTAGTTCTACTGATTGTTTTGCAACACAGAGTAAGCAGTATTTTACCTGGCATGATGCACGTCGGATGAAGAAGTAAGAGGGGGAACCACTCGTGGTGCAAACACATGACGCTATTCAGAATCCTTCAGAGGTATGTACAAAATGATTCTACCATATGTTGGTACTATGTGGCATTTGCTGGCCTTACAAAGGTGTATTATCACTCAGGTTTTTAGAACTTCTTTTTAATATCTGCTACTCCAATCCCAGTGGTTCATAAAGAGTTGATTAATATGATTTGTGAATATTTCAAGGTTTATGAAGATATTTTATTACACACATCAATTAATAGAAACCGCATAGCAGAACATTTATGTCCCATTTTTCTTCCTATAATCACACTGAATAATAAATGCCTGTATTGCTGCTATTTGGGGCCCCGGAATTACTCAGGAGAACATCAATAAGAAAACCATTTTCCATTAAGTTTTCGGCAATATTACAGTTAGTGCAAAAAGTGATCGTACGGTTAAATCGTTAAACGTTAAATGCCTGTTAGTTCAAAACACAGAATGTAATAAATATGTTAAGTGTAAAATAAAAATTAAACAAACAAAATAAAATATTAAACTTCATGTTTAGTATGTGGCAGAACAGAAATGTTTCATTTAGGTATTTTCACTTTCTCGCACTTACCAACATAAGAAGAGAAAGTATTGTAATTGTGCTCCAGAAAACGATTTTCGATTCAAAAACTCTTTTTGCCGAGCCTTCCTGGTAAAAAGTAGAAAAATCCACTTTCAAAATATAGAAAAAAACTCCAACACGAGGTGTAGCCAGAATCTACGTTTTGTGGGTTCTTCATACCAAAAAATCGATGGTCTAATAAATCCATCAACGGAAGAGTCTGCTACGTATATTTTGTATTATCATTACAGAATTGAAAAACAAATTCATTTTACCACACAAAAGACGATACAGTTTCACAAGAAACTATTAAGGATATTAAATGTTAATTTTGAGATTGATAATACGTAGATCAAAACTTGATAATATTTCAATATCGATCTTCAGTAACCGAGCTATTTACGAATTGGCAGTCGTGGTGACGAAGCAGGAAATTCGAATGCACCGTTAGCCAGAAGTGAACAACACTGGGCCTGAGACGAGACATCGATGTCCGAGGCCTAACCAGGAAAATAGCTCTGAAAACGTAATGCCTGAAGCATGACAATACCTAAAGATTTCAGGCTTTCCTGTTGTTTCTCATCGGTCCTTTAACGATACTGTAGTGAAAATATTGTAATAATTTATGGCAATATCATTCCTCTACGATGATACGTTTATTTTCCCCAACTAATTAATGAAATATAAAAAAATCATCGAATTCGAGAATATAGTGAAATTGAATTGCAAAGTTGATAATTTATTTGTTTGCCCATTTATATTAAAATCAAGAGAATTAGAAAACGGATTCCATCACTGTAACTAAATAATAATTAGATAAAGCTAATATTGAATAGAAAATATAAATTAACGTGATCTTAGAAATTTAGTTTATTTCGCGTGAGTAGTAATACACAATATTTTTCGCTCCAGATGAGTGTAGACCTCAAACATTGAGGATCAAGTTGTAATTGAAATAATTACATTTGAAATAATGTTTCGTATAAAAGATAGTAGAGTGAAGTTGCAGAACTACTATGGAATTCCATTTAACCTCAACGTACAGAATCAGAGAGTAAGTTAATAGGTTTTAAATTTTAAAAAAATATAGCAAATGTATTTCAAACAGATTATTATGATAAAAATGCAGGATATTTTTGAATTTACATTGACTTAAATACAAATGGGTTTTGAAATTAAATTTGTAGTGTAAGTTCTTTCTTTGCAGTATTTTGATGGAATAATAATTAGTTCCTAGGCCGTTTTAACAAAGATATGACGTGGTAGATAGGGGAGAAGATTTCTTCGCATTCTTGTCTTAAAAGATATGACCATGGTGTGGTTTTTATTATAATTTATTTTATACATATTACAACTACACCCAAAAAACATCCATAATCTTTTGACCTGACGGAGAAGTCTGTGCAGCATGTGTATGATCGAGGAACTAATTTTCAATGCTCGTAGTAATGAAAAATACATCGAGATGGGGATAAAGAATATAATTATAATACTAAAATCAATGTAATGATACAGAGTCCAGCTACTCCTACGAAATGTTCAAGACACACGAGGGCGTTTTTCACTGTGAGCATCCCTAGAGGAACGATATGTATCTTTAGAAGCCCTAATAAAAGTTTTAGACGCATATAGTATGCAGATGGCAGCTGGAAAGAGAGAGGAGGAAAATGGTTCTGCTAGACACAAAACAATAGGAAACTAACATATACGAGAAAGTCTGCCAATTTGTAGGGGAACTAGTTTCAGACACACGTTGACTTTGACACTCGTTAATTTAATGTCGTCGTGAAACTTCTAGTTACTGTTCATGCTAATTTATTTTTGTGGTTCCCTTCTTTCGATAAAAATATATATTCCCTTCCGCTTTCGTTTCCCTCACATTCTGTCACTGCCACTCACGCACATACACTTATTACAGCGTATTCACGCGTGCTGATATTTTGGTCTATTAACTTCAAGCACACACGTGGCCGCTCCTGACCCGTCTTCCGCTTTCGTGGAAACGGCTGTGGGAGGGACAAACGCAGGGAGAACGGCAGCTCCCGTTCCGCGAACGGGCGGACGCCAGACGTGACGTCAGCGGGTGACAGCTCCCGTTCCGGGCGCGCGCGAATGCATTTTGTGTGTCAGGGTCAGGCGCGCGGCGTCAGGCTGCTGGCTTCTCGGGAGCGCTGGCGATTCTGACGTCAGGCTCTCGCTCCGCACGTCAGCGTTTGCAGCTCTCGCCGCTCCGCAAGTCTCTCCTGCTTCGTCATCGCGACTGCCAAGTCGTAAATAGCTCGGTTATTGAAGATCGATATTGAAATATTATCAAGTTTTTATCTACGCATTTATCAATCCCAAAAACAACATTTAATATCCTTAATAGTTTTTTGTGAAAATGTGTCGTCTTTTGTGCGGTAAAACGAATTTGTTTTTCAATAATATGACGATAATGAAAAATATACGTAGCAGACTCTTCCTTTTGATGGATTCATTAGACCATCGATTTTTTGGTGTGAAGGACCCACAAAACATAGATTCTGGCGTGTTACCGTTGTAACGCGTGTCACCATGTGTTAGAGATTTTTGTATATTTTGAAAGTATTAATTGAGGAATGAGCACGTTATGTGGGGGAAAATCAGTAAAAAAAGAAGAAGAACGTTAAAGCGCCGACGTGGATGGCCGAAGTGGCTAAGAGCGTCAACCGACTCAGTGCATCGCTCCGAAAGATTCCGCCTTGGGCATGCTTGTTTGTCCCTTGTCTTTCATGTTTTGTTTTCCCCACTAAATTCAATGTATTTCTTTTTGTTCAACTTATGTTAATGTTTCAATTTTCTCCGCCTTGCTAGAGACCCACTGAGAATGGAAAAAGTGTTTCCCAAAAGATAACACTGGATAATAATTAATTCAATTATTAAAAATTTGGTGGACGATTATTTTCTTTATCATATTATGGATTACCTTAAGACATCTGCTACTACCATGGAATTTTTTCATGTATGTGTTGTCGCGGAGGGCCTCGCGTTCTTTTGAACCCAGATCAGAGGAGACCGCAAGTGTGATGGGTATCTAGTGTATGGTAGAATATGCGTACCATCGTATCGACGTTAAGGGTAACCGACTGCAGGTTGGAAAAAACCCTAGAAAAAAATCAGATGATCATTTACACGTTGCTGTCATTTTGTGAAATAGTTTGATTTTTTAACTTATAGTTACAGTTATTACATTGCGTTTTTATAGATTTTTTTCATATTTTGTACTATGTTTGTTTCACATTATAAATATAAATGTTCAATAAATACTTTTATTGGAAAAGATTTTCAAACTATAAACAAATCCTATCAAAATTACTTTATTTTAATCTATAATGAAATTATAACTGGTAACATAATGTAATTTTTCTAATATGAATGAAATTCATTAGATCATTTAGAGAATAAACTTAAATTAATTTTCTTCATTTTGACCTTTCTGGCGTATTCTGTTTCTCTTGAAGGTTCTTTTAAGAAAAGTGCAAAAGTTCTGGCTTCAAATCTAGTGTGCGGGCATTGCCTTTTATCTGTGATGGAATGTTGCGGTATTTCTTTCATACGCCTGAGGTTCTTGCCAATTTACTATAACAGTACTGAGGAATTTAAACACAAAAAAGTATAAACACTTAAGAAAGTGATTGAAGTGTCAAGAAAGCCTTTAAGAATAATATTTGTGTAACATAATGCGTGAGCAAGCAAACTGCTTTTTCAGATCGAAATTAATTTGAAATTCTAAAGCTTTTACACAAATTTTAAAGGGATATTTTCCTAAAACTCCATTTCTGAGCGAAATATGTTACTGAAACTCACCGATTAACTTGCCCCAAAATATCAACATATCAATCGTTTTATATATTCAATTAAATAACTGAATATATGAATAATATACAATTATATAATATTCAATATAATGTAATTGTTCAATCACAATTTAATAACATAATACTCAATTACAAATTTGCCCTCTTCATAAAGATTGTAGCATGAGGCTGTAATTGTACTCTAGTAATACCAAACAAAAAATCTAAAATTAAATTATTTAACCTCATGGTGTTTTGTCATAAAATTCATCAGTGCTCTCGCGCAACTTGCAAGAATAATTACATTGCAAAACAAGATAGTCCCGGCATTATTTCTAATCCGATTTTGTGATTCACACTAATGGGTGATTATGTGTGAGTGAATTTTGGAATATCAGCATCAACTGCAGGAAGCTGACTTGACGCATGTGTCATGATTCGAAAACAGCTGAGTGGCTCGATAACCTTCCTGGTTAGAAGAGAAAAGAGGCCTGGTCTTCAATGAATCATAACCTGTATTTGTGACAATTCTTCCGAGCGATGAATGGAATCAAAAAGTCTCGCAGTACGCAACAAAACTGTTAATTTACACACAAAGTGTATTATAGAAAGTAGATATGGTGTGCTGCGTTTGAAGACGTTTTATGAAGGTAGCTAAAATACTATGAATTTATAATTTTCAATTTTCTTTCTTTTACTGAACTTTTACAAATAATAAGAAAAACGTGCTATACTGAGTCTCTAATTTAAGTCTTGTATAGGTGGCGAGGAGATACACGTAGTTTTGTACAAAAATACGTAGCAAAAATCGTAAAAATGCTACTTTTGCTTTAAAGTATGCGAACTTGGACAAAGGGATCAAACTCTTCGTAGTTCCCTTACCCCTTAAAATTAATTTAATATTATTAATATTTGTTGAAGATTACTGATGTTGTAAACATATAATATATTATTCTATGTATATCCATGCTAATATACCTGAAGCCTTTTTAGAATTATATTTTGAATATTTAGCTAAAATAACTGCAAACTTGCTGAAACATTTCGATAGTCTACATGCTCGAGCCGGACCCATAATCTTGAATATATAATCGTCCTGGAAAGTGACCTGCTGTGCAAAATTACCTGAAGTAACCGGCTCTGCCACCCACAACAGGGCCATGGACCACGCAGGCATTTCCTCGAAGGCCGGGTTTCCGACGCATTCACCCCCTCTCTCTCCTCCACTGACGTAGCGCTGCCACTGCTGACGTCGTTCTTTACAAAGAGGATTCGAGGGAACACGGTTGAACCACTGTGCCTCTAAAGAGACGGATTTCCTTATGCGGACGCTACATCGGTTGTACATGTGTTGAAAAATAGAACGTCCGTGAAACTGATTTTCGTTTAACTTGAAATCTATATCTCGTGTAACAGGCCCCTTAATAATATTTAGTTAAACCATACCATTTGCATGTGACAAATGCGACGAAGCGACAATGTAAACTGCTCTGGCAGTTTTGGAGAGATTTTTTTACAACAAACATTGCATTTTCAGACTCATCTTGAAAAAAGAAGACGTAGTATTTCCCGTTTGTAACAACTACAGTATAAATATTCTCATTTATAGTACTAAGTATTATTATGATACGAATATAAATAAAAATAATTTTTGGAAAACTATAAATTAAATAAAGACATATTTATCTCGAAAATTTAAGAAACTGTCAAGCATGTATGAAACAGATGTTGAAAGTTTGAGTCAGGTTTTTAGACGTAGAAAAAACAACAGATTGTGAAAAAAAAATTTAAGAAATGTCTTCAGCATAAATTAACTTCAAGATTTCGTCGCATCTAGATCATTTCCATTTAAATGTTCTTTTTCAGTCCCTAAGGTTTTAAATATTTTTTATAAAGTAAAGAGGAGGAAGGAATACGATGTTTGTATGAATTGTAGACTTTTAACCGCTTACTTAGCATACTTTGATATATAGTAAATAGAAAAATAAGTAATTATTTTATAAAGTGTTACGTTTGACGTGTTCCATCCACCACCTGGAAATACATGAATTTAAATATCATGGACAGAAAATATGGCACTCGCACAGGTATGGGTCAGCTTTCTCATTTGAATTTACTATATTCTTAAAAAGGAATATCCATAATTTTTTCTTATGATTTTTAAGTTATGTTCATAGTAACAGTAAGGATCTAGACAAAGTGTTCCCCGCAATATCACTTCATATTAAGTCATATAGCGTTATCCACTGCACTGCACAAATGGTCGTGATGAAAACTGTGGGAAACGTGTTGTAATAATCTAAGGCAGCAGTCAGTGGTAACGGTTTGTAACAGATATTTGCATACATTTTTTAACACATTTAATCTCTAAAATCCTAATAATAAATTTAATAATATCTAGAGAAAATTAGCAAGGAAACAGTTCAACAAATGGAATATTCTGACTGTTTTAAATTTTGGAAACATGTTGTTGTGATGGTTGAACACACAAAATGAACATTTATGTGTTAATAACCCGTGTTTACAATAGTAATTAAGAAGCAATTTTCATTCCTACGTTTACGATCCTAAAATATTTCCCTAAGTTTGTGTAATATCCACTTCATAAATTTACATAAAATTAAAGGATACAGAACAAGATCGCTTCTCTGGTATTTTTGATCAGTATGCGAATAATATGGATTCCAAAACATTTATTCGTCAATCTTCTATTCCTTCAAAACGGGCAAATACTCCCCAATTTTTAATAGTGGAATTTCGTCACTCTAGAATTGATAACTGTACAAAAGATGTCTTCTTTCAATGTTATTCAGTAATTTTTAAAAACAATTCTGATCAATATTCTGAACAGATTCATTGAAAAAATAAAATGTTGTTTTCGATATCAAATTGAGACAGAGAATTTCTTGATAATATGGAATATTGTTAAATGCAATTGTATCCAAACGTCATGTATTATAGTAAACTCAAATTGGTGTTCTGGAGATTTTAAAAATTATTTTTGTGCACTACGGCCAAAAAGGAATTTGAGACCCACATCTTTTAGAAAAGTTGCAGAGATATTTCAATTTCTATTCAAAACGTTCTACATTCCAACTTGTCTAAGAAATACGTCGAATGTACTATAATCATAATTAAATCCGAGCAAATATACCGTACTTTGTAAATAATTGTTTAAAATTGATAAGGGTTTCCTTTTGGAAATTTGGAAAATTACGGAAGCAATTATGTTTGGAAGTAGTATTCGTTTCTATTTCAAAGCAAATATGACGTTAATTTGCATCGTAACAGTACGCACCTTCGCGAACCACGTGGAACGGCCGCAGCAGTGTTACCCTGGTGGTGATTTGAACGCGCGAATAAGCGACGAACCCTGAGTGCAGGGCGCGGGGCGCAGGGGGGCGTGGACATTCCTTGGCCGGTGGGAACGCGCGGCCGCCGCCGCCGCCGCCGCCGGCAGGAGGAGGGGGCCGTCGTATAAGACGCGCGCTCGGCGCGCGGGGCCCGCAGTCTTCTTCCCCGTTCTTCACCTGCGCGCGGGCCATGGCGTCTCCGCGCGGGCTGCTCCTGCTGGTGGCAGCGCTGGTGGCGCTGGGTGCGCGGCCGTCCACGCAGGACCTCGTGGTGAGCAGCACGACGCCGCCGCCGCCGCCTCCGCCTTCCACGACGTCGACGACGGTGAGTCAACGCGGAGCGCGCCGCCCGCCCGTACCCTCGCTGCACTGCGCAGCGCCCGGCCGTCTGCCCGCGACCTTGAATTGCGTTCCCACGCCCTCGGTCCTGGCCGCTGCCGCAGCCACTGCCGCAGCAGCCGCCGTCGCCGCCGCCGCCGCCTTCGTCGTCGTCGTCGTCGTCGCTACGTTCGACCGGTTCGCCGTCTCTCGCCCGGAATTCCCAGCCGTATCGCCCGCCCGTCCGACCGCCCCTTCGACGCCTGACGCCAACCCGGTGGCTGCGTGTCGCCGCGACCGCCAGGAGACCCGATGGCTAGCTACGATACGCTCCCCAGTTGGTTCTCTCTGTACGCGGGATGAGTTGTGCGGGAAAGTGTTGTGTCGCGTGAAATTGTAACACGTAAGTCAGCGAAAGCAATGCTACGTATGTGAAAATATGAAACGAGGAAGAGGCTCATAGTGTTGACTCGTAACACTTCGGTTTCGATGACAGGTCGCCTAACAGTTTGCTGGTCTTGTTTAAACTAATTTAAAAATTTAATAAACTATAAAAGTTATGTTGGAGTTACAAGAAATTATCATCCTAGCACCTGGAGAAAAACATTATTTGAAGGCTAAAAATAAATAAAATTTATAACTACTAGTTTCAAGACTAGGTGTAACTACTCTATTTAATCTTCTAGAGCGTTTGGAATTTCATGATTCACGAAGGAAATTTTCTAATTATAAACACACCCTTATAATAGTATCGTTATTACAGGCCTTTTTTCTCTTGCATGATTTCTAATCACACGCTGCCGCTTTGTCGGCAGGTTTTATTAGCGTACCGCCACACAAATATTAACACTCTTCTCACGACGCTTCTTCAAATTACTTGTGTGCTCTTGAGACAGGTGTTCAGCTACAAAATAGGTGTGAATAGACACCTTAGATTCAAACACACCTGTGAACTTAATAATTAACATAAAATTTTCAACAGTTTTTTATTTGTACTTTAAATTTCTCGCTGTTGTATTTTCAGTGCATTGCACATTTTATGTTCATCAAATCATGCTTAATTTGTTCCTGTATGTTTCGGACAGTATATCTGACGTTCCTTTTACTTGCAGTATACAATCAAATAGAATGTGGTACAAAATTAACGATTTCATTTATAATAATAATTCAGTATTTTAATTATTACCTCTCGTAACTCTGAAGAATTGATATTTAATTGCTTATTGGTAAAACTCTCCATTAAAATATGTAGTAGACGAGAACCGGTTCGTACTTCTCTGCAAAAACGTTCTAGGAACCACAGAGTCGAGCAGATAGTTGCTCCCTAATTGATATGACTTCACCGATTACTCGCCAAAGGAAAGGTCATCGCAGTCTGGAAGATCGCTCTGGTCGACGCGTGGGAAAGAGTTTCGTGATAACGTAAAAAATGAATCCTTAAACAAAATCAAATTCACGATGCCGACATTCTACTAAACTGCGAGCAAACTCCAGTGTGTTTGATGTTGCTTCGGCAAATATGTTGATACGCATTTCCTACTCCATGAAAACGTAGGTGTGATTTACGTAACGAGTTTGGGCCGTTCTGGGCCAGGAACTCGGGGGATCTGGGAACCGGTACTCGTGGCGAAATTTCCCGCGGCGCTCGCCGCCTGCCTCTCGGACGCAGCCTGCGCCGCGCCGCCACCGACAGCCGTGGGAAAGTGAGTGTTCGCGGGGTGGGAACTCGCTGGGCGATCGGAGCGACGCCGGGTGCTCCCCGCAGGTCTCCTTTTCCGAAACGACCTCATTACGGAGGAACGTGGAAGCCACACCCGTCGGCGCGCAGTCGTCGGCGGAGCGGGCAAGAACGCGCGCGGTTGGAGGTGGCTGCGAGGGAGAGATACAGCACGCAACTTAAGGCGGAGTTCGGAAAATAGAAGCAGTAATAGGAATTTTGAGAGCTCTTGTTGAATGGTAGGCGAACGAAGAACAAACGGTATCATTGAATTCCAGGAGATAATACAGCCTGTAATGTTATTGTAACCGCACATGCATGACGTTCATTAATAATATTATTTCTATTTATTACATTAATTTAACAGAGTTTATTTAAGAATATTGAGCGTGATTACAATAACCAATTCATAACACACAAACATTTATATTTTGAAGGTCCCCTATGTAACATATATTTACATAATATTTCATACAAATTTCGAATAGAAAATAATAGAAAAGTTGAAATAACTTTCATAAAGTTTCTTTAAATATATATTGTTTCCAACACAATTATAATAGTTTTCTATGTATCAATTCACTAAAAAATGCTATTTATTTTATTTTAAACCGGATGGAAAAGTAACTTAACATGTTACACAAATTCGAAAAAAAAGTCTGTGATACAGCCCGCGCGTGTAAGTCAAAGAGACGGAGGAATATTTCACTGCGCGCTGGTCCATTGTGCAGGCAAAGCGCAGAAGCAAGGTAACATGACTCAGTGTGCATGCACCGCATGCCCATGTAGCAAACTGGAATCCCCCGCGGCCGTGAGATCAAATGAGGTAGGCCAACACTTGGCTTTATATAACGCGCGTCCCGCCGCGGTGGCCTTGAGCCGTCGTCTTCCGATGTCACGGCGGAGCGGAAAACTTCGTTACGTTCGGTCAGCGGTGGGCGCGGCCCGCGGTGGCCCATCGCCGGTGCAGTTGCTGGCTGGCGGCGCGGGGCGGCGCGGCGCGGGCGACCGCGGCTCCCACGGCCTTGGGGCAGCCCGGGCACCGGCCCAGGTGGGCTGGGCGGCCGCCAGGGCTTGGGCGCTGCCGCCGCGCGCCGCCGCCCCGCCGAGACGCCTGGGACCTGAAGCGCGTCTCCGGCTCGCACCAGCGCCGCGCCGCCCCGGCGTGCGCGCCATTCCCCGCGGGCCGCCGCCAACAAAGCGTCCGCCGCTCAACGCCCCAGGCCGCCGCGCTCCAAACACTTCCTGCTCAAGGGCTCTCCTCAGGCGGTCGCCCGGAAACCAGCGTGCTTTTGGCCGCTCTCTGCTTTTATCCGTCATTTTTTTTCGTTTGCGCCCCCAGCTTTCCCAGTCCATTAACAGCGATTAGATGCCAATTTACATTAACCTTTGTCAATCACTTGTTTTGAAACTTACAAATACATGATACAGGAATTGCTATCATACAATAACGGTAATTGCAATATTTGCATATTACATTAGTCCAAAACTTGAGTCAAATTTATTTATTATGACAACGAACCCTCTAAAAGCTTGGAAACCAAACCTGATTGCTAACCAGGTACTGCTGCATTGGTAATTAGTGTGATAATTATCTTGTAACAGTTCTCAGGTTTAGTGGGTGTTTGCGGAGAATAACATCGTTAACTGTTAGTAAAAAGAATAGGATCTATTTAAAACATGTTCACACGCGGCTAAAATTTCATTTTTTTAAATTCTTCTCCAAACTTACTTCCCATACCTCAGCGTCAATCATACGTAGTAAATAAATGAAATATTTCATCCATAGACGTACATTTTACACTTATCAACCTAGTTTGATGTTTCAAGATAATAACTTCTTCAACCATGATTTCACCAGAATGAATTAAGGTATTTAAAAATTGTTACTATATTATGTTAAAACTGTCGAGCATATAGTGTCGATTGGTAGCCGCTACATAAGGATGGAATCTTTAATTTTTATTATTTGTTATACAGGTTTCAATTACTTCGTTCGATTGTCGGAATTATTGTTTACTTGATGATCACAGGTGCATGTTTGGTCACTGCTTCGTACATCGACCCCTCCAAGTGTCTATAAACTCCTTGTTCTCCATCCATCTAAACTAAACTAGTATCTGTTGCCACCGTTTTACAACCGTCAAATAAGGAATGATAATATTAACATAAATATGCATTCATTAATTGGTATTATTTCTTACATAGGTTGCAATTACGTTGCTCGATTGTCGTAATTCTGTTTTAGCGAATGATCACAGGTTCGTGTTTAACCACTACTTCGTCCATCGACCCAAGCGTCTATCAACCCCTTGTTCTCCATCGATCTGTACTAAACTAATTTCTATTGCCACCGTGTTACAACCGTCAAACGATTGATAACCTTAACACAAATATGCATTCATTAATTGGATTATTTCTTACATAGGTTGCAATTACGTTGCTCGATTGTCGTAATTCACTTTTAGCGAATGATTACAGGTTCATGTTTAACCACTACTGCGTTCATCGACCCAAGCGTCTATCAACTTCTTGTTCTCCATCCATCTGTTTAACTAGTTAGATGGTTTAACTAATTAAACTAGTTTCTATTTCCACCGCGTTAGAACCGTTAAAAGATTGAAAACGTTAACATAAATATGCATTCATTAATTTGTATTATTTCTTACATAGTTTGGAATTACGATGTTAGATTGTCGGGATTCTCATCTAACAAATGATCGCAGGTGCATGTTCAGCCACTACTTCGTCTATCAACTCCTATTACTCCGTCTGCGTTAAACTATTCCTAGCGGTCGTCGCCACGGACACCGCGGTTTCTTCCATACAAATCCCACCGCGTTTCTCGTGCCGCGCCGCGCCGGGTTCTTTGCACTGTCACCTGCGCCTTGTCGGGCTCCTCGGCTTCCTCCATCATCCCGCCGCACCCGGATTGCCGCCGCCGCCGCCGCGGCGGTCGCAGTGCGCGCACAGGTTCCGGGTCCCACGAAACAGGTTCGCGAAGATGCGCCGGCCGGCCCGCCCATGACGTCACCACGCGTGACCGCCGGCGGCGGTGGCGCCGGCGACGACGATGCGGACGAGGAGAGAAAGCGCGCCAGCGCCCGCCCCGGCTTTCTTCGTCGCCGTGGCCGCGCTCCTCTCTTGCCCCCCTCCCCCCTGGCGCAAGGCCGCCGCGCGGTGCGTGTCGGTGCGGTACGCGCCGGCGTTCTGAAGCAACGCGAAAGGTCGGCGCCGAGCGCACGCGGCAGCGCCATAAACAATGGGACGTTGGTGCAGATAAGTCGGTGGCGGCGCGCGCAGCCTTCTGCTTTATTGCGGACTGGCACGTAGGCATGCCGCCGCGACTGGAGATCCGCGTGTTTGGGTGATGGTGTGTGGAATAGGAGATGAGTTCCTGGCTGCTTCTCGAGAGTTGCGTTCCGTTCGTCAGAACTATTTACACGATTGTAAAATGATCCGCGTCTTATATATGAAGACGATTAGCTAGAAATGCTGTCATTGAACTCGGTGCTTTTTTGAAATAAAACTGTATGCAATGGTAATGACATGTTTATCACGACAGAGTGTTTTGTTTAAAAGTGTATTAAAATTATAGCCTAAATAAAAATGTTCAATTTATTTTGGCTTTTAAATCTAGAGATCCTCCAATCAGTATATATTTTATTTCCTTGGACATTTTTACATTTCATTATTATAAATCGGAAATATACTTTTTAAATTATCAACCGATATATTTGGACAATACCTGGCGAAGTAATGAATCAAACGTAATATATTCATCTGAAAGAAAAGGCATCGTATTTATGATAATCAAAACGAAACGAGGCTTTTTATCTAAGTTCAATGCAAATTCCTAACACTTATAGTATTATTATTTGACCTTCAGTCAAGAAACTTATTTTAAATTTTTACTATAAATATCAATTTATGGCAGAAGACTTTTGCAATATTCCGTGTCATTCTCGCAAAACTCATACTTTCACGTCGTTGTTGTCGAACCAGTTTTGGTATTGTCACAATTGGCTCTCGGGTCGGGAAAATTTGTGCAAGTCTAAGTTTTGATTTTCTTTGTGAAAAAAAATGTGAGAGATATTCTGTAATAGTACAATAAATAGAAAATGATGTACTCAATAAAACTGGTATTTTATGAAACTGTAGTCAAATTTGGAGTTTGTGTGACATGGTACTAACTTCTTTTTTCTCTAAGTTAAATGACCATCATTTTGTGTTACGTGCTTCCAATTGTCTGATTTTATAAGTATATTTTTCAATAGGTTATACGCATTACGTGTGCGTATTGTATTGGGCTCGTGTTGTGTGAGGGGAGGCGGGTACGAGAAAGACGGTGGGGACGAGAATGTTGCTCACTGCTCACGTCGTTGCACAGCATTGCCAAGTTGAAGAAGGTCGATGGCGATGACTCACGACTTGGAGGCGCACATCGCCGGGAATTCGACAACGTCGCGTCGTTTGTCTTCATTCGTTTTTCTGGGCTGCCAGATCGTTAAACGCTGCCTGTGCAGCCATTTCTGACCTGTTCCTCCGTTCCCACGAGTAAAAGCATGTTATTGTTTCCCAAGAAGCAGAGATCATCGAACTCGCGGTGTTCAGTAATGCAGCAAACTCGACTTTCTTAGAATGTGAAGTTTTGATTCCTTTTTTGTGCCGTAAATTATTGAAGGCGCTGAAACCTGATATTTTGAGAAACAAGACTACTTGCGTTTCAAAGCCGTTTCAAAGACTACTCGCGTTTCAAAGTTTTTCGCCATACTTCAGTTAATATTAATTTTTTGTCGATAATTCACTTTGTTATAATATTTTATGAAATACTAAAATACTTTCTTCAATCCCCAATTTTATCTGTTCTTAACAACATAAAGACGTTCTGGACACTCTCTAAGAACAGGTACAGCAGTGGCGAGTTAGTGAATGCAGCAAAATCGCAACATATCGCTATCTCATTACGAAGTGAAGTATACAAAGATAACACTAAACAAAACAGAACTCGTAAAATACGAAAAAATGAAATATCGTGGGCTACATGTAGATGCATGACTCACATGGCAAACTCGTAACAAACCTGAGAGGCACGAGGCACAAGTTAGAATATTTAATTTGTGATGACTCATCAATCGAAGATCAAAACGTTTTGTACTCAACAATAAACTTATGTACAAGGTAATTATAAAATCTACATGAACTTACGGTACTGAGTTATGGTGTTCTGCTAGCAAATCGAATCCCCAAATTCTTCGACGATTGGAAACTATAGGAGAACTCATTCCCGCAGTTCGTGACAAACCAGTCGTGTTACTAAGATCTCGACGTAACTCAGCTACAAGACTTCATCACCAAGAGACGTCAAATATTCATTACATTTTTTACATTACGAACTTATTTTGTACTCATTTGAAATGGCATTGTAAATTAGTTGTATATTTTAACTGATGTTAACTGTATATTGGATCACATGAAATTGACCTTTCCTTCTTGCTTACTGAGACGTCTTACTCAGCTTCGCCTTCAGAATCTGTAATGAAATCACTTGAACGAATTCTATGGTTTCCCATCTATGGATCGTGGTTGAATCTGTACCTCTATTTCAATCTCTCTTATATTTTTTATATTCGATTTATCATGAATAATGCCTTCAATTATTTCGTTTTATGTCTTGATTTAATTGTGTAAACTGTTCCTAATTATCTACTGTTTACTATGCATGTTCTGTAAATTCACATTCGTAGATTGTATACAGAGTGAGCAAGGGAACATACTTTATGAACATTAAAACGTTTAACCAGCTTTCCTTTCCAGAAAAATATCACTGACTTTCTACAACTCAATTTTTGCAATTCTTCATGTACGAGACTTGTACGCAAACTCATGTTAAAACATTTCGTAAGACTGCCAATTATTACTACTTACTGCGCTTGAAAATATTCAAGCGTTCGCAAATTACATTTTTTTTATCGCCGGTTGAGCAGCGAATAAACATTTGTTTTTTCTTTTCCTGCCGTCTGCAACACCACTCCTGGACACAACCAAACGCCGCGCCCGATGCTTCCTGCACTTCTGCGGTCGAACTTCTTTGTTATAAATCTGCGTCGTCTCTGTTTATAAACGTCAACCACGTCATTTATTTGCCCTATATCCATGTAATAACTATTACGTACAAGAATATGAACTAAGAATTGTTTCAATACTAGTGATTCCGAGAGTAGAAACGGCTAAGGTTGTTATTCCCGTAAGTGTAGTGCATATTTTTGCTCAAAGTAACGATGTTTTGACTCGCTGGATGGTGAGATCCGGCGCTACCGACTTACCGTTGCCTAGTGGAGTTTTCCATAACCCACCCATCTCCCACCTGCGGGGCACCGCCCTTGCTGCGACAAGCTCTAAGCTCCCTACCGGTCTCCTGGCATGCGCGGTAGTGTAGTGCATGTAAGTGAAATGCGTGTAAGGGGGGGGGTGAGAATAGAACAAGGAACGGGAAGGAAAGATCGCGCGCGGTCCGGGGCCCGTTTGTTACGGCACTGCTCCGGCATTCGCCTGGTATTGATCGGGGAAACCAGGAAAAACTACAGATTAGAACAGCCGGCTACTAGAGTCTCCAGACAGCGATAGCCTACCACTCGACTAGCTATGTGGCTAGTGTCGAAAACCCTGCGACCCAGAATCTTCCGGTCAGAAGTTCTGCCATAACATCTGTTAATGCTCTGAGCCACCTCTTCCTGTGTTTTGTTTATTTAACATGGAAATGAGGTAGAATTTACTACATGATTTACGGATAAAAGGGGCAACATTTAAGGGACACTGTAAGAAACGTCACTTTTTCTTTCACGTCTTTAATGCTCGTATCAAATGATGAAATAAATGTAAATATATTCATAATTTATTGCAACTGGGCGTCTCTTGGTTGTTTAATATCGCCTCGCAAACGTACCACTCGCTTGAGGACCCCTCTGGTGTAGAGACGGCTAATCGCATCGCATCGCATGGCTTGGGGCGAGCGTGAAGAGTCCCGCGGGTGAACGCATCTGACGAAGGCCGGTCGCCGCAGGTGTCGGCGGTGACGATGGGTTCCCACCGGTCGTGTTGCTCGTGGTTGCGGCGCCGCCGCCGGCGCCGACCCCCGCGACCCGCGACCTGCGCTCGGCGCTCAGCGCCGCGAATAGCCGCCCGTGGTGACGCCACCCGCGCCCCGACTCTCCGCTCGCCGCTCGCCGCGCCGCCTCGTGAGCTGCGTAGTCTCCGCCACCAGCGCGGAGGTGGACGCCCTCGCTCGCGAGGCCATGGCTCCTCTAGCCTCTTCTTCGAAAAAGGAAGAGAACTTCGCAGGGTTTTCGACACTAGCCAGATAGCTAGTCGAGTACTACGCTACCCCCTTCCTTAGAATCGTCTTCGGTCTCGGACATTCTCATCCTTCGAATTTTGCTCGGAGATTGATCGATTACCAGTGATTCCGAGCGCGTCAACTGCTAAGGTCATTATCCTCGTAAGTGTGGTGCATGTTTTGCTCGGGAGGCGGTAGTGGTAGAGATGTTAAATCGCTGGATAGCGAAATTCGGCGCCGACCTTCCATGGCTAGCGCGGTTTTCCACAACCAGTTATCTCCTACCAGCGGGACATGCTCTAAGCTTCCGACCGGTCTCCCGGCATGTGTGGTCGTGAAGTGCATGCACGTGTAAGGGTGTGTAAGGGGTGAGGATAGGACAAGGAATGGGAAGGAAAGAAAGATCGCATCCATTCCGTTGCCAGTTTGGTAAGGTACTGCTCCGAATTTCCCTGATATTTATCGGAGAAGTTACGGACAGATACTTGTCAAAACAGTCGGTTGCTAGGGTTATTATCGAGAAACAGTGTAAGAACTCGAACTAGCGTCGAAAATCTTGCAACCGTCGAAGCTGTAACTCTCCTCTTCTTGCTCTTTTCACTTGTGCCCCCTATGCCCATGGGAGACCTTCCCGGGGGTGAGCATGTGATCTGGGGAGGCCTACACCCCCATCTGGCGTTAAGGATGCGAGTGATTATGTCAAAGGAAAAAACGCGCGCAATCTGTGGCCTATTTTAGTGGAACTCCATTTGTCTGGAATTGATAGCAGTGAAATAATGAAATAACCCATCAGGGCAGAGTGATTCTAAATAGTATCATCTGCATACACAACTACATGTCTGTGATAATTTTGCTCTGGACTCGAAACTGCAACATCCTGGTATAAGAAACTTAAGATGCAAACTCGCAACCATTTACACTAATGCGCTGTTCCAATTTTTTCACTGATGCTGTCATGTTTTCTAGACCGGCTCTAAACATTATTACAAAATACATGAAACGACTCGTATTTCAACCATTTGAGCATAATTGGTATTTCGTATCTTCGGCAATTAAGAAAGTGACTCACTTCAATGTTTGAATTGCGTGAGGGAAGTGAAGAAAACGGTTATAAAAGTTTGTATATTTTAACTGGTAAAATTTTCATAAGGAAATTTCAGAAAGCTGACTGTTTGTAGAGTAAAACGCTGTGACTCTGAATGAAAAACTGCTTTTGTTAGGATAAAACTAATGGACGTTTTTTAATAGTTGTCACTTTTCTTATGCAACGACGATACATTTTAATTACATTATTATACCGTATAGATTTTCTCAGTAAGATCGGCCGATACTTTATGGGAAGTGTTGACGCACTGGCAACATTTATTTTACATTTTTTTTACAAAAATTAGTAATTTTTAACACTTTAATATATTAACGGAAATTGTGCAATCTAGAGGTCATTTACATACATACGGTGTCTATTGTGACATGAATCCACAGACTTTAAACAAAAGGAATTACAGACTTAAACAAAGAAATTATTCCTTGCAATGTAAATTTGAATAAACCACTTTCTTTAAAACTTCTAACTTCTAACCCTGTATGTTAATTTCACTTCACATTGGGAATTTAATAAACTTTTTTACTTAAAACAAAATTGACATTTCTATTGTCTGCTTCGGTAACGCACAGGCGTTAAACCTCGGTGCTGCCTTAGGTTGGGAAGTTCGAATCTAATTTAAAGCATGGTGTTTTCACAATGCGGTTGTGGCAAGGTTGGCTTCCCGCATCAACACTTTTCCTATACAAACCAACCGTATTCATGTTTTTCTCACCATTACGATCATTTACTCTTCTGTACTCTATATTTAAGGATAATAAATGGATTATTGGTCCCTCGGTAGGATTTTGCCGTTTCTCCTTAAGAAAGTTGCAGCATGACAACCGAAAGGTTGGCATGCCTTCAATCAATAATGCCTTAGTATCGGAATCTCTTAATCATCCAAGAATTCGTCCCCATTGCAGACTTAGGTTGCGGAAATGCAGGTCTTTAAAAACAAACCACCATTGTGGAAAGGAAAACGAAAAATCTCCTTGCTTACACGCAAATTACTGTGGCAATCCTCATAAAAGCTAATTTAGATATGCACAAATTTTACCAGAGTTGGTTGTAATCTTTTATTGGACTAGAATGTATTGGTTACATTTGTATTGCATCCTCAAACTATGTACTGTATGTACTTTGGCATAACATCTCTTTACGAGCTAAGACTTACCAGCAGGGTCCTGACCTTACGGCCATGGGTACGTGTGGTTAGCACATAGTCAATCCTACGCTGTATTTCTGGCATTCCCATGTGAGAAGTGAGCTTTCTGATTGTCGTACAGCAACAGATACCGGGACGTTGCAAGGAAACTGCACAATTAGTTTTTGCCCCGACCGGGAATAAAGCACGGAAACGAGCAACGGTTGCGCCGTGGAAATAAGCACGCTAACCACGAGCTACCGATGGCCTTGCCCTCAAACTATAAAATGAACCATTGTACCTCCTAGAAACAACGAAGTACATGCTGGTTCTCAGTATGTTCAAATCCTAAAATAATTTATAATCGCAAATTAAATTGACCTGAAATATTTTTGGGGGTCCAAAGGACTAGTTTTCCAAGAAATTAGAATATTTTCATACAGCAATAAATTCTGAGGATTCAAATAAGGTCGTTTGTTAAGAAATGCACGGGCACTTTGAAATTGAACCACTCCCGCAGAGGACGAAATTGCCGAGAACTTTGTCCCTACAGGCTCCCGATGTTACCAGAATTTGTTGACACTCGTATTAGCTAAAATTGTGTGACATAATAATAGTTTTAAATTTTTTATTCATTTTTAAGGAATTCCCGTCTAAACAAATAAGATGATTAGGAACAGGATGGATTGTCAGATGATTTAATTAGGCCGCAAGGGCGACATGGGCATTGGAATTTTCAACCCTTTGAAAATCCACGTATCTCGTCCGGGATCAAACTCTCGCTCTGGGAGTTGAAACGCTATTAAGCTAACCACTCACCCACCGATATGCGATGATTGATTGATTGATTGTATGAAGTAATTTCGGAAGGATAATGCCCTCTGAACTAACCAAAGAGCTGCCAGAGAATTGGATTTCAAAGAAACGATCAAAATGTGGCACTTCTCGATGAGGTATCCAAACGGTGCCATGTGCAACTCGTGTGGTTTTTGCTCCGCAGCCCACCCTCCCGCCGCTGCCGGCCGTGGCCGCCGCCGCCGGCCCTTCCAAAGAGGCCCAGGGCGAGGGCGCCGCCCCCGCCGACAGCCGCCCCGACGTCTACAGCCTGCACGTGACTTCGCGCATCACACACCGCTACGCGCGCACCGTCGTCTCCAGCAGGCTGGCCAACCGCGCCCCCAAGGCCCAGGAAGCGCAGTTCTCCCTCGTGCTGCCGGAGACCGCCTTCATCTCGGCCTTCCTCATGTGAGTAGCACGGGTGCACGCGTGGAGACACGCGAAGTTTGTGCTGTACAGAAATTCAAATTAGATGACAGAAGATAATCAACAAATCATCATAAAAGCCATTTATTCACCTTTTTTGAAGTACCGCTTATACAATTTCACAAAGAGCATTTATATCTACATTTCATTGAAGACTTCACCCCATCTTTGTTCATTCTTCTTCTTATTTCTTCAGATTTCTTTGTTACAACTTCCCCATTACTTATAAATCTTTCCCTCTTATACTTATTGTTATATCTACTTAACTTTCTCCTTCCCTTTATTCTTCTATTTTATTATTCTCTTGCTTCCCCTCTTAGTTTCTCTATCTTTCTATACGTTCTACGTCAGCCGTTCTCCAACTTCCCCTTGATCACGTAATTCCGTCTCTCCTCACCATCTTCCCAAGTTTCTTTTTTCCCCCAGATTCATTCTCAACCCTAAAACTTCTCTATCTCTATTTATAAAGTCTTCGTACCTTTTTCAGTAAAACACAACTTACTATTTCCTTGTAGGAATAATTATATTTGGACTGTTTGATTCTCTTCTAATTCTTCTGATCTTGCACTTCGTAGCTCTTTAATAACCTCCTTTACATTTCCCCGATACATTTACATTGTACTCAACAGGACTTACTCGGATATTATTTTTTACTACTGTTATATTTACTAGTGATTAATTCATTATTATTGTCTAGGATTTCTATTTTTGAAAATATGTAATAGGAGATAAAATATATTAAGCATTAAACCTAAACATTATTTTGAGTGTTGCATTGAATGAGCTTAATGCATTGCGAAGGTAAGTTTTCTATCTGACGAATTGGAGGTTTCATTTCGATTTTTGTTGTTGGCAGTGAAACGGAAGGCAAGGTTTATGAAGCCTACGTCAAAGAGAAGGAAGAAGCCAAGAAGGAATATGATGCAGCTCTTGCTAGCGGACAGACAGCGGCTCACGTTGCAGTCAGGTGAGCCACACTTTGATCAGATCCCGAAAGTAAAAGAACCGAAAAATTGGTGGATGCTTTTTTTCAACTCTCCAATCTACTCACAACTGATATGACTATCATTGGCAGAAATTTTAGAAAAAATTTATATTAAAATAGTTACGGAATATTTTACAAATAAGTCTTCCACTGTGATTAATAGATGAATAATAATGTAATAAATGCAGTTTAAGTCGCTTAATAATTGCAAATGTTCAAAAATATCGAAAGGAAAGCGTCTGAACAATATTATACAACTTCTTTTCTTATTTATTCCACATTACAAAGATACAAGTTTAAAATTGTATGCAATATTCTGGGTTGAAATTTCGTTAGATATAATAAAAATTGTTTCTACTGCAAACCATAAACGTGTCAGAGGTCTCCCTATAAGGGGATGATGAACAGAATAGTTGGGTCATTAACATATTTTAAATATATTGGATATCTCATTTCTCATGTATTTGAGATAATCACGACACCGTTATATACTTATTAGTACTAATGTACAGTACATTCTGAGCGAAAGTACCGTTAACGATATTTTCATCGTTGAAATATTACAGCCGCCAATATCTTGCCCTCTTATCACATGTCGTAGACGCTATCTCTTATTACCATTAATATAATTGCTGCAAAGGCATGTTTCCTCCTTTTCATCAAATGAAGAGGAATTTTGAGGAAAAGCAAGCTGCTTCTAAAATGTCACGCACATATCGGCTTTCACAAACGTTTCTAGCGGTCCAGAAGGTCTAGATTCAGAGAAAAATGTTCTAGTTGTAATAGAAAACTGATTGCTTCCTAGGTATATAATGAAAGGATCAATTGAGTTGAATTTACTCACCGGTTTCTTTTTTTTAAATGTACAATAATTTATATATTTTATGGTAGCATTTCAAAACATAATTTACACTTAGTTTTACACATGAAACTCCACAATTTTTGTAACCTTCATGAAATAAGTCGTACACTTAATTTTCTGATTGGCAAGAAAAATTACATTAACTCAATAGCTTAGCATATACTTTTTTCTATGAAGGGACCAAAAATAAATATATATATTATTTAAATTCTAATTTGAGCTAAACGGAATACAGATGCCAGATCTCCGCTTGGAGAAAAAGGACTTGCAGTCATTGTCAGGAAGAAACTTTATGCAAGCAAAAAAGTGCTGACACACAATTTTCTACTTACTGTAAGTGATGGAATTCAATATTAATTCTTAACTTCCACCTGTATTGCGTGCGGATGGTGACAAATGCATTTCATTGTAAATTATTTTTCTGACAAATCTGGTTTAGAAATGAAGAAATTATTGAAATGTCACGAATAATATATATAATTATATTTTACGATCAAAATGACTTCCGTTGTTTTCGCAATTAAACGTTCTCTTCCAATGCACAATATATGCATTAAAGGAAAAGATTCTCTCCACATTTCCATTACAGGATGGAATTCTCCAAACGTAGTGGTAATTACCACATTTCCTGAATTAATTTGTGAAGTGTAATTGTGTGAAGGATTCTGCTCATTTTAAATAATGCGACAAGACTTTTATGTTCTCACAATACATTTTACGGCTAAGAAATTCATTTTATTAAATTGATTTAAAAAAATCGCTAATATATGAATAGGCATTCTTCTCGTTAAGATATTTTATAAAATTTTCGTTATTATACCAGGACAAAAAACAATAGAGGACTTCATTGAAAAAAGCACCCCGGCCTATGTAACAGACCAAAAGAGTACATATCCAGAAAAAAAGGACAACTGGAAGCAAAACCAATGAACATTAATATTGCACCTATCAGATAGGAACATCTAAATTCTTGTGAAGGTTTAACAATTAATCGTACCACCATAATGTATAAGAACTAGTACGTTTTCCAGAAAGTCTATGCTAATACAAAATACGAAACACTCTTTTCTGAGCGCCGGAAGATAGCGTAGTCACGAAAAGCGAACACCCGTTAAGTGAGCGATTGCTGATAATCCGGTTAAATGTGGGGGCTCTTCAAGGTCACGAGATGGAGAGAGAGGGCGACAGTCATTCAATCGGCAGCTTCATGATGACTCAAATTTTTGGTATTGGAGCCCACGCTTGGATGTATGTCCCCCTTTCCTTTCAGCTGGTGATCTTGAAGTAATACTACTGTGTTTAAATCGGAGTTTCGGATTTCGATTACTCCCGAGAAGTCAGCCTGGAAACTTAATTTGACGGGCGATTATTCTCTTCATCTGCGTCTCGCTGCTTAAAGTGCTTACGTTGAAGACTCCAAAAGCTAGATTCTCATAAGATTTCTTTGACGATTGTTCTAATCTAAAACAATGCATAGAAATGAGAGAATGTTCCGTTGGAAAACTATCAATAAACATGGTGGAAAGTTATGAAAACAATTTTCACATTTTTTCTCCCCCTTTATAAGGCTCCGTCTTGCACCCTAATAGGAAAGTATAGCATTTGTAATTTGATATCTACATAAATATAAATTATTACTAACTAATAATTATATGTAACCGTGCTCATAATTTTTTGCCATTAAACTTTATGATGGGATAAGTTTACTTACCGAATTAATAGGACAGCAATAAATAAATATTGCCAAATTTCTTGAACCCGGAGTTGGAGTCTGCAGAGAAAATAAGTTCCACCTCCTGCCCCTCGCACGATCTCTGTGCTTGAAAAGCAAAGGTCGGCGAGTTGCGAGTAATTGGAAAATTTCCCACGCTCCCTGCGGCCTGCACTCTTCCAGCGCTTGGTGCGAGCACCCGCCAGTCACTCCACCTGCAGGGTCTCCAATCGCTCGGTAATATTCCCTGCGCGAAGGATGAAGTCGTCAACGGGCAGCGCCTCGGATGGGTCGACGGCGGGGGGAGGGGGGATTCTCGCAAATGACGCGGCACTTCGGGGAGCGCCGGCGCGCGCGTGAGAATTTCTGCGTGCGCATCTTCTCGCGGCGGCGCCGGTGGCTGGGCCCGTCGGCCTCGCGCCGCTCGTAAACGAGGATATAATTGTGCAGGCGGCGGCGTGGCTTTCCCTGCGCGGGGCCGTTCGGCTCGGATCAGATTGGACTGCGCGCGCGGTTCCGAGCGGCTCTTCTGACTCGGCTTTCGTGTGCTGCGAGTTGCACGCTCCTCAGAGCAGCGTTTCGTTAAGATTTTTATCGCGTCTAAATGCACTACGCCCAAGAGAAAGGCAGTGCATGATGTGTTGGATTAATTAATTTACACATCTTACACGAGATTGGATTAAATACTGAGGAAGTATCGCTCATAACAAATACTGCAAACCTACTGTTCAGGGAAGAGCTGATGACTCGTGTCTTGACCAGATTCTCGGTTCATTTACATCCGAACTGTTTCCCATTGGACAGAGTTCTTTAAAGGGTTGTTAACGTAGTACAAGAATTCAGTACATTTTCGGATAATTAGTGAAAGCAACAATTCAAACTTGAAATAGTCGTTGACTAACCCCCAGAGTCTAATTTGTTGAACTTTTTACACGTAATGCTGTGAGGATATATTTTCAATTTGCTGTGATAATGTAAGGAATTAGGTACTCTTTATATCTGCTTGAATAAGCTTAGAGAAGCTGAGAATTTGTGAAACATGGTGATCAAAAACGTATCATATATATTTACGATTAATTGACCTGGCATTTATTAATAAAAATGTGAATTCTAAAGTAAATAGCATCATAATCTAAGTAACATGTCTTCACGAGAGCGACATAAATGTCTGACGTGGGAGTTTCGCCTTGTTTAGCGCGCGCGACGCCAACACTTTCAACGTGGCGGTGAACGTGGCGCCGGGCCAGAAGGTGACGTTCAACCTGACGTACGAGGAGCTGCTGGCGCGGCGGCTGGGCGCGTACACGCACGCGGTGCACGTGGCGCCGGGCCAGGTGGTGCGCGACCTGCGCGTCGAGGTGCTCGTCGAGGAGAGCCGCAACCTGAGCGCGCTGCGGCCGCCCGCCTTCCGGCCCGCCGACGCCGAGCTGGACGCCGACGCCAACGACGCCGACAAGCCGGCGCCGGCCACGCCGGGCGTGGTGGCCGAGCGCCTGGGCGGCGGCAGGGCCAGGGTGGTGTTCGCGCCCACGCCCGACCAGCAGCGCGAGATCGCCGCAACCCTCGCCGCCAGCAGCGCCGAACCCAAGGTGAGTCCCCACCTCCACACGCCCCCCACGTGAAACCGTTCACAATAAACAAACAAACAATGCGCATGGATTGCCCATCCGGTGGACGAGATCGCCAAGGCAGTAGTGCCGTAGCGATCTCGGACCGAAGGATCGCGGGTTCCAGTCCCGCTTCGGGCATGATTGGATTGTGTTCGTCCTTTCACTCCCCTATCATGATCATATCGTGTCATCTTCACAGTTACCGTACCATTACACGCAATAGTAGTCGCTAGAAGTTGATGCTACCTTAAATTACAAAAAAAAAAGGTACATGTATTCTTATGGACCATGTCCGAACGTGTCCTTATTAAACAGCAGAGGTAAATATTTTACTTACCATCTGCGTGAATGTCACTTATGTAATTTTCCTATATCCTCCCCTGACGTTGTCATCGATAGAAGTAATAAGTTTTTCAGCCCTCTTAGTATTATAGAAGTTTGTGAGTGAACCGCGTAGAAAAAATCTCCTGGCCACACGTTAAAACGGTAATTCAAATTCTGCCCCAACCCTCCCCATTTGGTGCTTTTAGTCAACTCGCCCTAGAATACAATGAAAGGAGGATTTAAACGCTCTAATATCACAGCGTTCTTTTTTTAGCTCCAAGAATCAAAGAACGACCTGCCAAAACTCAGAAGAACCATCTCTCACTCTAATTTCTCTATGTCACAAGATTTGAGCCCTGCTCTAAAGATGTATCTACAGCACGTTTTGATCATGTACACAGAGCTAAAAATTTTATTTGAAAAAAATTAAAATGAGAATGTTCATCATATTTATACCGTTCAGTATTCATTAAAGCCTCAAAAGAGCAGAGTATCTTAAATATTAGTGATCCGTGAAAAAGTAAAGTTTCCCCATATTGTTTCTTTAAAAATATACGCTCGGAATTCTCACAAAGTAAGACCTAAAACTTCTGCAATGCTATAAAGCTTACGATCTTTATCGATAGTTTCTCTCCAAGAAACTACTTGGGAGTGCCTGCGGATAGGCAACCCTTTAAACACTGATGTATTGCGGATGGAGCACACGTAATTGCTAGGAAGCGTATTGAAATTATAGAGTTGGAAAATTATTCAATGACAAAGTTAGGCAATTTCTTGATTTTTTGCAATGCCTTCGATTTAATTTGCAACGATATTTCCCTTCCGCTGATGAGCGGACATGAGGCAGTGATGAAGGCGTGCGTTTGCCTGTCTCCAGAACCCGTTCCAAGCGGCGCGGAGCCCCGCGGCCGAGGGGCTGGTGGGACAGCTGGTGGTGCAGTACGACGTGGAGCGCGACCCGCAGGGCGGGGAGGTGCTGCTGGACCAGGGCTACTTCGTGCACTTCTTCGCCCCCGACGAGCTGCCGCCGCTGCCCAAGCACGTCATCTTCGTGCTGGACGTGAGCGGCTCCATGGAGGGCCGCAAGGTGCAGCAGCTCAAGGAGGCCATGACCACCATCCTCGGCGACCTCAAGCCCGGCGACTACTTCAACCTGCTCGAGTTCTCCTACTCCGTCACGGTAACATCATTTGAAGCAATGTTACACACAGATGTTTTAGGCATCCACTTGATGAATTATTCGAATGGGAATGTCAGGCGAAGTCTAAGATTATCCGCATAATCTTCCATAAACATTAAAGCAATTATAATCACCTAAGATTGCTGAAGTAGTACGACAATAACATAGTCTCTCTTAAGAAAAGGTTGAAGGTTTATTGTAGATGAGAAACATTTTCTAAATGTTAAAGACTAATGTAAAAAAATATTTTAGAACATAAAATTGTTATTATTTTACCTTCAATCTTAGTTGTCTTTCATTTTGTTTCAAACCTGGAATTAATTTAAAATTTTAGAAAAATCAATAAATGGAACAAGTTTGGTTGCATTGTTTCATCACCTTAATATGTTGTTAACAAACAGTTGTTGTCTTTTCATTGTAAATGGTTTGCTTTCTCAATAATTAATTTCTTGCATTAAAGACTGTCGCAACGCTTTTTATTCTTAGGCAAAGTTAGCAGTTGTACTTTTCAACAAATTTCAATTATTTAAAAAAAATAATTATGCAGCCCTCCACCTCTTAGTTTCTTCAAAATTGAACACAACAAATGGTACGTTCTATGTAATTCTGTAGAAAATGGTGAGAGAGGAAAAATATGTAATTACTTTCGAAGGTCATAAATAATCAATTTCATTAAGTACGGGCTATTTACTACTTTTTAAATAAAGTAATATAATCGTTCTTGGTGTATGGAAAAATTGTTCGTTTTAAAAGAACACAAGTCGCGTTGGGCCATTTGTTGATATCATTCACTGAAGGTCATTTTGAAAACCTCGTTTTGAGCGTGGGTGGTGGGATGAACCTGTCAGCGGGAGGCACACAGCTCTAACGTGAGCCCGCTTCCGCCTGTTTAGGTGTGGAACCTGGACTCCGCGTCCAACAACGTGGTGTACTCGCCGTACTCGCACTTCGGCGCGGACAAGCCGGCGGGCCCCGCGGAACCGCCGGCGCCGGCCGCGTACCCGGCGAGCGCGGAGTACGTGAGCAAGGCGAAGGAGATCGTGAACAAGATGACGGCGGGCGGCGGCACCAACATCCACGACGCGCTGCGCACGGCGCTGGCGGTGGCGCGCGACGGGCTGCGCAACGTGACGCTGCCCGAGGGCGGCCCGCGCCCCGAGCCCATCGTCGTCTTCCTCACCGACGGAGAGCCCACCGTCGGCGAGAGCCGCCCGCACAAGATCTTCCAGATGGTGAGTGCCCCCTCCTCCCCACCCCCTCACTGCTACTTTAAATATTATAAATGCTTTTAAATTCATTAAATGCGTGAAGCAGTGCAGTGTCCCAGAATAAATGTTACAAACTTCTAGGGTATGTAAGGGGGTGAAGATGTTAATTGACAAGTAATTAGTGGTGGGAATTTTTATTTGGCTAAATTAAAAAATAAAGGGAAACTGAATGCTATTTTAAATGGCACTATAAAGTTCTTCAAAAAACTGCGCGTAAAAAAACTGCAGTGTCTGACAGTAAATGTTACAAACTTCTAGGGCATATGGGGAGGGATTGGGTATTTTCATGGGCAGATAGTTATTTATCGGGTGTGAATTTTCAAACGGCGAAGTTACACATGCAGCACTTGCCCCGATTGGTTGGAAACTTATTGCGCACCGGTGTTTGAAAGGTATGCGTTTTGACTCCTGACAATGTGGTTTCGAGAACCTGCCAAACATCAGTACATGATGAGTCCCGTAACAATATGGGGACAAAAATTACATGTTTAACATCCTTACATAATTTTTCACTAATGTTTATTGAAAAAAAGTTGTCTTCGATCCCCTACGTGCCCTACGGTTTTGTAACATTTATTATGAGGCAGCCCATTCAGTTTTTGTATTGATTAAATAAATATTTTAGCATTATACGTAGTTTTCTTTAAAAAAATTAATTTTCAGAACAATTTTGCGGAAGAAGTGTCAAAAGTGGTGTATTGACATTTGACTAGTTTGGCAATTGTCAACGTATTATTCATTCAACGTTAATTTATCATATTAAATTATTAAGATAAATCATCTACGAGAGGATGCCTCACGAGCGACGATGGTAGCGAGTGAGTTAGATTTCTCGAATAGATCAAGTATATTTACTGTCGTGTAATATTTCATTTACTTTTGTCCATTATTCATCAATATAATTTCAATAACACGATACATCTTATGTACCAAGTGTAGTAAGGAAGGGTTGGTGATACTAGTATTGATAGAAATGGTTCACACTCATTCAATAAAACCGTTATTCCTGAAACAAATGATTCGTTATCAATTGCATAAACGAATAGAAGTATCTTCGAAATGGCACGAAGCATGCACACAACAGGCAGCATTTGCATTTGCACAACAGCGCATTCTTTGAGCCGTATTACCAACTACTTCAACTGGTAGAAGGAGATCAGATACCTATTGCCTGCAAGAGCGCGTATGTGCATGAGTAGATATAACACCCGTAAATGATAAAGACGTACTGTAACAGCACATTATTAACAGTTAAGAAGCGTTTTTAACCCTCTGAATTAAATAAAATTATATGCTATCATAGATTCAATATTTTACAAAGGGGAGGGGTTTAGCATTTTATAAAAAGATTGTAGTTAGTAAAGTTATTTTCAAACTAATTCTGACTTGAATCCACGCCATTTTAATTTTATTTTACAAACTTGTCTCGTAAGAGCTTCACTCTTACATTATATTCAGCATGAAAGATGTGATACAAATTTTGGCTGAGAAATTTATTAATCTATTTGAATATGCTACGATATTGAATTCAAATCTACCGCGTAAGACGTATAAGATAACAAGAAATGTGTAAATATACAAGAAATTTATATAGCAATACAATTATATCTCCGAACATTATAATTGTCAGATACAAAGATGCTGAGGCGGTCCGTTAGTCTCTGAAGGAGCATCTGAGTAACATCATCCAGTAACATTTACGACTTTCATGCTGGGAACGATATACCAAAATAAATATACGCTCTTCCCTAAATAATTATTTACGTTTTAGTGCTGTGTTGGTTTTTGAAACACTAAATTTTCAAAATAATTCCATTGATTCGTAATGGTGCCTTGGATCCGCTAGATATCTGCGTATTGACCGACACAAACGCCGAAATCAAACATTTCCAAGGCACCATTTGTTTTAAAAGGGCACGGAGAGCTTGGGTAACAGAGGAGCTTTGCGCCTGTGGGAAGCGCCTGGGTATGAGCGGTGGAGCGCGGTTGAGCAGCGCTTCAACGGAGGTTGTGCTTTCAGGTGAGCGAACGCAACGAGCAGCCGACTTCGGCGCTGTTCAGCCTGGCCTTCGGCGACGACGCCGACCTGCCCTTCCTGAAGAAGCTGTCGCTGCGCAACGCGGGCTTCGCGCGCAAGATCTACGAGGCGGCCGACGCCGCGCTGCAGCTGCGCAACTTCTACCGACAGGTGGGCGCCCCCCTCCCGCTCCCCCCCCCCCACCCACGCCTTCCCCACCCCCTCGAAATTCGGATGCGGAGCGGATTCATCGGCTGGACTGCATTGAATTGGGCCAAAGATATCAGCTTAAAATTTGTCGATGAGGGTACGATTTCGTATAACTGAACTGATTTGGCCACAATTGATAACTATCAGTCTAAATTTATCGATTAAGAGCTGAATTACGTGTCTTGACTGAGCAGAAGTTAATAAGAAGAAATAAATTACTATCTTCGTGGACATTTGGAATAAGATATTGCGCCATTTAAATGACCCTTCATGGCATGTATGAATCATCTGCGTAACAGTTGGTTTTTAAGGATAAATGTCACTTTTCGTAAAAAGAGAAATTTCAAAACGTGTCTACCCCCTGTTTTGCCCGGAGAGTCGAAGAATACTTGAATACCCGCATGAGCCACACGTTGCCATTATCGATATTACAGACTTCTTTGCACATCGATTAGCTTACGCTGGTTACTGCTGAACGTGAAATACACCCGAAGCATAGTTCACAATGAAACATAAACATAAGCATGCCTTTAACATAAAGGGTTGAGCACTATGTCCATAAGCGGACTCATTCACAATGGCGTTTCGCAAGCATAACACTTAAGAACGTTAACTTAAACAGCCTGCAGGCTTCAGCTTCTGACTTGGATCTTATGGAAGACGATAAGAATATGAACCACAGACGGTAACTCAAAATAGAGAATCGAAGCAGAGCGAAGTCGGTTAGAGAGAATACGGCCATAGGGACCATGGGACACAATCAATACCTTAAAATCAAATTCTCACATCACACCAATAGTCCAAACCAGAATGCCTCACATCCATAGAAAGGGCTTGCTTACGGTTATATGTTAGTTACATTGTGAGTGCTACAGTCTATTGTTATTGTTAGTCTACGCGCTATGCGTATGAATTTGCGTCGTGTGAATGGGCCTTAAGACAAGGAAGTGCTTGCGCTTGGCAGGTGGCTCGCCGCTTGCTGTCCAACGTGACGTTTCGAGTACGCGTCGGAGACGTGAGGCGGAGGCCGGTGACCAAGCCCTAGCGCGCTTTCCCCAGACGTTTTAACTTCGCCGGCTCGGGAGCTGGTCGCCGTGGCCGGAGCACGGCTGGCGCGGGCCCGCGGCGGTGGTGGGCGGTGGTGGCGCGCGGCGGGCGCGGATGCGGAGCCAGCGCTTCCCGCGCGAGCCCCTGCTCCTGATTGCCGCACCCCGCCGCACGCCGGACTGACGCCCGCGCGCCCGGCCCGGGCCGCCAAGAAGGACGCGCGTCGCTGGAGCGGCTCTGGGCCTACCTGAGCATCCGCCAGCTGACCTGACGATCGCGAGGCCACTCGCGGTTCAGAGGCACAGTACGCGACTCGCTGCCCAAGGGCCAACCTCACCGAGGCGAGCAGGAGGCTCGCGACGCCGCCGACGCCGCCAAGAATGCGCGCGCTCACTCGCCGCTGCGGTTGAGGTCAGCCCCTTACTCCATCCCTCCCTTCCTCCCCCTTCCCTCCCCACCCTCCCCCCTCTGAGTCCCTCGGAAAAACAATTCTTAAAATGTCTATTTTCACTGACAAGTTAATGTTTGTTGTTATTACCTTCCACACCGAGCTTGATATACATTGAAGTCGAAGGCTTCCGCGGCCAGAATCTTGTGCGTGATCTTGGCTGTCCGGGTGACACCGCGTCGAAGGCCGACGTCGGCGACCGTCGTAGTGTTGCCGACGTTACGACCGTCTTGTCGTGGCCTTCCTCAGGGCTGGTATGCGTACCTGGTAGCCAAGATCACGTACTTGCTTGTACATTGCCAAATTTGTCAGGATCGAGAAGATCATGGTTACGAGGGAAATACGGAAAGAGTTCATTAATACAACAATTCTCTTATGGAGGGAATAATGAAAGGGAATTATGAGAAGGAAATATGAAGACATGGGGAGGTCCGTGGCGTAGTGGTCAGACTGCTCAACTTTCAAGTGGAATTCGGGTTGAGCAATGTGGGTTCGCGGCAGGTTTTCTCGGGGTACTCCCGTTTTTCCTGCCGATATGCATTCCACCGGGTCGCTCCATCAACTATTCCCTTCACTATTCTGTCATTAACCACCACTTCGCTAAGGATCACAGCAGCGCCTAGGCTACGAAGGGTTGCGGCTACCTTAGAGGGTTATCGACTGATAGGGTCCTGATCTGGAGAACTAGGAAGAGGGGGGGGGGATGGTGAAGGAGTGGGGGACCCTAGACATCAATTGTGGAGAGAGAATGAAATACCAGGCGGGGCGAGGGCCACCACTTGAAGCTGGCCCACAAGGGAGAAAAACAGAGTTAAGTTAGTTCAATATGAAAAGACAGTCAAGTTTAACGTTTAATTAATTAGTAAATATTTGAATCATTAAAACTTGGTAAAAAATAAAAGATAGCATGTACCATAGGTATGAACTGATTTTATTAATCGGGCGGCGAGAAAAAGCCTTAGACCTTTTGTTTCGAAGCTGGCCGAAAGCCTTCTACTTTTAGATTAGGGGGCGCAGTATCTAAATCTGACCATCGCCGTGTGTATCGCTGTGATGCATATCCAGAGACTCATTAATTTTAAAGTTCACTAAGCATGTCCTTATGGCTCCCGCTGAATAGGTATCCTCAATTATTGAACTGATGTTTTAAATTAAATCTATGAAAAAATTTTGAATGATTAGAATAACTACTCACGAAGTTTAAAAAGTAATTTCAGATTTAAGGTTTAATACGTTTGATGAACTATTCAAAAAATTAATTAATTGAATTAAGATTTTAGAACATCAATAATGATATAAAAAACTGTGCCACTCGTAATTGTAGGCATGAAGCAGCGCCTTTTCCGTTTGCTTGATCCATGAACCCACACTTGACTTGTGAAAACCGAAAATGCAAAACAGACATTTTCTCGTAAGCAAGAGAACCGTAAATGTCGATATGGCCTCTTCGTGTCTCGTCTTCCCCAAGAGAAAGTTTCGAAAGCGAAGGCTTCCCACGTAGAAAGTCTCCTAGCCGGTCGAAGGACGGAGGTTCGTTTTGCATCGCTGATTGATCATATACGTCGGAGAAGAAGGAAATCCACGAAGAACTCCGTGACCTTTTCCGAGCCGAGTGCAATTGCGGACATAATTCACATCTCGTAAATGTTTTATTTTTAATATTGCGTGTCAATATTTCGGGATAAAAAGCAGCAATGTTAATTTATGCGGTACAATGTTTGGTCTTAATCTTATTCGATATAATGAACAATTCAGAACAGTAACAGTAGAACAAGGGGCTATTGTGAAATGTAGTTATTAGCAGTATACAAAACATCAAAAATTATTATTTTAGAGTAATGGGTTGAAGAATGTTATTCAAGTTCAGTGTAGACTTATATGAAAGTGTACTGCGTTTAAAAGTTTAAAAATGTATAATTATAGATGGAAGTTCAGGTAAAATTTTCATTATCTCCGAACTATATCTATGTGGGATATCCCTCTGTTCTACTGAGCCCTTCAATTTATATGACTAGTAATAGAAGACATGCAACCAATGTAGGTTTGATATTATATTTGTCATTAATTAACTCTTTTGCTGCGCATATGAATATGAAATTGAAATTCAATGCAGTTTTCCCCCATGCATTTTGTGCATGGCTAAATTCGGCCCTGAGTTGAGGGCCCATGCATTCGTTAGTATGATGTCTTTCAGTAGGGTGATGAGAGCGTTGTTGTTGTTGTTGTTGGCAGTACTCGTTCGTGACGCCGCTGACGTCGCTGGTGGTGGTGAAGCCGAACGGCACCAGCGCCGCCGACCTGGAGGGCGCGCGCCGCCCCGGGGTGCCCTTCGCGTCCAGCGGCTTCCCAGGTGAGCCCCCGCGCATGCGCAGCCTCTGCGCAGCTTAAGTGCAGAGTAAGTGCAGAGTAAGTGCAGAGTAAGTGCAGCATAAGTGCAGCATAAGTGCAGCATAAGTGCAGCATAAGTGCAGCATAAGTGCAGCTTAAGTGCAGCTTAAGTGCAGCTTCTACGCCGCTTGCGTTGCAACTCTTGTAGATGCTTTTCTGTTGTAGTAGCGCTGGCCTTTTCTGAGACTTATTTCTAACACGGTGACAGTTCACGACAATTTTTGTCACCACTTGATTTTTCCGCTATTTCTGTCACTCTTTAACTTCTATTTTCGATCAGAAAGTTATAGAACTTTTACAGAGATATTGAGTTTAAAAAATACTATTCGCTTCCTTTAAAACATATCATGTGCAATGTTCACAATGAAAGCAAATAAAAAGCGGATTTAGATAGACTTTTATTATTGCAATACTATACATATTAGAGACCTATAGATCTCATGAAACGTAATGGCATTAAGTTGCCTTACATTATGTAATTTCATTTTTAAATGAAGTGCACTTTTGCAATTCTTACTGATTTTCAGTTACTAGTTTTAAAAACTGTGTGCTGGTCCAAAATATTATCAAAAGATTTCAAACGAGTAAAATTTCAAAGATTGTTATATTAAGTGACGAGAAGTAAAATGTTAAGATCTACTGGCAAATAATTTTTCACATTTAGACTTCCCTTCATAGAATGTAATTCGTGAAAATGTGTATTGTGATACTCCCTCCACTAAAAGGGTGGCTCCAGTTGTATCTGATTCTTCGGATCTTACTGAAACGTGATGGAGAAATGAAGATCGATAATATAACCCACATCAAATTAAATTACAAATAAAATACAAAAAAATGTATGTAAACACACTGAAAATTTTCAAATTTAATTGAAGAATATAAGAATTAGACTTAAAACACAAGCTTTAAAGGATTGTTTATCCAATGATGTTTTGGTTACATTCCCTATATCTACGAGTATTGCTCATATACAGATAAATTACGAGGTGAAAAAATATATTTGGAAACTATATTTGGAAAAATATATTTGGAAAATATATTATCAATTCAATTTTTAAGTTGAAAAAATTGAAAAACATTTACCAAAGTTTAAAAAATAATCCATCAAATTGTTTTTAACGGAAATATGGATCTGCAATAAAATCCTTTAATGGGGACCGTTCATGACACCGTGTGAGTGCGTTGTTGGCTCGTGTGCGTCGTCCTTTGGTGCTCTCAACGCCCTCTGGCGCTTCCGCAGGCCTTAACCTCAAGAGCCGCCCCCTCACCAGGCTGCCTTCGGCCTTCTTGGATATCCGCGCCACTCAGCCCGTCGCGTGTGAGTATAGAGGACACGGATCGGTGGACAAACCCCATTTGACTCGGTCTTTTTTTCATCTTTTCTTTTCTTTTTTTTTTTTCGGAAAATACATGGAAAGAGGCTTTCGTTTCTATGCTGTACTGTTTCGGTACCGAAAATGGATGAATGAGATCAAGAGTTTTACACGTTCATTTAGTTTTCTACATGTAATCGTAATGAAAATATTTCCTGTGCGCGTCGCGGTTATTTTAGGTCAGCGCGAAACAAGACATCAGAATATAGTACTGTACTGAACAGGCAACTTGTATTAATTTCAGCCTTGGTTACTTTTAGTATTCTGTATTTCCTGATACATCTCTTTCAAATTACTGTCTACTTAAGTTTTCAATTCTGAAAATTTTCCATTGAACCGTTTGCTTAGACATCTCTCTACCTTTTGAATACTTTGTACTACATTTACTAAGATCTTCTCTACCTCCTGACTATTCTGTTTATGTTCTGCTTCAATTGACAAAATTATAATTATTTTGATCAAATCTTTAATATATCTCTTCGTTATTTTATTCTAACTTTTCAGTTAATTGCATGAAATGTGCACAATTATAATCCTCTTTAGTTTCCTTAATATTTGTTCCTCACCACAATTTTTCCCATTAATATCAGCAGTAACACTACAAGTATAATAAACTACATTTCCCCCCAAGAGATATTTTCTTCTATTTCTACTTCATCAACATTACTTTCTTTACTTTTTATTAATTGCAGGAGCTTCGTCAACAAGTTTCTCCGCGTCTTCTTCCAACCGTGGTAGCGCTGGTCTACTTCTAGTTTCCATATTAATTTCTTCTTTAAAGAAATTATTACTTTCAGTAATAGAGAAACTTTTATAATCACTGTCCCTGTTCGGGCGCCAAAAATATGTACTGAACCGACAACAATGAAATTATGAGAACAGAAAACCTCGGAAATTATTAACACCTTACATCTAATCTAACAAAACCAGAAGTTATACTTCCTGTTTTCCAATATAATTTTTACTGCCCTTTAATATCCCTTCACGTTTAAAATATTTTTAAAAAAATAACTTGACGCCACTATGTTACACATAAATGTAGTCTTCATTGCTGATATCCACAATGTCCGTGCGTAGGATCTACTTGACTTTTGCCATCCACTGTCTATAACAAGTTCTCTCCTCACTTTTCTTAATTATTCGTCTAAAAGGAGTCGGCATAAAGACACACTTATTCCATAATCGGAGCTCACAATTTTATACTCTCAGCGAGCGGGTTACTTTCAGAACCCTTGTTTAACTTCTTCATTCGAACGAAATATTTAATACCATGAAAATCGTGTGCCTACTATACATTCCCCACCAAGTCATCACTTGTCATCCGTAACCAATAGCACCATCCCGTACATACACAGTATTCATGATCCCAAACCTTCTTGTCGAATTAATCTCTTGTCTTCACTATCACATTGTCATCTACCACAGAATACATTTTAATTTTCAACACTACTCGCTTCAAACAGTCGTTCCAGGTATTAGAACGCTCTCAAAACTGCACATAAGGAACAAATCTCACCAAGTGCATAGCAAACGAGAAAAGGTTCCCGGAAGTGTTGGCAGGAGCTGGTATTCGAGCAGGATGAAATATACACCGAGAAATGAAGCTTGCCTCATTTTCCTGTATAAATTACATTCCATCTGGACTGTCACTTTTTCTGTACCGATGAAAAAGATGAAAAAATGACCGAGTGAAATGGGGTTAAGGCTAGAAGAAAAATGTATATTATAAGAGGAGGTAGATTTCGTTTGAACAAATGAAACGATAGTTTTGAAGTAGTGAATGGTTAGAAAGAGTAGCAGAAGCCGTTAAGGCGTTAACAGAATGCATACATTGTAGTTTTTAAACGATAATGCATCAAACGTCTTCATTTTAGAGCCAAAAATCTATTTTTGTTGTGACGAAGCCTGCCTCTTCTGAAAATATGTTAACTTCTTGTACACTTCTCATTCAGAACTTCTGCATGCTCTATGCAATTAATGCTTTGTAGTCTTCACACCAAAGATTAACTATCTTCAACCGTCCATTAATCTGAGATTGTGATGTGTAAGAGTTATATTGAAGAATGTTCTCTTTTAGAAAATGTGGATTTTCGTCTCAAGAAACGAATTCGAGTGGACGCAATGGGAATCCCTTTTGAACAATAATTTTAAGAATACAAATTGTTACGTACGTCCCTCTCATTTTCTGTTGGGACTATTTGGTAATTTTTTGATCATTATTTTTACGTTATCAAATTTTACAATTTGTTTTTATTAGTACACACTTTTTCTCACATATGTTTTTCCAAAATGAGACAATGATAAAAAATAAAATATTCCAAATTATTTTTTGATAATCGTAACTGTTTCGTGTTGTGAAATTTATGCTCCAAAAATGGTGGGCTGCACGCTCTTTCCAGATGTGAACAGGATATCCGGAGGGCATGTTGTGGCCCTTGATGCGGTGGCGTATGACGAGGCAGACGTGCCCATGGAGGCCGTGGCCCCGGAGCTGGCGATAGAGGAGTTCGAGAGTGAGAGTGAGTTCGCCGCGCCACCGCCACCACCCGGGCGATGGCAGCAGCCGCTGCGCCCTTGGCGGTCTCTCGCAAAGACTTTCCATACACGAGCACAGAGATTGATTCCATTATACAGAGAACGATTTCGCCGAGTGATTATGATTTCGGAATTGGGAATTTCTAATGTTATTTTGTGACATTTTTGTATCGATAACGCAGTCATGCAATGGTTTTGTAGTAGCGTTAAAAAAAATCCAAAATTGTTGGTAATCGTTGAAATTGAACAAAGTTTATATCAGGCAAGTTCTAAATTCTTTGTAGCTACATTTCCGTTATGATTTTTGAAACGAATAAATCGTTTCACTTGTTTGGTATGAGAACACGTTTGTTTGACACAAATCTATTCAGATACGTTGATACGTCGTGTAAAACGACGTAGGAGAGGAGAGTCTGCATGGGAGCGACTAAAGGCGTTGCGGTTTGCGAGCGGTGGCGAAAATCTTGGAGACTCATTCTGGTGGTCAGAACGACGAAATAATTATTCCGGAACTATCGAGTTAATCATCACACACCGCCAATTTTGTGGAAAAAATGTTTCTATTCCCAAAATATTACATAATAGTATTAAAATTACAGACCTATTATTAAATGTATTTCTTCTGTGGAAATGAAAGTACTCTTTCTTACTTCAAATAATTCACAAATTGTGTTGTACGTAGAAGGATGCGTCACAAAAATATAATTTATAAAATTATTCAATTTGGTAGTGAACAATTTCATTTGTCGAAGTTGAAATCTCTCATCGCCGAATAAAAATAAATTAGCATATGCTCCATTTAGTAATCAGTAATATATAGAGATATTTGTTCTATTTTGTGTGAATTTATTCCGTAAAAATAACTGCACAGTATTACTTAGAAAACGCAATTCTACTTCTGTCCATTTGTGTTTTCTAAATGGGAAGATCAAATTTAACCCGGCTGTATTTGGCCATACTAAAGTGAGGAGGCCCCAGAAAGAGTCTCGCCCAGAGCCTCCGTCCCCCCTCCCCTTGAGCGCCCATGATCGCCCTCCGCCGCTAACCCCGCCCGCCCCGTGTGTTTCGCAGCAGCGTCGCGCTGGGCGCGGGCGGGCTTCGGCGGCGCGCAGTCGCCTTCGCGTCCGCCCCGGCTTCGCGGCAGCCGGGCGCCCTGCCCGCCAGGCGCGTTCCTCCCCCCAGCCCCGCCGCACCACTACCGTGCCCCACCCACGTTCCGGCCCGCACACCGGCTCGACCGTCCGTCCCGGGTAAGCCTCGGCTGCAAGACCGCGCGCAGCCTTCTGGACCTTGTGCATGACGGGCAAATGGAACCAATTTCTTAAGCTAGTTTAGTTATTTCTAAAATTGTTTTACCCTAGAGTAATACAATTTTTTTTCACAACTGTATTTATGTGGAATAAATGTTCAACTTCTAGAGGATGTAAATGGAGGGGTAGGGGTGTTGAAGATGAACACTTTTTGCCAGTGAACTTGTATTGGAAATATGATATTGCACATACACGCATTGCACATATAACATAATATTGCACATATACGAAAATCGTATATGTGCTATATTGAACATTGAAAGACAAGTCTTCCTTGACTGGTGTTTGGCAAGTACATATTCTAACACAGTCAGAGAATTCAGATTTCTGTCATACCACAGTGCAGGATGATGTGCCTGGCAATCAGAAATAGATGTTCAAAATTGCATATAGGTAACTTAGTTACAATGTTTTCTACAATGTATACAACGGCCAAAAGTGTTCATCGATCCTCCTATTTGCATTAGAAGTGTGTAAGATATATTCTGAGATATACGAACTAATATGCATATAATGGTTAAAGAGGATGATGATGAAATAAGCTGCACACGTTTTACGAATGATTTAAATTAAGTTACTTAAAATTAATTTCAAGTTAATAATTAAATATTCATTAACGTCTAGATTGATCATTTTTAATAAATTTACTTGAGTGTAACAAGATATTTGAGATATCATGTCCACGATTTGTCATTAAGTTTATTGAAATTATCGTTATCAAAATATTTCTTATCAATTATTGTGCTCAAAATGTGATATTACGAAAACTAAAGTATTTGCATATATTTCTAAAACTGTGGAGGTCTTTTGAAAAAGAAGCAGCTTATTTCGATTAGTGGTCCGAAATATGAATGCATACCATTCAAGAACATTTAATTCATTTTGTTTAATTTATCATTCAAGGAATCGAATGGTATCCAAAGAACATTTAACTCAGGAAGTATTCAAACAAATTCAGAATTTAACTTTGTATTTAGTATAAATGTATATTAATTTTGAATATTAGTGGTCAAATCTCTATCAACAGTCTCAAGCATAAATTGAATCTGGTGCGCTGAGGCGCATCCATGACAGTTTTAGAGCGGGCGGCTATAGGTATATTGACCAGCCGATTTGATATATTGTTCTAGGAATATTTAATTTGCGTTGAACATTAATTGTATTTTAACTTATCTACTTATAGTTGCAACGTAATAATTACAACGTAAACTGTTGATGCAGTGAATGACTTTCGTTAGTATAGAAAATTAGTAAATCTATTTTTTAACATTTATTATTCATTTCTGAGAGGGATCTGAAGCCCCCTGAGCCCCCCCTCCCAATGCTGGTATGCACTTCATAATTCAGTGATTTAACGTCAAAGGCATTGGTTAAGGACATCACGAAGTTGTGCGCATAGGTAGAGAACGCCTTAGAACAATGAAATATTATGAGTCGTCATTGCCAACAATATTGTTTATTACAAAAGCAACTTTCGATGGCTTAGCCATCATCAGTGTTCTGTTGTATGGAAGCCACAAAAACAACTACTGTAGTCGTAGTATTAGTTTTTTTGTGGCTTCCATACAGCAGAAAACTGATGTTGGCTGAAGTCATCGAAAGCTGATTTTGTAATAAACAATATTGTTGGCAATGACGGCTCATATAATTATTTAATTGTAAATGCCAACGAAAGCTCACCCGATACCAAGCGCCTTAGAACGTGTGCGTGAGTGACGCTGCCTTTGCTTGCAGGCGCCCGCCCCGAGAGCACGGGGACGCCGATTCCCGCGGTGGAGGAGTCGACGTCTGCGGCGCCCCACGCGTCCTCGTCGTCGCCCGCGCCCGCGCCGGCGCCGGCGCCCGCGCTGGGCACGCTGAGCGACCTGGCGTGGCTGACGAACGCGCTCAACGGCACCACGGGCTCGCTGCTGGTGCCGCTGGCCAACGGCACGCGGCTGCTGCGCCTCGGCGTCAGAGAGGTCAGAGCCCTTTCTCTTCTTACTCTTTGACCGCCCACCTGGGTGGCCGAGGTGGCTGGAGCGTGAGCCGACTCACCGCCTCGGTCTACTGGTTCGAATCTGATGTGGGCATGCTTCCTTGTCTTTCGTGTATGAGTGTTGTCACGGAAGGCCTTGCGAGTCTGCTGACCACAGCCCGAGGAGCCCGCAAGTGTGTCTAGTGCTCATTGCCCTAGAAGGTTAATGTGTCTCCATGAGGGACATAGTGGATATTCGGCGCGGTTAGTTGGAATGGACATCCCTTGAAGCTGAAGAAAGCCCCTGTGAAAGAAATACTTATTGACCACAATCTTTGTTCTAGATCGAAATTATTAAATTTTAATGTATTCAAAAACTCGGTCAAACCTCGCGATAGGTGTGGATATATTGAGCTATTACGAGCAGGTGGGTATGTTATTTTTCGATGGATCATAATTGTAGAAAAAAATGATTATACATCTGTCTTCGTGGTAGTTTTTGGTAGAATATAAAGGCCAAAAGGTATTTGGATGAAAACTTTAGCGAAAACAATAGTTGTAGGGTTTTAAATTTGGTCGGGCTCCTGCGATCTGTCGGAAGCTTTATGAACTAAGCTCTTTTTAAATCAGCGAGACAGTCTTCAGAGACTTCTTTATAGTTTTATTCGTAGTGTAAACCGAACATATGTATCTCGTAATACTCTCTGAAGAGTTAAATATATGGTTGATCTTTACTTCAGTAGAACTGTTCTGTTCGCTGGATCTGCGCTGCAGTAAGAAGCATTTGTGGACTCTAGCAAATTAATTTTAGCGAACTCTAGCAGCCGCGATGATGTAACGGTTAGCGTATTGGACTGGTATGCCTATGTTGGCGGGCTCAAACCCGATCGAAGCTGTGGATTTTTAAGGGCGAAAAATCCTTTGTACGCCTTCCTTCGGAGGGGAAGTAAAGCCGGCCATCCCATGTTCGTAGATTTACTTGCATGTAAAAGATCCTCAAGTCTAAATGACGCCTCTGAGTTAAATTCAAAAATAGTTTCCCCTGTTTCTCACCCACGATACCTCCTTCCTCTGCTAGTTGGTGAAAGGAGCGTAGCGAAATTTTAATGGTCTGACGGAAGAGCGGGCCTGATGGCCCGAGTCTCGCCACGTAAAATAAGGTATTAATTCAATTCAATTAATTTTATCTACAACTATCATGCCAACATGTTTCCACCCTCTGCACCCTTCCCATAGACATCACCTAGCAGATTTGCCCTCCTGAAATAAAGACTAATTATTTTATATTTATATATTGGGTCACCGTGGTAACACATTCATGAAATGTGTGTTGTGTGTAATTAACGTACCGCATGTTTAAAAGGAAAAAAAGGAACGAGTCTTGTGTCCAAGACAACTTGTCCCGAAAGCACCCTTCCACCCCGTAACTTTGTAATGAACGCTGCCGGCGCCCTTGCAGGAGAACAAGCCGTTCGAGGAGTGCGCGCTTCCGACTGACGCCAGCAGCGGAGCGGGCGCCGCGCACTGCCGCCACCTGCCCCACTGCGTGCTGCCCGACATCTCCAAGGACATGCAGTCCTACGTGCGCTACTTCTGCAGCATCGGCGAGTGAGTACCACTTCGCTTTCGTGTATTTATTCATTTTACAGCTATATTCATTTTCAAATAAACTATTTCAACTTGTCGTATTAATATTACACATTTCTACATTGAAACGTTTGTAAACTGAGATATTGTACGGAACTGATTTCTTTCAAGTATATTTGGAGACCTTCTTACATTCCCACATCCTGTTTTCTACCTTCGTTAACTATGAAAGAAATGGACTGTTAACTGAAGTTCTTTTTGTTGGGATTGGGGTTAAAATTGCCCCCAGAATTAATTGAACATTCATAGATGATGAAAATAGAATTTTATTCACCTTTTCACTAGCATGCAAACACACAGTTAAGCAAATAAAGCTTTTGCCTAATTTAGTCACTTTCATCCCCATAATCAATACACATCAAACCTCCGTATTAAAAATTGCTTACTAATATTGAACATGAACGTAAACATTTTTAACATTAAATTACATATGCCTAATCTCCCTGGCATGACTCATCTGAGATTCTTATTAAATTACCTTTAACTGTTCAAAATTAATATTACGATTGTTTAAAATCTCTTGGTTCATTAGCAATATTTGAGTATCAATTATTAGTAAGTCGAATTACCAAATTTTATCAAAAGTAAATCAAATATTTTATTGTAATCTTGAGTTCCTACCTTGTTCTACCACTTTCAACTTTCGTAAATCTACAAATCCAAAACTAAGCATCCTTTTATATTAACTTGAAGATGGTTTTGATCTTCTGTATATCATTCAAACACATAACTATAAAAATAAAAAAACACCTCTCAAAAACGAAATTCTTTTTAAGACATGAAACAAAACCGTGGTAAACATAAAATAAATTAAAATTATTAAACAAAAGTTGACACAGGCTTCCTTTCTTTTGCAACAATCGAAAATGGTAATTTTCAGGACAAAAGTTTGGTTTCATGTAACTACACTAATTCGCATAATTGTTTCACACATCATCGTGTAAAAAAATAACAATTTCAGTAGATCCTGGAATTGAATAGTAACTCTTGGAAACATTATTTGGTATGCAGAAAACCCACAATAATCACAGCTGGACTGCTGAGACTAAAACAAGTAAAAAAAAGAAAGAAAAAAAGAAAAAAAAATAACATATATAAATGAAAAATGTATTGCAGCTGCCGTAACACAAAAGCTAGTTAGCTAAAGGACTAGGAGAAAATATCTATTCTATGTTATTTGAACAATTTTCATTTCAACTCTTTCAGAATCGAAGTATTCTGATCAGGAGAATAATATACTTATTTTTATTTTACTTTTTCCAGTTTTGCCGGCGTGTGCTGCCCCGATGCTGCCTTCCCCACAGCATCTCATGCCTAAAGTTCCTACCGCAGTACCTTCAGCCATGGTTGGCAATAGAGAGGAGAGTGATGGAGATGATTATGATTTTAATGATAATATATTTGGCTCCCGCGCTTTGGGAGTGTGTGCTAATGTACAAGCAACTGCGAAATAAAATTTCTTTTAAAACTTTTCAATTTGCATAACTTTGTTCATGTCATTGATTCCTTACATCACGGAAGATTAATAGTAATATTAACATTGATGAAGAAATTTATTCCAGTTACTTTATTCCCAATTGTAAAAAGAAACTTATACTTTTCGTTTGATATTCGTAAAAAAAAGATAACCATTCTTGAGAGTTTGCATTGGATTACAGTTTTAATTGCATTGCGTTGCTTTGTCAAATATACTATTTATCAATGTATATTATCGAGATACTGAAATACGTGACTTGACTATTCGCCTATTCAATGTCTCAACTTCCTTCGATAAATTATGAATGTATGTCGGGTATTATTGTTAGTACTGAAATGACATCGCAATTTTCTTTCTATATAAAATTTACGTTCTATGAAATATTAAACTTTAAAAAACAATTTATAGATACATGCATAATATCACTTTATCAACCCTTTTAAATAAACAAAACAATAATGATAAAATATTTTTGAATTCTAAAACAAACAAAAACTTTCACACAAAATATAGAAGAGTTTACAGCTGAGCGCGGTACCCATAACATTGTCCGCTCTGCTCGCATGTGCGTAGTTAAGTACTTATGTCTTCTGGTGACAATGTGATACTTGATAGTAAGTTAATTAAGTTACTTCTCGTATAAAACTGAGTCTTCGTGTGCCGCTGCCTTTGGATGGTACTATCCGCAATCATGACCATCGTAAAGATCAACTTAACCTCAACCGCTTGGAATTCACAAACCAAATCTTACGCTGGCGCTGCTACTGATGTCTTCCCGACCAAGGACCAAGCAATGATCATCGAGGCGCATGAAAGGTTAACACTGAAGGACAATGTGAGTAAACTAACTAGCATTATACAAGGATGTGATATTAATTTTGTGTCACGTATCGACAACAACAGGATCTGTGTATTCTTAAGTTCAAAGAAACTTGCGTATAATATTACAGATAAACGCAAGTCTCTCACTATTAATGATATTGAAGTAAGTGTCAGATTCTTACTTAGTAAACACATAGAGTACAATATTCGATGTTTGCCCTGTTATCCCACATGAAGACATCAAAAAAGCTCATCATAATTTATCTCATATTTTGAGTTTTAGAAGGCAGGTATTCATTCACCCTAATGAAATTCAGAAATTACCTACATTTATGTTAATCCAATATCAAAACATATTACAGATTATAATACTTATCTACTGATAACATCACTTGCTTTAAATGTAAATCTGAAGGCCATATTGCTAGTTAATGACCAAAAAAAGGAAAATTCTACCGTAATTATAAATAATGGTGTATAAGGAAATAACAGCATTCCAAAAGAAAATGTCTTCTTGAGTTATTCATTGCTACAAACTTCTAACTCACCTGTATGGATTGTGACAGCTCCCTCCTTTGAACAAGATAAGCTGCCAATCTGATTCATCACCCTGCCCTGGACCGCCCTTGGACAAGTATGCAAACTGTACAGATCAATTTAAGAAATTACCATGGGAAATTGCCCCCCTCAACCGGCCCCATGAGCATCCCTCCTCCTCATAAAAGAAACCTATCAACTGAATCCTCTTCCTTATCTGAAAAAAATAACTCCAATGCTGATAATGAAAAGAAGAAAATAATTTGAAACAACCAAAAAAGAATAAAAGCACAAAAATACTTGAACTACACAACAATTCTGAAAAAATCTGGAAGGTACTCTCAGTCCAACAAAAGCGCTCATTGACAACAATCCAAGTTCTTTTCCCTTAATATACAAAAAATTTTAATTGCTGGAAAATTCATTAGGCTCAGTGGATCCCATTGTTGTAGTTCAAGATTATTCCAATGACAGTCCAGCAATTATTAATATGCTTAAGGGAACTTACAAGGTATTAACCGACAGAAGCCTCAAAGGTAGGTTTTCTAGACTTATGAAGAAGATGCAGAAAAAGTTACCTGAATCAGTCTTCTCTAAGACTGAATGTAGAATGGACAGCACATAATAATTTTTGTACAAAATCTATGTCAGACAGTAATCATTAATTACAATTCTTTGAATAAATTGCAATTGAAATTATGAAAACTGTTCAATGGAATTTCAATGGACATCACTGCCACCTAGAAAATTACTGTGCAATAATATTACTCCGGACATAAGTATGCAAGACACCAATTATTCAGCCAATTAAATTTAATTATTTTAGTAATTATCGGTGCTGTTATAAAATAGAACAAATACTGATCACACGGCGGAGTTGCCATATATTTCAAATCTTCAACTACAGCAGATAACCTTATGATAAAATCTGACTTGGAAACAGTATCTGTGAAGGTTGCAGCACTTATTTGTATTAATGTGTGTAACTTATATAAACCTAACAGCCACAAACTTGAATACTCAGAGCTCAGCGATATCCTAAAACAATTACCAAAACCCCTATTAATTCTGGGGGACTTAAACAGTCTTCATTCAGTCTGCGGCTGATAATAATATACTGATAAAGCTGATAGAAGAGGTATATAAATAGAAGAATTTGCAGAAGATTCTGATTTGATAATTATCAACACGGGAAAGCCCACCCACATCAATCCTAGTAATGATAAAATCAGAGTCATTAATATAATCAATGTATCTTTCCCTCTTGCTCCAAAATGTTCATGGAATGAACTTGAATACTCATACTATGGTGACCATTATCCAATTATTATTGATAGTGTCTTACCCAGCTCCAATGACATACCTTTCCCTTCCTCTAGCAAACTGACCTATAACAAAGGTGAATAATGTATCAAGAAATCATTAGCTCTGCCTCGTCTAGTTTTCACCTGAATGAAGATAGATCTGACATCAATTACGTAATCCAAGATTCTACCATTATCATAGAAGCTGCACGTCAAGGTATCGATTATTACCAGGTAAATTTTAATAAGAAGAGAGTTCCCTGGAGGAACAATGAATGCCGAGAAGCTATTAAAGCAGCTACACGTGCCTTCAATGAATTTAAAAGAAGAACTATAGAGAACAGGACTGCTTACAAGAAAGCCAGGTCTTATGCCGAAAGATAGCGAAGAATCCGAAAGGAAATAATGGACTACTTATGTATCATCAGTCAACATAAACACCAAAATGTCTGAATCATGGAAGAAAATGCAACCAGTTACTTTTTTAAAATCCCACTTCAAGATTATAAACGATTCTGCTACATTTGCCGATATGCTCTTTAAAACCTTTCAATTCAATTCTAGCACAGCGAATTATGATGGTTTCCTATATGAAGGTTAAAAATGTAATCGAAGACTCCTATAACAACCTCTGCCAAACCCCACCGGGACGTTCTGACCTACTCAATGTTCCAATCACAATGCACGACGTAAACGAAGTTATCAATATAACTAACTACTCGACACTTGGGCCGGATGGGATCTTCAACGTCCTGATATTAAATCTTCCTGAAGAAGGCCAAAAAGTTCTTAATACTTTTAGTTTTATGTTTAAATACAAAACCTTCTCCAATCTATGGAAAGCAGCAACTGTTATCCCCATATCTAAACCAGGCAAAACTAGTTCCAATGCGATTAACTATCGCCCGATATCTTTAATCTGTGATATATGTAAGATAATTGATAGACGTGTAAGATTTTTTTAATCACTTAACATGATTGACAATAATCAATATGGCTTTAGACATTGGTATTCTGCTTACACACATCGTGTTAGCGTGGACACTTACATCACTATATCCTTCCACAATACGCATGTCATTGCCGTCAACCTACGTGTATAAAAGGCGTACGATATGGTCTGGATTCCTCGATTAATATTGCTTCATAAAGAGATCGGCATTTATTGCAACATTCTTAGTTTTATAATGAATTTTAGTAGTGATCGATGTACGTGCTAATAACCAGTTATCTGAAATATTGAAGCTAGAGAATGGACTTCTACAAGGATCCACCCTAGTTTAACTTTATTTTTATTAATGATGCTGATCAAGATATTAAATAACCTACTATCATCTGCAATTATGCGGATTTCTGAAGATGCATTGAACTCAATACATAGCTGGACGCGAAGTCATAGTGTGGACTCCGCTGAACTCCGAAGTCATAGTATCTTCAATCAAATCCGAATGCATCTTGATATATAGACAAAATATAGATGGAGATTTTCATTTACAACTGAGAGAGGTAGCAATGAGAAGAGTCTTCTGACTATAATCCTTGGTCATATTTTTGACTGTAAGCATACTTAAAAAAATATTAAATATCTCTTCACTGATGTCAAAATAAGAACAGATTTACTAAAATGCATGAACTATAACAAGTGGAGCGCAGACAAACATGCTTTGCTCCTCACTTACAAAGCTATCATCCGTAGAAAAAACGACTATGGGTGTATAATATATAACCAAGTCAAAAACAAACTATTTAAAAAATTGGATTCTGTACATGAGAGAGCGCTTAGGATAAGTACTGAATGTTTCCACACAACGCCAAGAGGAAGCATCCTTATCGAAGCATCGGATCCTAATCTGCAATTTACAAGGAATTTTCTTGCCATCAAATATCTAAGCAAACCTTCCCCGTTCAACAATAATACTGTACTCAACGATATTAACCCACCAATCAAAACTGCTCCCCATCACTTGCAATCATGTTCAAAAATCTTTAATGAAGGCACCAAAGACATAATCAGGGGCTATAACGTTCCACTTATATCAGAGGGAAGATGAAGAACACCAAAATATCGCCCCTGGGTCACACCTAAACTTACTTCTTATCCTTTTCGCAAGAATCTCTCCAATTCTAACTTGAGCAACTCCGCTACTGACCTCGTCCTTAACGAGATTCTCAACAAATATCAAGATCACTATGTCATCCATATACAAGACCAATAGGAAATCGAGAGACTGGGCTTATACATCCAAGCTTCATGAAAGACCTTTCACATCAAGCTTAGTACCTTTGCTAGCAAAAATAGCGCTTACAATTACGCTTTCCTAATGGCAATGAACCTTCCCAAATCCAACACAACTAAGAAATCTATTGTTTTATCAACATATGTACCGAATGACATTAAAGTTTCACCCAAGAATCACCTACCATTAATGATCTAGATGTTGATGCGACTTAAAATTAATTTAACAAAAAAAATTAGAAACTTACATTTATCTGTCCACGTCACTTCATTAAATAAAAATGGCCGCGTTTAAATAACCTTTAATCCTGTTTAATTTTTTTCTTTTTATATGAAACGATACTAGTACAACTTGATATTCCTCTATAAATAATAAAGTTTGTGGATAATTTTTTTTCATCAGATGTCATCCCACACTTTGTCGATGAACTTTATAGTTTGTTTATGAGGTAGGGATAGCCTTACAAGGTTACTTACTAATTTGGAAGTAAGTATTCTCTAGTCATTTCAATATTAAAAACTAGTATATCACATTCATTTAAATGGAAAAAAATCAGAAAATATTAATTTCCTAATCAAGAGTTGCGAGAAACACATACAAATGCGTATGTATGTATTGTTTACTCAAAAAAATATTTTTAGCAAAAAAATAACGATTTAAATTGAAGATGTGTCCCTTAAGCAAAACGTTGTTCTTAAAGTAAAAGGAAACAAATACTAATTACTATTCAAAACTGAGAAGAAAGCAGACTACGAAGATCGAAGAAAAAGGCATTGCAACAGAATCAGTTTTTATTGAACCTTAAAGCTGGTGTGATGACACTTAAAAATCTTCAGTGCATGTGAGGCGACTGGGGTGCCCAAGATCAGGAAGTATTTTAATTGAAATAAACTTATTCAACCATGCATTAAAGAAAACTATTATTTCCATTAAGACAAATATGACAGAAATATCATTTACTACTGAGAAATTAATATTGTCGGGCAAATCGAGAGGGTTTAAACGTTGACGCAAATTCAGCTGTTGGCAGAAATGGTTTCTTCAATCCAGTCGATGTACCATGCCACCTCCGTAAAGATGCCGGGGAACCCAGGGCTAGCACAGGGCTTGTGCGACCACGACACGATGCCCACTTGGACCCCGTCAACTAGAAGGGGGCCGCCGGAGTCTCCCTGCAACAGCACACATCCCGCTCACCAAGCTATTGGAAGTATCTTGATGGTGCTTATGTTGTAAGCCCACTTCAAGACTACACTAGTTTTAAAATTAAAGTTCATTTGTTCGTTTTGTATTGAACTTGTCTTACAATCGACTCGAGTGCACGAAAATGCACTACGAATTTTGGTATTAATTTTCATGTACCCAAATTTAATGTTAAGCGGACATTTTTCCTACCCCTTCCATACATTTAGGTCCATAAGAATGTAGATAATTGAAAGTAGAGGTGCACCAATGCCGGAACAACGGAATCGATAGAGTCTACCTCAAATTGTCACAACGTTGGAAACGTATAGTAATACGTTGTTTCGAGGATTTATCTATGAATATCGATAATATTATATCCTTTTAAAACACATTACTAGAATAGATATTTTGAGGGTACAACTAATTGATTAAGTTTTTGATTTCTCTTTGCAGAGAGAATCTCGTTACAGTATCGAAACTTTTTATCCCAAAGTGCTGCGTGATGGCTGAGCAGATTTCTTTTCTGGTGCAGAAGTCGAGTTTACGACTTGTTTGCAAGTGTTTGTTTTCTACGAACGTTGAGTGGGTTTGTTTGTTTTTCTATATTGTATTTATAATACAATAAGTATAATAATAAGGGAACGGAGTAAATTATAATAATACTTGAATTAACGACCCCAAATGAATGAATCATCAAGTGAATATGATTTAGGATTTGGTTATGTGCCTAGATTCTAGTGAATACTGTGACAAGCACCTACAAAATATTCCTTTTCATTACTCATTCTTGATTTTGTCTTTATTTTTAAGATGTCATATTCTTGAGTTTCCGCAACTTTAAATTATTTTATCAAAAGTGAGACGGTAGCCAGAAGGAAGTCCTCGACGTCAAAACCGTTTTGAGAAAAACTCATTGAATGCTTTTAATCAACGTATACTACGCATTGGGCTATTTAATCGCAAATTACATATTTTTTAATATGTTATAAATATTTTTTAACCTAATTTCTTTTAGAACATAATTAAATTCTCCTCAATGAATTAATTAAATTATACTTTCTCCCAAACATGTGACGAAAGGAAAACATGAGTTATAGGCCCATCTTTTGGAGAACACATTATATTTATTATTGAAATGGTGTAAAGTATAAATATTATTAAATTTTAATTTCCTTTTATTATAAGCTGCTAATACAATTCATAATGTGGTTTGTTACATAGTTTTGTACTTGACAGTTCATCTTGTGGGCTATCGGATTCGGACTCGCTTCTGTTGACATTTCCAGTAAACACTTAAGAAGTACACCCTTCAAAATTTTTTGGTAGAATTGTTTGGTCTCTTCCTTGAAGTACCCACGTAAGGCTCAAATATCAGTAACTTTTGCCGGATTAAGTGGAACTCTCTTCATATAAAGCAATATTGCGCTAGCAACGTAACGAATAGAGATAAAATCATAAAAATATGCTTGGATGTAGATTAAAGTACGCAGAATTCATTTTTGCATTCTCCGGAAGAAGAACACATTGTCCTATGGGTCCGTCTTCTAGCTACCGCCTCAATTAACCTAATTTTCTCAACAAGAGTTGTTGTTTTCAATTTGCTGCCTTACATCAAATACTTCGTTAACACAACTCCTGCAACTCGTCGAACTCAAGAATAGTTACCTTGTAGATCCACTGAACCCAAAGCACGACTTACAAGAACTGAAAAAGGATCACTCTTCGCATATCTCCTTCCTTCATCCGGGCTTGTGAAGGTCAGTGCTTTTACACATAAACAATGGCTTTCGTACGAGTAGCACGAGATACACGACGTTTGGACGAGGGTGGCTGAGAAAGCAAACGGACGAACACAACTCTGACTGGCTTGTGGTACGATGTCGCCTCACTAACAAGTCCATATTTAATTTTAAAACAATATTTGTTTTCCGCCTTATCCCAATAATTGACATCGAGTTCTCACAGACGGTGATGTCTCTGAGAGAACTCTAAATCGCCGAGTGCGTTCCCCTATTAGAGCAGTCGCCCGTAGCCGGGGGGGGGGGCGTACCGAGCACTGGCCGGCGCCTCCCACGTCGCCCGGCGCGCCTGCGCACACGTTGGTCACGTGGGTGGCGTCGTCGTAGGCCGCCGCGCACGCCGCGTCCGACACCACCTCCAGGGTCACCTGCTGCAAGATGGACAGGTCGGTGCCGTCCGTCTGCAAAAGGAGGAAGCATTTTGAGGACCAGACATCTGCGACGAAATGAAACATTCCAAAGGCGTGAAATGTTTTTTGACATTTAAATGTGTTAAAATCGATGCAAAGAGACAGGTTGGTACGTGAGACGTACTGTGCCGTTTCGCCTTTCGTATGTATTAATAATAATATAAAGTGTGAGGCATAATATAGGACACGCTAAACGCCGACTTTGGAACTTTTGCGAAATCAATACAAATTTATTAAATAAATATAATAAAACTACATTTCACCTGATTATTCGGGTTCTGTTTCGTGTACAATTAACGATGTTACTATTGTGAACAAGTTCCGTTATCGTTACGTTTTATGATGAGCAAAAAGCAATGAATTGTTTAATTGTGTCTTGGTTCTTTGTAAGCCATTTACGCTAGTTAGTTGCTTACCAGCCTATGAACCAACACTACTAGCCACAATGAACGAAAACTGTTCTCGTTCATCTTGACTTCATAATTAAGATTTGTCAAGCCATCCCTGTTAAGGGAGTCTGATTTCATTTGAGTAACCTCGCGGAAACATTAGTCGAACTTTCAATATTGTCAACGAATAAACAAATCCATTTGGATAAACTCAATGCCACTACTCTGACACCTTATTGGAATTAGCAAATTTCATTCCATATCATTAAATATCATGAAATAAACTTCCCCCGCAAACAGCGTTAAGTACTGGCCGTCGAGATAGGTTAAAAAAGTATAAGTTTCAGAAGGAACTGAGCGTACGTCTGAGAAACCCATGGAGACACCTATGCCCAACTTAACTCACGAAGGTAGCTTTCCCTATTCATATAGAAATATAATGTCAATGATATACGTGTGTATTTATCTTTAGATTCAATATTTCAAAGTGAAATTGAACCAACTTAAATATGTTTTATGTGTGTATTACTATTTGTAAAACAGAGAATGGAAAATGATTTAGTACTTTCTCGAATCGTTAAAGTCGCATTTCGAAAGGTTCTGGTCTTGCGCCGTTAAATGGCGCCCTCCAAAGTGAGTTCACCCGAAAACAGTGTGAGAATTGCTGTCGGATAGTTTTGAAAATTATTCTGGGATTGTTAGTTGTCACACTTTTTTCTTAATAATGATGTACTCAATTATATTCATAATGCATTCCGTATGTCATTACTGTGAAACAGTACAAATGCATGTTGAAATATGCTTATTGCTGTGTCTTTGTAATCATGGTCGAATTTCAGGGTGGTCTAAAAATTAATTGTTTCAAACTACTTTAAATTTGAATTGTTTCAATGTAAGATAAAATTTAAATATTAATAATTAAAGATCTATTAATTATTAAATAATTTATCAAATTAATTAGGCAATATTTTAATTTTAACTAATTTGCAATTATTTGATTTATGAGAATTTTTCAATGAACAAATTTAGTAAAACCAAAATTAAAAAACACTTATGATAATAAATGTAAAACTGAATTTAATACTGGATTAACAAATGAAACATAAACTGGTTTTTATCGTAATTAAAACAGAAACATTGTTATGTTGATAGAATTTTGTTTTAGCTTTTATTGACATAAATCGTTAAATTATAATTAATGTTAGACGAGAAAAATAATATAAAATATAAACACAATTGCAAGTTAAATACTTTTAACAAGCATAATATAAAATAATACTGTTCATAAAAAATTCACGAAACTCACGGTATTTCTACCCCAACCAATCAAAGTGGCAGATGCACCTGCAGGGGTTGACACATTTACTTCAGGCAAGTTGGTGGTTCCAATGTTATCAGAGGAAGAGAAGGACTCTTTCAGCTGAAATTTAAAAAAAAATACATTTATAGTAACAAGTTAATACTCAGATCGTATTTTTGGAGGTAGTATTTTAATTCGGTTCCCCACAAATACTCCAAAGAAGAAAGACACGTTCAATTTTATCTTGAAACACCGTCCGCTGGCACGTTGTGGGAATACTGCTTTGAAATATAAGCAATCAAGAGTGCTATTTTAATATAATTGAATAAAATGTCAACTATTCTGAATTTAATGTGTCAAATGCCCGCATAGCTTTCCTGGATACAATACTATTTTAAAGTAACTAGAATATGTTTCTTCCTCGGTTGTAACGTGACATGATTTGAAAAAAGAAATGCGCCATGAGACACGACAGAAGTGAATCTTCAAGTTCATGATGTAGTAATAAAACATTACTTGATGACGTTATCAGTGAATAGAATTGGTTACTACAGTATAATAATTGATAAAACACAATGTAAAACTAGTGGTGCTACAAAATGGCAGAGACTTTTCCGTATTAGTTTTCTGTTTCCTTTGGACCCGGCTAGCTACTGCGAAGTGCCACATTCTCTTGCCATCTGCCATCTATCGCCACCCAAAGTACATTTTTTGACATTTTCTTATTTTTTTGGTTTCCTAATTGTAGACCGGAAATATTATTTTAAGACTATTAAAGGACAGTAAAACCTCGTTATAAATGACCATTTTCTTTGAAAAATTTGGAGCCGTTTTTAAGAAAAGGCGCTTAAGCGCTGCTGTAAATTCGACATTTAAAGCTCTTTTTCACAGATTGTTTTTTGGTTTTTGAAACCGAAATAAACTTAACGTCATATTAAAGAGTGCGATGAGCTGTAATTGTGTGAAATGTTTGAGGAAAAAATTGAGCCGTTTTTGAAAAAATGGTGTTTGAACATTTCTGAAAATCAGGAATTTTGAGCTAGTTTTCATAGAATCGCACGAGTTTTCCAGTAACTTTATATGACATTATTTAAACCTCATGTACTCATAAATACAATAATGTGAACAAAATGCCGCTAGTAAAATATTAACGACATGAGAGACGCAATAAAAATAATTTTTGTAATTTCTGAAGAAAAAAACACAATAAAGTATAATGGCGTTTATGTCACCTAAAAGAGTACATTTAGAACTATCGTTACCAAAAATTTAAAGAAAACATTTGGAGCCGTTCTTGAGAAAATTATGTTTTTGTAAATTTTTAAAATTGCATAAATTGCAATTTGCACGAAAACTACTAAAATTTTCAAAAAAATGTACATGACCTTAATGAAAGAAAAAATTATGGACTACAAATTTTATTTGAAGAAAAAATCTCTATATTTAATTTTGTTGTTTTAGGGAGAAACCAAAAACATTCTCTTTTGAAATTTTCGAAAAAACAAAGCTAACTGTGAAAATTGGACTTATGTCACATTTATAAGTGCATTTTACTCTATTCTTATTCCTTTCGTCAAAAAAAAATCCAGAAACCGCTTATCTGTACGGAGAAGCCGCTTGCATTCGACCAGGTAACCGATAATCCATCGTTTGTCGGTGTCCTTAGGTAAAAAAAATATTTCAAAGGTAAATGGTATTGAAATCAGTAAGCAATATTGTATTATTGATGATAAGAGAAAATTGTTAATTATGAAAATAGATATTTCAGCAGAGAAGGGCAATTGAAACAATAGAACATATTTCGTTCACAGAAAATAAAGTATTGTAAATATTAGCATTGGCATTAATTATGCGCAAATGTTAGTAGATTATATCAATCCATTGCGAATTTATAGGCAGATTAAATTTAAAATATTCAATAAAAGTTATAATAATTAGAATAAAGCCGTCATTAAATTCTCTTTAGTGTAAGATGAGGTATTCCATTTCTAAAAATGAGGCAATTATAAGTCCATCGTCCAGGAAAATCAATTCTTATCGTTGCTTTGCATTGCCTCACTCCGCCAATCGACTTGTTTCTGCTCTTTAGAGCGAGAACTAACAACAAGTTCGAGTGTCCTCCTCAGACAGGAAGAAAACGTGTAAATTTCAACCGTTGGAGTGGGTATCATATCAGCCTAATTAAGTGTTTGACTTTTGTTCATCTAAATATAGGCAAGAAGCAGGCTAGTAGATATGATTCACTTCTACACTGAAAAGCGTAATCAAACAGCTTCCCCTTCCTTCTTTTTCAGATCACTTGGGTAACGAACTCCTCTAGATTTGGTGAAAATGATTTATTTTAGGCAACACATCACTTGTAGAAGCTCTTTTATTCTTCAAAATTCTTCGAATCCAAATATTTCGCGAAATTGAACAAAAGCTCCTTTTCGTAGCACTGTAGTGTTTTGTCGCCATAAGGACACCAAACACAGGTATTAAAAACGATTAAGATTGTTAATGGTCACATTTATTTAAGATAAAGGAAACCATTTTCTTGTAACTAAAGACATGAGTCCCTCTAGTCCAAGAAAAGGATTTTTTTATTTTTATGGTTTTTTTCTTATACAAAGGTGATATTACGACAGTAGGGGGTATGACACAAGGGGGATATCACCAATAACAGACCACCAATATGTTATTTGCTCTAAACAGACCTGCACAGCATTTTGCGCTTTATCTGACCCCGAGAGCCGCGTGCGAGTCACTCAAAACCACCAATTAGAATGCACGATTCCATACATAGCGCGTAAATTGAAAGAGCAATCGACGAGAACATGACAGTTACATACAGTTCAAGTAATATTGCCTTTTGTATTATATTGGAAAAGTTTGTTGTCGATATATGATAATGAAATGTATAAATGTCGATATACGACTGAGAAATATTAAACTAGAACGAATTATACATATTTGAGTTTGACATAATATATTATAATTGCTTGTGGTGCTGATAATGTAATTTGTTTTGCTAAGATGTAATCAGAAATATAATGTTTTGCTAAAAACAAAATAATGACACTGAATTGCTATTGTTTGATAATGACAGCAAGAAACTATTTTTTCATTAACTATGTTTAACTGACTTAGACGGATCACTGAAAACTTAAAAATATTTTTCTTAAAAAAATGCATGATTATTGTCTGCTCTAATTTCTGACAAAAGTACATTACATTTTTCTTATAGCAAATCAACAAACACTATTTATTCATCATTTAGGATATCGTATAATAGTTATTTATACACCAAAAGCGTTATAATGATAGAACGGCGTCAAAAAACCCGAAGGCCTTTGGCTTTTTGTCGCCCGAAACCATTAGAACCAATTAATGTCCGTGGTACATAATGCTTTTTTTTCACCTAATTTTAATTATTCATAGTTACTTTTTTTAATTAACTAGTTGTTGACTTGAATTCGATTGTCATTTCATATTTCCCTCTCACAATTCCCTTTCATAATTCCCTCTCATAATTCTCTTCGTGGAGAATAATCAATTATTAAATTGTAAATTTTTGTTTGTTGGAATTAAATAATAAAGTTTTAAAAAGGCCACTGCTTGAAAATATGGCTTAAGAGACACAATGAGCATCATCTAAAAAAATTACTTACAGTGGTGGATACAAAGGTGGTACGCAGTAGTGTACAGAACAACGCCAATAGTGAATTATGGCCCTTGCAGCGTAATATATGGGACATCACCCATTTAAATAAAGTCAGTCTACTCCCCTTCTCGCAAAGCTTCCTACCCCCTACCACTTGCTCTTTCGGCTCTCTCGCGGGCAGATACTCTGCTCGTAAGTGCAGAATGCCCACGGGAGCAGGCGTTGTGTAGGCCTAATCTAAATGGTCCTAATGACTATATCACGCGAACGACGAGTGAATTTAGAGATCTAACATCACCTGTCTCTGAACAGAAAAAAATTCTACAAATATGTTTTTTCCATTTCAGTACTCCGATATTAATTTTTATTTATACGTTTAAAATTACCCTTCGCGAAGTAAATGTACACCTCTTTTCTCTCTTTTTTTTAGAAATTGTTATTTTCAATTATCAAGTCGCGATAGTTTTATAATACAATTTCAGTGTATTGCTCGAGCTGAAATATACTGGTAAATTAAACATGTAGTTGTCATATTGTATCAAAGAAGCTTTAACATAATTTTACTACTTTTGGGGGATTTTGTTACTTTAACGAGATATAACGAAATTTTTCGCCTCTTTAACCACGTATTATATGTAATAATAAAAAAAATTATGTAACTCAATTAAGCAATGACATTTACACTATTGTTGAGGCAAAGAAATGTGTTCTCATGATTTTTCAACAATAGCATTTCGCAGGATTAAAATTACAAATAGACGTTAGTTATGAACGTTCATCAAATGACTACGGCGTAAAAGTCTAATACAAACACTCGTATATATTATTAGTGCATTCTCATATCGATTATAAAAAATAATGTTTGTCCTCGCGTCCCATGAGCGACAATATAAAAATAAGAAAGGCTCCTTACCCTTAGAAGGGCGATGTCGTTGAGGTATCCATTTTCTGCGTCGTAATTAGGATGTTTGATGAAGATATCAACATCTATAATGTAGTCACCTGCTTCACTGATTTCGATTGTCCCAGCCTGCACGCTGTATAGGTTGTAGGAGCTGTTGAAAATAATATTACGAATCTGTTAACTTTTTGATAACAAAAGTAGTTAATAAGCAGAATCTTCAAATCATTTGCAGCAGGTTCTGTTTATTTAGAGCACTGGAAGATTAATATTGTTTGTGATATAAAAGGCAAATAACAAATATGACAAAAATTACGGTGTATACTACCCATTGTTAATCTTAGAGAAAAATCTCCATACAAAGAACTTCTTTGTGAGGAATGATCACAGTGTGCGTGCATGGCACATTGCACAAATCATTGCATTACTATTGAAATACATACTCTAATGTAATCAAAAGGAGCAGAGTGGCAAAATCTATTTGAGAATATCATCGGTATGAGTGTTGTGACCAACAACGTCATTGGTCATTTTACCATCAGCTTCACCTTTCATTTATCTGATGACGCTCCCTGCCCTCTGTTAACTCCACTGACCTTTTATTGTTATTATTATTATTATTATTATTATATTTTATTATCATTATTATTATCGATAATATGTAATGCCGATCCTAGCGTCTCCACCAAAACTCCGCCGTCACTCATAAGCCCACACTACGTATCTTAAATTTATATAATAAATTTGTCTAACATATCTTAACAATTACAAAATCTGTAAATAAAACAGACTTAAAAATTGGGCTCGTTATTATTATTATTATTATTATTATTATTATTATTATCATCATCATCATCATCATCGAGAACTCTCTTCTGCTTCGTGTGCTTCTAAAGACCAAAAAGGCTTTTGAGCAGGAAGGAAGATTTGGTAGCGGCCGCGTGGCGACTCAGAGGACATTTTCCTAGTTCGCAGAGAACAGTATGCGGGGAACGGGCTATCATTGAAGATGTGACTTGGTTGGATAGACTCCACTTGCAAACTTCCATACTGTAGGCTGGTTTCGAACCAGCAGACCACGCACATCTTGGATGACGCCGAAACCACCACTCTAAGGAACCCGACTAATTATTTACCAATTTCATTCTAATAAAGAGTTCCTTCATTCAGTATTTCAGTGCCTTTTTTCTTTTCTTCCATATTATTAAGAAAATAGCATATGAGCCCATTTAATTTAATCGACCCAAGTGATGGTATCAAATTGTTGAAGTTGCAAGGAAATTGGGAGTCTATTATTAATTCACATATATTGAATTTTAATTTTGACATAATTGTTTACGATATCGCGAGCACACGTAATAACATGTCCTTATCCTATGTGTCACAAAATACCATCTTTCATGCACTGTTGGTTTAAGGGAATGATCGGATCTCCTTGGCTTTCAAAATACCTAATTCCACATGTTAATGTCACAATGTTTTACATTGATGAATATGCGGTGAATTCATGTGGTAGCTCCGAGTCCGCTACATTTTATGTTCCCAAGTTCGGAAATACTCGTATCTCAAATGCACCTTGGCAGTCGAAGATTACACGAGACGTTTAAGTTCAATTCATCAGAAGATTGCGGTGAAGGTGGCGACGGCGAAGGGGGTGTAGGAGGGAATGAAGGAGATAACACGGAGGCGGTGCCTGGAAGGCCCTCTTAGCCGGCCGCCACGCGTTTGAGCTGATGATGACGCCCACACCTGTCGCGACATGTTTCGAGCAGCAAATAAAGTAAATTGCGAATAGTTTTACAACTTAGTTTTAATTTATAAACCTTATTGCGTAACAAGCGAAAGTATTGTAATAGTGCGCCGGAAATCAGGGATCTTTCAAACAGAAAAACTCTTATTGCCGGACCCTGGTAACGAAAAAGTGAAAACAATCTTGTTCTTGTAAGTAGTAAATTACTTTCTTTATCACTTGCATTACCAGAATCCGTGTTCTATAGGTCCTTGATATCGAAAAGTCGATTGTCGCAAAACGTCTGCCTGTCCGTCTGTCCAACCCTCTGTTTCTCCATCCGTCTGGCTGTCTGTGATCAACGTTAGCATCTAAACTGTTCAGTTCATTTTTTCCAAAATTCATATTTTGGAACAAATTTGATCTGAATCAAAATTTTCCAAATTTTGTCAAAAATGGCGCCAAGTTTTTATTAAACTTTGTCCCCGGATAGCGTAAGTGACGCTTAAAAGAATGGCGTATGTCTTGTTTTTCAAAAATGGCAAAAGTTCAATTTTGTTTCGGCGTCTTACTACAACTACAGTTTTGAAGAGACATTTTTTTCTCTTCAACAATCTGTTCTTCAAATACATCTTGAAATGAGGTCATGTACAGTTTTTCGAAAATATAAGTAGTTTTGCGTGAAATATAGGCAGTTTTAAACAATTTTTTCTCAAAAATAGCTCCAAATTTGTCTTTTACTTTTTTCTTTTACTTTTTTGTATCAAAGCATGATAAGTGGTTTTCGTTCCATTTTTGGAGAACTAAATTTCCAAAATTGCAGAAAATTAGCTTTGCAAAAGTATCTTCAATATTTAAGATAGAGATTTTTATCTTAATTATTATCTGTGAACATCAGATCATAAGAAATGTCACGTACAATAATTATATTTTGCAAAACGAGTCATTTAGTCTAGTTATTTGTGAAGTTAATTCAATTAAAGAATAGCTCAGATCTCTTTTTCGTTGAACGCTCTGAATTTTGTAAAATTGCAAACGCTGTAAACAATGCGAGAATGTATGTACTGTTGTAGTGCCATTATTTTTAAGTGTTTAGTACAGTATTGTGCTGGATTTTATATGTAATGTCCTATTTTGTTAGGCTTAATACAGTTGGACATAAACATTATTATTATGAACTGTAAATACAGTATCCTACAGTAGTATGTATTAAGATTCTTTTTTCTACAAAGGAAATTCTGCCGCGATAAGCTTTTTTAAAAATACATATCATATTACACTTAAAGACGGCTATATATTTATATTTTAGTAATAAGTACTATTTAAGTCGTGTATGTAAATGGTATTAAACAAACAACGGTTAACTGGCCAAATGGTTATATAGTACTAGTGCCGGTCTCGAAGGGACTAGTGTATTGTAGCATGGGCGCCTGAGCCACCGAGCACAGAAGGAGTCTGCGGAGGTTCAGTAGGAGCGCGGGGCAGGCGCTGTCGCAAGCCGTACGTACAACTCGAGGCAGTGCGCGGCCGTCAGCACCCACTGGGGCGAGAGCAGCGCCGCGCCGCACATGTGCCGGTCGTTGTAGCGCAGGGAGGCCTGCGAAACACACCAGCCACTCGCTACAGCTCCTTAATGACATTGGTTTACAGCAAGGGCATGCGATCAGCTTAGGAAAAACAACTTTGAAACCGAAGTTCTTAAATTTCTGTTCCTCTAACGTGGTACCAAATACAAATTTACGGGTATATTAATTTAATGTTGCAAAATATCAGAGATAAGCTTCCTCATTCAAATATATTATTTATTAACGACTTGAATTAATAAAACCCAATCTTTATATTGGAAATTCAATTAAATTTTCTGAAACCTAGGCTAAATGCAAGTATTTTCTTTTTGTTTGAATTTGAGAAGTTACATTGTTTACCCTGTTTGAAAATAGGGGTTTTTAGCGCTAGTATTAGAAGTTTGAAAATTGAAACTATAAAAATTCGTTCTTTAGATTAGAAACTTATCACGTTTTAAAATCACCAAAATGTTATGAGATAATTTCAGAAAATTCAAGCAACTTATGGGAGACACTTACCACGAAGGGATATTCACCCGCTTGAGCATCAGATCCGCCTACCACCCGTCCCGTGGCGGACCCCTCACCTGTTGCACGTACACACTGTTTTAGCAATGTTCGCAAAATATTTTTAATGTCCAGAAAACGCTTGTGAGCGGATACCTCAATATTTTCTGTAAGAAACTGTTCTTGTTGATTGAAATAAAATTTGCAAGTTCACAATAATTTGGGTCTTGGCATTGATGAAATGCAGTTGTCGAAAGTTGAAGAGTTGTAAGAAACTACACATTCCTTACAAATTAATATTAATCAACATTTTCAAAATCAGAAGTATGTAATCAAATATTTTATAATTAACTTAATATTTTAGAAATCGGTTGTCAGACATTTTAAATTATTTGTTATGAGAGTGTCATAATGATTCACTTCCTTTTTTCGAAGAGAGTATTAAGTCTCAAGAAAGAGACTAATACTATTTTAAAATTTAAGACATTTCTGAAACTTTGACCAAGGTTTAGTGTGCTAGGCGCCCATGATAGATTTCAAATCTATCACGGTAAGGTTTATAGGTAAAACGTAGCCAGTATTAAATAGACGAAACACAAATAGATCATGGTAAATATTTTTGAATAAAATACATTTATAAAAAAATAGAAAGTACATTGTCTCTATATCTCACAATAGGAATGCAGAATAATATCGACTTTATGTTATTCATTCCTCGAATTCTCTTCGTTCGTAGGATTTGCAATCATTTATAAATTTGCCACACTTCGAAAGTTGGAATGAATATTTGAACTGCTTTAATTGAAAAATTTCAAAGCTCCGGAATACCTACTCTACTCTTTTAAACATAGAGTTGAATTCTGTGCAAATGTACCAACGAGAGTGGCAGTTACACGTATTACAGTTGGACGATGGTTCATGAAAATATTTTTGAACAATATATTTACACATCACGATAAAGAAATTTATTTTCTAGAATTCATTTTTAAGTATGTTCTATCGCATTTATTAAACGGCACCTTTTGAAAACTAGCGAAGTCCTAAAGTAAACAAAAAGAAAATAAGAGAATAACAGAGAAAGAATGGGCGTTGAAAATATAATTATTTGTCATTTAAATGTATAGAGTTGTCCACTTATGACCACAAAAGATGTAATATAACTGATATAAATAGCCAAAATGTTGATGCGACTATAAAGAGACCAATTTCTCAAGAACTTGAATACATCCTAATTAAACTGAATTGAATTGATGCCTTATTTTCTGTAGCGAGACTCAGGCCGTCAGGCCCACTCTTCCGTCTGACCACGCAAATTTCGATTTTCCTAAGGGAGAACTAAAAAATGGCTGTTGATAAAATTGGGAAATGCAAATTAACTTGTTTATAAATTCAAGCTTACAAATCGATAAAAAAAGAAAAACATTACCTAGCACCCCAGCAAATAGAGCAAAAATAAGAAATCGCAGCATCTTGACTTCTTTTCAGCGTGCCACTCCTTGATACAATGCGCTCCAAACGTGTGTATAGCGTATCTTTTTAAAAGATAAAGCCGTGATTTGAACTCAAGATTTTTCTCTTAATTGCAGAGATAAGCAACCTAAATTTCTCTTAGTTTCAAATTAAGTAGTCAAGCACAAGTTATTCCGATTACATTTTCTTTAAAAAATAATAACTTTAATAATCCTTTGTTTTTCAGAAATTATTTAACACTATATTATAATTGCTAGGCAAAATGCTGAACAGACAAATAGTTATTGGTAGGAAATAAATAAACGAATTCTATTTCAGCTATTCTTGCTATCAAACATTTTATTTTATAACAAATATCTTATGTTTAACTCGTTAACGAATTGGAATTGCATTTATGTATCTGTTTATACAAATTATCTGTGAACTACATTTAATATTCTACTACATGACATATTGTTCTCACTAATATCGTGTTTCCAACAAATGTCCCTTGCCAACATAATTTGTAACGTAACATTCGTTTAGATTGGAATGCTGTATCTACTTTTCAGAGCTCAGTTTTTTAGATTCATACAAGTGCCATGAAGAGTTGGTACACGATTTAGTACATGGTACACGTTTAAGATTCGAAACTTAATTCATTTACATTCTCCTCAGTTCAGAGTACGTGACAATGTCTTTCCTATTGATTACAAGAGTTACAAATAGTGTTCGCCTGAAGCAGCACTCACAGTAGAACCGAATTTGCTCGAATTTCGGTCGGCCCAAGTGGGACGGACAAAATCAAAATCAACAGATCTTCACCCGGCAGCCGATGTTTCGGGCGCCATTAGAAGATGTTCGGGTTCGCTGAGACCATTTGCATTTACTAGCAAGTATTTCAACGAATACGATGCGTCAGACAAAAAAGTATTTCCGGAGGAAATGAGTCGGACGATTTCGCTCGCAGTCGTCCGATATTTCGGCTGCACTCTGACCATAGCATTAGAAGATTATCTCTTTGAAATGTTTACGGCAAGTGTTGGTTTCAATTTTTGTGTACAGACAAACTTGACGTTTTAGCGACGAAGAAACAGTAGTCTCAAGGGAAAATGCCCCCTGAACGAGTGAGGCGCTGTGAAAGGGACGGCGACCGTCACGTCAACCCGGAAGCGAGCTGTCCAAACGGTGCCACGTTCTTAAGAAGAGACACTGATTAGCTCGGAATTAATTTCAGGTATGACTCACTATTTTGCAATTAAACAATATACATTTAATCACAACTTGTTAAGATTCCATTCATTTTTACTGTTCATATCATGAAAAAGTTGATGTTCCAGCACTCAGGGTGCCCCCAGCCGGCCTAATGAACAACTACCACGTGCTGTGCTAGGTCATTTAAACCATACAACTTTAAAGAGCACTGTCCCCTTCAAGTTACTATCCTAACAACAGTATTCTTCCATATAAACTGTTATCTTGTTGAATACACGGACCGTACCAAGCAATAAACATTGGGAAACGAATGGAGATTTATCTTATCTTTAAAACTTGTTTGGTGAGTAATAAAGAGATATAGGTATTTACACATTTTTGGTAAAAAATCATGTAATTTAAAAATGTACTGGGATATGATATGCACACTTAAATTGGATAATTTTATAATAATGAACATTTTGCAGCGCTGGTTTGAATCTTCACAGACCCTTACTTTGTGTTTAGTTTCATCTGTAGTTAAGGATGGGGAGGCCTCAGGTTTGGCAAACTTGGATGTTGACGGGGTATCAGTTACTAAAAACCTGTGAGGCCCTCTAAGGGTTTTTGGTGTACAAAGATGAATTTTTTTCTCGATTTAAATAAGTATTTTCCACTTATTAATAGCGAAGAATGTGATTGGATTTGTTGCAATGCACAGAGCCTGCAGACCTGTGTTTGGCTCGTAATGAGTTCGATCTCCTAAGAGTATGGTCTTTATGCGTTGATATCTTGCGGTATGTTAATAGTTTATAATATGTACACATATATACAAGAACCACAACAAAAATGAGAACAAATAAACAAACCGCGTTGTAGAAGTGTAGCAGTTTAACTTGCGCAAAATCCCCGATTTGATCCCGAGTGGAAATAATTTCTTACTTGCTTCTGATTATTTCCCCTTAAGCCCGCACTTAAAACTTGTCATTGGTACTTATCAAAAGTACGTACAAACTACATGCGATAATTATGCTATTTCTGTGTTTCTCGCGAGAACACTAAAGCACATATTTCATGTTTTATACAAAGATTTTATCGTTAACCCATTGGCTTTGTGCTATCTATAAGAACTGGAATTCTTCATTTCTCTGCGCATCTGCAGAGATAGGATGTGAGGTCACTTTGGTGACCTCACACTTGCGCGGCGACGCAACCGATTCCAAGAAATCCAGCGGTACCCGCCGGAACGGTCGCGCCTACCTTCAGTCAATCATAGCCACAAGATCGAATGTTCAGTACAAACACCAGTTAGTTCAGATTTGTAGCAGTCTTCTTGGCTGGCAGATGCGTCCTTTTATCAAATTTGTAGTTCGTTTTTTGTTGCAAAATAGTTTTTATTACACGGGAACGTACATTTCTTGTTATCAGATTTTGTCTACAACGCTCATTGCTATTATTTTTCTTTATTCAATTAATGTGGGCAATGAAGTGTTGGTAGATATTCCGGGTACTCGTGCGCGTGGCATTCGTTCTTTAGGGCCATCTGTCTGTAAAAACTGTACGTTTTGGAGTGATATGTATTGGTAATGAATCTAGAAGACCGACTTACGTAAACAGCCAAAAGAGCTGACGAACGTGTAGGCTATACTAGGATGTATTTAACCGTGCACTTAACGTCAATCAGCTGTTCGTGGTTTTCTCCAATCGAGAGCTTGAATGTCCCCATAGTGACTTCACTGTAGCGACCTATAAGTTCCCTATTGGATGAAACCGCAACAGTTGATTTACGTCAAGTGTAGGACTGATTTAATCGTACTGTATATAGAGGTATGTGTGAAGCGACACGAACATAGATTAGTACCTTGAGACACTACGTAACGTGCCCCAGGGAACAATACTGTTAGACTGAAGCTTTGAGTAATATTTGTTCTTTTTTATTTTATTCTAGATGCCGAGAAGTAAATCGCAAAATAAAAGAGGGATATTGGATCCTCATTCAATTTCAATGGCGGCAAATTTAGTTTCAGTGTTTAAATGGTTTTTAAGACAAACAGCTTTGGAAATAAAAGTTCCCAAACCATTCCCAGACCATTCAAAAAATATTATAATAATGCCTGCAGTGAGTTGATATTAACTCACTGTGGTAGAGAAGCTACTCTCTTGCATTTACACACCAGAATATTTCTTCAGGCTTTCGAGTCTAGCATATGGCTTGTGAATTTGGCATATAATGAATTTTTGAAATCCTATGTTACGGATCGATTAGATCCCTCTGTTGGGATCATGCCATCGTCAACTGAAGTTAAACCAACACCGGAGCAGAAGCTCCCACTGAAACAAATTTGCCACAATTCAGTGCCAGAAATATAATTTCTTCGGAAGTAGTCAGACCTTTTCTGAAAGCTCCGGAGGTGAAAATTGAGAAATCAAGTGTGAACAGGAAAATTATACTTTCTAGTCAGAGCCGTATTTACCTATAGGCTACGACCCTAGGTTTCAGCCTAGGGCCTCAAGATCAAGAGGGTCCTACATTCAAATGGTTAGCAAAATTAAAATTATTCTGAAAACAGTTGAAAGCTAAAACACTGAACCGAAAATAAGAAACAATTCTACGCATATGACTAATAAACATAAAAATGTATTGGCTAAGATCAATGAGCTTCGGCTTATGAGTTCCGTTTGCTTGTGTAAACTAGATTTGCACCAAAGTATAATTCATAAGTTCACTGCTGTGGCAAATTTTGACGTGCCTTAAGCTACTAAACTCTGATTTGTTCTTGTATAAATAAAGTGTAGATTGAGGTAGATTGGAATAGACAAACGTACAGACCTATTGATATCCCGGCGTTCGGTTATATTCGTGATACTTCGATCAAATGAAACACGTGTTAATGTTATTAGTAAGGAAAGAATTTTAAGGTGCAAGTTATGGTTGTAAAAGGGGAGAAAATATTCTGAAAAAGCTTACAAAAAGGTGCAAATAAAAGTGCTGCTGAAACAACTGTATTAAGGTTTAAACCAGTTATACGAACTCAGTTTCTGCAATATACTCTATCATTTAGCACCATTTATTTTCTTTATAGAGTCCGTAAGATATTACTTTATCCAACACTGTAGTAGATAGAAAACTGTTAAACAATTGCCAGTACTAACTGAGCTGCGCCCGTCCGAGCATTTGCCCGCGTGGGAAATTCCGCGTGCTATTGCACAGGCAACTTCCCCTGACTCCCCTCTCCTTACCCCCCGACCCACCAAATCCACAAGTGCTACCGGCGCTCTTTTAGTATTGACGTTCTTATATTGACGGCGACACGATGGCAAAGGTAAACATGGTAAACATTTTCTTCAGGTCGTAGACAAGTGGATTTTTGCACACCTATTTAAACGTCCTGATTTGCCTGTCTGGGCAGCATTTGAATCCAGCGGGATTGGGTTAAATTGTTGCAGCAACACTTGAAATTAAAATTTGACTTTTCAGTTGCAGAATGACCTTTGTTGATGGGATATAAATTTCTGGTGGCTTACGTAAAATATATTTTAATATTTATTTAACATGGTTGACTTCTGATTAAATGAAATTATAAAAAACTGTTCAAGAAGATAAAAAAATACATTTTTTCTGCCTAATTATTTAAAAACGCAATAAACAATGGAGAAACAGCTTTAAGGCTGAAGCATAAGAAAATAAGAAAAAGGTGGTGAAACAATAATCTCACAAAAAGGTGCAGCAAATTATGTTCATTTCGCTTCATTTCATTTCATCCCCACAAATACATACATTAAACGATAAGTATGAAAACAGCTACAGTTTTGAACAGGTGCTGGACCTTAAAATCCTTTCCCATTATTAGAAAAGATCCTTATTTTAAGATTGCGTACACAATCATTTGTTTTTTGCCTTTGGATTCAAGAGGTTCAATACTTTTGTAAAGTGTTTACAGACTATTGAACATTTTTTTGGGACAATATCTTCATTTCTTGGAATTCTAGGTAAGTTCTTGACATATGTTAATATAATACATAATAGTATAATTCATTCTTAAACTTTTAAATGCAAATTATTATGAAATAAATTTTTCTGAATTGTATTTGGTTTAATCTTAAATTTATTGAGTGTATTTAATTTAATTTTAGAGAAACTATGATAATTTTTATTGCGTATTTTATTTTTGTAGTCTAACATTTTAGTTCTTTGAATTTTGTTTCTGTGTAAATGTTGTGCGTTATGTTTGATTAGTTATTGTTACAAGTACTGTATATGGTGCTGAAAATAAATGTCTAAATAAGTGTTCTTGACTTTTTGTCATTTATTACCCATGTCAGATTTTTTATAAAGGTTAGTACCAATCACAACATTTTCTCATTAACATATTGATATATATCACAGTAATGATGTATTTTATTATCTCTCATGTACTTTACAAACTTAAAAATGGGAAGTGAAAGGGCCTCATTAGTGGAATAGCTCTTTTCTTCTAAATTCACCCCTGATTCTAGTTCTTCGGAAGAAAGATTTTTTATTGTCAGAAAATGAATTTGCGAAGAAATATAATGACTAGCCAGATGTGAAAGTAGTTGAAAATCGAGAGGGGGATTTTGCTCTAGTTCATGCCTTGGAAAAGAAGAAAGAATATTTCTATGTTGCAGAAATTGTCACCAAATATGGCAGTGATTTGTGAGTCAAATACCTTAAAAGAATTTATAACGAATTGGGAAAACAAACAAGTTTGTTTACAACAACGAAAACATATACAAATCTTCAATGAAAGATTTTTGTATAAATCACCATCACCCATTACTGTGAGTGTCAGTGCAAGGCAGAGTAATTTTTTATTTTTTAATCATATTTGAGGATTATATTGTTGAATAAAATATATTTTTTGTTCAAATTGAATTGTGCCATGATTTTAATTAAAAATAATAATTACCAGTGCTTAAAATCAAATAAAAATAGTTTTATTCCGTATGTCCTAAGGTACATGATTGGATTGTACCATGTTCAACATATGTTGAACTTTTTTCAAATGTAATTTTGGAAAAACATAATTATAAAAAGTATTTAATTTCTAATTGATGCTTAAATGTTCACTTGTAATTTGATGCATGGTCAATTTGTGTATATGTATTCACTTCCAAGCAATATTAATTTTAAAAAATGTGTCCAATAATACACGACTTTCCGTACTTTCTTAGATTCAGTCAACATTTAGCCATTCATTTGCCTTGTGCTTTGATAGTTACCTATGTTGCTAACGATTTGCACCTGTTTCTCATAATTTTACATTTTGTATAATATATGGAATAAACATAGGAAGTAATACAAGAATATTGGATTAGAGATGTTGAACAGGTTTCCAGAAGTTGATAAAATAGTACTAAATTGTGATGATAGTTCTGAAGAAGAGGATTTATTTACTTATTTACATAAAAAAGTGTTAAAAGCTGTGTGTGACGTGCTATGGGGAGAAGTTAAATTGAAGTTACATTCATGTCCAGAAGCAAAAGAAGGGACCATCTCAGCATTTGCTCAAGCATCAGGGAAACTGAAAACGAAAAACTTATTGAGATGGCAATGAGAAGAATAGCCATGATAATATGTAACAAGATTTCTTATTTGAAATATTTTATTCTGACTGTATTCATCCTTAACGAACCATGAAAAATCTTTGTGTTCACAGAAGAAAGCACTATTAGTTTAATGTAAACTGTCATGCTCAATCTACTTGAAAAAATGTGTATGTACATGTATCATATCACATTTAAATGGAGAAGAAACCTCAGTGGTTAAAGGCAAGCAACTTCGCCACTGAGCCACAATAGCAGTTCCTCAAGATTTGTGTACGTTTATGATTAATTTGTTATTTTTTTCTGAATTATTTTCTTTTAAAAGCTCATGAATAATTAAACAGCAAAATAAAATAGATCTACAGTGACTCACAAAACTATTCGGACATTTATTAATTTAACCATTAAAAAATTGGTTAAATTAATGAAAAAAATTTTCCTCTTGAAACTACATAACCATTAGTTTGTGCACAAATTTGAAAGAATAGAATGTTCTTATACACATAAACATTATAAATACTAAAGAAAAATGAATCGCCGATGCAAAGACTTCGATTCAACAAAAGTATTTCATCAGATCAGCCTTTGGGGCAACGTGGTAATGTATCTTTTGATCCCTGGAAAGAGTGTTGAAACCTTCAACCCTTGCTGCACACTCAAGGTCACCTGTCAGTCAATGAACCACATTTGTGGAAACCTTAACATTTAAGTGAAATGAGACATAGAGGAAAGAAGAGAAGGATCATCAATGAATAGAGGATTGCATGGCAACTCAGAGGACGATGCCCAAAATCATTTTCTAATCAAGCAGAGAATCCCATAGTGAGAATAATAAAGGATAAATAGTGTTAGTGCACCAAAACTTACTCCTCAGTTAGAAATTGTCATTGCCAAGAAAGTAAATCCCAAAACTGCGCAAAGGGTACTAATGAGGTCCAATTTCCATAGCAACGTTGCTAGAAGTAAGTAATTTATAAGTAAAGCAAACCGACAGAAAAGGCAGGGGTGTGCTAAACACACACAGAAAAGGATGAAGATTGGTGGAATAGAGTAATTGATGAAAAATCAAAAATTAACATGTGTGGATCCAATGGAAGAATTTGAGTGTAGAGGAGACTCAATTAAGAACTAATAGGAGAAAACACTAACACCGTGAAGCACGGAGGAGGAAATATAATGGTGTGGGGCTGCATGTCAGTCAATGACGGCAATGAACTCGTGTTCAGAGAGCAAACGATGAATAGGTTCAACTATCTTGACGTTCTTAAAAAATAAATAAAACGAAGTGTTGAAAATCTTGATATTCTTGATATATTTTATTTTTATCAGTATAATGATCCCTAGCACAGCAGGTAGACTGCAGGTTGTTCAACTTTGGCTGCTGTACAGTTGCCCAAAGGTACTTCATCCTCCTCCTCAGTCATCAGACCTTACTGTTAGATGTCGTTGGGAAAAATTAGAAAAGGTGATAAGAAAATATCCAATTCATTTAAAACAAAACTGAAAGAAAAAAATGCAACATTATTGGAGAAAAAATTATCCTTTTTATACCCCAAAACCGATACAAAGTATTCCAATTATACTGAAGGAAGTACTGCAGAGAAAGGGGATGGCTACAAGACATTGAACTCCCTTACTGTGATACTTTTTATGTGTTTTTCTGTTTGAATATTATTTACTGTGCATATTTGTTTATATTTCTATTTAAGTGACTGAATAGTTTTGTGAGTTAAGTTTTCAGCATAAAAAATTCCATTGTAAAAATATCAGTTGATTATTGTGATTTTTATAAAACTTTCTTAAATACCTTGTAACTACTTATGAGAGTAATATAATAATATACTTTATTATTATTATTAACTTGATTGGCCACATTGGACCACTTGAGTCGTTCCACTTCACTTTTTACTGTTCATGGTCAACTGTCGAAGGTTTTCACCTTGAGGTGAAGATAAATCCTTGAGTTACAATTCTGAATGTTATTCAGAAAGGTGATAATGAGAGATGGAGGATGATGGATGATAGGGGTGAAAGGACGAACACAATACAACCATGCTCGAGGCGGGACTCGAACCCGTGATCTTTCAGTACGAGATCGTTACGGCACTACTGTCTTAGCGATCTTGGCCACCGGATTGGCTAATATACTTTATTACATTTATTTTCTTATTTTAAAATTTCTAGTCCATGATTATTCTGCAAAATTCTGTGTGTCTGAATAGTTTTATGAGTCACTGTATTTGCAGTGATATTGATACCACTCAACTCTTAGGCACAATGCCTTTGTAAATTTACTTAGTAATATTACCATAAAGGAATTTAATAACCTATTGTAATTGCTGTATTCTTTACTTTTGTTTGAAATATACCATTATCAAAGGTTGAAATCATGAAAAAGTTGTCAATACCACCATCTCAAAAGTATAATTAATACAAGTCTGACCACAAATAATTTTTAAAGTTTTCATTTGTATCCTCACTTGTACACATTGATAATTCTTATTTACTGTAATTGTTGACTGAATTAATATTCATTTACTGAAGAAAATCTTGTTTAATTCTAATATAAAATACACAATAAAAACACACAATTATTTTGTGTAGTGTCCATGATGTGAGGAGTGGGGGACAACATAAAACGTGAGTGAGAGAGTTAATTAGAATGCCTGTCCAACTACATAATCTTTCAATCAACAAAATTGCCCCAGATAATGGTTTATGATTTATTTCTTTATTAACCCTTAGACTTAGTTGAGGTCTTCTGACGTCAGGAGCAAATAATTTTTCGCAACACTGAAAATTATTCACATATATTTAGATATGCTATTAATGTGAAATTTTACATGTCATGTGAAATATTCAGTTTTTAAGTTTTCTTGGTTTGAAGCAATTAGATTTTTATGCAGTTGGGGTCAGAAGTGCTTCCAAATACATTCCACATTACACGTCTAAATATAAGAAAAATTCTAAAAATATGTCCATTTATTGTATAATATTATGTTGTTGATTCTGAATGACAACCTAGTGTATTTGTCTATTATGAGTTAGTAGCCCTGTATCATTTTCCTGGTGGACACCTAGTATAGTTAGGGGGATATGCTAGAATGTTTTTCTGGAAATATTAACTCTTGTTTTTTTTAGTACGATATAGTAAATAAATAGCATCTTTTTCTTAATTAATAATTCCAAATAGCATCTGTGCATGAAATATAATGGGTTAGGTATTGTGAAAAGCATATGGGTCAAATCTGATACCAAACAGTCAACGTAAGTATTGAAAAAACAGAGACAAAGGGTTAAAATACTGTAAATGAATGGCTAGCAAATTTGTTATAAATCTTTATCTTTATTGCAATATTTATGCAATAACAAACTAGTTTACTGCAACATATAAAATCATGATTATAATTTTTTAGAATTATTATTTTGTATAATTTTTTCACACATTTTTTTCATATATTCAGTTTGTGGGATACCCATGACTTTCAGGATTCTTCGGCAATCACCTTGTTTGTCCTTACCCAACACTGGCACTGATACAACTTAAAAATGAGTCAATTTGTTCCACATTTTCTTTAAGTATACATTGCAACAATGAAAATTTGTAGTTTTGAGCCTTAAAATAAAAACCTAGATACTTATTCTTGCTTTCCTTACATTTAGAAAAACACAATCTCAAGAACACACTTATAAATACAAATTTCCATGTACAACTGTTAAACTTAATGAAATGTTTTCAGAGAAGATGTAAAACAAAAGACAATTGTTTTGTGATTTACACACTACTGATGTATTGATTTGTCTGCAAATAAAATTATTAATTCTTGTGTACTCTGCAAAAGACAATCTTAGAAACAAGTGATGAGATTTACGAACAAAAATTACAAGGATGAAATAATGGATTGATACTTATACTTAAAAGAAACACATGTTGTAGTTATCTTGAGTATTTCGAAACATTGCTAAGGAGAATTTAAAGGAATACTTTATCCCACTTCCTTTCATTTTATTATAGATTTATTGCATAGGACTGGGCATAAGTCGCACACATTATAGTGCTTAAAATGAGAAACCTTAAGTTGATATTTACGGAAGGTCCAAACTTAAGAACAAGAAGAAAAATTGTTCGCAATTTACATTTAGGCCTATAAATATTGTTAATGTAAAAATATTTATAAGATGTGTTAAATACGTATTCATGAGTGTTTTGAAATATGTGTAATAAATTTGGAATGCTATTCATTAATAACAAATATAATTTCAATAGATAGTTCTCCCCGAATGAAAACATTTCCTAAAGGAACTGTATTGTTCAGGCCAAATGTTTGATAAATATGTGTAGATAATTCTCAGTAATTAGAAATGTTTTCTACTATATAATGACAATGACTTTGCACTTATTCCTGTTGCTCATTCTGTGTATTTACAAGAGAAGCATAATGACATTAAAACTCTGAAGTTCTGAAAAAGTTCTGAAAAACATGAGCAGAAATGAAGAATTTGTGTGGCCAGAAGGCACGTTCCATATTGACTCTGTGAAAAGATATGTCAAATATATTCAATAATCTAATTTTCAGTTAGAAGAGGTCATATTTATTCCACTCCATATCAACGTGTTTTAGAAGAAACAAGTTGTTAAAGCTGTAGATAGTGAATGTTTTCAATATATAATCAGGATTCATCCTGCTTTGTCACTTGAGAAGATCAATGAAGGTGTGTATGATGGACCCAAATTTGTGCACTTTGTACATGAAACAGGTTTTTCCAAGGAGAACTACCCTTGAACAGCGGTTAAGGTGTTTTTCAAGGTTACAATTAAGCTGCAAATATATAGACATGAAAAACTGTAGAAATAGGCAGGGAAAATAGGCTTCTAAAAATGTAAAATAGGCATTTAACAAGGCCCTATATATTTTTCTTATCATTATTTATGTTCTTGTATAAAAAGTTTCTGAAGTAAACATAATATAGTTACCTTCATGGAATGTTTGCTTTTATCATTGTTCTGACAAATCCTTTCTTTCGTTGTTGGGCATTTCGGACAAAAAAGGCTGAATCACAGTCGCTAACTTTTCGCTTTTCATTAAATGCAAGGTGATACTCTAATGCTTTACAGTACGATATTTTTTCCCACATTTAATCTAAATATATTTTGATGAATAAATACAAAATAGGCAACATTTAGCCATTTATTAGGGAAATAGGCATTTATAGGCACTGTAAAATTTACAATCATCCTAATGCCTCAAAATGAATAAGTTACCTACCTAAAATATTGTGTCATCCATTGAAGGAAAAAAAATAGGCACAAAGGCAAACATTCTCAGCTTAATGATAATGTAAAACATTCTCACTAGTAAAAAGCAAACTAGGGAAGGTTGAAGTTAATATGTTGTTAGGATATGATAATCTGGTATGTAAAACATGTATCAATCTCCATTTTCTTTACAATCATCTTGAGGAATCTCTGAAAACTTAGAAGTAAGTGCCAAGCAATGGCTCGGGACCATGGAAGAGCACTGCCAAGGGAGATGATACAGACGTACGATAGGACAACTTTAACCTTTATTTACAATGGTATGTTTTTTCAATTAATAACAAAAGTAAATTTAGATTACTTTACATTTTAATGTTCATTTCCCCACTAATGCAAAAAGAGATAAATGAAATATTTATCAGAAATGGTTTTTCATACATGCGTTTTTGATATATATTATTTATTGTTAATATTGATTTCCCTATTTGATTACCTGATTATTTATTGCCTAATACTGAATAATTAAAACTGCTTAAATGACCATCTATTTAGCAGGTTTTTTTACAGCCTTGGTTGTTTTCCGCATCTCAATTTCCATGCCTCGTTATCCCATAGATTGTTTTCATCTATTTCTCTTTTTCCATGGCTTCAGTTATTGCCATGTTCCATGTTCTTCTCGGTCTTCCTTGGATTTGATATCCACTCCCAAACTTTTTGTGGAAGTCTATCTGATTTCAACCTTCTCATATGTCCATACCATTTTAGTTGTTTCATTTTGATTGTCTCATTCAAGGTTGTTTGCACTTTCATTTTATTTCTTATTTCATCATTTCTTATTTTATCTAACAGAGAAAGTTTACTACATCTTCGCCAGAACATCATTTTTGTTGATTGAAGTTTGTCTTTCAAATTTTTTGTTAGTATCCAGACTTCTGCCCCATAGAGTGTGGTACTCTCTATGAAGGAGCTATACATGTGTTTCTTTTCTTCATTGAAATAATTGTGTTCTATAACACTGGATTCAACTGTTTTAGGGCTATTTTTCCTCTTATATTTTTATTTTTTACATCCTGTTTGTCTCTACCATCTGCTGTTAGTGTGACTCCCAAATACTTTTATTGTGTATTACCTTTAATTATTCCAAGACTAGTCTCTAAATCATGGGGAATGCCTCCCACCACCATATATTCAGTATTTTGTACATTTATTTCCATTCCCCATTTTCCATACTCTTCTTTTAATTTTCTGAACATAACTTACATCATCTTCATCTTCAGCCATTATCACCTGGTCGTCCGCAAATAGTAGACTAAACAATTTTCATCACCTATTTTCACACCCATGCTTGTGCACTTTCTTTTCCATTTATTTAGGGCTCTATCAATGTATGTCTTAAACAGGGTTGGAGATATACAGCAGCCTTGCCGTAATCCTTTATTTACTGAGAAGTTGTTTGATAGACATTTTCCCAATTTTACTTGACTTTTGTTATCTTTATAAAGTAGTTTGACTGCATTTATGTATATTGTTAATATCCCTATTTCTCCAATTGCTCCCATACTTCTTTTACTGGTACATTATCATAAGCCTTTTTGAGATCAATGAAACTTATGTGAAGTTCTCTTCCTTGCTCAATTGTTTTTTCCATCAGTTGTTTGAGACAGAAAATATTGTCAATACAGGATTTTTCTGGTCTAAAACCACTTTGCTCTTCTGAGTCTGTTTGCATTTCAATTCTATTCTTTAGGACACGTCCAAAAATGAAGTCACACTTATCCCTCTATAATTATAATAATCTTTTCTACAACCTTTTTTGTAAATTGAATTTATATAGGCTAATTTCCATATTTAATGTATTTTACCTCCTTTTAAAATGCCATTGAATATTTCAGTAATTAATTCCAAACCTTCAGTCTTACTTCAAAAATGTACAGTTTTGGGAATCTGGACCGAAGCAAGCAATAAACATTGGAACGACTGGAATTTATCTTATCTTTAAAACGTTTTGGTGAGTAATAAAGCGATATAGGTATTTACACTTTTTGGTAAAAAAATAATGTAATTTAAAATGTATGGGATATGATAAGCCCGTTAAATTGGATAATTTTAAATAATGAACATTTTTGCAGCGCTGGTTTGAATTTCAACAGCCCTTCTTTTGTGTTTAGTTTCCATCTGTAGTTGGATGGGGGAGGCCTCAGGTTTTGGCCAAACTTGGATGTTGACGGGTATCCAGTTACTAAAAACCTGTGAGGCCCTCTAAGGGTTTTGGTGTACAAGATGAATTTTTTTTCTCGATTTAAATAGTATTTTCGCACTTATTAATAGCGAAGAAATGCTGATTGGATTTGTTGCCATGCCAAGAGCCTGCAGACCTGTGTTTGGCTCCGTAATGAGTTTCGATCTCCTAAGAGTTGGTCTTTTATGCGTTGATATCTTTTGGCGGTATGTTAAATAGTTTTAATATGTACACATATATACACAGACACAACAAATGAGAACAAAAAACAAACCGCGTTGTAAGAAGTGTAGCAGTTTAACTTGCGCAAGATCCCCGATTGATCCCGACTGGAATATTTCTTACTTGCTTCTGAATTATTTCCCTTAAAGCCCGCACTTAAACTTGTTCATGGTATTATCAAAGACGTACAAACTACAATGCGATAATTATACTATTGTGTTTCTCGCGAGAAACCTAAAGCACATATTTCATGTTTTATACAAAGATTTTATCGTTAACCATTGGCTTTGGCATCTATAAGAACTGGAATTCTTATTTCTCTCTGCGCATCTGCAGAGATAGGACTGTGAGGTCACTTTGGTGACTCACATTGCGCGGCGACGCAACCGATTCCAAGAAATCCAGCGGTAACCCGCCGGAACGGTCGCCCTAACTTAGCTCAATCATAGCCAAGACGAATGTTCAGTACAAACACCAGTTAGTTCGATTTGTAGCAGTCTTCTTGAGCTGGCAGATGCGTCCCTTTTATCAAATTGTAGTTCGTATTTTGTTGCAAAAAATGTTTTTATTACACGGGACACGTACTTTCTTGTTATCAGATTTTGTCCAAGCTCATCTGCTATTATTTTTCTTTATTCAATTATGGTCAATGAAGTGTTGGTAGAATATTCCGGGTACTCGTGCGCGTGGCATTCGTTCTTTAGGGCCATCTGTTGTAAAAATGTACGTTTTGGAGTGATATGTATTGGTAATGGAATCCGAGACCGATTACGTAAACAGCAAAAGAGGCTGACGACGTGGTAGAGCTTATACTAGGAGTATTTACGTGGCACTAACGTCAATCAGCTGTTCGTGGGTTTTCCTCCAATCGAGGAGCTTGGAATGTCCCATAGTGACTTCCGGATCACTGTAGCGACCTCTAAGTTTCCTCTATTGGATGACCCGCAAAACAGCTGATTTACGTCAAGTGTACGTCTGATTAAATCGTACTATATAAGAGGTATGTGTTGAAGCGACACGAACATAGATTTAGTACTTGAGAACACCGTAACGGTGCCCCAGGGAACAATACTGTTAGAGACTGAAGCTTTGAGTAATATTTGTTTCTTTTTTTATTTATTCTAGATGCCGAAGAAGTAAACGCAAAATAAAAGAGGGATAATTGGATCCTCATTCAATTTCAATGGCGGCAAATTCTAGTTTCAGTGTTTTAAATGGTTTTTTAGACAAACAGCTTTGGATTAAAAGTTCCCAAACATTCCCAGCCATTCAAAAATATTACATAATAATGCCTGCAGTGAGTTGATATTAACTCACTGTGGTGAGAAGCTAATCTCTTGCATTTACACACCAGAATATTTTTCGGCTTTCGGAGTCAGCATCATGGCTTTGTGAATTTGCATATTGATTTTTGAAATCTATGTTTACGGATCGATTAGATCCCTCTGTTGGGATCATGCCATCGTCCAACAATGAAGTTAAACAACACGCGGAGAGGAGCTCCCCTGAACAAATTTGCCACAATCAGTGCCAGAAAATATAATTTTTCGAAGTATAGACTTTTCTGAAAGTCCGAGGTGAAAATTGAAAAATAAGTGCGTGAAACAGGGCAAAATTATATTCTGTCCAGCGCCGTATTTTACCTATAGGCTACGACCCTAGTTTCAGCCTAGGGCCTCCAAGATCCAAGAGTCCTACATTCAACTGGCTAGGAAATTAAAACTTATTCTGAAAAACAGTTGAAAGCTAAAACACTGAACCGAAAAAAAAACAAATTCTACAGGATTGACTAAATAACATAAAAATGTATTGCTAAGATCATGAGCTTCGCTAAGAGTTTCCGTTTGCTTGTGTAAAACTAGATTGCCACCAAGTATAATTCATAAGTTCATGCTGTGGCAAATTTTGACGTGCCTTAAGCCTACAAACCTGATATTTTCTTGTATCATAAAGGTAGATTGAGGTTAGTTGCGAATAGACAAACGTACAGACTATTATATCCGGCGTTCCGGTATATTCGTGATACTTCGATCAAACTGAACACGTGGTTTAATGTTATTAGTAAGGGAAAGAATTTTAAGGCGAAAGTATAGGTTTGTAAAAGGGGAGAAAATATTCTGAAAAAGCTTACAAAAGGTGCAAAAAAAGTGCTGCTGAACAACTGTATTAGTTTTAAAACCAGTTATACGAACTCAGTTTCTGCAATATACTCTATCATTTAGCACATTTATTTTCTTCTATAGAGTCCGTAAGATATTAACTTTATCCAACACGTATAGGATGAAAACTGATTAAGCATTGCCAGTAAACTGAGCTGCGCCCGTCCGAGCTTTGCCTCGCAGTGGAATTTCCGCGTGCTATTGCACGCGAAACTTCCCCTGACCCTCCTCTCCTTACCCCCGACCACCAAATCCACAAGTGCTACGGCGCTTCTTTTAGTATGACGTCTTTATTGAGGCGACACGGATGGCGCAAAAGGAAACATGGTAAACATTTTCTTCAGGTCGTAGACAAGTGGATTTTTGCACACCTATTTACGTCCGATTTGCTGTCTGGGCGCATTTGCAATCCAGCGGATTGGGTTAAATTGTCATGCAACACTTGAAATTTAAAATTTGACTTTTCCAGTTGCAGAATGGACCTTGTATGGAAATATAAATTTCTGGGTGGCTTACGTAAAATATATTTTAATATTTATTTAACATGGTTGACTTCTGATTAACTGAATTATAAAAAACTGTTCAAGAAGATAAAAAAATACATTTTTCTGCCTAATTATTTAAAACGCAGTAAACAAAGGAGAAACAGCTTTAGGCTGAAGCAATAAGAAACTAAGAAAAAGTGGTGAAACAATAATCTCACAAAAGTGTGCAGCAAATTAATGTTCATTTCGCTTCATTTTCATTTCATCCCGCACAAATACATACATTAAAACGATCAAATAGAAAAACAGCTCAGTTTTGAAAAAAGGTGCTAGGGGCCTAAAATCTTCCCATTTAGAAAGATCCTTATTTAGATTGGTCCACGATCATTTTTTTTTGCCTTGGATTCAAGAGGTTCAAACTTTTATAAAGTGTTTACAGACCTATTAACATTTTTTGGGGACAATATCTTCATTTCTTGGATTCTAGTAGTTCTTGACATATGTTAATATTAATACAGTATAGTATAATTCTCTTAAACTTTTAAATGCAAATTATTATGAAATAATTTTCCTGAATTGGATTTTCGGGTTTTAATCTTAAATTTATTGGTGTATTTAATTTAATTTTAGAGAAACTATGATAATTTTTGTTGCGTATTTATTTTTGTAGTCTAAACATTTTACGTCTTTGATTTGTTCTGTGTAAATGTTGTGCGTTATGTTTGATTAGTTATTGTACAAGTACTGTTATGGTGCTGAAAATAACTGTCTAAAATAAGTGTCTTGACTTTTTGTCATTTATTACCCATTCAGATTTTTTATAAGGTTAGTACCAATCACAACATTTCCTCATTAACATATTTGATATATATCACAGTAATGAGGTATTTTAATTATCTCTCATGTACTTTACAAACTTAAAAGGGAAGTGAACAGAGCCCTCATTAGTGGAAATAGCTCTTTTCTTCTAAATTCACCGCCTGACTTCTAGTTCTTTGGCGAAAGCATTTTTTTATTGTCAAAAAATGAATTGCGAAGAATATTAATGACTAGCAGTGTGAAGTAAGTTGAAAATCAAGAGGGGATTTTGCTCTAGTTCATTCCTTGGAAAAGAAGAAAGAAATTTCTTATGTTGCAGAAATTGTCACCATATGCGCAGTGATTTGTGAGTCAAATACCTTATAAAAGAAGTTTATAACGAATGGTGAAACCACAAAACAAGTTTGTTTTACAAACAACGAAACAATATACAAATCTTAATGAAAGATTTTGTATAAATCACCATCACCCATTACTGTGAGTTCCCAGTGGCAAGGCAGAGTTAATTTTTTATTTTTTTAATCATATTGAGCGATTATAATTGGTTGAATAAATATATTTTTTGTTAACATTGAATTGCTCGCTGATTTTAATTAAAAATAATAAATTACCAGTGCTTAAATCAAATTAAAATAGTTTTTATTCCGTATGTCCTTAAAGGTACATAGATTGGAATTCTACCAGTTCAACATTATGTTTGAACTTTTTTTAAAGTAATTTGGAAAACATAATTATAAAAAGTATTTTATTGTCTAATTGATGCTTAAATGTTCACTTGTAATTTGAGCATGGTTCATTTGTGTATTGTTATTCACTTCCAAAGCAATATTAATTTAAAAAAATGTTCCAATAATACACGACTTTCCGGTACTTTCTTAGATTTCAGTCAACATTTAGCCATTCATTTGCTTGTGCTTTGATAGTTACTATGTTGCTAACGATTTGCCACTGTTTCTCATATTTTACATTTTTGTATAATATATGGAATAAACATAGGAAGTATACAAGAATATGGATTGAATGTTGAAACAGGTTTGCCAGAAGGTTGATAAAATGTACTAAATTGTGAGTGATAGTTCTGAAGGAAGAGGATTTAATTTACTTATTTACATAAAAATGTTAAAAAACTGGTGTGACGTGCGCTATGGAGAAGTTAATGAATTCATTCATGTCCAGAAGCAAAAGAAGGGGAACCATCTCAGCATTTGCTCAAGCATCGGGAAACTGAAAACGAAAAACTTATTGAGATGGCAATGAGAGAGAAAGCCATGATAAGTACTGTAACAAGACTTCTTATTTGAAATTTTTATTCTGATGTAATTCATCCTTAACGAACATGAAAAAATCTTTTTTTGTGTTACAGAAGAAGCACTATTAGTTTAATTGAAACTGTCATGCTCAATCCTCTTGAAAAAATGTGTATTGTACCATGTTCATACAATTTATGGAGAACGAAACCCTCAGTGGTGAAAGCAAGCAACTTTGCCATGAGCCACAATAGCAGTTTCCTCAAGATTTGTGTACGTTTATGATTAATTTGTTATTTTTTTCGAATTATTCTTTTAAAAAGTCTCATGAATATTAAACAGCCAAAAATAATGTCCGACAGTGACCACAAAACTATTGGACATTTATTAATCTTAATCCATTAAAAATTGGTTTAAATTATGAAAAAAATTTTCCTTGAAAACTGCATAACCATTAGTTTGTGCACAAATTTAAAGAATAGAATGTTCTTATCACACATAAAACATTAAATACTAAAAAGAACAATGAATCGCCGATGCAAAAGACTCTTCGATTCAACAAAAGTATTTCAATCGAACATCGCTTTGGGCAACGTGTGAATGTTCTGTTTGAATCCCTGGAAAGAGTGTTGAAACCTTCAACCCTGCTGCAGCACTCAAGGTACCTGTCAGTCATGAACACATTTGTGGAAACCATACATTTAAGTGAAAATGAGACATAGCAGGAACAAAGAGAAGGATCATCAATGAATAGAGGATTGCATGGCAACTCAGAGGACGATGTCGCAAAATCTTTTCTAATCAAGCAGAGAATCCCATAGTGGAATAATAAAGGATAAATAGTGTTAGTGCACGAAAATACTCCCTCAGTTTAGAAAATTGTCATTGCCGAAAAAAGTAAACCAAAACTGCCGCAAAGGGTGTACAATGAGTCCATTTTCCATACAACGTTGCTAGAAGTAAGTTAATTTATAAGTAAAGCAAAACCGAGCAGAAAGGCAGGGGTGCTGAAACACACAAGAAAGGATGAGATTGGTGGAATAGAGTAATTGGATGAAATCAAAAATTAACATGTGGGATCCAATGGAAGAATTTGAGTGTAGAGGAGACTCATTAAGAATTAATAGAGAAAACACTAACACGTGAGCACGGAGGAGGAAATATAATGATGTGGGGCTGCATGTCAGTCAATGATGCAATGAAACTGCGTGTTCAGAGAGCAAAGATGAACAAGGTTTCACTATCTTAAAAATAAATAAAACGAAGGTTGAAATCTTTGATATGCTGCTATATTTTATTTTTATCAGTAATGACCCTAGCACAGCGAGTAGACTGCAGGTTGTTCAACTTTGGGCTGCTGTACAGTTGCCAAAGTACTTCATCATCCTCCTCAGTCATCAACCTTCTGTTAGTGTCGTTGGAAAATTAGAAAAGGTGATAAGAAAATATCCAATTCATTTCACAAAACTGAAAGAAAAAAATGCCAACATTATTGGAGAAAAATTATCCTTTTTATCCAAAACGTACAAAGTATTCCAATTATACTGAAGAAGTATGCAGAAGAAAGGGGATGGCTACAAGCATTGAACTCCCTTACTGGTTGATACTTTTTATGTGTTTTTCTTTTTGAACATTATTTACTGTGCATATTTGTTTATATTTCTATTTAAGTGTCTGAAAGTTTTGTGAGTTAAGTTTTAGCATAAAAAATTCCATTGTAAAAATATCAGTGATTATTGTGATTTTTATACACACCTTTCTTAAATACCTTGTAACTGCTTAGAGAGTAATATAATTAATATACTTATTATTATTATTAAACTTGATTGGGCCACATTGGACCACTGAGTCGTTCCACTTCACTTTTACTGTTCATGTCAACGTGTCGAAGGTTTTCACCTTGAGTGAAGAAAATCCTTGAGTTACAATCTGAATGTTATTCAGAAAGGTGATAATAGAGCAGATGGAGGATGATGGATGATAGGGTGAAAGACGAACACAATACAACCATGCCGAGCGGACTCGAACCCGCGATTTCTACAGAGACGCTAGGCACTACTGTCTTAGCGATCTTGGCCCACCGGATGGCTAATATACTTTATTACATTTATTTTCTTATTTAAAAAAATTTCTAGTCCATGATTATTTTCTGCAAAATTCTGTGTGCTGAATATTTTATGAGGTCACTGTATTTGGCAGTGATACATGATACCAACCAACTCTAGGCCACAATGCTTTGTAAATTTCTTAGTAATATACCATAAAGAATTAATAACTATTGTAATTGCTGTATTCTTTATTTTGTTTGAAATAATACCATTATCAAGGTTGAAATCCATTGAAAAAGTTGTCAATACACCATCTCAAAAGTATAATTAATGACAAGTCTGACCACAAATAATTTTTAAGTTTTCATTTGTATCCTACTTGTACACTTGATAATTCTTATTACTGTATAGTTGACTGAATTTAATATTCAGTTACTGAAGAAAAATCTTGTTTAATTTAATATGAAAATACACAATAAAACACACAATTTATTTTTGTGTAGTGTCCATGATCGTGATCGATGTGGCGGGATCAACATAAAACTGTGAGTGAGAGATTACATTAGAATGCCTGTCCAACTACATAATCTTTCAATCAACAAATTGCCCCAGAAAATAATGGTTTATGATTTATCTTTACTATTAAAGCCCTTAACTTAGTTGAGATTGTCTTCTGGAGATCGTCAGGAGCACATAATTTTTCGGCAAATCTTACTGCAGATAATCTATTCACATAATTAGATGATTGCTATTTAAATGTGAAAATTTATCATGTCATGTATAATATTCAGTTTTAAGTTTTCTTGTTTGAGCAAATTAGTTTTTTATCAGTTGGGGTCAGAAGTGTTCAAAATACATTCCACATTACACGTCTAAAATATCAAAGAAAAATTCTAAAAATATGTTCCATTTATTGTATAATATTTATGTTTTGAATTCTGAATGACAACCTTAGTATTTGTCTATTATGAGTTATAGCCCTGTACTCATTTCTCCTGCGTGACACCTAGTATATTATGTGGAGTATGCTAGAATGTTTTCTGGAAATATTACTCTTGTTTTTTTTAGTATGATATAGTAAAAATAGCATCTTTTTCTTATTTAATAATTTCCAAATAGCAATCTGTCTGAAATATAATGTGGTTAGTATTGTGAAAAGATATGGGTCAATCTGATTACCAACAGTCAACGTAAGTATTGAACAAACAGAGACAAGGGTAAAATACTGTAAATGAAATGGCTAGCAAATTGTATAAATCTTCTATCTTTATTGCAATATTTATGCAATAACAATAGTTTTTTGCAACATATAAAATCAATGATTATAATTTTTTAGAATTATTATTTTTGTATATTTTTTCACACATTTTTTCATATATCAGTTTGTGGGATACCCATGACTTTCAGGATTCTTCGGCAATTCACCTTGTTTGTCCTTACCCACACTGGGCACTGATACAACTTAAAAATGGAGTCAATTTGTTCCACATTTTCTTTAAGTACATACATTGCAACAATGAAAATTTGTAGTTTTGAGCCTTAAAATAAAAAACCTAGATAACTTATTCTTGCTTTCCTTACATTTAGAAAAACACAATCCCAAGAAACATTTATAAATACAAGTTTCCATGTACAACTGTTAAACTTAATGAATGTTTCAGAGAAGATGTAAAACAAAAGACAATTGTTTTGTGATTTCCACACTACTGATGTAATTGATTTGTCTGCAAATAAAATTATTAATTCTTGTGTACTCTTGGCGAAAGACAATCTTAGAAACAAAGTGATGAGATTTACGAAACAAAAATACAAGGATGAAATTATGGATGATAACTTATTACTTAAAAGAAACACATGTTGTAGTTATCTTGAGTATTTCCAACATTGCTAAGGAGAATTTAAAGGAATACTTTTATCCCACTTCCTTTCATTTTATTATGATTTATTGCATAGACTGGCATAAAGTCGCACACATTATAGTGCTTAAAAATGAAGAAACCTTAAGTTGATATTTACGGAAGGTCCACACTTAAGAACAAGAAGAAAATTGTTTGCAATTTACATTTAGCCTATAAATATTGTTATGTAAAAATATTTAAGATGTGTTAAATACGTATTCATGAGTGTTTTGAAATATGGTGTAATAAAATTTGGGAATGCTATTCATTAATAACAATATAATTTCAATAAGTAGTTCTCCCCGAATTGAAAAAACATTTCCTAAAGAACTGTATTGTTCAGGCCAAATGTTGATAAATATGTGTAGATAATTCTCAGTAATTAGAAAATGTTTTCTACTATAAATGACAATGACTTTGCAACTTATTCCTGTTGCTCATTCTGTGTATTTACAAGAGAAGGCATAATGACATTAAAACTCTGATGTTTCTGAAAAAGTTCTGAAAAACATGAGCAGAAATGAGAATTTGTGTGGCCAGAAGGCACGTTCATATTGACTCTGTGAAAAGATATGTCAAAGTATATTCAATATCTAATTTTCAGTTTAGGAAGAGGTCATATTTTTCCACTCCATATCAACGTTTTTAGAAGAAACAAGTTGTTAAAGCTGTAGATAGTGAATGTTTCAATATATAATCAGGATTCATCCTGCTTGTCACTTGAAGAAGCATCAATGGAGGTGTGTATGATGGACCCAAATTTGTGCACTTTGTACATGAAACAGGTTTTCCAAGGAAGAACTACCCTTGAAAAACGCGGTTAAGGTGTTTTTCAAGGTTACAATTAAGCTGCAAAATATGATAAGACATGAAAAAACTTGTAGAAATAGGCAGGGAAAATAGGCTTCTAAAAAATGTAAAATAGGCATTTAACAAGGCCTATATATTTTCTTATCATTATTATGTTCTTGTATAAAAAGTTCTGAAGTAAACATAATATTAGTTACCTTCATGGAATGTTTGCTTTTATCCTTGTTCGACAAATCCTTTCTTTCGTTGGCATGTTGGGAGAGAAGGGAAACATGCCTCCCACACCATATATTCAGTTTTTTTGTACATTTATTTCCATTCCCCATTTTCCATACTCTTCTTTTAATTTTCTGAACATAAGTTACATCGTCTTCATCTTCAGCCATTATCACCGTGGTCGTCCGCAAATAGTAAGACTAAACAATTTTCATCACCTATTTTCACACCCATGCTTGGCACTTTCTTTTCCATTCATTTAGGGCTCTTATCAATGTATGTTTAAACAGGGTTGAGATATACCAGCAAGCCTTGCCGTAATCCTTATTTACTGGCAAGTTGTTTGATAGACATTTTCCCAATTTTACTTGACTTTGTTATCTTATAAAGTAGTTTGACTGCATTTATGTATATTGTTAATATCCCTATTTTCCAATTGCTCCCATACTTCTTTTACTGGTAGATTATCATAAGCCTTTTTGAGATCAATGAAACTTCTGTGAAGTTCTCTTCCTTGCTCAATTGTTTTTTCCATCAATTGTTTGGAGACAGAAAATATTGTCAATACAGGTTTTTCTGGTCTAAAAACCACTTTGCTCTTCTGAGTCTGTTTGCATTTCAATTCTATTCTTTAGACCACGTCCAAAAATGGAAGTCACACTTATCCCTCTTAATTATAATAATCTTTTCTACAAACCTTTTTTGTAAAATTGAATTTATAAGGCTAATTTCCATATTTAATGTATTTTACCTCCTTTAAATGCCATTGAATATTTCAGTAATAATTTCCAAACCTTCAGTACGATAATGTTTAACCAAGCTCTATGATATACCTCCAGGCTCGGTGCTTATTAATTTTTCATGTTTCTTAACACTTTTGTTAAACTCTTCCAAAGTCACATTTGGTGTGATCGAATTTACGTGCAGTGGTTCATAAATTTATTCCCTGAAATTTAGTTATATTTTCTGTCAAAATATTTTTGTAGTATTTTGGCCATTTTTCAATACAATTGGGTCTACTAAGGCCATTCTTGGGTTGT
>BOPP01000005.1:3366706-3385793 GCA_017312745.1 Gryllus bimaculatus | reverse complement strand
ATTCAATTTCATGGAATGTAACATTTTCCATGCCTCTCTGGATTTGGTGTTACCAATCCACTTGTCTAATCTGTCACACTTTTGTTCTCAGAATATATTTTTTGCCTTCTTCACTTCTTTCTTGACCAAATATTTTATTTTGTTATATTCACTTCTGTCTTCCAAATCCTTTGTGGAAAGCCATCTCAAATATAACTTTTTCTTTTCTTGGACCAGGTTTTTTTATATCTTCTGTCCACCACAAGTCTCTTTGTTTATATTCACATTTTCCCTTCTCTCCCAAAGTTTCTTTAGCGGCTTCATGAGTAGATTTTTCTAAAAATTTGGTATTTTTCTTCAGTATTTCCTATTGGGATGTACTTTAATTTTCTGCCATGCGCAATTTATGCAAAAATGCAAAGGCATCATCTTGAAGGCTTTCAATATTGAAACTTGGCCACATTTGACTCTATTTTTCCACCTTTTGTATTTGGTTTTGTGTTTCCGTAACTTTTGAAGTATGGTTTATAAAGGTAAGCTTTACCTTTTAGTAAGTAGTGATCTGATCTACAGCAAACACCTCTTTGAACCCGAACATTGCTCCACTTTATTGATGACTGTTGTTTGGTAATTATGTAGTCAATAAATGATTGCAGTTTTCTAGTGGGTTGGGCCCACATTAATATATGTATTTCTTTATGTGGAAACTAGCCATTCAATATTTTAAGGTCATACAGTTCACATGTCTCTATAAGCCTTTCTTCGTTGTCATTTAATACATTTTCACCATATCGCCCCACTACATTATGAGCCATTCATTTACAAACTCTTCCATTAAAATCACCTAGAAGCACCACTTCATTTATCTACATGTGAAAAATTAAAATAATTAAACAGACTTTTGGCACCTCTAGCCAAGTCCTGTCTAGGTCCAGTCCTGTCTAGCCTAGTCCAGTCTCAAGGTCACCATTCTTCTTGTCCCACTGAATGGCAGCTCCTCATCTTCCTCTTAATTGTGAAGATATAATTTTCACACACTTCAAGTGGCAATAATATACCTCTATTATCAGTTGATTGAGACTAATGATAACAGTGAATTTGGAATACTTAGAGAGATAGATATGAGTACATGCACACAATCATAGCATAGTTGGGCAAAGCAAAATCATAGAAAGAGGGTTTCCCTCACCGCCCAAGTTCCCCCCTCAAATGCCCAGTCCTGTGTTTTAACTCATTTTGAAGATTCACTTAAAATTTGACTAGTAATTGATGTTTATACAGCAAAAATAAATTATTTATATCAATTTTCATTAAATTTTATGAGTTAAGTTAGGAGTAGAAGTAATAGGAATATTTTTGTTAAGTGTAGTAGTACTGCTTTGAATCATTTTTATGAAATATAGTTTTCTCATTGAGATGCTCAGCTAACTTTCCCGATACTTGTTACCTGTTTCTTTTTGTTCCCAAATCTTGTTATAAAGTTATTTTTATGACAAGATGCAAATTTTAAGTTGGAATGTGTATCTTGCAAGAAAGCTCTATACATGGGGTGGAGATTTCATAATCAGTACCAAATTTCAACATTATAATTGGTATATTTTATTTTAATATCTTATATTTATGTACAGTAGAAGCCTGGTAACCCAAACTAATTGGGAGTATGGTCTGTTTGGATTTGGAAATGTTTGAATTATCTGAAAAATGTACCATGCATATACAATTACACCTTTAGGATTACCAAACACAATGTATGCAAAGGCATGCGATGTGAAAAAATGGCAAAGTAGCACAGTGAACACATCATCATATCTCTTCATCAAGCAGATTCAGTTCCTTAAGGCAAAAGAAGATTGCAAGTTCCTCTAAGTGAAAATTACTACAACATAAATATGTGATATACACTGCAGTTACCAGTGCAATAACCATTTCATTTCAATAACTTGTGTTTCAATTATTAGTTGTTCAGTTCTACAGTAAATATTAAATCCTTTCTTTAGACTACAAATAGGCCTTTTATTTATTTTTATTTTTCCTCCATCATGAATTTTGTTCAGATTATCCAAAGTTTTGGATTTGCGGAGTTTGGATAAGCGAGGTTGTACTGGATGTACAAGCAATTCACATGTTGTTTTCAATTTCAATTCAACTTTTATCCAACATTTTCAATGATGAAGTGTCTATAGTCAGTGTTTGCAGACTTGCAATACATAAACATAAATTGAGTGTGGAAATTAGAATCTTTCATCTTCCTATCCATTCCCCTGCCTTTTTTGAAATACTTCCGGGATTTACGTTTGGGGATCATGGAATGGATTACAAATAGAAGCACTTAGTAATACGACTAGGTATTATTCTCGCACTATTCTATATACTAGTAATTTTACATAGTAGCTTTATTACATTTTCAGTAAATAAATATGCATTTTCTCAGTGACATGTAATACAAATGTGCAATTGCAAAAGAAAAAAATAGGAACTAAAGTAAAAATCAACCATAATTTAATAACAAATTCATTTCTAAAATTGTAGGCAATAAGAAATCTACAAATGAACAACAACGAAATAATAACATCTGTATGTAACATGACAATGACATTATGTACAACAATATTGTTTGTTGCTTTTTCTTCATTGCTGGTTTGAAGGATTTTTAAACTTTTTGTTTATTCTTACCTCAGATAGGACATACCGATTTGAAGTTCATTTTCAATGGCTTGTTGGGTGGCATTCTCCCCCACCCCGCCATTTAAACATAATTCATTTTTTTCATGCAACAGAAATAAACCTTCTTTGACATGTCTCGCCATGTCACATAATGAGGCAGATTGCAGCAAAACCAAACAGAAAAAACAAAATTGTTTAGCAAGAAAATGCCTGATGATTTGAGGCAAAGGAGATTCTGCAGTGACACCTAAATGATGTGATACATATGTACTTATTTTGCATTTTTAATTACAATAAATTCCGTTCCCTAATCATAATTTTAAACTCGCATTAGAATTCTAATTCAGTTCATACTGATAATGAAACGGAAGCTTGATGTGTCGTAGTCACAACTCTTGAAGGCATTTTATAATTATAAACTTGGCATCAACTGTAGACCAACTATTATATTTTAATGTTTTAATATGAAGTTTTTATTTTTGTTTTGAATTAGTATAATTCGTAAAATCTTTATCCTTTATTAGAACATAATTGAATCTATTTGCTGTTTTTAAATGCAACAACATATTACTAAAATGTCTGCTTCATATAAAATGATATGACCCATTCATTCAGCATTAATTAATTTTTAAAATGATGTTCAATATTCCGGGTATGGGAATTATCTGAATTATTACAACACATGTGATCCTCTTGCCCCACTGTACGTCGTTCCGTTGTTACCGTTTGAGGTGACTCAGAGAATCTGAGTGGAAGTCTGATATGTCTGCAATGCCTCTGTGTTCTGTGTCTCTGAGCGGGACGCCCTAGGGTTCGAGTCACGGTAGCAAGATTTTCGATACTAGCTACATAGATATGTCGAATTCAGCCGCTGTCTAGAAGAGAATTCTAGCGACCAGCTGCTCTGGTCGGTAGTTTTCTCCGGCTCAATACTAGGCGAATGCCGAAGCAGTACCTTAACAAACTGGGCACGGACCGCACGCGATCTTTCCTTCCTCTTCCTTGCTCTATTTTCACCCCTTACTTACACACACACACACACACACACATTCACGCACCACACTATCACTCGTCGAGAGCGTAGGGTTTGTCGTGGCAGGGTTGAAGATAACTGGAAGGGGAAACATTGCAAGCTGACGTAAGTCGGTGCCGGATCTCCTCGTGCAAGAAACACTGCCACTTTCCGTGATAAAAACCTGCTTTACACATATGGAACTAACGACCATGGCAGTTGATGCATCCTGAAATCCGAATAATCAATCAATCCTTCTATGCTGGAATTATGGCGACGTCTTCGAAAGTTTGTGTTGGACGTCGCGCTAGCATCGAGGCCTTCGCCGCGCATTTTGTCTTTCGCTGCGTCTGAAATGTTTCTGCTAAACATTAGTGCAGTGCGGTAATTAATTCTTGCAACAATCCTTTACGTGTGTATCAGTGTCAGGTGTATTCAAAATTCACACAAAATACAATTAGAAAAGAATGATTGTTCATTATTTTTCTAGAACAGAAAGTTTTCTCAAGATATTTTTTCACGTGAATACAGTATTACTATAAAGCGAGTATTTGCACAGTCATGAGCTGTTTCAAAAATGCTGGTTATTTGCTTCACGAGTTCATTTTGAAGACGATTTGTGACATAACAATATGCAAGAAAGTACAGTTCTCATGGAATTTTCAGAAATTGCACGGAGAACATCCAATTGTAATATTCTGATTTCTGTTGCCCTAATGTGTGGCGTCCAGTTATTGTTTTTTTACATGTTTTGTTTGATTTTGAAATTATGCATTTTTTCCTAGGTAATTTGAAAGAGATTTCGTCGAATAGGGTCAAACTATTTTGTAGTTACTACCAGCACACGAAGGAAACGCGATAGGAAAATATTTATTGCCAGAAAAGAGGATTTAACCAGACCCTCAGCATAACCAAAGTCATTAAAATATTAATTTTGCAGACAGAAAATATAAACTTTTGCTTAATTTCATGTAGATTAAAAGGTAGAGGATTTAGATTATGAAATTATGAGGATCCACAAGTATACCGACATTTCTAAAGGTTTCATCAGGAGCTATTCTTTAAGTATCCTCCCCCATTCTGAAGAAAACAGACAAAGGGTTGGGGAAATGTTTAAAATTTAAAAAAATGAGTAAGTATAAAACCAAAAATATCTTATTTGCGCGGTGCATACCGAGCAACAATGTTAAAGAAGGAAAGTTGTTAAAGATATGCATTCCATGTTGAACGTTGTATATCACGAGTATGAAACATATCTCATCATTTATTTAAATAACAGTTAATTGTTTTTAAATAAAGCTCATTTCAGGAATATTCAGCGAATCTACTTGCACATTCATCAAACCATGTTTACAATCGTAATGTATAATAGAGTGATAATTATGATTTTTATTCAAAATGTTTCCTTTCGTGTACTAATATACTTTCTCCTCAGCACTATTTAGTTGTCGAGTTCTTCCCAGTTACCGCGGAAACGGAAGTATCGGTATTACTTACGTTTTCGTAAGGTAATTCTGACGAGTGAATTGATATCATTAATTCAAAATAATGGTATGCCCTGAAAGTTTCCACTGTACCCACAGGAAGCATTCTTTGTGACGTATCTTAAGAGAACCAACTGAAAGATGATCGAACCACTTCCGGAAAGCGAGAACAACACGCACCCTGACTCAACGCAAACCCCAGAGTAAGTACAGCACAACGATGATCGCCGATTAGTCAAAACTTTTGTTATTTCCAAGGTGAAGACTTGCCGTAGTAACCAGTTGTTTATTAGGTATTGTGGATACAGATACATGTATCCTGAACTTATGAAAAGACGGATCACCCGATCTTTAAATCACTCTATCTCTTTTAACTATAATAAATAAAAATATTCATGTGATGGTTTTTAATAGTTATTTATATTTAATGTATACCCATGGAGGTTTCTTGTTATTTTATAACGTATTTCTGAAAGAACTACGAACAATATTTACTCGAACTCTAAATATTTTACAATAGACGTAGCCAGGATATGTGTTATAATATATTTACTATATTAATTCATATTTTTTACGTATTCCACATGTAATATTATTTTATTGGAGTAAATACTTTTATTCTTATAAAAAAGTTTTCAGTAACTATACAAAGTACTTTTTGCGTCGAAATGTGATTTGATTGATTATTTTATGTTTATTTAATTCTTTTACTGTTTTACCAAATTTCTAAGGCTGGCTTCGCAAGTTCCGAATCATGAATTCGCCCATGTACCCGTTTTTTCGGTCGCAAAACATCTCGGCTTCTCCATGCCAAAACATAGAAAACAATATTCTTTTCAAAAATGCCTTGTACGCTTTATTGCACAAAGACCAACTTTAAATCAGATTTATTTGTGAATATCTTTAGTAGTTTCAATGATTTCGTAAGCGCGATACCGAGTTCCTACACATTTACGGCGAAAGAAAAATATTTACTTTTTCTGTTACCAAAATAATTAGTTTTCACCTACGAATTTTGCTGTGGAGCAGCCGATCTCCATGCACCAATATGAATAGAAATAGGTTATGCATTTGACCCGACTAAGACAACAAAAAAACATCAATTTGGAAATTGTAATTATATTTTGTTCTTACATTATTCAATTTCAAACAATATAGTACATTTTTATTCGATTTATGTACAAAAATATTTATTTTTTCCGCTGATACCGTCACGCCAGCTTCTAATACCCGCCGCTAAATAAACGAGAGACAATGGGAGAATTTATTTCTCAGTTTCCGTTGTATGCTTTAAGAAGGTGTAAACCAGACAATATTTAATGAGACCTTAAGGAATTAGCTGCCGTGAAAAAAAAATATTTTACACCCCATGCATCTCAAAATTATACGTAACGCTAAATTATACCCAAGAGTAGATCAGTTTATGTTTTAAATTGTTTGTAATGTTTTAAAAATAAAGACATTTCAAAAACGATTGTGGAAACAAAAATGTTTCAGAGCCTCAATTGCGGCTATAAAAGAGGATGATGCGGACGATGCTCCTTCTGACTCTTCAAATTTGTTTTTCAAGAGGGGGGCGCGCGAAAAGTTTGATTTCGAACGCCTGCGGAATTTGGTGCACGCGGACGTCGACAGGCCGCCCGAAGCAGAGACCCAGGAGAAACGCGACCCTGTCGTTTCAAAAACGCGCCTCAAACCCATTGCATCTGAACCTCGTCGGCGGTCGAGGTTCCAGCTTTGGCTGCAGTACGTGGAGAAAGAGAAAAGGGAAGAGAGAAAGAGATTGAAAGAGAAGCGGAAAAAGGAAGAAGAAAAACGAAAGAAGGCAGAGGAGGAGGAGGAGCTAAAGAAGGTAGCCTCCCTAGTGGAGGAAGAATTGCCCTCTTCTAAAAGTGAGGAGTCGAGTGTAGAGTCCACAAGCAGCAGTGATTCAGGAACAAGTTGGTACGATCTCAGTTCCAGTGGTCAGACGGATTCCAAGCCCAAATCTCCACAGTGCTCAGATAAAGGTAAATATTTTAGACATTTGAGATCTATTTGTTTATGTTATATATATTACTTATTTCCAATGCGCTCAGAAATTCAAAGAAAACTGTGCAGCCTCCGAACATATGAGAGGTTGGTTTCGTTAATGTCCTAGAACTCAGGAAGAATACAAAACAATGATGCAGTTTCAATTTTGCCTGAAAAATGCTAACATCTGATTACGTTAATCCGCCTATTCTCGTACTGCGCCTACCGACTCAATTCGCATAGTGCGTCACTACTTACGACACTTTTGACCGTGAGCGACTGCAGTGGTTCAGTGAAGAGACCGGCATGCAAATGTAGCTTCACTATGCGCACGTTTTGTTATAATTCGTTTTTGCTTGTAATGGTAGGAGCAGAGGTAAGAGCGACGTACTATTTTGTTAGCAATGCATAAAAACCATACTTGTAATTCGTTTACCGATGAAAATACGTTTTCTATGACTCGGGAAAAAAGTGTAGCTTTCCAAATATTGCTATTCTCGTGCTTTTTTAAAATTTATTTTTATTTATTTATTTTAAACTTTTACTTACCTTTCATCTATTTATAGTTACAATGATGGGAAGGGATTCTGGAACTCAAGAAAACGTGCGCAGATGATCTTTTCCCCCATACGTCACACACAGATTTTACTGTGTGTGTGTGTGTGTGTGTGTGTGTTTTTGGACTAAATAAATTTAAATCTAAATCGATTTTACTCTATACTACGAAGTTATTACAGTATTCGTGAAGTCTGTGTTCGATAAATTAGTTCATTTATTGCAGTGTTACACGATAGTATTTAATTTGTGGTTCTTAATCCGTATGCGTGCAGCATTTTGGAAAATTTTGTTATGCAGTTTTGTTTAGCATAAGTTTTACTGCTGTACGCCATTAATGTTTAATAATTTAAGAAAGAACTTCATGTTAACCATTTGGTCCTTACTGAATAGTGTTTTGGTTCATTAGTTGATGTTACAATGGATAAACGAACAACCAGGAAAGGATTTTAAATAAGAAAAATTGAATTACAGATTTGTTTAAAGTGAAATCATTTAGGCACACAAAATTATTGATGAACAAAGTAAATTGTCTATGGGTTTACAGGAGGAATGAAAATGGACATGACAATCGACCTGATCTTAATTATAGCGCTCTCATTTATTGTCACTGGCTAATGTATTCTACGAAGTCTTCCCATTGTTATGTAACGATAAAGTTTTGCGATAAATACTGACGATCTGAGAAAAAGACTTATACGTAATTAACACAAGAATGGATAGAAAATGTTCCTTATTAGTTTGTACAATTAACGATGTGACATAATATTTAATTATATTGTAACTTAATAATATTACACCACAAATTGTTGCTACGTGTGATGTAGCATTTCCTCGGAAACAAAATTAACTTCGTCCTCCACGGATTTGGTAAGATATTTATCATTCTTTGTCTTCATTACATTGATTCCGTTAAACTCTCTCATCTTTACTTTTTGGTTTGGACACAGTAAAGGTCACAAAGGGTATCAAACATATGCATTGAATGTGAATGTGTTACCGTGATCAGTAATATTTGAACGTACGACTTTCATTTAACGTTTTACTCAAGGCCGGATTGACTTTTATGCGAGGGCTCTGGAGAGAGTACACTGCAGAGGAAAATCATTGGGAATGCTGCTGCCGCTGAATTACTTGAAGGCCGCCATTGTAGTGGAAACGTGTCTCTTCATAGACATCGTCACGGCTACGATAGTGGCAAGTGAGTTACTTTGTGGTTTGGAATAAGGATTTGTTCTTTTCGGTGCGTGTATTATTGAACTGTATGAACACATACGTCACCTGATATGTTTAAGAGGTGTCCGACATGCATTGAGTGCACGAACAAATTAATTGTTCCAAGTTGAAATTCAGTGTACAAGTTCGCACAGTTTGACTCTTCAGAACGAAATATTACGAGGGGATCATCTGCTTTATGTCATGCGCATACAACTGGTGTTTTGGTTTTTCATTTTATATTTTAATTTCCGTTGCACTCACCCCAACGACAATGCTAATGATGAAAACGACCGCAATTGCAGAGTCAGATTTGAAACTCCCGCGCAAATCATCCACTACAACGACGGTCACGGCCCCGTTCAAGTTATTCTGTGCCCTGAACTGTCCGACTTCTGAATCGTAGAGAATTGTTGTGGAGAGTTAATTAAAGCACAAACGTATTTTTCCATAACGTTTTCTATAAATATACGTTCATATTCCATTTTATTCATATTATTCACGTGTAATCAATTAGATGTAAATATTACATACTTAATTGCTCAAATTTGTCTGGTAAACCATACTGTACTATAAAACAAATTGATTTATCTTTTAATATAAATTATATTTCTTCAGTGTAATTAAAAAAGTGTCGTATATTGCAACGCGACGTACATTACTCACGAAACACAAAATATATGTTTGAAACATTACAAGTCGACTCATTAACTACCGGTGATGGCCCCATATATTCCGGCTTCTGGACGACCACTTTGTCCCTCCGGTTTTATGATTTAATTAGATCGACCTTCGGTGTCCATGTTTCATTATTTCAAATTTCAGTCATTTTGTGATGTTGATATTGCGCTACATTGCCACACATGTCGGAAGCTAAGAGCTTGTCCCAGCTGGGGTGGGGCACCGCTGGGAGATACCTGGATGGGGACCCTCCAAGCCGATGTGTAGGTCGGTGCCATATTCATCGTTCATCAAGGGATGAACTCAGCCCTCTCCAGCAATAAAAATATGCACTACACTTACGGGACCTACTGCCATAACCGCGCCCGGAAACACGAAATATAATTAAACGTTTAAAAGCGGGCGGGAATGAAGGGCGCACACGGTTGAGAGCTTAGCTCTTTTGACGGAAAAGTGCGAGCGGATCGGCGCCGTGTGCGCAGGGAGCGCAGCTCGGGAGGAGGGGCGGGTCGGGGTCGCGGCGCCGGCCCTGTTCGCCGCGCGCGCTGCGCCCGCGTCTTCCGCCATCGCCACGCCGACTTCGCCGAAGGGCTGCCGCCGGCTCCGCGCGGATGGCGGCCTGCCGCTGCCAGCCGTCGTCTTGTACGTGGAGGCCCTGGTGGCGCCGAGCCACGCAGCCGCTGGCGCCCGCGCTCCGCGCCCGACTCAGAGCGCGCCACGCAGGCGCCACCCCGCTAATCGTCCCGACAAGTCTGCGCCTCACCTCCTCCTCCTCTCCTCCTTCCTCCTCCTCCCTCCTCCTCCTACCTCGCTCCACTCTCTTCTTCTTTTCTTCTTCTTTCCTTCTTTCTCCTCTCCTCCTCCTCCTCCTCTTCTTCTCTTCTTCTTTCCTTCTTCTCCTTTCTCCTCCTCTTCTCTTTCTCCCTTCTCTTCCTTCTCCTTCTCCTTCTCCCACTTTTTCATTCTCTTAGCCTCCTTCTCCTTCTCTCCTCCTCTTCTTCTCCTCTTACTTCCTCCTCCTTCTATCATTCTTCTTTCTTCTTCGTCTGTTTGTTTCTTCGTTCATCTTCTTCTCCTTCTCTTCGTCTTCGCTTCTTCTTTGCTTCTCTTCACCATCACCTTTTGTCATCATCTTTGACTTTCATCGTCCATCTTCTTCAACTTCTTCTTTTAATTCCACTTGCTGTTTTGTATTCTTATCTTCTATTACTTCTGTCCTCTTATATCCTCTTACAGTTGCATCACCCGGAATTCATCCGTATGACCCTGAATTGCCAGCTATTTCCTTTCACTTTTCACGTTTATCCAACATCTGAAAGCCTCTTTCGTCTCCTTCTCTCCTCCTCTTCCCTCCTCCTTCCTCCTCCTTCTTCTTCTTCTCTCTCTTCTTCCTTTCCTTTTCTTCTTTTCTTTTTCTACTTTCTCTCTTCTCAATTTCCATCCCTTCTTTCTTTTTTTTCTTCTTGTCCACTTGCTTTTTTTATCAATCTTCCTCCACTATCTTCCTCTTCCCCGACGGACTTTCGTCGAGATGACGCTAAGTGCCCTAGTATCCATCAACTTAGCTGTAATTTCAGCGCCAAACTGAAGCGTTTTTAACTTCGTTTCTATATTCAAATTGAATTAGCATAAAAATGATAGACGGTCATTCGTTAAATAAATAATTTTGTTTCGTACGAATTTAATTTAAATGATTACTAATTAGCTTTAAAGCGTGATTGCAGTCTTAAGATGTTGGTCGATGTATTAACGTGAGTGTTTGAACTAAAACATTGATGTGCGTGTCGCCAGCTGCACTGGATCTCGCAAGGCGGTGCCCGTGAGATGCGCGCGCGACGTGCGCGCTGCGATCAGTCGCTCGCCCACTGGAGCGCGTGCAGCGGCGCCGCCGCAGCCGCAGCTCCTCGAGCGCCTGCCCCCAGCGACGGCTCCCCGCGGCGGGCGCGCTCCACCACCCCTCGCCTGCCTCCCTGCCGCCGCCGCCGGCCGCCCCGCGCGCGCACGGCACCCCTGTCGGCTTCCGACCCGAGACGCCGCACCGCCGCGGACGGCGCCAAGCCGCGCGCGACGCGAGCGCCAAGCGCGGCGGCTCCTTCAAGCCGCCCTGCAAGTGCGTCTTCCTCAAGAACGACTTCGCTCACTACCTCATCCGCAACCTGGCCCGGAAAAGCCGGCACTGCAGCGACTGAGCGGGATCCGCTCGTTCCGCCGCTCCAGCGCATTAACAGCCACTTCCGGAAGACGAAGCAAGATGTCATGAAGAGCAGGTGCGGAAGAATTTCACCGTAGCCAAATCCGACAGCAAACGCACCTGTCCCGCAGGCCACTCTGCGGGCTGAGGCTTGCGGGTCGGAGTAACGCGGCGCACTGCTGAGGACAGCCCGGCGTCGGGGCGTGCGCCCCCAAGGACAGGCGCGAAGGATGGGCGTGGAAGATCGTGAAGCAGCCCGCTTCCGAAGCATTCGCTCCCACCGCACGCTCAAGGACGTCGACGCCGTTTCACCTTCGCCGCCGTCCGCCGCCCCCCGTACGCCCGCGCCGCCGCCAAGCCTGAACGAGACCCCGCCCACGCGCGGCAACCGGGCCGCAGGTCGGAGGAGGACGCGGACGCGAGGCACGGGAGGCGAGAAGAGTACGGCAGGTCCGGAGGCCTCCGCGCCCGGAGAGCGAGGCGCCGCGCCCGCCCAGGCACCCGCGTGCCGACCGCCACCGAGGGGCCGCGCCTCGCCGGCCGCAGCCAGCTGGCGTCCCGAGGCGCGGCGCTGCGGCCCTCGAGAGCGCAACCTCAGCGCGCATCAGCGAGTGGGCGTCCTCCAGCGGCCGGCTCCGAGATGTGCCGGCGCTGGTGGAGGACGGCGACGGCGACGCCGACGCCGACGCCGCGCCGCCTCGGGAGGATCGGCGGCCAGAGGTAGCGTCGGGCGGCCGTATGCGGTCACGTATGCATGTCTAGACACTAGGGCTCGTCAAGCATGACTAACTCCTAACCAGTATTGGGTATAAGAATTATAACGCGTTAACGTCTGTTCTTTTCTTAGACACGGGTTATTATAACTTTATTGGGTATAAAGGATTTAATTGAAACTAAGGATGAACACGTCCAAAAACGTGACGAAATCATATAAATTCTCACAATAATTCATTGCAATGAGTAAGTAGAATGCAATTCAATTTCTTTAATTACTAAATTTAAGTGTTTTTTTTTAAAACTTTATTACCACATTGAACCTCTGTTTTAAGATTCCCATCACATGTTAATGTCAAATAGTTATTTATCTTCGCCAACTACATGAAACATCATTACATCTTCGGGCCAATTGAAATCTCCATCAGTAAAACGTACAATAGTATACACCACCTTCAGAATAAGTTTACAAACCTCTTGGACATTAGTAAAAATATCTGAGAAGATTCTATCATTTAATCTGATCTGTAACTCTACTGAATGCACTCTCTGAGTGGCTTGATCGGAAAGCTTTCCCGAAGTGAAGCAGAAAAAGAGTGCTGACACAGCCAAAGACAATTTACTACTTTCCAAAACCAGTGCGTGAGTTGCCAACCAATCAGGGCAAATGTCACGTGTGAGGTTTAGTTTAGAGATTTGTTCCCATTACACATTCATGACCAGAAAGATCATCTTGCCGTCCCACTAAATGCTCTGAGAAGATTGTAAACATTTATTCTGAGAGAGCTGCATTCTAATGATGATCTCTCTGGATGGTTTCATTTGGTCAGAGTGTGTTTCCGAAGTGAAGCAGAAAAGACTGCTGACACATGCAAAAATAATTCTTTACTTGCCAAACCAGAGCATGAGTTATCACTATCATCATAGAAATGTAAACTTGGTTTTTGAATTTTCCCACCCACAACTTCAGGGAAAAGGGATCATCTTCGACCCCACTAAATGAACGAGAAGTTTGTAACATTCACTTGTTATGATTCTTACTGTGTGAGCCTTACCCGGACGTGATACGTGGGGCCGGTTGCTGGGCTGGCCGCACTGCGCCGCCGCGCGCGTCGACGCGACCCGCCAGCGTCGCGTCGCGGCTCCGCTCCATCCAGCGCTGGGGGCGCGGCGCGGCCCCCGGGCGACCTGGGCCGCGTGCGCTCCATCTTCGACGAGCAGCTGGCGCGGCGCGAGGCCCCTTCGCCCCCGGCGCCGCTGGCTGACGCCCAAATGTGGAGGAGTACCTACCCACAGGTCAGCCACGCCCCCAACAGTTCATACTGTGGCGTCGTCGGGTGCGAGAAACACACAGTCACGGAGTTGTTTTGTATAGATTTATTCACAAGTTTTTATACACTATCTACACTCCTCGGAAACTAGCGCTGCACTCCCAACACTGCACATCTCTGAGGCATACCCGCCTCAGACCCCAGCGGCTTGGTGCCGCTCCTGGTCTCTCGTCCCGTGGCAACCGCCACACCTCGCAGCCGACGCTCGTGATAACCCCTGGCGGGTGAAAAGTGCCTTCCGCGCCGCGATTCCGTTCAACGAATGACCAGGGCTGGGTACTCTCCAGCCGCCTTGCGAGGGGTCACGTGACCGACCTCCCACGCCGGCGGCGTCTTCTTATTCCGAAATGTGGGCCTGTTTGCAATTTTGGAGTCGAGCTGCACCGCTGCTGAACTCACCCATCATTTCCCTCTGCGCCAGTTGACTCCCGCATTCCGAGACACGCCCACCCCGGCCCTTGAGGCCCTCTGGTGGCCTTCCCCTTGCAGCCAAAGGACTGCTCCCGCTCCCTCGCTGGCCTTCCGACGTATGTGGTCCATCTGGCCCATTGGTACGACGTTACAATACATATGGACACAAACGGGATGCGCGTTTCTAATTGCGTAGAAACATTCAGTAGTCACCACTACGCGAGAGAAGGTAAACGGTCCGTGTTTCTGTGAGAAATACGTAGGAAATTTCTTGGATATTTCATGTTCTTCGCGGAGGGCGAAGGCCGGAGCCTTGCTCTTGATTTGGAAATGCTCGAGCGAAGCGAGTCAAAGTAGCGTGTCTAATTGAAAAAAATTCTTCATTTGTTTCAAGATTTTGTCATTATCATTCTGGTTTTATTTTGAAAATATGAGTCGGAAGTTATTCAATTACTACATAATTAAGAAAAATAGTGAGAAATGATTGTGTGTTATGATATAATTAATTATAAATGATTGTTTAGCATAGTTTATTTGATTAAACATTTTCTTTGATAAAGAAATTAAAATACTGACTCGTTCAGATGCATTAGGCCTCATTCACAATGGCGCACGTCAGCTGATACGTAATTTTCGCTTGAGTCAATCATATTTCAGAGTATTGAAGCTTCACTGTCGTACATTTATAGCATGATGAAAAGATCTTTTCACCATGGTGTCTAGCTTTCTATCGATTTGTTTTTATAAATAAAAGCTATTATTGTTGTATTAGTGCTCGCATTTCCTTTACTGTATAAACAAGGACGTCGGGCGTAATTATTTTATTTGCCGCGTCAAGTTAAAGTCACCAGAAAAATGGCTCAAATTTCGAAAAACTAGTTCAGTACGTAACAGTTATGAAATAATGCTTAATAATGATTCCATGCTCCTCTCTGATTGGCCGTCGGTAGAATTCCAACGTAAGCTTAGCGTAAAAGCTTGGTGCTAGTGAACTCTTAAGTTTACAGCTTTACGTCTACGGTTACGTCTAGGCGTTGTGAAGGGTGTCCCTTAATAATTCATTTCTAGGTTTTGCAGCTACGTTGTGTTTACGTTTAAGTTTTCATTGTACATGGAGGCTTACATAGTAATTCAATAGAGTCGAGTTTCGATTCATCTAGAGGAGCCAGCGAAGGATAGTCGCTACAATTCGCTGAGGAGAAAATGTAATTCATTTTCAGTGAGTTTGATTTAACGAACACCACCAAGAAGCCCACTCCCAATGCAGTACCAGCGGACGCATTCATTCCGGCTAGGAAAAGCTATCTCAAGTAAGGGATTTGGATGGCGACACCGCGCGCAGTTACGGGAGCAAGCGTGTTCGGTCGGGCTCGACCAGCGGCAGCCGACTGGCGACTCATCCTATAGAATATGGCGAGAGAAACATTTCTATGCTATCAAATAGGCATTAACATGCGAGAGAACAATTTTTGCCTGCACGCGAAGTAAAGTTTCACCAATCATGCGAATAGCTTAATTAGAACAAAATTTGTGTACATTTAGTTTTTATGTTTCATGCGTTTTTCTTGTGGATCATGACGTAACGCTTAAGTTAGCGTACCCACCTTTAGTGTTGAATATTTCGATGTTGTGCATTAGTAGAAAAATTTTTAAATTTGAGTATAAATTAGTCTTTAATTAGAGCAAAATTCTGGGATACAGTTTTCAACATTGTGACAAGTGGGTATGCTAACTTTACGGACATTCGGGCGCCCACTGCTCGCGGCGGAGCGCACGGTCGGCCGCGTGAACGCGCTGGGCGCTGCGCGGGTGCAGGGGCAGAAGGCGCGCGAGGCGGAGGCGGCGCGGCGGCGCCGCGGTGGCCGCGGTGCAGGGAGGCGCATGGCGGCGGCGACGGCGGTGCAGGAGCGCGACGCGGGAGGAGGGGGAGGGGAAGGCCGAGGGGCAACGGTTGCTGAGCGACGACACGCGTCGGCCGGTGGGGCGGCGCGCCCCCGCCTTCGTGCCCCCGCCCGCTCCCGCCCCCGCCGCCCGCCCTCACGCGCGCACGCCGCCGCGCGGCCGCGGCGCTTGCGGCCGCCGCGCCGCCGCCCGCCCTTCCGCTGAGCGCCACCCGACGGCCCGCCGGCCCCGAGTCCCACCCAGGCGCACCAAGGGGCGCGCCCGCACTGTCATACGAGCGCTCTGCGACGGAATAAAGTGTTTGCTTCACTCCAGCGTATCTCTCCCACTGCTGTACACTACGCTAGGAACGTCCTTTCAACAAAAAATATGGTGGTTATGGAGATATCAGTCCAAAGTAGTATATTGCAATATCAATTTTAATAAAAAGAAAAAAACAGCTATACACGTGTTTCGGGACTACTTCATCACATCTTCAGTGGCTCTACAGTGAGGAAAATGAACGAACAAATATAATGAGCATATGAATAAACGAAGAAATACAAATGAATACTGTAACATTTATATAAATAGAGTACATACCCAAGTAACGTGGATTAACTTGTAGCAGGTCTGAAGTTGGCACCATCCTGTAGGTCTTACGGAATACTGATACTGACTGAGGGGCGTTAAGGGAGGAAATAGACAAGTGGTAAAAGCTAGTCAATAAATAGTTTTATAATGTTGCTGGATTTTACTTGAGACTGTTCAATGAGACATATTGAAATAGGGTTTTTGAATTATTTTAACATTTCTAAATTTTCTAAAATGTTCATTTTGTTGCGGTAACCATGGATTACCACAATATCTCTGCTGCTACCATGGACTTATGCTGCTATCGCGAGCACCAAGCAGCGCCCCACCGTCCGATGGGAAGCCTAGAAGCAGCGGGGAGGGGGGGGAGAGATAACGACCTTCCTGAGAGACTAGTGCCCCGCATAGCGGGGAAGCTCAGAGCGGAAGCAGCGGCGGTGGCAGCTCCTGCCTCGGCTAGGGGTGGAACACTTCGGCCAGGATTACCTACGTACTCTTCATCTTTTGTGAAATTTCGTGCCCCTTCCAGTGTTGGGTTCGATCCCTGCCCAATCTTTGTGGAGGTCTAAGCGAGCTCTCAGTAGGTTTTCTCTAGGTTCCCTTGTTTCTTCACCTCTTATTCCTGCAACGCAGTTATTATTCACCTCATTATCATTATCGCAATTATCTTAGTAGTTTACCACTCGTATACCTTAAAGACCTCAGCAGTTTTGAAAAAACCGAATCCCCAATAACTAAATGAGCATTCTTCTTTAGATTAAGCTATAAACCAAGCGAATTGCTGTATTGTGCTGTTACTCATGTCAGAAGAATTGCCCATCTCCGTGAGAATCAATAGTGATACCATTTTATCAACTAAGGAAAAGCATCTAGAGTACTTTAAACCCTAGAGTTAAAAGAAAATATGTGGACATTTAAACCTTTGATTGTGATTCACCCTAAGTAGTGGTTTAAAACTCAACATAACATGACTCATCTTATCTTCGGACAGAAAAACAAGGTGTGTGAAGCAGTCCCATAGAAGAGCAGATATTATTATCTTGTAAACATGAAAGAGGTATCAGACTTTTCCATTAATCATTTATTTCAGACATACAAAATTTATTTTGAGCGACGTAGCGAGATAGGGTATTTGTTATTTCCTTAAATAAATAAAAACAATGAGACATTTTCATACGGGCATGGCCCTACCGGGCCGCTACCATCTCCCCCGTTCCACAAATCCAGCAAGTGAAAAAAGTACGCTGTTGCCAGCTACGGGAAAGTCGTGCGTCAGCGGAGACCAGAAAAATCTGACCACAAATAAATGGTTATTTCAGAAATAACAGAAGTCAGTTGAAAGTAACTTCTTAGTTTCGACAAACACTCCGACTGGTGCTATATATCACAAACAATGTGTCAAGTCTTTAGAAAGTTTGTTCCAAAAACCCTCCAGACTCGCCTGACTTGTCCTCCAACTTCCTCAAATAATGCATGCATTGACAGAGAATGTGACTGCCCTAAGAAGTTAAAATAGAAGAACTTACTTGTTTCTGAAATAAACCCTTCAAATACTCTTGTGGTGGGTATCAGTTTAAAGAGAGCGGACTCAGAATTTGAGTTGCCGCAGCAGACGTAGCGTGCACCTCGCCAATTACGCGACGCGGAGGGCTTTGGAAATTTCACTTCAGAAATTAACTACATTTACTTCAAGGCTTGACAATACCAGTCTCGCGAGCAAAGAGAGAGTTAAGTGCGGCCGTGAGCAAAAGCTCTACTAAATGGACGATCGCGTGTTGCTTGAAAACTGTTATCGTTTTTGAGATTCTTACTTTCTCGTATTCGTACTACGAAACCACGTATATACGGAATAATATACGTCGTGCAGTGAAAATTATGTAATGTTGCGGAAAATGGATGTCGATATTTTAACAGATGTACACGTTTAGGTGCCCCCTGATAACGAAAAAGTGTTCTTGTTTTTCAAAACGTCTATCTGAACGTCCGTCTTCCAGTCCGTCCGTCAACAACTTTAGCAACTAAACCGTTAAAAGTTTTCCTCAAAATGAATATTCCTCCGTCGATTATTCCCGACTCAAAATCCTGCGAGTTTGAATCATCGTTTAAAATTAGGGGCACTTAAAGTCGTTAAAATGTGAATGCCTCTAGGACATTTTCGAAATTTCCAAAAATGGCTCAAAATTGTACCTTTAATTTCCTTGAATAGAGCGAAGTATACTTACAAAATTCGATTTTTACTTTTCCTGTGAATTTTCGAAAATTGCAAAAGTTTCAAGTTTTTGGACCCCCATTATTATGTACTAATCACGTAACCTGCGTCCGTCTGTCACTGAAGGTGGGCCCCCTTCCGTTCCTCCAATCG
>BOPP01000005.1:3326958-3358370 GCA_017312745.1 Gryllus bimaculatus | reverse complement strand
CTTTGTAACTCGATCCCTGGAACCTCACAATTGACACCTGTTGTAAGGAAGACAAGGCGACGTGGCCACTTTTGCGCTAGACGAGCGCATCCACTAAGAATTGCGACACATCGGTTGGAGAAGTACTTAATTCGAAAAGAAGCGCAACGTTGATGGCAGTGATACATCGTTATTTTTTTGTTTCACAGATAAAGTCTTGTCTCTGTCACTCTTCTGTATCTGTGACGTACTCAGAGGTTGAAGATATGTCGTGACATGTAGTACATATTGGAATCTAGCGACTGTCGGCCCCAAATCCCTCTGAAATCCTCTTGGTTGCATGATAACTTCAGTTGAAGACAATGCTACATCTGATCTGATAAGATAAAGTAGGATCACTTAAATTGCGTTCTTTTAAAGCTCGACTTCATTTCCAGATGTGATTTGGTTTAGATTATGAATAATTATTCTACGAATCTCCGCTAGCATGCACAGCACAAAGATATAAACGATCCCTAAGAGGGAGAGACCCAGTGTGTCCTAAAACGCATAATTCATTGACAACATTTGGCATTAGGCATTCGAGATAATAATTTGTTGAACTTGATAAATTGGACAATAAGTAATTTTTTGTCATGTCTATTCAAAGTATACTTTATTGTTTGTTCAGTGCTGCCGTAGATTTTTCTGTATTCCTACTTCGTGTTACTTCTGAAAAGTTCAATTCCTGAATATGTCCATTATTATATTTCGTAGTCTCGGAATTCTGTGAAATATTTTTTAAAAAATTGATTTAATTTATTAATAAAGAGAAACTAATAGGAAACGGAAGGTTTGCGTATGTAATAATATCCTTGGTTTGCTTTCATGAACCTTATTTGTTTATTTGCTATATTTCCTTCCTTTGTGGACGGAGGAAGGACATTATTCACAAAACTTGGTATTTTCATAAAAAGTAAGGTTTTGCAAGTAATTTCATCATTAGTTATGTATGTAAATGCAATATCATGAGGAGAAAACATAGGTGAATATTATTTCTGAGCAATGTAATCCCTAAATAGAGACGAATGGGATTCATAGTAACCAAACCTATCATTATAAATTGAATAACAACACTAAATATTACAATTTTCAGAATGTGATTTATGCTGCAATTACACACTACAAAAGAACATGCGAGACATGGTCATATTTTCTACAGAAATTTTATTTTTGTGCGCGATTGGTAGTTTGAAATGAAATATACCAGTAACAAAGGTTACCTGGAATTTTTTCCCAGTGGAGAACATTTTACTTAAAAAAGGAGTCCATTTTAATGAAAATGAGGACATTTTACATTTTTATCCTCCATGATGAACAGGGAATTCTCTCAACAATTCGAAACCATTAATAATCTTTAAATAGCATATTGGACTTAGTGTCGTTAAAAATGAAAGCTTCCAATTGGATAACTTTTCTCCCTCACACTCAACTTCATTATCCACTACACAAGGAGCATAAATATGTTTTATATCAAAATAAGCCTAATGATCTATTATGCAGACCGTGTGTTTGAGTAAAAATGTAGATATTCCAGACAAGAACCTTTAATGAATTAAACTACTTTAAAATTATGCCAGTATTATTTTTAATTCAAAAAGGAGTACATTCCATGTAAATTTAAAAAAAGGAGTGAGGTCAGGAGAACAATGATAAATAAAAAGGACAAGTCCTACAAAAGGAGGACAGATGGCGACCCTGACAATACTCTCGTTTACAACGCACGATACCGGCAGGGTTGCATTCAGACTTTGAAGATAATCAAACTGTTGTTAATCCAATTTCGTACAAAATATCACTTGTATTCTTTCTCCAAAACGTAATTTAAATTCAGTAATCTCATTACAATTACCCAAATGGATATCTGATAGTTCTAATAATATTTTTCAAGAATTTATCAAAACGTCAGCATTGGAATCGTTATTGGGTATTCAGCCAATTAAATATACGAATTAGAATATAAAAAAACTACGTTAACTCTTGCTTGGTTACACATCATAACAAGTTATGATGTGCAGTTTTATCATTAGAGTTGCTAATTAATTGCTGTCAGCTGTTTTCACTATTCAGTTTCTTCGCGATACTCTCGCACTTGCGACCGGGATTCACTCATCAAGTCAGCAACCTTAGTGGCGCTTCAAGATTTCTTTTGTAGCGTCAACATAAATGAATTTTTTAGCAAGCAAGCCATGATTTTAATTGGCACACTTCTAACGTGCTTCTTCTGCTATGTCGAAGGTAATTTCTTTGTTGTTTTTTTTTTTTTACTATTTTGTCTCCCTAAAATTTCCGGATTTCAATGGAACCTTCACTTTGAATAAAAATATCCTCTTTCAGTTTCGTCATCTTTGTACTTTTGTGTTTCGTATGCATCTCATATTTATTTTTGGTCACATATTTGGTAGCTTTTTCAGTGGTGATCTTACCCGAAAAACGTTTGCTACAAATTGAACTTTCGTGTTAAAACACCGCAAACTGTCGGTTAGAAGAGACATATACACTTTTGAGAAACATAATGAAGAAGATTTGCGGCGAATCTAATAGTTAAATATGAGTGTCTCGTCGTGATTCAATCACATACATTATTTTTATAATTTTGAGTTTCTCACATGCAGCCAATGTTATATGGTAAATCAAATTATGGAGAGCTACCGAATTGCACTTTCCATTGAAATATATTGTGACAAACCAGCGCACTTTACTGGCTGCAGGATGAATTTATTAAGTTTTATTCATTACTCTTCGAGTTTTATAGTGTCCGATGTTACATATTTTTAATTAATTTGCGACAGTCCTTCTCAACGGGGCTCGTGGACTCAGAAATGTGCTTACCACAGTTGAATATATTCATTTCACAGGGCAGGAGGTGTAACAATGACCACATGTCATTGGCCATTCCAAAAAAGTCATTGACCATGACTATCATGTGAAGTTGATGTATATGGAAGAATGAAATTGAAAGACAATTGATGTCGATGAGAAGTTTGGTTTACTAGTAAACTGTTATAGATGACATTCCAAATAAAAAATACATTTAATATTTCTCTTCTTTTAGGATCACTTCTTCTCGAAAACGGCTCTTCACATTAAGATTTTTTGTGTCCACTGAAATACTGAAATACGGTCTGCCACACATGTATCGCATCCACTGTCTATGTCTGCATCACGCCCTCACACAGGAAGCGGCCAGACGCGCGAGAGCTTCCGTGCCAAACCTGCTTCAAATTAGCCGAAAACTACTCATTTTTGGAAATTGTACGTTATCTTTCTTAAAAAGCTGATATTTAAAACTGGTTACGTTTAAAGCAAAAATCTCTATCTTCAATTTTGTGATTTTGCATTGTAAAACATTTTGCAATTTTCGAAAATACAGTTAGTACCGCGAAAATGAAATTAGCAATTTATTTTTTATATCCTTTTACCTATATTAGCTCAATCTTTTAAGCAAAAAATTGGAGCCGTTTTCGACAAAATAATTCTGTTTAAAAAATCAAGATTGCTTAAAAGGAAGTAAATTACATCATGTAGGAACAATATTTATCTTTTTCATTAGCAGGGCTCTGCAATGAATTTTCAGTAAAAAATTCCCTGCCACCGGCTCACAATTACAATACTTTTATCTTTTTACGAAGTTAAGACGACAAAGTAAAAATATTTGTGGGGTACTGAACTGAAATTGCCTCCCCCCCCCCATTGAAACTCTTTTTTGATCTGCCACAGCGTTTCGCTAACACACTGTTCCATTCACATAGATTTGGGGTGAAAGAAAGTGGTCGGAACGATTATGCCATCACTCCCCATTTATTCTCTAACAATATGTGTATATTAGCTATATAACTGCCCACGACGATTTACATTCATTAGATTTTAACAATGCTTCTGAATTTGGGTAATGAAGGGTTGAGTAGTTCTTTCGTTGCATGTTGATACTACCAACATGCGATTCTCAGGTAGCCTATCACATGAGTTTTAGTTTGATAGGTTTACACTACTAGTACTACTTGTACTACCTTTACGACTTAGATCGAAGCTATAATAGTGAGAGGTTGTGAGTGACCAACGGGATTCTTTGGTGACACGGAATCAGTCTGCAAGTACACTGCATTTCTGACGACCGGCTGGCGAGATAAGGTGCATCTGCTGGACCGCACGCGATGTAGTGCTCTCGAAATGGATAGCCCAATTCTATCAACGAGTTTTTGTTAAATTTTCATTGTGCTTTTTCATTTCAAGGATATGTGTATGAGCTGTTCTGGCTTCTAAGAATTCCATCATTTTAGGGGTCTCTTCTGCCTTGAGGCCTGTACTTAAAAACCTGCTTTAGAATGCGATTTTCTTTCACACATGTAACCATTTCTGTTTGTACCATTGTACCTTGTTATTGATTGCTTTAACGTTTAATTCTTTTCGAATTTCCTAATTTCTGAGTTTATCTAGCCAGGTACATTTTTACAGATCTCAAGAATTTCATTTCAGCAGACTGTAATAGTAAGGAGGAAGTAACGCCTGTTTATCTCTCTCCTTCAGAGTCCAGCATTCATTTTCCAACAAGATAGACGGGACAGTTATTACTTAATATATCCTCATTAGAGTATCTCTACGCGTTTTATCTCTAAGAGTTAGCCAAATGTGTCCGCATATATTCTGGTAATTGTGAACTTCATTTACATCCATTTCTGTGAAGAACAAGTTATAACCATATCGGTAATTCATCTTTACTTTCTTGGATTATAACTTGATCATTAGCAAATAAGTGTGTATTTAAATACACTCCATTTTTAAGCTTAATTCCTAGGCTGAATTTTTTCTTCCATTTTCGAATGACATCATCCAAGTATATGTTAAACAATGTTGGGGAAAGTGTGCATCCTTGGCAATCTCTTTGGTTTGATTTCTTTCTTTTGAATATTTTTCCACTAGTTCTAAAATAACAGAGGTATTCTGCTACAAAGATTTACTGTTATTGACGAAGTGGTGTGAGTAGCTTCTTCTTTCCATGATTTCCATAAAGTAGAGCGTTTGAATTTAACGAAAGCCTTTCCATAATCAACGAAAGCCAAATGAGTCGCTAGATTAAATGCCCTACGCTTTTCTATTAGTTGTCAGATGGTAAGAATGATATGTGTATAAGAGCGTCCTTTTCTAAAATCATTTTGTAATTAAAATTTCAGAGAAGTTAACAAGCTTATTATTTAAAGTTTTTGCATATATTTTATAGCATGTGGGTAATAAACTAATACCTCTATAATTGCCACAGTAGCTTCTTTTCCCTTTTTAAATAATGAAATTACTTTCGCTTTTTGCCATTCTTCAGGGACCCTGCATTGCTTACAACATTAACTCAATAGATGGAGGATTCTTAGTATTAACAGCATTTTCATTGATTTATCCGAAAACAAACAGATTTTCTTCGTTGCTACGTACACCATAAAAACTATTTTCTGAACAAGAATAACTGCCGAGAAACTGATGATCTATAACGAAGCGGTTTTAGCAAAATTACAAAAGAAACTTCTGTTTAACAGAGAAAAGGAATGTTTTTCATACACGTAGTTGGGGTCTGTTAAGGAGGTTCTTGATGTGAAGGAACAATAAGGTGAGAAAGCGATCAGCTCCTTACGGAGCTTAAGTGGAAGGCATCATGTTAAAAAAATTAACATCATTTTGCCCCTGAGATTCGATAAACCATTTCAATATTTTTAATATTCACAGGTTTTAGAAATTATAAAGCAGAGCTTCGTCGTCTTGACTTACCTTTCAGGCATTTGCCACCCTCGCAAACAAAAGAGTGTGGGCAGGGATCAGAATTTACGTCACAGTTTTCATTTTCACCTGTAAAAAGGAAGTGATAAGTTTAGAATATATTATAAGAACTAGGATAAAAAACAACATTGCTTCACAAAATAGTAATTTATGTAATGGCGCGAAGCAGGAGATTCGAGTCGACAAAGAGACGAGTGCGGGAATAACCTCGCGCCAGTTTTGCGAGCGCTTTTTTTTAACACGCCGAGAGCGAAACGCAATGCGTCAAGTAAATCAATATATATTAAATGTCAAATAACGAGAAATACCTCACTTGTACAAAAGTAAATAGATTCTAGTCAGTTGTCGTAACACTATTTTTCATAAATATTACACCAAAGACGTCAAGACGAAAGACATTGCAAATCCTTAGCAGATGTTTTCGTACTCTGTAAAAATTTAAGCTGTTTCGCCTAATACGGAAAAACAAGCGGCATGAAAAAAACACCTTTCGCCGCACAGCGTGTTAAAAATTATTACTTTTCCTCACTTATTTCGCAAGAATATAGTCTTGTAATCGTGAGCCGGAAAACGAAAAATTTTTGGCAGAAAACTCATATCACCGAGCTCCGGTAACGAACTAGTGGTGCTACAACATCGCATACTTCCTCCCATTTTCTAAATATATAATTTCCGAAAAATGCAAACAATTCAACGAAAATGAGACCTACCTATTCTTTTAAGCATTCTTTATATATCCACGGGGGAAAATTCAAAAACAAATTTTGAGCGGTGTTTGAGAAAATGCTTTAGCGTTATTTTCAAGAACAACAAGAAGCGAAAAATTCCATTTGTTCAAAAAAATTGTACATGTCCTTTTTTAAAAAGCAAATTTTTTAGAACATATAAAGTTTCAGGCAAAAATCTCCACCTTCAAATTTGTAGATTTGAATTTTTAAGTTTTTGCAATTTTCGAAATTACAGTGAGTTGACCGGAAATGAGATTAGCACTATATTTTTACCGTATTTTGATAGATACAAGGAGGGAATTTACTTGAATTCTTTTTTGTATTTTAATACACTTGCAAAGTTCTATAAAGCAAATATAGACATATAAACAAAAATGTTGAGTTGTGGCGTCATCTTTTCTGCAGTGATACGTCTGTATAGGTTACAGAATTCTATGACAAATCAATGATAATTATTTTGGAATACGAAATAATTGTCTTTGAATCGACATGAATTTGAACCATAATACAAAATTCAAAATTAACTGTTGTGAGATCAAAGGTAACATAGGGGCACACGCGTGACAAAACGCGCGTTTGAAGGAGGATTAAATCTATTTTAAATGTGGGTTCTTTTCTTTTCATTATTAATATAAGAGCTTAATTTCGTCCCATTATTTTTCACTGTTTACCCCTATTTTGAAATAAATGATAGTACGCATTAGTACAGTGTTTCTGTTTCACAACGTTCTCGGAATCACAGCTCAAATGTGCACGACTGGAATCGAATTCACTCGAAGAGCAAGTTCTTTTGACAGGTATAGTTTCGTGAATCTGCATTTTTTTCTTATGTCTGTAGTATGTTTTACGACCTGGTAATTTTTAGAACAATACTTTTCGGCTTTACAATTCCGATTCAGATTTACAATACCTGAGTGCTCAACAGTATATAAAGCTCAAGTGCAACTCGACCAAAACCTTAAGTTATCACGGTCATGAATTATAACACCAAAGCTCACTTAGAGCCAGCCAGCAAACTTGCACTAACCGACATATTCAACGCCTTCTTTTCCCTAGGGCAGACCAGTGGCGGTTCTGGGGGAAAGCGCATGGCCTTCTCAAAAGCCTACTTTTCGTTTGTTACCTTTTTTATGTGGCAAAATTTATTTACATATCTATTTATGATAGAATCGTGTAATTATTGAGACAAATAATATTGTATAGTATCATATATACAATACAATAACACGTATGTTTATTATCTAACAAAATCTAAATTCCCCTCCCAGAATAAGGCCGACTAGTGGCGCTCCTGGTGCAGGCGCAGTGCGAGGACAGTGGACAAGGGGCGTGCCGCTTACCGAGCGTTTTGACGCAGCCGGGGCAGATGTTGTAGACGGAGCGGTTCTCGATCTCGACTTCCCCCGCGGAGCAGGGGGCGGGGGAGATGGCGCACTTGCCCGAGGGCCTCCACGCGTCCCATTCCGCCGCCGCCGCCGCCGCCAGGCACAGCACCACCGCACTCAGCGCCGCGCGCCGCTCGGGGCCCCTCATCGCAACGCACTGGCCGGCGCCCGCGCCCGCGCCGTGAGATAGCGAGCAGATGGGCACTGATAATCGACGCGATAAGGTGAGCGAGACGCGCTTTATTTCGCGGAATCGCCCAAGCAGGAAATTTTCATTTTCATCCAATCGCCAATATCGTTTCCGCGGAACTTCCAACATACATCTGTACGCCACAGCAGCATCGCTGACTGGCAGTTTGGTTCAAGTTCAGGCAGTGGCAGGTTTTTGACACTAGCTACAATCCTAGGTCGAACTCAATCGATTTTTTGGAGGAGAATTCTTGCGGGCGATTCCTCTGAACGAAGGTTTTCCGTGGCTTCTCCAATCAATATCAGGAATTCGCCGGAAACGTTTCCTAACAAACGGGCCACGGACTGCGTCTTCATGCTGCCGTCTCTCCTGCTTTGTGTACTTGTTCTCTCCCCTTTCACACACGCTTCCACTTCGGTGCACTAGACCTGAGGGGAGATTGTCCCCGTTGGGGTGGTGTTTCTCTGGGGGAGATACCTGGAAGATGAAAATACTGTAAACCGGCTCGTAGGCCGCAGGAAGGTCTCACGTCCCAATGGGAGTGGAACTCCGCCACTTCCCGCGTTGTAACATGCACTATTCTCACGGGACTAATAGTCATACTAAGGATAGTTAACACGCCAGGAAACTAAATAAACACTAAACACTAAATAGACACTCACTCTGACATAAGGAGGCACGTAGTCTACCATGATTCAGTTCTGATTAACCAATTCGACATGAATACCTTCACAGTCGGTCGGTCTGGTCAGGTCAGATACAAATAAAGTGAAATAAAATATTGTGAACGACACTTGTCAGTTAAGATATTATTTATGCCGATCAGACGGGCTAAACAGAACAAATTAGTTCTTCGTTAGAGGTGCTGATCGTACCTCCCTGTAGGTTCCGGTGAGAAAATAAAATAAGTATTTACTATATGGGCGAGATATCTGGAGGAGTGAATTCCCATAAGAAAACCACGTAAAACCCAGTTACATTCTATATTAACATCTAATAATATTGTTTGAATTTTGTTTATTTAATAAAACATGATTAATATATAAACTTTGCATATACCTACATCACCAAGATACGATGCTCACGACCTCTGAAAACAGAACAATAATTTAATGGGCTACCGTAAATCAGTTTAGTTTTCTGCGCGAAAATTCACAGAAGAATCTGGAATCATGACTCAATCTTTTCACCAGTGCTCCCAGCAAAAACTCAAAACCTATCGAGATCAGCCCGCAGATGAATTTATATCTCAACTACCAATCAGAGCAGGCGAGAATTATTCTCTAGACTGCGGCTGAATTGGGTCTTCCTCTACCTAGTGTCGAAAATCTGCCACTGTCGGGACTCGATTCGATGGCTTCACATGCAGAGAAGCTACCGTATTAACAGTGGTTGTCCTGAGCCACCAAGTAAATCGTCTCCCATATTATTTCAGTAGATGAACGCATAAAATGACGCATGAAATTATGTAAGTAATGTTTCATTACATACTTTCTATTTCAGTCATTCGAAGGAGGTGCAACCTCGAGTCTGTTGGGGCAACAGCTGCCACTGCCACCAACACAGAAAACATCTCCTGTTCAACAGACCATTCAACATTTCCATTTAAGTCCTCTTTCACCAGAGCACTCACCAGTAGAGACTGCCTCACCTATAGAGAGAGCACTGCACTCACCCCAACCGGGAAAAACATCTGATGAAAGAAGGCCCGACAACGCTGCACATCAAGTCACGTCTGTGCTATAGTTAGTGATGCGAAGATAACGAATGTTTTTAATTTCGAAGATTGAGTATCTTTTAAATGCAGAGATTGGCGTATATTCCAGCAATAGTCTGATAATGTGTCCAATTACCAAAAATATTAAGTTATTATGATTATATCTTATGCATTACGTTCTTAAGGTCAGGTGAATAGCAGGATTTCAATTTTGATACGTATAAAAGGTTTCAATTATATTTTTCGAAACTAGTTTTCCTCTGTGATGTTTTGTCCCAGAAATTGTAAACTCTTTATTTCATTAGTCTTGATGAGTCAGTACTGAACAACGTGAAACATATTTTTAGGGTTTTTGATTTTTTTTCTCACTGTCTACTGCTTAGGCAGTACAGAGATAGTATTGTAATACTGTGGAAAACCAGTGAAATTTCAATAGGAAACCCCTGATTGGCGGGCATATATATATATATATATATATATATATATATATATAATAATATATATATATATATATATATATAATATATATATTCTAACACACCCACCTACCTCGTACAACTTACCACCTTCACGGTAGCCGCATGAACCGTAAGCAGGTTGTCAAGAATTTTGCTCGTGAAGCGAGCTTTAAAAATCTAGGGAGCAGGATCTTCAGGGTGCGAGAAAGGTTTGAACCCTTGACACAATAAAATCACACAGATTGCACACAAACGAGCGTATAATTTACCATAAACTTTTAGTGACATAAGTTTAATGACAAAAACAAGAATATAGAATCACACTTTTACAAAGAATAATCAAAACACAGATAGAAACCTTTACAAACATACTCATGTGAATAACACATAATTTACTTCAAGATTGATGCTCTGACGTAATTACCCTAAACTACACTGGGAATTCCCTTGGAAAATTAATTATATCTAAATTTGTGCTATCCTAATAACATTGCACATGAAAATCAAAAATCAATTTACAATCTCTCGCTTCAAGATATTACATGTAAAGAACAAAATGTGTACAAGTGCACTACTCTAATTTACAATTTAACCGTGTCTGAAACTAGCGAAATAATAAATGTTCCTAAGTAGAATGTTTTTAGGCAGGCAATAGCGCATCAAAACGTCTCCTACTATAATACTGTAATTTGTTACCACCCGTGTCATCAAATTCTTAACACTTTCCTATACTAGTTTTTCCCTGCCGACGTGAACTTGACCTATTTTCTGCGATTCCTAATTGTTACCGTCGTGGACTTCCTAAATTTGCCTTTGATGCTCGTGCGCTGGTCGCTGCAGTGGACGCCGTTCGGTCCCAACCTCTACGTTGTAAGGAGAGACGGGATTCGCCTCTGCCGTCTGTGTTGCCTTCTTGCGTCCTCCTCTTCCGTTCTTCTTCGTTTTCGATCCGTCTTCTTCCTCGTGCGCCCAAGTCCTCGGCCTCTTTCTTCTTCCTCGTCTGCTACCGGCGCCTCTGACTACGCCCACGGTGCGAAAATGTCCCTTGCACTTTACCGAATACTCGTGCAAGTTCCTCGCTCGTTGCTACTTTTACTTTTACAAGCCAGAACTTTTAATGTTTCCTTCACAACGGGTAACATTTACTTCCCGTGTTGTTAATTGAAGAAACACTACTTAATCTGAACTATCTCGCGGACGACTAACTAGAACGTCTGTTCGACGCGAATACTCCTACCTAGTAGTCGTTGCAGTGGCAAACAATATTTAATCTTTTAACGAGGAGTTTGTGACTCGGCGAACGGTGATCAAAGGAGCAGTTGCTTACTCGACGCGTGGTGACAGAAAAAAGAGCTCGCTTGCGGGTTCGCGTATTTTATGGCACGGCTCCTGGGGAAATTTGTGAAGGGGGGGGTTGTTTCCCTCTCTCAACCCTTCACGAAGAAAACATAGCTCGCAAGTTCGCATTCACGTTAGTACGGGCAACGGATACCGGGCCGCGCGTTTAAGTACCTCTGTCTTACGCGTCTGTTATCCTCGCTGCTTCCGTAGTGTTCACACATGAGACGGTGGTGTTATGGGTTGCACAATCCCATAACGCCGCAATATCTAATATATATATATATATATATATATATTATATTATATATATATATATATATAGTAAATTGCTTCCTCCAATACGTCCGGTAGTCAGAATCCATGTTTTGTGAGTCTTTGATGCCCAAAAATCAGTTGACGGCAAAACGCAACTGTCCCTCTGTGAACAGCGCTAGCGGCTAAATCCTTAGTAGGATTTTCATCAAAATTGATATTCCCTTATCTATCTGGCTGATGTCGCGGCCACTGTGGCATACAATTTTTTGACTAAATTTTGACCTCGATAGTGTAAAGAACGCTCAAAAGAATGATGCAGGTCTCATTTTTGTTGTAATTCCTGGTTTTCTGAAAATTGAAATAATTCAATGTTTTTCTGTGTCTTCCTAAAACTACAATTATGAAGATATTTTTCCTTAATTAAATGTGTTCATCAGAAAGATCTTCAAATAAAATCATGTTAAATTTTTCGAAAATATGAGAATATTTTGCGTGAGAGAATCATAAAATTTTAAACAATTATTTTCTGAAAAACGACAAATTTTTCTTTATGATTTTACGTATGTAGCAAAGAACAGTAATAAAAGCGGTGCTGATCCCATTTCGACGCACTCTGTATTTTCGAAAATTTCAAACAAATTGGAAATGGTATATTCGAATTGGAGGCGGCAATAGGATTGTGGTGATTAGTGATCTGTATAGTAGTATACAGATCACTGTTTGAGATAGTTGTCGGTCGAGGAGGCCCTGGCGACTACAGGTCTGGCTTTTGAAACTAAGTTCCTGTGTTATGGTCACGTGGTTCGTGACGCAAACTGGTGCTCTGGAGTAGCCCACCCATACCTTTCCACCATGATCGGTCGTGTTAATCGTACCACGGTGGAATGACCATGATGGTCTTTGCGCCATAAATCGTTCAATGTAGGTAACATTTTTACGAAAGGAAATACATTTAAGGAAGGTAATAAGCCTATATTTAACATAGAGCTAAAAAAAATATTACATCAGTAAGTTTTGATAGCTCATTATGGTATTCAGAAATTGTTAGCTCACTTTGATGTATTCAAGGCAAACTTGTGTGATTATTCTTTATTTTCTATAAGTGCTGCAAATAGTTACATTTTTCTTGTTTGTTTCATTTGTAAAAGTTATAAATGACTAATGTTCCTGGCACAGGTGCTGTGTTTGAATTGGACTACTTGAAGTTTAAACTTCAGTTTTTAGTACAGCAAAAGTTACAATATTGTGTTGACCTAATTATTTACAATAATGCTATAAAGAATGTGCTGTTGAGTTCCTCTAGTTTATTCAGAGCGTTCTTTTTTAACTTGCCGTCTTCCTTTTGTGTTGTGTAATTGTAAGGGTTCAGCTAGTGTACATAACGATGTGAGAAAAATATATCGAAATTATAGACACACTCCAATTTTTTTCATTTAGATATGATTAAATTTGAGATAAATAATTATTCATGTGAAGTACAAGATTTTTCAAATTTGAAGAACAATGTAATCAACTAATGAGATGTTAATTTTTTATTTTACTTTTCATCTTTTAAAAAAATTAGCCAATATTATTATAATAAGATCTTCAGGATCACTATAGATGTTATGGAGGATTTAAGTTCTAATAAGGCTAAATTGCATTGATTGTCTTGTCAAACTAAAATAATATTCTAACGGGCTTTTCAAAATTAAATTAGCTGAATACTATTTAACATCACTACTATACTACATGTGAAACAATTTTCTGCCCAGCAAGTAGATAAGTGTTTCTAAATTAATACTTGATGTTGATTTCAAAGAAATTATCAAATTTCCCTAATACAAAATGCAAGGTCCGCAAAAAGCTGTCTTAAGATAAATCTTTGTTATTAGGTCCAAGAAATGCTTTACTTCCTGGTTGACGTCTACATCATCTTTAAGAACCAAGTTAAGATTATGCCTGGCACAATGGAGAAAATAAGCAAAGGTAAGATTTTTGTAATTCTTTACTGAAGTTCTTCTGTTCTTCATCATTGGCAGCCCCTGACTTCAGCAGTGCACAGGTTGCACTAGCCCAGCTGTGTCCCTGACTCAAAGTGCATTATACAGACCTCTTCCAATTCAAGTCCTCCTAACGCTTATTTCTTTCTGTATTCAGAATTTAACTTGCATATAGCTTAAGGTAGGGATCCCAGAATTAAGAAAGCATGCACAGATTACACTTATCTCCAAAGCTCATCACACACAGTTTGTAACTGTTTTGGACTTATTAAAATTTAAAAAATAAAATAAGGATTTACCTCTGCTTAGCAGACCCACCTTCAGAATCACAGAAACTTGTATGTCAAGTGTTTACTGACTGTAACTGGATGTGAGTTTTGCCTTTCTATGATCAAGTGTGCCAGCATTATAGGTACTTAAGATCACCAGATTTCCCAAATTGCGCTAAATTGCATTGAGTAATTTTCAAAATGTATCTCTAAAAGATCACCTCTTTTCAACCCTCTTGGAAATCTTTACCTCATACTCTTATGATTTTGTTCTTTGTGTAAGGCAAGGGCTTAATATCAATAATTGTCTCTAAGGGACATTCAGGTATCACACATTTCTAAAAATGTTCAATAAACCAAAGTTTGTTAAAAATGTTTCAAATTTTTTCTGGAAACTTTTTCCTGAAATTTCAAGTTGAGAAATGAATTGCTTTTGAATTATGAAGCGTAACTTTCACTTTTATACTAGTCAAATCCATTACATTCTCACCAGCCTTATCCCTTCAAACCCATTAAAACATGTTTGCAAATTGGTATTGAAGATAACTTTGTAACTAATGCAATGTTGTTGCTTTTTATTCAAAAGATCATTTACCATTAATGAAGGACAACTACAAAGACATAGAAAAGTTTGGGTATAAAATGTTTTCATGTTGAAAGACATGCCATTTTTTAAACTATTAAAATATCCTTTGTCGTAATTGTGTCTACTTTCATAAATAAATATTGTTGATATACATTAAATAATAGTTACGTTTTTCTTATGAAACACAACTTAAAATATGTTATAACATACTGATGTTGATAAACACTGGGTTGGAAGGAGAGAAATTAAATATTAGAACTACTAGTACAAATTTTATTATGATATCATAATTTTATATGGCCACTAGACAGTTCTTTAGTTTTTTTCTGCTGTGTTGGTACACCATTAGTTAAATAGTAATACTTCAAATATTGATAAAAGAGGTGAACATAATTTCTCTGTATCCCTTAAATTAATTATTCATTTTGCCACAGACATAATATTGCTTAGGAAAGTCAGAAACCAGTTCCCCAGACATGATCTTTGAGGTGTCCTACAAGGAATGTAACTGGAGAGGGAGGTAGGCAAATACTGGACATTTACGGATTCAAATCAACCCAAGACATATTTTTGATAAACAGGCTAACAATAAATTGACCGCAGTCTTTACAGCAAAATAAAAATGAAATGGCATGAAGTGATGTAGAAAGTTTTCAAACTTTAAGATCATGAAGGATGATGGAAATGTCAGCAAATGTCAGCCTTTGATGCAACATCTCCTGGGCAGCCAAGATCATTTGAAATGACATTAGCAAACAATTTTTTTTTCTCTCATCATTACACAGAAAATAAACAAGCATTTTGGTAAATAGTTTGTGTATGTGTGAAAAAAGTAATCACTAGAACCCCAAAGTTTGCTAATTTTTTTTTTTTTATAATGTCTGGAGTTCGTTTTGATATCTTTTATTTTCCTACTTTAGCATATGATGCCTATTTTTGCATTTTGCTTTTTTGCGTCATGGATTTTCCTTCATTTACTTCTGGCCCTGATCTTGATAAAGTTGGAAACATAACTGCAAGCCTGGACAACACAAAAGCACGGTTGTGTTTTGTCTTTCTACGGTAGCAGAGGCACCTGCTTCAGATAATGTTAAAAACCTAAATGAGAGGGGAGATGATACCAGTCATGGGTTTTGAATGTTTTGATTGATGCTACGTGGTATTGTTCACTCATGAGAAATCCTTTCCTACATTTGAGTATGGTTTCCCATCCCTTTTGAGAACAGAAATCTCTATGTATGTAATGTACCTTTATTGGTGCTGGAGTGAAGAACAAAATTATAATTCAAACATTAAATTAATATGTTTAATAACACAATTTCTTTACAAAAATTACATTTCATAATAATTAATTAAATTAATATCGAAATAAAATAAATAGTTAAAGAACTTTTTCAAATTCGAGAATGAGGCAAAAATTATTTGAGAAAACAATGGCCAAACCAGAATTCGCTTATGGGAAGTGGCTGTGGGTGAAATGTTTAGTCAACTTGCTTTTTAAAAAATTTTTCATAATGTTGAATTTGAGATGATCTCACCACTACATCATGGATGACCCTCAACAGATGACATGTGCATTGTATTTTAGAACAAAGAATGTCAGGCAGGTTTCTCAAAACAATGTTTTATGTAATGTAAATGACCTCAAATGAGTTCTAAATGTTTGCACTTGACAACATTCGCAATTAATTCTTTTGTAGACTTAACTTCTGATAGATTTCCTCAACTAAGTATCTTGGAATTGGCTAGGTACTATGTTCCTTACGGGGCTACATGTTAACCTTTACACTAGACACTGACACAGTTGGGGGCTTCTCAATCTGAGAACAGCAGACTCACAAAGTCTTCTGTGCCAACACACATACATTAAAAGCAAGTGACAAACAACAAAGCCTTCGGCGGGACTCCAACACGTGATCCTTCAGACCGAGGTACTGAATCAGCAGACGCTCTAGCTACCTTGGCCATCCTGATTGACCTATTTCGCCAACATTTATGATATTAATTTGAGAGATTACATTTTTATTTTAAATTATTAAGGAGATTTTATAATTTTATTTTAATCTTAATTTTATTTGTATTCATTATGTATTTTTATATTTTTTTTTATGTTATTTAATAGAACTTTTTGAACTAGAGACCTACTTTCCATGCAAATGCATCTTGAAACTTTCAAACTTTGTAAATTGTTTGGTTTCATTGTGAAATTTTGTATTTCATTTAAAAAATACATACTTTTTCCGTAAATGTTCACATGTTTTTGAAGTATTTGGGAGAAATTCATGCAAAATATATATTTCAATGCTCATTTAATACCGCATATTTAGACTTGTACCTAGAATATTACTTTATAATCATTTTTTTGCATAATGTGTTAATATTAAAATTGATGTGCAATTTATATAAATAGTAAAGATTGGATCTAGAAAGCACACTGTTGTCTTTGTTGCTTGTTATTATACCACACATTTTAACCCTCCAGTACACATGCTAGATTTGTCATCAAAGTACACTTGCTGTTAGCAACAATCGTGAAATGAATTATTAAACCCAAAATATAAGTCACAATGGATAAGGAAGTTATAGGATGTTGTAACTCAAAATCACTTATAACTGACAATGGGAGGGGAAAAGTATCCAGCGCTGACTTTGTCTATTCCGTGCAATGGAGGATAAATATAAATCTTTTAAGTGTGAAGTTTATAATGTCTCCTTCTAAGACTTTTGTGACTAACACTTCACAAGCAATGGATTGGAAGTAGTGATTGCCTGAGAACAAGTGAAAATGTAACATATTGCAACTGCTGTAATAAAGTAGTGAATTGATAGGTTAAAACTATTTCTACCAACTGGTGAAGGTACATTACTTGTATTTAGTGCTCAAGTTCATTGTTGCTGCAGATGGTATATAGTTTGAGATGCTGTAAGTCTGATTTCAATTTTGTACAAAGTACTAGAAGCTCTACTGTGTCTGTAAAACAAACATTAAAAAAAAAAAAAATGCATTATGTCAACAAGAATAAATAGTTGGTAAAATTTGCAAGCATACACATACTGACTGTGATCATGTAAGGAATTTCAAAGAGCATTTAAAACAAAACAGTGAAGCAAGACTTGATATTAAATAAAATTTAGTAAAATTGCCAATACCAATATAGAAATTAGAAACAGCAGTTGTACCTCTAGTGGAGTCATTAATAATTGTTGAAGACATGTGTTGGAAATAGTATTGGTAAATGTGATGTGACTGCTAAGAATAATTTACATGTAGTGTCCTGATTTGAGATTTATTGAAAATGTGTTTAAAAATCAGAAAATGAACAAAATGACCTCACGTTGATGCAGATTTCATCTTTGAAGAATGCTCCAATTACATCTTGAGACATAATTTTTCTGCATTCAAAAACATCTTTTCTGACAAAAGAATGAATTTGACAGAGGACAAGTTACAAAAATTGGAAACCGTTCACTCCAACAAAACACAATAAAATATAAAAAAAGTTAGTAAACAAAAATTTGATTGTGCATGTTGTGTTCTTTTTTTCTCTGCATGGTGCATATTTGGCCATTTGATAGTGATTTGCTTGAATATTTTGGCATTGATAGGGAAAGAACATCTTGTCACTACATTAAACCATTCTAGATTTTTGTTGTAGTACAGAAGTGGTGTGAGAATAAATAGAAAAGTCATGGTATTGTTAACAATTACATTTTATGTTGCGATAAATGTTATTATAAAAATATTTGAAACAGACTACATCTATTTCATATGCAAATTTATTCCACTTTCTTCATTACAAGTATATTACTAATTTCTTTAATTCTGATCAACATTTTTATTCTAAGAGGTGTGTTAAAAATTCATAAAATACAGTAGCTGATCTTTTAACGCATTTACTGATTACCACTTTTATAAAAATAAAAAAATAAAATTTTACATTTCCTGGCTCCTGCTGTCTTTTTAATGAGGAGAATATATGTGCTTCTTCAGCTCTTTTTTCTTCAGACACTTCATGTTATGACATATTACTTGTGAGTTAATGTGGATAATATTTCAATTCTTTATTTAATATCTCCTTTAAGGAAACTTAAGGCTACTTAAGCAGCTACTTAAAAAAGCATGTTAATCCATGAAAAATGGAACAGAAATTGTATCACTCATATCATCACTTATCAAGATTCTTAAAAAACAAAATGTCCTTTAATTCAACATATCCATTCCACCCCGCATATATCGTAGAAGTCTGTGCCAAGAATTAAAAAGTAGGGTCAATTAGTAATCGGTAGTCCATTGAACATGAATGATTGCAAATGTGATTGTAATAAACGTAAACCAATTCAGAAGTTGAATAAATCATGAGAAAAGTGAAGCTCAAAAAATATATTGCAAATAACAAGCAATAAAATCCCAAAAATATCATAATAATCATTTATATAAGTACCACGTTACATTTATGACAGAAAACCATCAATAATGTAATAATGTGTAAGAACTTTGAGTACATGTTGGATGAACAGCTATCATTTGTTGACTAATAAAAAATGCTCTGAAAAATATTGATTATTATTTATGTCACTAATACTTTAAATTGTATGTCTAATTTATGCAAATGTCCATGACAAAGACTTTGTATGGACTTGTATTCCTTCACTCTTTCAAATAAAGGCTTCGTTGTAAAAAACAAGCAAACAAGTTTTTCATTTGAGAATATTCATTCCACTAAAATAAAATAATTTGCTTTGTAAAAACAACTTATTGCATTACAATAATAGTTTTGGTGTCGATGTTGCTTTAGTATTTAGCCTTTCATGTGTGTCATGTTGCTATGTAATTGTGTTCATACTAACATAAACGAGTACATATGAGTTTACAACACTAATACGTATGAGTTTGCAAAGACATAAAATTTTCAGTAATTGTTACATTTAGAAAGTGTTAATCATTTATATCTATAACTACATTATTTTCATTTCAAATATTAATTGTGATATTCTTAAATGGCAGAAGATGCTGATAAAATAATGAAACATTTAAAGATGTAAAGAATGCTGCAACTTTTATAAATTCTGACCAAAAGAGAATAGATAAAACTGCAAAGATTTGTGGTGATGGAGACTTTTTTCCATGACATCTATGGGATGGAGATGGGGCTTTGGGACCATGGTTATTAAAAAATAAATTAAAAAATATACAAAATGTTAAAGCATGTTCTTAAATCTAAAAAAAGACAAAATAATTATTTAAATCTGCAAATCTCCCATAAGAGTCCTTAACCTTTGAGCAGCATAAGAGGTGTTGTAAATTAAGGAAGTATGGACTGAATGGGCAGTTGCCCTGAGTGGCACTCTTTCAGGGCCAGCAAACTTTTCACATTAAAATATTTTTTAACGAACTGGTTTGAATTATGAACACCATTTTAATAATTGCAGTGTTTAAGTTTTATATCAATATAAACCCTTAACTCATTTTTGGACTGGTATCAATCTTCTACAAAGGCTGTTTGTGTCCAATAAAGAAGTGTGTGACTTAATAGTCAGGCAAAATAACTTGTCCATGCTTTCTTTCATATCTTTTCTTAATATACTGAAGCTGCTAAAACCAAATTCGAACATCATTTGTTCATTATCATTGGATACTATTTCCACTGATTATTGCAAAAAATAAACTTTTTTATCATGACTAATATTTATTGAAATAAGGAATATTTTTAACATGAGTTAACTAAATTATTACCTAAAATCAAAATTAAAAGTAAAACACTATACTTGGGAAGTATAGTGTTTCAGCCAACACAACTATCAGTCATGGTGTCGACAAATTTCATGAAATATCCATCTTCATCCACGCAGTATATCTTTCCATCTTCGTCTCGATAAGTCTCGTAGTTGCCATTGGAGCTACATCTCAGAAGTGTATTGCCCAAGAGCACTGTATCACGGGCGCAATCTGTAAACGAGATGCACAGCATTTGGAGTAACACTAGTCACTCAAGGAGAAGTGACCTGCAGCAGCAAAAAAAAGTTCCTGAACAAAACCACCCAAAATGGTTTTCTTGAAAGTAGCACTCACACTGCCCCAAAATTACAAACACAATAATCTCACATAGCAGTGTAATAAGTTAATATTTTGGCAAAAACAGTCTTCACGAATTCTACAACATCATAGCATAGAATATTTATACAACACAAGTTATTTACATATCTAATAAATAAGAATCCCTGTTTGTTCGTATTTTATGTTCTACCGTACCGTTCATCCGATTGCAATAAAACTTTGTCAACTTATTGCTTGCATTTGTGTCGCTCATAGACGCGCACATCGACGCGCGTTGATGATTTTATGCGTTGATGTTGACTAAGCAACCCACCCCACCGTCATGTATTAAACGCGTCTTGGCTGCATATTCTGCCCCTGCAACTGAAATGTCGACCGGAATTATTAATTGAACGTTATCTCGGGCAAGTAAATAAAATTTCTCCAAGGCAGTGCCCTAGCGAATATATCCCCTAACTTGAGGGAGAACGTTTTTATAGGGTACTTGACAACAATAGAACAAACCCGTGTCAACCATGCCAGCCCAAACAAACCAAGAGGAGGAGGAGAATTTGTTTTGAAATCGTGGAACAACAATAAATAATTAATTCTTCTAAAATAATAAATTTAATTAGAATTAAGAGTTTTGTTAGTGATAATATAATAATAATTTGTAATAATAACAATTTTTTAAAAATGTTTCGTTCAAAAATAACGACCGTAGTTTTAGTGTTAATGATATTCAAAATAATAATACTATTTTTCCTTTTCGTACTGATATATGCTGTAGTGCTTGTCCAAATGCGTTCTGGTTAAAAATCACAAGTGAAATTCATTTGTCTTGGGTACCATTAAAACCTCTTGCTGATGAGGTGCTCTTGGAAGCCATGGAGCTTAAGTTATTGTTGAACATCTGCGAAAACACCGTCGGTGGTTGAGAACGAAGGAACGATGACCCGAGGTTCTTGTGTTCATGGCCCTTTCCATTTCGCAAACGGCGTTTTAGAAGTTTCACCTTCACAAAACCTCAGTTTTAGATATTCCTCTTCTTAAAAGGAAAATAAAAAATACTAATTGAGTTCCACTTTTCTTGTGCATATACGTTCAAGATATAACTATCGAAGACTGACTGAAGATATATCAGTACCATGCATAAATAATGTGTAAGCCCAGTTTTGCAAATTCCTAAGTTTTCTACTTTACAGTCTGCGACTTACGCTTGCACATAGGGATGCAAGCCTAATTCCATGGCCCCCTTGAACATTTTGAAATGGCTCTGTACATAATGTCGATGCTCTGCGACGTTGGTTTGCGACGAATCGAATAAGTGTTTTAGATTGTTTGTAATGAAATGTATAAGAGGTTGTTTTATTATTGCAACTTAAATGTTACAAATGTACCATGTTCGTAACTTCAAATGCATTATTTCGCTCCCAATAGTGAAGGATACGAATTTGGTAGAATGTATCGAATACGTCGTTACTCTACGTTACAGAAAAATGATTTTAGACTATTTAATTCTTTCTCCTCCCCAGAAGAATGTATAAAAGTCTAACAACTTTTAAAAACCTCAAAAATTGATACCTTAATATAAAGACCCTCCTTTACCTACATCTCATCTAGAATAATCCTTCAAACAAGTTATTAATATCAAAGTCTTTTGAAATGTAAATAAATATGTGTATCCATTCCAATGATGTAAGTACCAAAATATGAATACTTCCTTCATGCTAGTGTGAATGGCATGTAATTGTGTAAAAGAATAACTGTAAAAAATGTATATTACTGTGTAAATTCTAAATTGATACTCGTGGTCGCTTATGACCCTGTTGTTGAAAAGCTCCCTTAAATAAACAAATTTTTAAAAAAAGGATTCATTTAACAAGCCTTTTTACATAAAACTATTTAATATGCCAAATTATTGTGGAAATATGACGTTAATTAGTATTTAGGCGCACTTTTTAGTTTTCCACTAAAGCGGCCTATAATTTTACAAAGATTGAAGTGCAAGTTAAAATTAAAAAGCTTAAGATGTTAAGTAAAGAATATTTTAAAATACTTTTACTAATTAATTGGATGCTTGTGAACAAACTTAAATGTGGTAAATACTAAAGAATTGATTTTAAATCGATCTAAAAATATGTAGTGGAATATATTCAATTAACTCTGTATTTTATTTTATTTTTGAAAAGTGAACATTTTTCTATTTGTTAGTTTTACATGGGGCTAATGATATTTTAACTACTTACTACAGTTCATGCCGTTGTTCTCAGTCGCAGGTTGCTGGAAACCTAAGATTTGTTGTTTATCTTTCCAGGCGCAGAAACGTCTGTAACATTTATAGGAAATGTTATTGGGCTGTTGCTTTGTATAGTATATATTGAAGCTCTTAATCACTGGATATCAAAACTATTTTTTTATTGCCAATATTTCCACACACTTTAGAACAGATTTTGCACACATGTAGTTTTTCTTAGATATTTAGCCTTTTCTGTTTTCAATGTAAAACTGTCATTTCGGAAATGCAGTTGTACACCAACTTCTAACACGTAAAGACAGCCATCATATTGACAATTTATTTTCTTCTTTCAGTGCATTTTCAAAGAGATATAGCCCGTTAAAATTATGTTAAACAATTTTGTAGGGAGTCGCGTTGTAAGAAATAAAGCATTAAATGCTATTCGCTGTGAAAGAAAATGTTTCACATCGTTTTTATACTTGTTTAGAAAGTCAAACAAGTGAAAAAAGTAGAATTATCGAAAGTAGGATTTCAAATAAAACAATCAGAGCCAACAAAAACCAAATTTTTTTACACGTATAATGATTTAAAGATAACACATACCATACAAGAAGAATCTTGATATAAATTTATGTTCTTGTTGCGATCTTGACAATTTATAAGATGCACGAATATCCTTGCTTCATGGCGAAGAAGAATGATCGTTTCTTTAGGAACCGAGTACTTCCTGAGCCCAGATATATTTCAAGAGTTTTTCAGTTTGTCTATAGTTTTGGATGTGACTCATATTTGGTGCCTTCTATACATAGCACAATTATTCCAAATAACATGTGTAGATATGTCCAATTTTATGTAAAAAACAATGTTCTATTCATTAAACTGTGATTAAAAGACACGCAACTTCTTTAGCTAACTATGAAGAAGCCACTTACTCCCTGCACTTTGGTTGCCATCAGTTTCCTGTTGCGAGTGCAGTCACTATTTTTCACAAAGAACTTAACTTGAGCTGTTTATGAAACATATAAACCGATATTCTTTCGTGATAAACCCTTTCGCATACTATATTACCAGGATTATTGAAGAGCTTTAGTTTTGTATATCAAATGTGAAGACGTCACGAGAAAATTGGGCGGTACAAAGTGTTTCTGAATAAAATTTCACAGCCGCAGAGGATATGTCGAGGGGGTCAAAGGATGTGTCAGTTTTCATTGATGGGCCTAGGGTCAAAGCGGCCGATGCTTTGCCATAACCTGTACCAAAACACGGGAACGTGCCTCTTCGATGTTAGCGTACAAACGTTTGCAGAACATTAACAGTAAAGTAGTGTAATGCAGAACATTAACAGTAAAGTAGGATTCACTAAAGAGCGTCAAATATTAGAAGGGCTAATAAACGCGGGAAAATAAATGTTTTAGCGATCATTGTTTACGAGACGTTTTGGTATCTGCGAAGATATTTTACAAACATTAGGCTATGGCGTGCTGACAGGAAGGGCCAGAGGGACTGTGGACCCTGGTCACTTTCAAAGAGGCCCCGTTGCCGTACGCGATAAATATTTTATTTCTGGCAATAGTTTGAATCCATGATTTTCTCTTTTGTACCTGACAATTAGACCCTTTTTACTATTGTTATTTGAGGCCTCCTTAAAAGTAGTTAATGTTATTATCGACCGCTAATATTTTGTGCACAAGAAACACACTTTAGAAATATAATAGACAGAAAATTATTAATCTCAATAATTTGTTTGCAACATTTTAATGTATTTAGTCGAAAGCAGTAAATTAGGGCATTTGTTTTACATTTGAGGAAAGCATTTGGGGATCTGCAAGCCTGCGAATAATTCAACATAAAACAATTTGATTTTATCAATTGCAATCGTTTAAATTATTACTTAATTTTTATTGAAGTGTATTTTATTTATTTACTTGTAAAATGCATGCAAATATAAAAAAAAAGTTCAGTGTAAAGGGGGACCCAGAAATATTGTTGCCCCCCTCCGGTTGCTTTAAATTGCTCACGCCTATGATTATAACGAGCGTTGGGAGCTACTTACTGCCCAGAGTCTCGCAGCTGCACGGGGGCGAAGGAGCCGTCCAGATCGCAGTTGACGTAGGGCAGGCCGTAAGCGAGGGTGCCGCGCGCCTCCATCACCTCTATGATACGCGCGCGCGCCTCCATCTGGCTGTCGCAGCGCCTCCCGTAGCCCTCGCCCACCGCCTCCGCCCTGTCTGCCGCCCACGCACCCCGTCAGCGCACGCAGCGCTCAACCTCCTCTCATCGGCACCAGCATTTACGCACAGCTCAAAATTATTTTGTATTCATTTGTACTTAAATATTGAAGTACATATGTTTGAAGAAAATACGGCTGAAATTCAGTTCGGGATACGATTCGTTCACGCGCGCGGACGCGTAAGATTCGTTCACGTGCGAGAATATATGAAGGAAAACAACTTGTGAGGGAAAACAAAAGGCAAGAAATGGAAGATTTTCTGAAAAACATTAAGAAAATATACGCTCCAAATTATTTTTAAGGTGTTCGCACAATTATGCTTTTGGACAGACTCAATGATGTTTTATGTTAACGCAAGGTGCGAAGGCTCGAGCCTCGTTCTCGACTTGGAAGTTCGTAAAGAAGCGTCACTTTTCGCGGGAAAGTGCGTAGGCCGCGCACTGTGGCGGCGCCGCGAATGACTCATTCTTAGAATCGACGGCGCGCGTGAACGAATCGTATCACACTGCATTTTTTCCAAAAATACGACCGTGATTTCAATATATTTTGGCTGAAACGAATTTATCATTATTCTTTCTTGTTGAAAATCAAATTGAATTTTTTTTATTTATTCGTTCAACAAAATGGCAAATTTCTATTCTTCAATATGATTCTATATTTCAAACGTGGGGGATTGCCTTCTCAAGAAATCGACAACCACACTATTCCATATGAGTGTTTTGTAAATCACACACTGGTTAAATATCGGCATTTCGCTTTTAACGAGTCCTCAATTAGCGCGTAACAATGGCAGCGTGTGCTGTCTGGACACCGAGAAGTGAGCTGACAAGGGTATGGCAGGACCATAGAGTGGAGGTTTGGGATGTGTCAACGCATTGTGTAGGGAAACAAATGTATCAGATATCCGATCTCAATTTCTCCTAAACGGGTCAGATTAGCAATTTGTCATCGAATACCTGAATTGTTTGTATCCCAAAACTCAGGATCGGATTCATCAACAAGCAAACTTGCTTAATGGCCTCATGCATGGGGGGGGGGCGTCCCGAAAACAAACATGAGTAATTATTTCAAAAAGGTAATAAAATATATTTGTATCTGCAAAATAATTGATAATGAGATAATTTACTATACCAAAAAGTTTGTACTCCAAAACTATATTACTAACATACTACGTAGTATAATGAAAGTAAAAATATTGCGATACAGAAAAAACGATTTTCCGATCATAAAACTTGTTTTGTGGGCCCCAATAACAAAAAAAGATAATTCTTTGTCTTACATGTAGTACATAACTTTCTCTAAGACGATATCTAGTCAAAAGTCACGTTTTGTGGGTCCTTAATACCGATAAAGTAGTTTGCAGCAAAACGTATGTCTGTCTGTCCACCTGTCTGTATTTGCCCGTGTGTGGTCAACGCATATTTCAGGTGCAAACTACGCGAAAACTACTCTTTTTTTAAAAAAAAATTGTAGATGACTTTTTTAAATTGCTGAGATTTTACAACAGACTCTATCTGAGGAAAAAATTTCTGTCTTCAATTTTGTAGTTTTGAAAATTTCGAAAAAAGGGAGAGAGAGAGCCGAAAGTAGGGCTAGCAACATATTTTTAATGGTGGGGTTTTTGTGAACAAAATGTTATTTTTTGAAATTGCTTATATTTGCTCTAAATTATTCCAAAACTACTCATAGCTTCCAAAAATTGATTATGAACTTATTTAAAGATCCGTCTTTCATAAACAGATTTTAATAAGGAAAAAATCTCTATCTTCAACATTACAATTGTAGAAACACACGCAGAAAAAACTTTATAATTACAATTTTTTTTAAATCGGAGATTTCAACGAATATGAGAACTGCACCGTTCTTTTAAGCATTCTTTACGCTGTCCGAGGACAAAGTCTGTTCAAAAAATGTCTTCCCATTTTTGAGAAAAGTTTGATGTTTTTGAGGTTTTATGTAAAGTACCCTCAAAAATCAAAATACACTTTTGAAACTGCCAAAGCCTCGAGAATCGTTCAGATCGATGGGAGAATATGAATTTTGGAGAAAATTGACTGAGCGGTTTAGACGGACGGACTGACCAGAGGCAGACGGGCGTACAAGCAGACGTTTTGCCATCAATCGATTTTTCAGTATCAAGGACTCATAAAACAGTGATTCTGGCTACACCGTGTTAGAGAAAGTAATTTACTGTTTATAGCAATAGGATTTATCCACTACTTCATTACCACGGCCCGGCAATAAGAGTTCTGCCGAAAATTCACCGTTTTCCTACGCGCGGTTACATAACTCTGTTTTTACGAAGTACATGTGTAGGGGCGAGGGAGCGAAAATCGCTGGAGGGTACCGCGGTGCCGCGTCGTACTCACAGCAGACGAGCTGTCGGGCGGCGCGCGCAGGCGCCACGCGGCCCTGGGGCGCGCCCGTCTTGGCGTCGGCGCACCAGCACACGCCCCGCGCGCACTGCAGCTCCTCGAAGGAGCCGTCGGGGGCGCAGCGCGGGGCCTCGTGCGCGCCCCTGCCCTCCTGCGTCAGCCGCCACGCGCGCACGCTGCACGCTGCGCACGCGCCCACGCGCCAAATGAGCAGCCACGACCAAACACGGGCACTCCACTCCAGCCGCACTCCGCATAAAGGAGTTCCCTCTTTGTTCAATTTGGGTATGCGCTCTTTACTCAATTTGAATTGCATGACCGGGAGAGATGGCTCAGGGCATCAACTGATGTCACTCTGACCGGGAGGACCTAGCTTCGAGTCCCGACGGTGGCAGGATTTTCGTCACTAGCTTGTCAGCTGTCAGTCCGTCACTGTCTGGAGGAGAATTCTACCGGCCAGATGCTCCGATCGGTAGTTTTCCGTGGTTTCTCTGATCAACTCCAGGCGAATGCCGGAGCAGTACTCTAACAAACGGGCAACGGATCGCGCGCGATCTTTCCTTCCTGTTCCTTGTCATATCCTCACCCTTACACACACTTATGCACTACACCACCACACATGCCGGAAGACCAGACGCGGTGGGAGATAGCAGACCCGATCCCGGCGCCGGATCTCACCATACAGCGAGGGAAGTCCACCGCTACCTCCCGAACAAAAACAGATGGGACTAATGACCTCAGGGGTGAACGCACATGGAATCACTAATCAATCAATAAATGAATTGAATAATGATTGATGATTCGTGTTTTCGGGTATCTCCCCAGACTGGACAAGCTTTACTCTCTCCCCACAAGTGCAGTAATGTAGTCCGTGTAAGCGAAGTAAGAGAGAGAACTAGGAAGGGAAAAGAAAGGACGTGCGCGGTCCGTGAACGGTTAATTAGGGTACTGCTTAGGCATTCGCCTGATGTTGATAGGAGAATCCACATATCGGACCAGCCGACCACTAGAACTCTCCTACAGACGGGTGACTTCGACCTCCCATCTAGCTCGCGTCAAAAAATCCTGTCACCCTCAGAACTCTAAGGCATCCCGGCATGCAGTAGCAGCCTGTCATCAGTTGATGCCCTAAGGCGGAGTCATCTTGAAGGAACCATGCATGATTTACATGCCATTCATTTTACAATACTCCACAACATTGTCTACTATACCATCGTGTACTCGTGTTTAAATGTTTGATCGGAATACGACACTTGTCTATATTGTTTTTAAATTCAAGGTGTTTTGTTATGCACTTTTGCTGAGAAGTAAGAGTCCTCAAAATTTTCGTTCTTGTTCACTTTTTACGCATTATGTTTATTATTTTGAGCAATCTCGCGAAGGTTGTGTCTGGCTCGTTAGGGTATCGCCTGATTTATTGTGGAGAAATGACGGAAAACACGATCAGAACAGAACAATCGACCACTAGAATTATTCTCCAGACAGTAGTTGAATGTGACCCAGTTAAATAGCTAGTGTTGAAACTTCTCACGGACCATCGTGACTCGTCCTTAGGACCTTTCCGTCAACGATGATGTTGATGACAATGATTTTGCCGCTGAGCTAATGTGTAGTAGAAAAGAGACACGTCTGCCTACAATACCAGGGGAGATGGCTCAGGGCAACATTGATGTCAATGCAGTGCTTCTGACCCGGGAGGCCTTACATTCGAGTCCCGACGGTGGCAGGGTTTTCGACACAAGCTAGATAGCTAGATAACTAGAATGAGTTCAGCCGCTGTCTGAAGGAGAATTTTAGAGGCCGACTGCTCTGATCGGTAGTTTTCCGTGGTTTCTCCGCTCAACTCCAGGCGAATGCTGGAGCAGTACCATAACAAACGGGACACGGACACGTATGATCTTTCCTTCCTCTTCCTTGTCCTATCTTTACACCAACCTGCACTACACTACCACACACGCCAGGAAATCGATTGGGAGCTTAGACCTTTTTCTGACTGGGGCGGTGTCCCGCTGGTGGGATATACCTGGTTGGGAAAAACTCCTCTAGCCGACGGTAGGTCGGCGCCAGATCTCGGAAGACCACCGCCCCCAACGGAAAACATGCTAAAGTTAGGTGAATAATGGCCTTAGCAGTTGACGTGCCCGGAATCACTAACACTCAACCAACCAATCAATTAATCAATCAATCAATCAACCAACCAATCAATCAATGCGCCTCCCCTTTGGCCCGAGCGTGGCGCGCGTGTCTCACCGCAGTCCATGTCGTGTGAGGCCTCCCAGGCGCGCTGGCCGTCGAGGCGCTGGCCCGTGGGCGCCCAGCAGAAGCAGCGGCCGTCGCCCGGCCGCCCCTTGCACTGCACGGGCCGGAAGAAGCCCTGGCGGTCGCACGCGGGCGCCCACAGCGCGTGGCCCGGCTCCTCGGCGCACGGCCCTGCGCGCACCCGCCCCCCACCTCAGCACCGCCGCCGCCGACCGCTCGCCGGCGAGTTATAAATACAAGTCAATAGAAACAAACCCTCTGCAGACACTTTCTCATTAAGGCCGTTGAGTGCACCAACCACCTTAACATTAAATAATGGGACTATTCCTTAGCTCTCCCCAAGTAAACCTACCAACTATTTACAAATAACATGAATTGGAATTTGCGCATAGGCACCAATATAATACAAGGTAAAAACACTTCAATTAAACTCACTAATTAATAGGACCTAAAACCTCCCATATAACAATACAATATTATTATATGAAACAATATTAAGGCCGATAATACTCTCAGTTCATGGTCACATGGTCCAAAACGAAGTAATGCTTCAAAAACAAACCTCGACGGAAAGAAAAAGGATCAGCGTATCGTTTCTAATCACTGGAGGTCTATCCGCTGCCACTGAAATTGCCTTCGAAGCAGCCGTCGTTATCTAAGGTTGCGGTATTGCCAGAGTATATTATTGAATCTATCGATGTCCACGACGTAACTTCATCTGGTGTTAATGTGTGGCTTGCTTCTTTTTAGTGACAATAAATCAATTTAAAAATTGTTGGCTTAAACTAAAATTTCTCGTAGACACATTCATTCTTTGATACCCCTCCCTAAAATTTGACTTATCAGGGACACCCAAGAATAATTTTTCCATATATGGGTTAGAATATCGACTATATATATTCTTCCAGGATCGATTGGTTTCGAAACACAATTTGAAAGGAAGGATATTAAAATATTACAATTACTTTTTCGTGTTCTTAGTATAGATGTGTTTATGTAATACTGCCAAATATTAAACTTAAGATTTTGACTTTTGGAAGCCTATTAGCTTCATCGGCGCATGAAGAAACATAAGTGTGTCATAGAAAGTGCAGAAACCAGAAGGGACATGAAGGGTAAAGCAAGCAGTTTTCGTCAATGAAGCCTGGGATTAATAAATCAGGCATGTCCTCTTTGAGACCTACATATTAATGCACACTTTGCATACTTTGCAAACAAATGTACACAACTAATTTGGATGATCATCATAGCATCGAATTTTACTTTCGCTGAGCGTTAAATATTACTTTTACAGAGCGTTAAATTTTCCAACTTACCTTTCTTGCATACCCCGTCCACACAAGAAGTTAATTCTGGGCAAGGGTTTCCCGTTTCTGTACAGTTGTCACCTTCATCTGCAAGCAAACACAGAATGGTTGAGTTTGGGCTTAAATTCATAGCTGGTCAGTTTGTTAGACAGGAAAGATATTTTAACAGTAACACCCCAAAATATCGATTTAACGTATTTTTGAGATTAAAGAACAAAAAAATATTTTTTTCATTTTCACAAATCCCAAAAATTCGATTGTTGAGTAATAGAAGAT
>BOPP01000005.1:3303868-3326468 GCA_017312745.1 Gryllus bimaculatus | reverse complement strand
TCTGAAGATGAAAATTTACTCATTTCCCATGAAATTCTTTAAAATGATGAAAAAAAATTAAAAATTAATTAAAATATAAAAAAAAATTTTTTAAAAAAAAAAAAATAAAAAAGATTACAAAAAAAATAAAATATAAATTAAAAAAATTAAACAACACCCTCCGTTTCGGAATTTAAACCATAACAACAAAAAATAACCCGTTATCATTGCATCCTCTAAGTTCGTACAAGCACAATTGATCTTAATTATGATACAATACCGGTTTCTGTTATTACAATGTATGTTTATAAGTTTCAAGAAAAACAAAGGTTTGAAATAAAATTAACTTCTTCCAAAATATTTAACGAATGAATTTTTCATACACTTTTCACAAATAAGTGTGTAACCAAAGGATTAAACTCTATTGAGTTTTCACCAAATTCACTGTATAATCAATGTCAGTCATCAATACGTTATTGTTGATTAATATAAGGAGATAATACAATAATAAAGATAAAAATGCCATTAATTTCCAGTTAAATGAACTGTGTGTGAGCTCAAGTGGTAGGTTACTGCCCCCCTTGCCATTTTTAAAAAAACACTTACCGAATTTCGTATTTTCATATAACAATTATTATTACTATTACATCCTAAATAATTTGAAACACATGCAAACACATTTTCGCTTATTACCATCATTTTTACAAACAACAATCACACAGGGTTGTGACAAAATTATACAACTTACACAATAATACACTTCTAAGTACTAAATTGTGAAGTTTTCCTTTTCTCGAAATACAATGTTACTTCCTTCAATGTCTTTGAGTAACCAAGTAAAACAAATAAAGAATAAAATGATTTTAAGGACAATTTTTCAAGAAGATTGTCCCATCTATTATCAAAACAAATTATTCACTAAAATGTTATAGTCGAAGAATTAAATTGATAATATTCTTATCTTTCGAATATGCAAACTCACAATAAAAATATATTACTATTAATTGCATTTTCACATTACTAGAACGAATAGAAACTTTTAGAAATATTTCAGTTGATTTTCACTCTATCTTACAAGCTACATGAATGTAAGAAATCTAGTATTGGAGTGTCCAAACGAGGTGGTGAAACAACGTTGTATCCGCCAAAGCTTATCCATCTGTGTTTTAAATCGTTTTTGCTGAAGATAACATCAATGTAATTAAACTGTATGTAAAAAATTTTAGAATGTATCCTGTAAATGTAGAGTAGAATGCAATGCCGAAAAATATTGGGGCCTGAAATGGGAGTTCTTTGAGAAGTTCCGTGCACTGTGGTATAATGTACAGCCAGCATTTCAAGCACACCAGTGTGTTTGTCTCAGAGCCGAAAAGAAGAAGTCGTTAAGAATGTGCAACTCTTAGGCATTGCACCATTACATATTATGCGTTATAAAACAAAAGGGGATCGTGTTTGCCACAAAACATTGAGATATACTTTGAAAGCTCGCAAAGACTGCGAATACTAGTTGAAAAACTGAAAATAAAGTCATAATAGATAAACGAGGGATCCATAAGAATCGACCGTATTCCACAACAGAGCTAGTAAGAAAAAATGTATGGGAACAAACATAATGCATCATTTCCCAGTCAGGAGAGCTATTCCCGACACAAGGTAAACCAGGAATGCTTATCTACAGATCTGAATATCACAATCATGTATTCAAAAAAGAGAGTCAATAAGGTCTCTAGCATTTTCAAGTTTTCCTGCCGATTTATAATTTCCAAAAGTACTACAATAGGATAACAACGTTGTATGTGTTCTGGATATGTAACGTTGTTCCACGGAGTTTAGATTGACTCTTCAAAAGTCGTAGAACATTCTCTTTAGAGTATTTTTCTTTCTACACATTTATTATAATACCTAGAAGTGTCAGAAGAGCATATAGCACAGATAGCAGTAAAAGTTTAAGAGGTAATCTCGACTCTAAAATTTAGAGTATGTCGTTTACAACGTTTTTCCAGCCGACAATTTTTGAGTTCCTGAGTCAAACGATAACTGGAAACGCATTATATCCCTATTATAGCACTTCAAGTAAGTGCATAAACGACTCATATGAATCTACTCTCGACGATTTAATCAAAGATAGAATATTGTAATTTTGAACAAGGGTCGAGGCAACTCACTATGCTATCATTTGCCGGTAGTGACACCGAAGAAATGTCTGTTCTAGTTGTCTGTTGAAATATGCTCTTTCTAGTGTGTTAAATTGGATTGCCTTCTTAACTTGATTTCTTGAACAAGAAATCTGTTCACTGGAGGCGCAAAGCAACTCAATTAAGCTCGATATTAAATAAACCATTCTTGAACATATTGATTTATTGATTGATTTAGTGCTTTCGGGTGCTTACACGTATACGACCACTATACCCGTAAATGTAGTTCATACTATAACTCAGGAGGAGATTGTTTTTTGCTCCGCTCGAATGTGAGATCTGCAGGTTTGCTTGCGGGGTCTCCCCCCCCCTCCAGCCAGGGCAAGCTCCAAGTTCGCGATTATTGGTCTTCCGACACTTGTGGTAGTGAGGGCAAGTAAATGTACCAAGTTGTCTGCAAGGGGAGAGAAGGAGGCACGGTTTAGGAAGTACAAATCCTTGGCCTGTTTTGTAAGGTACTGCTCTAGCATTTGTCTGGTATTAATCAGAAAAAAACACGGAAACTCTCGAACAGACTACTAGCGCGTGTCAGCTAGGTCGAATTCAGTCGCTGGCTGGAGGAGAATTCTAGCGGCCGGCTGCTGATCGATAGTTTTCCGTGGTTTCTCCTATCAACACGAGTCGAATGTTGGAGCAGTACCCTAACAAACGGGCCACGGACCGCGCGCGATCTTTCCTTCCTCTTACTTGTCCTATCTTGACTGCTTACTTACTCACACACACACACACACACACACACACACACACTTTCATGCATTACACTAGCACGCATGCCAGGAGACCGGTAGGAAGTTCAGAGCTTGTCCCGCCCCGCTGGTGGGACATATCCGGTTGGGAATAACCGCGCTAGCCGACGGGAGGTCGGCGCCGAACCTCGCAATACAGCGGAGGAAAGATCAGCACCATCTTCCGAGAAAAACATACGGGACTAATAACCCAGTTAGTTGACGTGTCCGGAATAAACCCCAAATAAAACAATCAATCAATCGACCATATTAGTCGACGTTGACAATTTCTCCTCCAGTCTATTTCTGAAATCGATCCATTCTATGTAGCTGGAGTCGAACATTCACCACCGCCGAGTCTTAGTACCTACAATCTTCCGATCAGCGAGAATATAGAGGCAAAGATAAAGATATCCCTGAGCTAACGTTCTGTTAAAACAATAGCATTAATTATCTACTTGGCTGTCTGGGAGACGCCGCGTCATTGGTACAGGTACCAACGTTTCTGCCGCCATTCTGCGACCTTCCTCAGGGCGAAATGCTTGGACTCGAACTGGCATTTTGTTCTGAGGAAGATTGCAGAATGGCGGCCTAAATATTCGCACCTGTGCCTAGGACGCGGCGTCTCTCAAATAGCCAAGTAGATAATTTATGGTATTGTTTTAACAGCACGTTAGCTCAGGGGTAGCTTTTTCTTTGCCTCTATATTCTCGCTGACCGGAAGATTGTAGGTACAAGACTCGGCGGTGGTAAATGTTTGACTCCAAGTAGCTACGGACTCCAGCCAGAAACCTACGGAAGCCTACGCTCTCAAAACCATAAAACATTCCCCCAAAATCCCCCCCCCCTCGCAGTACGTCTCGAGACGGGGCTGAGGCGTCGCGCTCTCACCGAGCGTAGGAACGCAACCGAGGCAGCAGCCGCACACCGAGCGGCCCTCCATCAGCACGTGCTGCTCCGGGCACTCGATGGAGTCGGCGACGCACTGGCCCTGGCGCACGCAGGGCTTGCGCAGGGCGCACTGCCACGCATCCTCTTCCGCCACCGCCGCCGCCGCCGCCGCCGCCGCCGCCACAGCCACAGCCACCGCCACGCACAGCCTCACGCGCCACTCGGAGCCTCTCATTGCAGAGCACTGCGCGGCGCCCGGGCCTGCACCCGCGCCGCTGCATGTCAGCAGCTAATCTTCACGAGTACCTCCAAGATAGGGCGTTGATACGTCAATTAAACATATGAGGGGCCTGCTCAGATCAAGGCGGAAAAGCTTGCATTCTTTGTAAGAAATTAGGGATGCGACATCGAGGTCGATGTTTTCAAAATATCGTGTTTCTGTAAAATCATCGAGGTTTTTTATATCCATTTTTTTAACATCGAGGTCACTGTTTTCAAAACATCGATGTTTTTATAAAACCATCAAGTATTTAACATCGATTATTTAAAGCCGAGATTTTTAAACTTTATGTTGTTTGTGCGATGTTTTTTACACAATGTTATTTACGTACGTACGTTTTTTTAATTTTATTTTTGAATAAAAAAGTGCCATTATAATAAACACGTAATAATAATTTTAAGATATAAATTCTTCAGACCGGAGTGAACGAGGTTGAAAAATAATTAAAATAGAGATTTCGTCGATAAACAAAGTCTATATAATTTTTGAACTTCTCACAGATAATACAACTGTTGTTAATTGCCATGGTCGTTTTTTGGTTTTATTTCGTAAGTTAAACATCAGTTACAAATTACTAAACGCCTTTTACCCCTCATCCCTGAATAGTAATGATTACTCAAATATATTGTTACTGTTGCAACACCATTGATGATTGCAACCATCGATGATTTTTGGGCAATGTTTTATTAACATCGATATTTTAATTTTGAACATCGATAGAAACATCGATGTTTTGTTGGCGATGTCATACGATCCGTATCCCTTGATAAAATCCTAATACAGGGCTAGTTCATGTTTGTTGAGCTTTCCTAAACTGGAAATGTAACTCATATTTAAGCAATCTACACACACACACACACAAACACACACACACACACACACACATACACACACACACACACAGAAGTGCGAGCCTCTAGTGAACTCAATTAGCTGAAATAGCTCCGCGGCAACACCCTCACCTCCGCAGCATCGATAAACGGGAAATACCGGATTCGAATATAGACGTGGCAGAATATGATCTAACTGCCAATGAGACAGGTAAAATTCAGCAGCTTTCTGGAGGAGATTCATGCGACAAGATCGCTCTCATATGTAGTTTTTAGTGGTTTCACTGATCAATACCAGGCAAGTGTCGGAGCTATACCTTTACAAACGGACCTCTGCTGAGCACGCTCTTTCCTACCTTGACCCAGTCTCTTCCTTTCCTTTTACATACACACGCATTTTCATGCACTATATTGCTGCAGATGTCGGAAGATCAGTACCGGCGAAAGCAGCTTAGCAAATAACTAAGCATGCATAATATTTGTTTTCTGTCTGTAATTACTGCAAATGACCACCGGCCCTCACTCCAGATTTGGCTCTGTTATAATATTGTTTCACTGTTGAAAGACTTTTGAGGAGACAAAAGATTTTCCAGCGATAAAGACACGCAAAAGCTGTCGTTACGTTCTTCCAGGAACTGGTGCAGGAGGCAGATTACAAAATATTGAACTTCAAATTAACTTCCACCATAACACATCACACAGTTTTTAACTGTTTTTGACCTAAATAAATAAGTACATAAATAAATAAAAACTCGTTCCCCAAGGTGACAACTGCATGTATATAGTACATTGTGACTAGGTAAAATGTGTTTTCATGTGATTGTATAATATCTTCATTTGCCTCTTAGATTGACATTTGCGGATTGCCTTCGAATTTAAAAGATTCTAATTTCATCTTATGTAGAATGAAATATGGAACTGTCTTTTGCCCATTATTCTTTTCAGAGAAATATTTTCGAATATAATGTCAAGAATATTATTAGAAAAGTTATTGTTTAATACAGTTTTCATTTTATTGTTAAAAAAGTACGTATTACTGAATTAATTTTTAAAGGAAAGATTCTTGGATATGCTGTCTTGGGTAGCAGCACGACATCTATGAGCGTAAGGGAGAAACTGAACTGCCATCTGTTAGCCGATTTGAGAATTTAATCATCACTCAAGGATAGTAGCTATGGTTCGAGAATGTGGGTGTGTCCACACAGTCTACGAGATACGGGAATTTCAACACGCATGTTCAAAGGGCTCACATTATCTGAGATAATCTCTGCCGATACGTCATTTCTCACGCGATATTGTGACATGATATATAATTGAAAAATTATTGAATATACTTCAGTTTTTAAATTGGATTGTGTTTCCTTACATGCGAGCATTAAACACTATTGTAAATGTATAAGAATATTCTTATATTCCACATTCTTCTACTTCATTCTTCACTTAACTTTGCGAACATTAAAAACAGAACACAATCTTTTAAGTTCTCATCTATTTACTAAGTACTCTTGCGAGTTTAGCTGTTCCTTTTCTTAGACTAAAAAAAGGTTTCCATAGCACCTACATATCACAGTTACTGAGTTATCAACTGTTCTGTTTAATCTCCGTATACGAAAGTATCATTCCGACTCATAAACATTTTGTTTTGTTTGACTATCAAAGCAGTCTTCTTTGTTATTTTATACGCGTTGTTGAAACGTACCTATTTGTCTATCTTACACTATTTTAGCTAAAATGTGTACACGTGTATAAGAAATTATACGAAAGTATACAAACTTACCACTGGCTAGCATTTGAAAAGCTGTGGGTTAACGATCTATCTTTCGTAGCGTTTTACGGGGAACGGTTAAAGGAGAAATGTGCTAGTGCGATAGGTATCTTACGCTCACAAAAACACCACCTCGGTAAAAGCATCATCAATACCAGAACGTCCGACGGAAGATTAGGAAAAAAGAGAGAGCTGGGAAAATAGTGGATCAGTGCCTATTACTCGTTCGCACCACAGTTTGCGCTACACATTGGTACACACAGTAAGAATTGTGATGAATCGCCGTTTCCTTTCCACCGGCTTCTCCCTCCGACTCAACCAAAGGCATATAGCAGCTAAGCACGGTTCTAGATGAAGATTCGAACCGACGTACACTCTGGCCAGAAGTGCCTTAGCGATTACTGCTAAATCGACATCTGACATTCTGAAATGAATAAAAAAACTTGCTTATATGTTCCTTTTAGGAGCGCTATGTCCATTGAAGAAATGAAATTCACAAATTATTGCACAGACATTGAAACAACGCCGCTGAACCGTTGCCGGAATTTTCGTCAGATGGTAACACTGAACTCTAACGGGTTAAAGAAACCCAAATAATAAATCCAAGTGGCGTTAAATCCAAGCCATTTCATTCAGTATAAGTATTTTATCACTATAAGTACAAAACGTATAAGAGTTCAGTATTTTATCATTATAAGTACAAAACGTATAAAGAAAAAAAATTGGAGCCGTTTATGAAAAAAAATGTAATTCATGTATTTGCGTAAATTCAAAATTATGTCTCATTTTCACAGAATAGAAATGGATTTTTGATAAACTTTATAAGACATCACAAGAGCAATAATGTCTACAAATAGCCAAAATTTCAAATTCATTGAACCGCGTCATCAGATAGATCAATTAGGGAACATGTATTTAAGTGAAAATTCATCTTACGGTTTATCCGCTAACATTGCTGTCAGACGGTGACACTTGTTGCCATAAAACAATTTTTCGGTATCAATGACACCAAAAATACGGATTCTGACTACACAACGAGTTAGGGTAGATCCGTACAGCATTTTCCATTTTGACTGACCTCGGGAGCAGCGCGCGAGCAGCGCGCGAGCACCTTGAATGAAAAACCGGGCTGCGTGGAAGGGTGGGGATAAGACTCATTTTCAGAGTGGGGACCGCCAATGAGAGTGGGAAAATCGAACCGTAACACGTATATTGAAATAGCAATTAAAGGGAATATGAAAGAAAATTACATTCTGTTCAAGTATCATTACTTTTTATTTTGGCAATATTAGATGTCGATGTATGACAACGTGAAGTATGACATACATATTGAATTTGGATAAAAATTTTGTATTTGCTGATAATGTAATTTGCTTTTCTACGATGTAATCGCAAATTTAGCGTACTGCTAAATATACAATTTTAAGATTGAATCTTTTTTGTTTGATGATGACAGCAATAAATTATTGTTTTCATTAACCATGTTTGATTGATTAAGACGATTTTATCAAAGCTAACAAATCGTATTATTAAAAAATCATGACTACTTACTGCTCTAATTTCCGACAAGAATACATTATATGTTTTTATTTCAAAAAAACGAATATAAATACTTTCTATTTATTCATCATCGTTTACGAAATCTTATAAAAATATTAAGTCTGTTGCTTACTATTTAAAAAGACTCATAATAATGTCATGATTGCCTGTAAAGTATTGAAAGAGGTTTGCTCGTTGGTATTTCGTTTTCAGCTCCATAAAGAAGGAAAATGTTGCAAATAAATGTGCTGCCAACCATTATCCTTCTTGGAATTTCCTATATTTGATTTTTATATCAATCTCGATGTGAGAGACTGCTCTCAATTTCCTCCGTTTTCCTAGCTTTTTGACTTTGACGTTGAGCTAGCTTTTTGACTTTCCCCTACCGTCATTCCAGCTGTCATCTCTTGTCGCAGAAATAACATTTTTACATATTTTCTTAGTTTTTAGAATTTTTAATGGTAAAATTGAAATATATTACTGTAAGAATATTATAAAAAAGGTCCTTGACTTTCATGTACAGTTTCCCTGAAAACATTGGAGCCATATTTCGAAAAATGTTTCGGCATTTATAAAAATGCACAATTTTTAGCTCATTTTCACGAATCACTTTCGGAACTTCGCGACTTTCATTGAATACGTGGACTTACATATATGTAATTTGTGAAATAATAAAAGATATAATAAAGTGACATGTTGCACTTCATGTTATTCAGTACATTTAGCACTTTCCACAGAAAAAAATATTGGATATGTTTTCGAGAAATGTCTTTTGAGTGTTTGTAGATTCGGAGATTCGTAGGAGATAGTAGTACGGAGGTGCGTGCTTATTTGGATAGAAAAGTTTTGAGTTTTCGACAAATGTTATAACATATTGTAATATCAATATTGTTCATCACATATCTATAAATAAATCAACTATATTTGCCCCTATTGTTTATTATTCAATGTAATGGCGTGGCTAGCTCAAAATCAAACATCTTGTAATTTGTTATGATTTTGGGGGTACATGATGAAATGCACTGATATTTGTTTATCAATGACATGAAGTATCGGCTACAGAATTACTCTTTATTTCAATATACTATTTTTTTTCACTACTGTTACCTAATTTATTGGCCATAGACTATCCATTTAGAAAAATGATAATTATTTTTCAAACTTTATTTTATATCTAATAATTAAACATGACTTGGCGTTAATAAATTGTTTATAAATGCAACTGTTTGCAACTTATCGTCTAATCTTGCATTTGCAGAGATATTTAAGCAATCTTAGTGTTGTGACGAGTTCAGCGAGTATTTTGATATATTCATGCTGAAGCTCTTCGTATTACCATACTGAATTTACTTTTTAATTTACAATAATTCGCGATCAAAATTTTTCACAAAAAACTTTTTTTTCGCTAATCAATTTTAGCTCGTTTATTCCCTTATTCTCTAATACTCGTGGATCACATGTCAATTTTCTATCTCTCACAAACTGAAAACAAATTTTCTTACATCACGCTCTGATGGCCATAGATCTTCACGCTACCAAATCCAATATCATTCTGTCTAAAGTGTTCATTTTTACCTACGATCTGTATTAAAAAGTTCTAATTATCAAAAATTCAGAGTTAACAATGCAAAGTGGACCTATGTCATCTTTGCACTTCTCTCTACTCTTACAAGAAATTTGAATTAAAAATGGAGCCATTTTTGAGAAAATTTTGAAAATATCCCAAGGGCTTCATGTCCCCCCAAAATTGTAAACATGTTTTTCAATGTCGCAGAGATTTGAGTCGGACCAGATCTGCGGAGAAATATTTATTTTGACTACTCCACTCCTAGAATTTAAACCAATAGTGTTTAACTATACATACAAAATGACTCAATCAGGGCGGTGTATCTCAAAAACTTTATCGCTTTTTCTATCTGATGCTTACCGCTTTTACCTACTGGCTAATCATAAACTCTGACACATTATCTTAGGAGGCGTTATACATCAATCGCTATGTCGATGTCCAATAAACAACGTATGTACTACAACATAACTTCAGATTTTAACCTAAGCTATCAGTTATTTTCAATCTTTGGCGCATTTTGGAACTCTGTTGGATATAATTTAACTCGTGGAATTATCTCATTAAATACCCCTCGTGCTTTGAAAATTCTATCGACAATTTTCAAAGCAATCGTGCTATTACGTATGATAAAATCCTACAAATAATTTTGGCTCTACGTCGTTCACAGACGGACAGACAGATGGACAGGGAAATACACTGACTGAAGGACAGACAGATGGGAAACATTTTGAAAAAAAGCAACAACACTTTTTCAGTATCAGGTTCAGTATCAATTCAAAATGTATATTTCGGTTAAAATCTCAGACGAAGGAGAAAGACGAACGTGCTTTTGTATAGGGAACGAAACCGTAAAAACGACCATCCACTAATGTGGGCGTGGACAACAGCAAGACCGAGAGCGCAGTCGAGAAAACAAATGTGACAGTGGTAGGGAGCGTAATAGGCAAAGAGGGCGGGTGGGGAGCGTGAATGTAATCGTGCAGGAACGTGGACGTAGTGCCCAACATGGTCACGAGGGACGTGAGCATGAACGTGAGCGTGGGCGGAAGGAAGAGCAGGCCGGGAAGGAGCGTAAACGCGATCGCGCATGTGCGTGGGCGCAGACGTCAGCATGACCGCGAGTGCAGTCGTGAGCGCGGCCGCGAGCGTGCTCTGTGTGAAGAAGGGAAGGGAGGGGACGGGGGAGCGGGCTTTTCGGCCGCGGTCCAGATGCGGGCGGGCGGCCGGGGGGGGGGCGCCTAGCGCCGTCGATAGGGCGGCTCCCGGGTCGGGCGGGCGACGCTTAAAGGGGAACCCCCGCCGCAGAGCCCCGCGCCGCCCCGCTCCGCCACTCGCCGCGCCGTGCCGTGCACAGCGCCAGGTAACAGCAGGATTTTGATTCATTGATTAATTATTCTCCGGGGCGTGAACTGCTAAGGTCGTTAGTCCCATAAGTGTAGTGCATGGTTGTTCTCGGGAGTTGGCGGTGATCTTCCTCTGCTGGACGGGGAGATCCGGCGCCGACCTTCCGTTGGCTAGCGGGTTTTTTCCCAAACAGATATCTCCCACTAACGGGACAAGCTCTAAGTTCCTGACCGGCATCGCGACCTGTATGATAGTGCAGTGCATGCAAATGTAAGTGTATGTATGTAAGGGGCGAGGATAGGACAAAGAAGAGGTCCATGGTCCGTTTGTTAGGGTACTGCTCCTGCATATGACGCTTATCCTTACAGGATAAGGATGTGGGAATCGGATCTGAAGTGGAATAGCAAATTCTTGTATTTGAATCAGATCTGAAGAGGGATAAATATCTTATAACAGGATTTATCATTGGATGAAATCTAAATATGCTTTAGCTGTTTGTCAAAAAATACTCGCCTCCGGCATTTGTCGGGTGTTGATCGAAGAAACCTCCACAGAGGCCTTCGGAGAGACGCACTGGCGGGGCACGGCTGTTCGAGGCAATAAGGTATTAACGCCGTTAGGCTAGTCCGTTATTTGTGATATCGGTCAAGAATTGATCCAAACATTTTGTAATCCCGTCATTGTTCCGGTTCGAGGCTTTGGTGGAAATTGTTAGCTATTGTACCTTAGTTCTCGGGTTCAAATCCGATAGAAGCCGTGGATTTTTGAGGGCGAAAAAAGCCTTCCTTCGGAAGGGAACTAAAGTCGGCTGTCCCATGTTGTCGATTTACTGCACGTACAAGATTCTCAAGCCTACACGAAACCTCTGATCAAAATTCAAATCGCCTGTTTTGACGCCAGAGTGGTGTACCTCCTTTCTCTGCTATACGGTGAAAGAAGCATAGCGGACTTTGCGTGCTCGGGCGGAAGAGAAGTCCTGAGCCTTCCACGGAAAAAAGGAATGATTGAATTGAATTGGATCATCCAATATGCAATCAAAAAAATACATTTTCTTTGAATGGGACTCTACTTGACTCATAGGACTGCTGTACTGTGTGATCAAAAGTATCCGGACTTTCTACATCAATACCTCTCCTCAGTGCAGCACTCGGTGAAGAATGGACTGCGATTCTCCAAGAAACCTTCCAGCGCCTGATTGAAAGTATGCCTGCGAGAGTGGGAGCTGCCATCAAGGCTAAGGGTGATCCAACACCCTAATGAATTTCAACATTACTCAAGGAGCGCGCCACGAATCGGTAAGTCATTTTCAGCCACTAGTCGTGCTAAAGACTGACTGGAATGCCTCATTATAGTTAGAATACTATTCTCTTGAGACAAGGCTGGTTTTTCGGTCTTGCCCGACCCTCTTCTCAGCTGCTATCCATCGCTGTCTAAAAGGCCTGTCTAAAAGAACCTCTCGCTGTACGTACCGTCCCCCAGTGAGGAGCAGCTTCGCGCTCTCAGATGATCTCAACATCGCTTGGACCTTTGCATTTCGGCCGTGTATCTTCACTTACACTGTCCATGGTAACCCTTGACCTCATGTTGGTGATTGTACCATTATTCTTGGTGTTCGGATCAAATTCCTTAATGACACTCAAAGATTGTGCAGAGAGTATAGGCAAAAAGTTTATAAATTATAATTTTAAATTTTCTAAAATCGAGAGACAACCGTGAAAATCATATCGGTATCGTCTTTTTACGTGCATTTCACTGTATTATATCATGATCATGTACCAACATTTTGCTCATGTTTTGTAGAAGCAAAAAAGTATTATACTCGTATTAGACACCAATTACAATAGAAAACCCAGGATATATTATAGACCACTGGCTAATCCTGAATGTGCCAACGAATGTGATGGTACAATATCTTGGTTGAATACGTGCAATTTACGAGTAGTACGAGTGCTTTGCACGTAGTGTATCTGTTCCCAAGCCAGTCCAGGCGGAGCATTCACAGTGCATTTCAACCTTTCGAGGAGGGATACTGAGAACAGATACAAAGATAAAGTGGCAGAGGTTCATCGAATCTTAGTATATAACATGATTGAATTTTTTTTGCTATTATTATTAAATATTTATCTAAAACTTAAAGGTTGCATCTCCCCTGGGAAAACAGAAATTATTTGCCGCTGCCACTCGTACGCCTCCATTGCATGTTGTCTGCTTCGTGTGTCATGAAATCGTTTTCGAATTTGAATTGACATTGAAGGCGCCTGATGCTAATTTAGTTGAAATCATTTTGCTTCTAACTGCGCTTTAAGAGATCGAATAACTGTGAAATTGGATATATTACTGCTCTCCTTAATTGGTATTCGTGTTCTAATCTCTAAAAATGCGATCATTAAATAAATACTTCTTTTTGAATGATCAAAATAAATGTAAGTATTTCATTTTCACAAACAGTTCAAAGCGTACAATTTTTGCACCTTTGAACTTTAGATGAATGCTTGAAATAAAAAGTGGATACATTTGACTGGATTTAATTGAAAAAGTAATATATATTTCATTTTTCATTGCAAATAAAAATGCGAAATAGCAGAATATACATTCGTTGGTAGAACAACTTGAAATATCTCTACAGAAGCGAGGATGTTGAAAAGCTTCGAAGTGACAGAGGGAAGTTAGAAAGTAATACTCGCAAACCTCGCCGTTCTCACCCACTTCCGGCGGAAGTCGCCGCGAAGCTCCTCCGCCTCTTGCCAGACGCATCGACCTGGGGAAGTTTCGGAAGTGCTTGGGAAATACTTCGCCGAGGTAACTTCTACAAACGTCAGCACCTCTGCTACCTTGCAAACACAGGTTTCAATGGAATCACCCGAGTTAAGAGGCGTCGTACTGTGTGTTCCAAGGGTTTCTGAACTTCCTCAGCACAGTCTTCATTCCCCTGCTTGGGGCTAATGGATTTAATGAATCAAATCATTGGTATAACAGATTTGAAGCAGGCGAACGAAAATCGTGTGTAGGAATATTGTAATATTGTTCTTTGAAGTTTTATTAGAAAGAGCATTGTTTACTTATTATCCATAATTACTCCTTTTGCAATTCTCAGTTTTAGATGTAACGGGTGTGCTGTGTAAAACTTCAAAGACAGAGAAGGTCTTTAGGTTCAAGACCCGACGGTAGAGTATTTTCGACATAATTTAAGTTCCTAGGTCGAACAATGACGCTGATTAAATGAGAATGATTAAGGCTTGCAGCTCTAAATTGTCAGTCTGTTGTTTTCCACTGCGCATTCTAACTCTCCTTCCAACGTTAGGCTCTTGCAATAGTCCGATTTATACCTGTCCTATAATACCCACGAAAGATCTCAGCAAGGGTGCAAGTAAGTATATGCCAGACTATTGGCCGATCTCCTCTGCTTCATCACAAGGAAGAGAGAGGGAGGAGAGAAGGAAAACATTGGCAAACTTTGCATTTTATGCACTGAATTACAAACCTTTGAAGAAGTTACATTTGATTGTAGAAAATAAAATATTCCAAACGTATTTGTATTAAAAAACTACAGTTCAATTTTGTGGAATTGTCATCTACGGACGTTTTCTTTTAATTCATGAAGTTGAACGACAAATTCTATTTAGTGTTCGTTACTTAGTCCTTATAAGCGTACTTCGTTCGTACTTCTCGTTGCAGGATAAAAATATTTTGAAGTTGGTTGTGTACTCTTATAAGTACATTTTATTAAACCAAACAAACATATGTGATTACAGTACTTATATACTTACAACTAATTACAAGGTCGGGTGAATCTGATTGGGAGGTGAATCGGGTCAATTTTACAAATTCATTCCCTCTTTTCCCATAAAATGCATTAAAATGTACTCCTTAGCGAGAAATCAGAACACCATCATTCAATTAGCAACGCAAAGCCTTTATGGACTCTTATTTTCTTATTAAATCCTGAAATTAAGTAATGAAGACACAGGCTTGTTGTAAACAAGCACTGGTAAAATTAGTTTAGTATTGCCGCAGCTATTAATATTGAATGTATATATTTGTTGAGAATGAAAGAGCTTGTGATTGTTATTCAATCAATTATGTAGTGTGAATCAAGCTTCAATCAATTGAATGCATAATTGATGCGTACTGCTTCAGGAAGTGGAGGCGGTTATATTATGCGCCTAAATGTCAGGGAACGACTAGTGCACAAGTGATCAGCAGGTCACGATTTGAAGCAGTCAGGATTTCGTGTACCTTCCGGTAATCTGTGCATAAGTGCTTACATAACAATCAGGACCAAGTTTCACGTGTGTAACTCCTTTATATGACATTTCTTACTACATCAGTAAATAGGGGTTTTTGACCCCCCCTTCATGCCCTAGAAGTTTGTAACATTTGTTTTAAAGCACCTGGGTTTTATACAAACTGTCGTTTATTCTGGCAGCATGTTTTATAATGGTACGAAATATATTGTGTTCCCCTGTCTCCAATAGCAGGGAACATGGTTATAGATATTTTTGAAAACGTTTACGTGGGAGCGATACATGAATCGCTGTATGGAATCACAAACTCTGATTAGAACAAACTACGAAAAATGTTTGACCCGTGGGCTACACGCAATCAGCGAAACACCAGTGAGCATTTCTCACGCGTTTGCTAACCCCGTGGGAAATCTAATCTGATTTACATTATTAGCTGTAGATCATTGTAATCGGTGTAAGATAAACATTTTGGCAGGTGCACGGAAGCGCCAAATACTCTGTGCCGCAACTCATGAAATTTTGGTTTTATTACTAAGCGTCTTAAGAATGCTTATTATTGTTCCATGTATAACTGCATATTATTCTAATTTTGAGAATAATAATTCCATTTCTAATCAACGGAGAGAAAAGTAGCAAGTTAATGAGTGTTACACCAGCTCCGAACTCCGCATTCTTGAAGTGACATTTTTAAATTTCAAAATAAAAAAAATAGTAATTTTGAACATCTGTGCCCTTAATATTTTCAATGAAGATATTTAATATTTTAATATTTTTTATCATAAATGGTTTATATCATATTGTGTGGAGTTTCGCGTTTTCAAAAAACATTTTGGTTAAGTATTGTACAAAATTGTTCTTGATAATTCCATATGTTAATTCTTTATGCTTGTGATATTCCTGTAGTTTCATTTCGAATTTAATATTAGGTGTAATATGTAAAATCAGAAAATGCAAAATAAATACACCGTTAACGTTTTTGGGTTTGGCACACATGTACTTTGTTTTTTTTTCTTTGTAGTCACCGTAATGTCTCGTATAATTAAGTTATTGTTTCTACTAAGAACAATATTAGCCTTTCATCTTGTAGATTAAAGAAAGTTGATGACAACATTTATTAGCTAAAGATATACTACGTGGAATATTGTTTTCCCAATGAAGTCTTCTGTCCATTAAAATGCCTAAATGATTGACTGGTTCATTAAAAGAGAGTCATGGTATATAGGCATTAAGAAAAACTAAAGGAGGTGAGATATTATAGTGTCTAAGGGGGAAAATGAGTTACATTTTGAAACAGAATTTTATGTGCCAGTTGCGGGCCCAATTTTCAATGAGTTTTAATGAGTTTGTAAGTATGATATTGCGGGTTGTAAATTTGAACTACTGCTGTAAAGAATTGAGTTGTCAACAAATAAAGCTAGGGAAGTATTCATCGTAGTAGGAAAATCATAAAGGAATAAGTTGACAAGAGTTGGAGAGGGATTTAGAAAGTGAAGGATGTTTTAAACGGATATGAAATACACGGTTTTCTAAAAAGCTTTTAATTAAATTCTGTAAATAGTTGGGAACTTTTAGAAGAGAAATTTTATATAATAGACGAGGATGCCATACTGTATAAAACGCTTTCTCAATATCTAAAAGGACTGTACTAAAATATTTGTAGTTACGAAATGCTAATAAAATGTCTATTAAACGAAGACGAAGAAGGTGGTTATTGGATAAAAGAACTTGAAATCCAGTTTGGTCTCTTCTAAATAAAGAAACTAAGCAAACGTGCTGAGCTTTTTAAAATGCCCAAACAATTATGTTTGAAATAATATGTCCCAGCAAATATAGTCCCTAGCAAAATGTGTTGTATAAAAAAAGACAATTTGTGGACACTCTTCAAACTTGATGAATCATTTGTTGACTTTACTTTTTATTTTAAATTTATTCTATGAATATGCTGTATCTGTTTTCATGAAATTAGTAACTGGAAGTAAACAAAAATGAATATAAATAAAATAAATAAAACAAAACAAAACTATGCAATTGTTTCGTATTATCGTGATAGGATTTCTAAAACAATGTTTAAAAACACAAATTTTAATTTATTTGGTTTTGACATCATGTGTGCCAATTAAAATTTAATGATTTTAACATTGTGTGACTTACTTAGCACATGTGAAAAATTAATCAACATGAGATTAACCGATGAATTTACGTCAATCGGTACATATTAATTGAACTAAGGATTGACGTAATTGATTATGTGTTAACATCACCTTTACTTTCTCGCCTTACTACGTACTAACGTAATAAAGAAAGTGTGTTATACTGCTGCGGCAGAAATCGCCAATTTTTCGACTGAAAAACTCGTATTTTAGGGCATTGGTGCCAAAAAAGTGGATATATCGTCTTCCTGTGTAGTCAGTTACTTCCTTTAAGACGTTGTGTAATCAGAATTCACATTTTGTAAGTCAATGACAACGAAAACTAGGTTGAAACCGAAAAATTGTCCGAAATACGTCTGCAGGACCATTCCTTTTGTCTGTCTGTGGTGCTCACTAACATCGTAGAGACGAATTTACCTTATCGATTTGGACTAACTCGATCCAAGTTTGATGAACGGATATTTTGATTTTTGGACGAATTTTTCACGAAGCTTCGACAAAATTTTAAAACGTTTCTCAGTAAATGGCTCCAATTTTTTTAAATTAAATTTTATTCCTCAGAAAGCGTGAAGGACGCATACAAACGGCTCTGGTCTCATTCTTGTAGAAAGCGCTGAATTTTTCAAAGTTGCAAAAGTTATAAATATTGCGAGAAAATGAAAAATCAATGCAAGTGCTGTTGAAGTTTCACTAATTATCGCCGAAGACACGTGGGTTCTGAGAGGTATTTCAATTGATTGGTATTTGATGATTGGTACATAGATTAGTTATTAAATAACGTTGCATATATACATTGATTTCTTACTAACTAACTTATAATTAACTTACAATTATTACAATGAGAAAGGATTCTCATATAGGTCCTCTAATCGGATTCCAATTCAGCGAATTTGATGAGCAATGGTAGGGGTATTTGTTTTTAATTCTTGTATGATGGATAGGGTTTTTGGCGAGTATGAAGGGCAGCAGGGAGGTGATTTAATTTTAGTTGGACTAAAAGTTAGTGGATATATAAGTCAATATGATGTGCTTACGGTTTGAGGTTAAATTCCTTATGGTGTTGGTAGTTGAGAACGAACCATGCCGCGTTAGCTATTGTTCTAAGGAACTGATTCTGTATTACTTAAATTTTATTGGTATTGATTTTGAAGACATTAATCCATATTGGGCAGGCGTACATTAGCAGATATTTTACGATAGTTTTGTATATTAATATGGTGGTTTTTGGCTTGAGCTACTTTGTTATCTATGCGTTGCTTCCAGAGTATTTTGATGTATAGTTGAAGTCCGATATATTTAACCTGTTTGTTGGGAGGAAGCCGATCTATTACATTGTTGTTCAGTGACATAGGAGCGAGTGGAGTGGAAGGGTTTAAATATTTTACCGGAAGTTCTACGTCGGTTTAACAGGATATGAAGTTTTGAAGAACGGCTATCACATTGTTAAGGTGTAAGGTACATTGACGGAGGAGGTGCTAAGAGTAGAGTGGCGTGGATGCGTCGGGCAGCCCCCTGCCGCAGCAGGCGTTCTCCCAAGGAGAGGGCGGGGGCTCCCAGTGCCCCCTTCCCCACCAGCCCAGGTGTGGGCTGGCCTGGAATTCCCAACAGCTGCCGCCACCCCCGCGGACCCCGAGGGTGCCTAAGCGGCAGAACTAGCCCCTCCTCCCCACCCCACTCTGTCAAGAAGGCAGTTCGAGATAGGGAGAGCGAGACCTCCGGATCTGTCTACTCAATTTACTTGGCTTACTTCACAAGAGATATCTACTGGTTTTACGGAGGGCTGTTTCTGCAGAAGAGAATCGGTTCTGTGAATTGAACAGCGCTGTGCACATAGTTACAGGTTGACAAACATTATCACTAAAATAAATGCGGTTAGTGTCACCTACTTTTTAAGAAACTACCAAAAATGTAATAAGTGTATTTTTCCATCCAAGTGCTTGTGAGCGCTCGTGTGTCCAAACGCAATTCACTCTAACAGTGCCCCCTTTTCGTGAATAATCTGAAGCTTACAAAAGGGTTACAGTCCGTTTAACAAGAAATAAATACCTAAACAGCTGTCTCAACTGCATTGTCTTTAATATCCAGTCACACAGAATGGATATCAAAGAGCGCGCACGACAAAAGATCTCAAAATTCCCTTTTCGTTCCGAGTTGGTGGAACTGTTAATTACACCTTTGATAAAAAGTCTCATCTGTATAAATACTCAATTTCACGTAAGAAATATAACCATTAATACACAATTATTCAATGTGTAAAAACTCTAATACGTAGATTCTTATCAGTATTTTAGTCAATTGGAAAATACTACATTTAACATTCTTTTCATTAAATACCTCATTAAAATTTTCGTGGAAGTAATATTATTTTAATGAAGGAACATAAAATATAAATTAAACCTAATTATATTTTGAATTAAATACAATTGACAAGGTGGACTATTGCTTGTAAACAGATCTACGGACAATCACAAATTTGGTCTCAATGAGTATATATCGGTAAAAACGACTAAATCGAATTTAAATACTCCAAACTGCAAATTTTTTAATAATCTCCTCGAGCTCTCTCTATCAAATTACGTAAATTACTTAAATAGGTAGAGTTGTATTGTAAATGATTCTTAAGAGTGGAGACATTCAAGTGAATTCAACACCTTTATGAAAGGCAAGTTGCAACGTAAATATTTGGAACTATTTCTAAACATAGAACCCATTAAGGAAGAGGAGAAGAAGAAGAAGAAGAAGAAGAAGAAGAAGGAAAGAAGAAATCGACGCTATTTGCAGGCCATAAATATACACATTTGAAGAAAGCAAATACAGGCAACAAAATTAATTTAGATAATTAACACAATTAAAACCACGAGAAGCTTGAATAATAATGTTAACATAGTATTTTTAGAATCAAATATCTGAAAATATTTGTGAAATTAGTGTGACTAGCAAAATGCACTTCTCCCGCAAGTCGACGCTTTTTTTCGCCTAATTTGCGGTATGTGGCATGCGGTATCCCTGTCTACGTCACCGCAATAAATGAACTATCTCGTTCTTTTGAACTAGTTCAACTATTTCACGAAAAAGAACGATCGTGTAAAGAAACGTTCACAGGACGACTTTGTCCGTCCTTAGTTAAAAGTGAAACGATACTCAAATGTTCACTTAAAACTCTGAATACATCAAAGGAAACAAAATACTCTCATCTGACTGCGTCAGCTACTTCTGGCCTTAATTTATCATTCAATTATTTATACACTTGGATCAAAATGAAATTACAGTCAGTGAGGTTGTCTAAAAATAGTGTATGACACACGCGGTAAAAGTGATTTTATTTTGCTAGTGAGATTACGCCACTAGGTCTATCGGGTTCGAGCCCCAACATTTTCAATTTGCAAAATTGAAACTTGTCACTTTTACCACTTGTGTGATAAATAACTATTATATTTGTACCTGTGTATTTTGTAAAAGAAAGTAAATTACGTGCAAGCAAATACAATGAATTTCTGCATATTCCTCTTGAGAATCGAGCTATATCATTCAAACCTTATGCGCAAATACATTTCATAATTGCTTATTATTTGTTTACTAAATTAATTTTCTTTAAATAAATACATTGTTTCGATTCATTTTAATAAAATACTAACCTGGTACGCTCAAATAATTAAATGAATTTGATTTTCCCTTCCTTTATATGAAATAATTATGAGAATTTGGGAGAACGTCGTTTTTTATTGTATATAGGAATTTTAAATGGCGTAAAAAATTGTATTTGTAAAGTCAATTCCAAGTAACCTGTTATTTCCTGTGCTGTGTAATACAATTTCAACGAAGGTGGCGCAAATAAATGAATAAAATTATATATTATGACCAGGATTCGTATTATGATATAAAAATTCTTTGAAATTTATATATAAAAAGACTTAAAGCTAAAGACTTAGGAAAAATGTGATATAATAAGAACTTTGTTTTAGTGAGTCATTGTAATTTCATGAAACATTCACTAACATAGAAACACGAAAAGGAGAAAAATGCGTAAAAAATGACGCAAAGAAAAAATACCTAAAAATTGAAAAATGTCCAAAAATCACAACAAATTGCTCAATGACTATGTATTTCTATGACCTACATGTCACGGTAAACATTCATTTACAAGGTAGCTACGTCTACAATGTACCAATGAAAATATGTCATGCGAATCGAATCTCCTATTATGACTCATGAAGTAGTGAAAATATTATTAATCTTCACTGATATAACTAGTAAATTATGTTACGACTTCGGGAATTGCCTATGCAACTACGTAAAATAATGAATAATAAGGTATTTTTTAATTTACAATCCAAATTTACATAAACAGATATTGCAGATTCAAATGTACAAAATGTATAAAAAATAAAGATAAAATACTTCATTTTATAACGTTCAACTTTTTTCATAACACACAACACATTTCTATGAAAATAATTAATAAGTACTATATCACATTCTAGTACAAATACGTTTTAACTTTGTTTTCCTATTTGCTCAATTTGCAAACTAAATTATACGTAACTATATTTATTGTTTCATTTGATTTTTTTATGTGTAACATTATTCTGATTTCCAATGTACCACCTGTTTACATGAACCTGCAAGAGAATTATTTTGTACCACACAATTTCGTGAAATTCTGATTTGATTCAATCACGAATCAAGAAGTATCGAACAGGCGAAATTGCGCCCTTTGCAATTTGAGGCGAGGGCTGCGAGAAGGGGAGAGGTGGGCGGAATTGCGCCCTTTGCAATTTGAGGCGAGGGCTGCGAGAAGGGGAGAGGTGGGCGGAATTGCGCGGAGCGGGCGGGCGCCCCTTACGCGTCTCGCTGGGTGGAGCTCCTGCAACGGCCTCGGGGGCGGCGGCAGCGGCAGCGGCGGAGCTCTGCAGATAACAAGGGCCTCTCGGGCGGCGGTTTCATAAATCTGCCGCTCACGCGATCCTTGCGGGAAGCCCCGCGGCCCCGTGCACCGCTCGCCCCTCCCATCGGCCCTCCGTCCCCCCCTCTACCTCTACTCTCCTCGCGCTCTTGCGCCTTCGCCTCCTGCCCCTCCGCCTGCTCTTCCCT
>BOPP01000005.1:3282958-3297234 GCA_017312745.1 Gryllus bimaculatus | reverse complement strand
GCGAACAGGTTTAATTAGTTGACTAGATTATAAAACAACAAACTACGCTGTATAAATTCATTCAAAATATTTTTTTAAGGAAAAAATATTTACAGAATATAATTTTAACAAAAATACTTCTGAGCAAGATATTTAAAAGAATAACATTTTCTCCAAAATGAAAATATTCCGTTTACAATATTGGCACATATAAATAGATCCAAATAGCAAACAAATATTAGTAAACTTCTTACACATTACAGGTTCATATAAGGTTTTATTCACGTACAAGTCGAATATCTAAGTTCAGGGAATTTTTTATAACATCTATTAACAGGAAAAAAATTCTTCCTAGTGTAACCCGGCTCGTTCAGTCAACATCGGCTGGTCAGGCCTACTCTCCCACTTCCATGTCTTACGGCATCACTGCATTAGCGTTTCATTACAAGCTAATCTGTTAGTCAAACTATCTGTCGTAAATAATACAGGAAGACAGAGGGCATTTATATATATAAAGTAAATAGGTCAACGGCGTACAGGTAACAATCAAAAATACATGAAAAATGACTTGCTTAATGTACTCGTATTGGCTCACAGTTTACTGGCTCCGGTCAGGCAGACAAATCAGTCCGCGACTCACTCTTAGTCTGTTCGCAGGGGAGAACACAAGTGCAAATGGGCGAAATCGGGGACTGGGGACCTCGGTAATGTGAAACAAAGGAAGTTGAACTGATGATTTCATGTGTCCGAACGCTGGGGTCACGTCGACGCGTGGAGACGCGGTGACCATTCGACTTATCAATTTTCTCCGGTTTTTAAAGGTACTCTGACGTAAGAGTGACTTCGACGTAATCAGATCTCTTTTGTGTAATTTGCCAGTAATAAATGTACCGTGCAAACGATTCATTGCGCTGGTGTATCTATATCAAGGCGTTTAATCTGTATTTTCTTCTGAACTGTTTACCCTCAAAAATTTTTTGGTAGAGAGAAAATTCATGAGAGGCGAATACTGAAGACGTCAGATTAGAAGCTGTGACCTCTTGAGCAGAATATAACTGAGCACGTGCACATTAAGAGATAGAAAACGTAATAACGGCAAATCATATTATATAAACAGATTTATCGCTGACATACTAGACATTGAAAACAATATATTCGCTAGGTATTTTTAAAGAATAATGAGTTACTTTCATAACATCCGTGACGGTTCATAGTGTTATAACTACAAAAATGATAAATCATTTCCATACAACGTATGCAAATCATGTCGTGATGGCAAAACGCTTTTTACTGAGATATACAGTTTAGCACTGGTGAATGCATACTTCTACATCAACATGTATGAAAGGTACGGTCCTGACAGATGTTCGAAACGTTGGTCTTCCGAGTATTCACACTTATCGTTCAGTTCATGCACCTGATTTGATTCCTGACATTAAATTCTTTTGGATGTACCATGGATACTGCTTTTATCACTTCCCCATAACTTAGTTGTATAACACATATATGAATCACTAAGAATTGTAACATCAGTGTAATAAAAGTTCTAAGTATCTGCGGGCTAGACTGTTTCAAAGGACCAAGCTAACACCGGAACACTGTGGGAGAGCGGAATTTCTGTCGAGCTCTTTCTAAAGTGTCACGGTTGTGTGGAAAGCAGTTAAGGAATTACACCACACCCGATTTGTCAATGCGCACTAAGTAACAGCGTGGCCTCGAAGAAGAAGTGCGTGAGACGGCGGCGCGTGAGTTTCTCCCTCGTGCGGTGACGATCAAAGAAGGAGAGGGGGGGGAGAGCGCCTCAACGCGTCGCTTTTATAGCTCGCTCTCAGCAACGTGAATCAGTCGAGGATTGCTTTCGAGACAGCTATGATCGGCGGCGCGTGCAAGGGACACACGCGTCTTCTACAGAATATTGATTTGTCTAGAGTTGGCAAACAAATTGCTTAACGGAATTATATGATCAACTTGGTACCTCTAAACCAGAACAAAAATTCCTGAAAGTTAATTTCTCATTAACATATTTGATTTATCCCTTTAGTACACATTACGTAGAAGACCACAATATTTCTTCTTGACAGCAATGTTATCCAAAATATCATTACTTAAGGGAATTATGAGCTTTTTAAAACGAATTTATATCATCCATTTGAAAATGTGTATGTGTACTTTCTTGAATACTCAGTAAATTTAATTATGGGGGTGCAAAAAGTCCTTTATCATCTTAATTAAGTTTAAATAATTTTTAATTTCTTACTTTATAAACACGCACACAAGCTCGCCTTTGAAAAAATAACTTAGGGAGGAGTAATGTGTTTCCATGGGTTTGCCCTCTCATTTTATTTTTATCAAAATTGTATGATAACACTGTTTTATCTACTTCTCAGTGTAAGCGTGTACGCAGAGAAATGAAGTGAATCATATTGTGTCCGCCTTCCCGTCATAAGAGATGTGGGTTTGGGAGTAGAGGTGGTTTCTGAGTTTCCAGAGGAAATAGGGTTGGCTCAGGATCTGCATTACACGTTAGTAGTTTAGAACATAGACAGGTTAAGACCGGCCTCTGTGTAGACCCTCACGAACTCATACAGCAAGGGGCAGTGCCCGTTTTTGTCCCTACCTCCACTTGCCCGAGCAAACACGGGAACAAAAACTGGCAATCTCAACCTCGCAGGTAAAGCTCATAAACAATTCGCACAGGTGCCTAACATTCTTCACAAAACATATTCCATGTTATGGATCCGGGAGAACAATGGTAATCTGTTTCCATGTAGACCTGCATTGTGTTGGTGCGAGCGCCCTGGACCATTCTAAAGCGACTTTTTCGCACGAACAATGGAGAAGGTCTGTCTGGTGTGGGACAAGTAAGAATATGTCCAACTCCTCAGCCCTGAGCCACAAACGAGGCAATGTGAACCAATTGAGTAAAACTGATGTGATTAATTTATTGATTATTGGAGTGTATTTGGGGCGCGTCAACTGCTGGGGTTCTTAGTCCCGTGAGTGTTTAAAGGCATGTTTGTCCACGATCATGATGCAAGATGCCGGTGATCTTTCCTACTGGGGGGAACTCATTTCGGCTTGCAAGTTGTTTTCCCAACCAGGTATCTCCCGCAGTAAGGCACTACCCCGCCCGGGACAGCTCTAACGCTTTCGACAAGTTCCGACATCTGTGGTAGTGTAGTGCATGTAAGAGTAATGGTAAACAGATGACGATATGGCAAGGATGAGGAAGTAAAATACCGCGCCGCGGTTCGTGTCCCGTTTGGTAGGTATTCGACCCACCCGTGTTGATCGGAGAAACAGGAAACCTACGGATCAGAGCAAGACGGCCGCTAGAAAATTCGGTCTTCAAACAGCGGCTGGAATTCGATCTAGCTCTCTAACTTAGTGTCGGTAAATGCTGCACCGTCGAAAGTCAAACCCAAGGCCTCAAAGTCAGAGGCACTGCAGTAACATAATTGTCGTTGCCCCCTGATCTAGCTCGTTTCAATGTACAACCGCTGCATCTCTAGACGCCTTCAGACGCGAGTGAACGACGAAAGCAAGATTGAACTGGTAAATCTGCCACGGATCCGGTCAGTTTGACTTTTAGAAGCACGCTGCATAGGTCTGTGGGAGAATGATCTTGCCAAAGTTAGAAATTGGGGAGAACGCGCAGACAGGATAAATTTTGATCACCTCGGGTAGAAAAATATTAGTAACAAGTGCTCATTAGTGTGACAAGTGGTCTGGGCACGATTAGTGAAAATCTGTTCTCGAATAAAAATTCACAAATTTATTCCTACGACGCAAATAAAGTAGTCTTCGCATAATGCACTCATCAAAATCAATATACAAAATTGGTCGCCACTGCTTTGAAAATATAAGTCCAAAAAGCCAACATGTCGCCACAACACGCGGAAAAACATCAATTTCCAACAGAAGTTTACAAAAGCAAGTGAACGAGTCTGACAAGTTGCGTGAAGAGTTTTTCCCCTGGCGCGACGTCTTCAAATTACTGGCTTAGGTGGCTTCACGGGCATTCAAATTGATGGTTACGCCTTTCTGATCAGCGAGGTTTGAGGCTCAGTGTCGATTTTCGACACATAGCTACCAAGCTTTAGGTCGAATTCATCCACTGTCCTGGAGTAGGAACACTAGTGGCCAGCTTGCCAGATCCATTAATTTTTTGCGTGTTTCTCAATCAACGCCACGGAGGTTGCGAGAAGAACCCTAACAAAGGGGGTATGTGCGCAATCTTTCTTCTCATCTTGCTTATCTCAACCTTACTCTCACACTGCAACTGTATTATACATATGCCAAGTGACATCTTGGAGGCTTAAGATGGCTTGTCCCGACTTGGCGGAACCTGGCTGATGGAGATAACTGGTTGGCGAAAAACCTGCAAGTCAACGGGAAGGCCGAGCTGGTATCTTCACCACCCAACGATCGAAGATCATTGCCACTTCCCGCGATAAAAATGCAGCTACACACAACGGGATAATGACAGCAGATAAATGTACACAGAACTATGGATCATCAATTAGTCTCCCTCATCAGTGGTAAGGGTTTCCTCCCCTCGTTCCTCTTAAGTCATTCTCACGCGCCTTCTGCTCCTTGCCGGTGCTCTTCTCAGACACAATTAGTTTCACGGAAAGGGCGGATGTCGAATTGCGTGGGAGAACAACGACCATCAGGTAAAATACCCCTTACTCGATAAGCCACACTCTCAAGGCTGTATGAACATCATTAGAAGACTGCCACCAACAAATTGTTTTCAGCAGGCGACACCGCGATAGACAGATTTCAGACGCGGCGTGTTGGTTGGGCCATTGCCTGCCGTTAGCGTCGTAAGCGTTTGCGCAAGGGTTCGTGTCGTTGACCGGCTCCGCTTCGAATGGTGGCGAAATCACATAGGCTACGGGTGAATTTCAAATCCCTATCTCACCGCTACTGGGTGATCAGATGCTGTGATGGATAGATTTTCCATAGTTTCGTGAATTGGCGGAAAGGGCTAAACAAACGGGCACCGACCGCCACACGAATTTTCTTCTGTTTCCTTATTCTCTCGCTCCCTCCTTACACACACACACATACAACTTCACGTTACATACAATACTCCATCATACAGTATATATTACAAAAGCATGTTCCGGCTGGGGTGCTTCTCTATACTTTATTAAGAGGGATGGAGGATACAGGAGGGAAAGAGCCAAGAAACTTGTGGGTCATTTTCACGCTCATCGAGGGAGAAACATCGGCCCCTGTCAGGGGATCCACTGAGCACTACCTTACGGATCTTATGCCCCACTAGCGAACGCACCGGATATAATTTAACGCTTACTCTGTGAGTCGTCGTGGGTGCCGTGAGGCAGGCTGGCGCGGAGAGCGCGGCGCGACCAGGAGGCGAGTGGGCAGCGAGGCTTTAGCCGCTGCGCGCGAGGTCGGCGGGCGCAGGTGGGAGCGGCTCCGCTGGACAACGTATGCCACGGGGGTGGAGCGAGGCCGACGGACAGGGCGGACGCCAGCGTTTGCCGGGGGTGGACGGGGCCGGGAGTCGCCGGGCGTTGGGCCCTGCGGCGGGATTAGGGCGGGACGGATGGGGTGGGCAGGGCAGGTCGGGCTGACGGAAGCTGCTTTGGGCGGGCGGAGCCGGAGTCGCACGAACGTTGTGAGCTGGAGCGGGGCGGGCGGACCGGAGGGGCCGGACGGGGCCGGACGGGGCCGGACGGGGCCGACGGGGCCGGACGGGGCCGGACGGGGCCGACGGGGCGGACGGGGCGGACGGGGCCGGAACGGAGCGGACGGAGTTGACGGAGCCAGACGGAGCCGGACGGAGGGGCACGGAGCCGGACCGGGGCCGGACCGGGGCCGGACGGGTCGGGCGGGGCCGGACGGGGTCGGGCGGGTCGGGGCGGGCCGAACGGGGCGACGGGGCGGACGGGGCCGGACGGGGCGAACGGACCCGGACGGGGCCGGACGGGGCCGGACGGGGCGCGGACGGGGCCGGACGGGGCGGACGGGGCCGGTGCGGACGGGCAGGTGAACCTGCACATTGGGGCGGTAGGTTGCGGGGCGGGCGTGCAGAGTGGGCATTGCGAGGAGCCAGGGAAGGCGGGCCGGGCCGGAGCCGGAGTCCGTTGGCGGATGTGAGCCTGGGGCCGGGCCAGGGCGGGGCGAGGGAGGAAGCGCGGGGCCGAGGGAGGCGCCGCTACGTCGCGGGCGGCTGCGCGCCCGTGGCTGGGCTCGTAAAAGCGCGCGTGCGGTGGCCGATGCCGAATTAGGGTTTTGGCGTGGGCACGTTTCCGCCCACCCGCGGCGCGCTGGCGGCTCGTTACGCTTCTCAGGGCGGTTTTCCGCCCGCGACCCCGCCCCGCCCCGCCGCGCCGCAGCTGTGGTGGCGCCCACGCCAACCGCCGCCGCGGCGGGGCGGGCGAATGATAAGGGGCCAGCGGAGCGGCTGGCCTCTCTTACGCTCGGAGCTTTAGCTGCAGGCTGGCCAACGCTTGCAGATAATTTCCAAGCAACCAATGTTTTCACAGAAATCATGACAAAACTAAACTACATCAATCTAATATTTTGATTACTTGTACGGTTACTGGTATTATAAATTATTTGTCTTATTCCTGCTAGGGCTTCAATGTGCTCAGGTTTATGATACTATTTGTTATTTAATAGTATACTGGAATGTAAAAAAAGATTCTGGAGTTTCAAAATATTATTGATATTGTAATTTCCTTTGGTGATGCCTGCAAATCTGGCAATAAACATTTTCCTGTGGATATAACATATTACTTTACTTAAATTATGTGATAGTATTTGAACAAATCAATATTTGTGAGAAAACAAAAGTAATAAATTCAGACAAGACTTCAAAAAACGGACGTTGGGAAAATGACGTATTCATTCGCGAATCGCACTTTTGGGGACCGGAAGCGGTTTTCCTCAGACAATCTTCGATCCTTTCCTTAAAGCCTGAGCAAAATTTAAAAATAAATAGTGTCTTGAATGTAGATTGTGTTATACAATACATTTAATAAAATTCAAGTGCAATAATCTGTCTTCTTTGTAATTAATTATTATTATTATTATTATTATTATTATTATTGATTATTAATTATTATTATTATGTGCAGTGCAGTGGCGTGAAGCTGCAGTGACGTTGTGATTTATTTTTAAATTTGCTCAGGCTTTAAGGAAAGGGATCGAAGATTGTCTGAGGAAAACCGTTCCGTCCCCAAAAGTGCGATTCGCGAATGAATATTTCCCAACGTCCGTTTTCTGAATTCTTGTCTGAATTTATACTTTTAGTTTTCTCCACAAATATTATTTTTCAAATACCTATTCACATAATTTAAGTAAAGTAATATGTTATATCCACAGGAAAATGTTATTGCAGAGTTTGCAGGCCATCACCAAAGGAAATTTACAATATCAATAATATTTTGAAACTCCAGGAATCTTTTTTTACATTCCAGTATACTAATTCGAATAACAATAGTATCATAACCTAGCAGAGTTAAGGCTAGCAGGAATAAGACAAATATTATAATACCAGTAACCGTTACAAGTAATTGAAAAATATTAATGATGTAGTTTAGTTTTTGTCATTGTTTCTGTGAAAACATTGGTGCTTGGAATTATTGAAGCGGTTTGGCCAGCCCGGCAGCTAAGCTCCGAGCTAAGAGAGGCCACCGCTCCGCTGCCCCTTATCATTCGCCCGCCCCGGCGCGGGCGGCGCACACAGCCTTTGGCGGTGGGCGCACACAGCTGCGGCGCGGCGGGGCGGGGCGGGGTCGCGGGCGGAAAACCGCCCTGAGAAGCGTAACGAGCCGCCAGCGCGCCGCGGGTGGGCGGAAACGTGCCCACGCCAAAACCCTAATTCGGCATCGGCCACCGCACGCGCGCTTTTACGAGCCCAGCCACGGGCGCGCAGCCGCCCGCGACGTAGCGGCGCCTCCCTCGGCCCCGCGCTTCCTCCCTCGCCCCGCCCTGGCCCGGCCCCAGGCTCACATCCGCCAACGGACTCCGGCTCCGGCCCGGCCCGCCTTCCCTGGCTCCTCGCAATGCCCACTCTGCACGCCCGCCCCGCAACCTACCGCCCCAATGTGCAGGTTCACCTGCCCGTCCGCACCGGCCCCGTCCGCCCCGTCCGGCCCCGTCCGCGCCCCGTCCGGCCCCGTCCGGCCCCGTCCGGGTCCGTTCGCCCCGTCCGGCCCCGTCCGCCCCGTCGCCCCGTTCGGCCCGCCCCGACCCGCCCGACCCCGTCCGGCCCCGCCCGACCCGTCCGGCCCCGGTCCGGCCCCGGTCCGGCTCCGTGCCCCTCCGTCCGGCTCCGTCTGGCTCCGTCAACTCCGTCCGCTCCGTTCCGGCCCCGTCCGCCCCGTCCGCCCCGTCGGCCCCGTCCGGCCCCGTCCGGCCCCGTCGGCCCCGTCCGGCCCCGTCCGGCCCCGTCCGGCCCCTCCGGTCCGCCCGCCCCGCTCCAGCTCACAACGTTCGTGCGACTCCGGCTCCGCCCGCCCAAAGCAGCTTCCGTCAGCCCGACCTGCCCTGCCCACCCCATCCGTCCCGCCCTAATCCCGCCGCAGGGCCCAACGCCCGGCGACTCCCGGCCCCGTCCACCCCCGGCAAACGCTGGCGTCCGCCCTGTCCGTCGGCCTCGCTCCACCCCCGTGGCATACGTTGTCCAGCGGAGCCGCTCCCACCTGCGCCCGCCGACCTCGCGCGCAGCCTAAAGCCTCGCTGCCCACTCGCCTCCCTGGCTCGCGCCCGCGCTCTCCGGCGCCAGGCATGCCGCAAGGCACCCAACGACGACTCACAGAGTAAGCGTTAAATTATTCCGGGCGTTCGCTAGTGGGGGCATAAGATCCGTAAGGGTAGTGCTCAGTGTATCCACTGACAGGGGGCGATGTTTCTCCCTCGATGAGCGTGAAAATGACCCACAAGTTGTCTTGGCTCTTTTCCCTCCGTGTATCTCCATCCCTCTTAGTAGAGAAGCACCCCAGCCGGAACATGCTTTGTAATATATACTTGTATGATGAGTATTGTATGTACGTGAAAGTTTGTATGTGTGTGTGTGTAAGGAGGGAGGAGAGAATAAGGAAACAGGAAGGAAAATCGTGTGCGGTCGGTGGCCCGTTTGTTTGAGCCCTGTTCCGCCATTCACGAAACTATGGAAATCTATCCATCATAGCATCTGATCACCAGTAGCGGTTGAGCATAGGGATTGAAATTCACGTAGCTATGTGAATTTCGCCACCATCGGGAAGCGAGCCCGGTCAACGACACGAACCCTTGCGCAACGCTCTACGAGCTAACGCAGGCAATGCCCAACCAACACGCCGCTCTGAAATCTGTCTATCGCCGGTGTCGCCTGCTGAAACAATTTGTTGGTGGCAGTCTTTCTAATGATGTCATACAGCCTTGAGAGTGTGGCTTAATCGAGTAAGGGTATTTTTACCTGATGGTCGTTGTTCTCCCACGCAATTCGACATCCAGCCCTTTCCTGAAACTAATTGTGTCTGAGAAGAGCACCGGCAAGGAGCAGAAGGCGCGTGAGATGACGAAGAGGAACGAGGGGAGGAAAGCCCTTACACTGATGAGGGCGACTAATTGATTGATCCATAGTTCTGTGTACATTATCTGCTGTCATTATTCCCGTGTGTGTAGTGCATGTTTTTTTATCGCGGGAAGTGGCAATGATCTTCGATCGTTGGGTGGTGAGATCCAGCGTCGGCCTTCCCGTTGACTTGCAGGTTTTTCCCAACCAGTTATCTCCCATCAGCCAGGTTCCGGCCAAGTCGGGACAAGCTCTAAGCTCCAAGATGGTCACTTGGCATATGTAGTAATACAGTGCGTGTGAGAGTAAGGGGTGAGGATAAGGCAAGGATGAGGAAGGAAAGATTGCGCACAATACGCCCTTTTGTTAGGGTTCTTCTCCAGCCTTCCGTGGCGTTGATTGGAGAAACCACGCAAAAAATAATGATCTGGCAAGCTGGCCACTAGTGTTCTACTCCAGACAGTGGATGAATTCGACCTAGCTATGTAGCTAGTGTCGAAAATCGACACTAGCCTCAATACCTCCTGATCAGAGGCAGTAACATCAATTGATGCCCTGAGCCACCTAAGCCAGTAATGAAGACGTCGCGCCAGGGGAAAAACTCTTCACGCACTTGTCAGACTCGTTCACTTGCTTTTGTACATACTTCTGTGAAATTGATGTTTTCCCGCGTGTTGTGGTCGACATTGTTGGCTTTTTTGGACTTATATTTTCAAACAGTGGCCGACCAATTTTGTATATTGATTTTGATGATGATTATGGAGACTACTTGTATTGGTCGAGGAATAAATTTGTGAATTTTTATTCGAGAACAGATTTTTCACTAATCGTGCCCAGACACTTGTCACACTAATGAGCACTTGATTACTAATATTTTTCCTACCCGAGTTGATTCAAATTTTATCCTGTCTTGCGCGTTCTCCCCAATTTCTACTTTGGTCAAAGATCATTCTCCCCACAGACCTATGCACTGCGTGCTCATAAAAGTCAAAACATGACCGGGATCCGTGGCAGATTTACCAGTTCATACTTGCTTTCGTGTTCACTCGCGTCTTGAAGGCGTCTAGAGATGCAGGGTTTTACATTGAACGAGCTAGATCAGGGCAACGACAATTTATGTTACTGCAGTGCCTCTGACTTTGAGGCCTTAGGGTTTGACTTCGACGGTGGCAGCATTTACGACACTAAGTAGAGAGCTAGATCGAATTCAGCCGCTGTTTGAAGACGAATTCTAGCGGCCGTCTGCTCTGATCGGTAGTTTTCCGTGGTTTCTCCGATCAACACGTTGGGTCAATACCCTACCAAACGGGACACGAACCGCGCGCGGTATTTTCTTCCTCATCCTTGCCATATCGTCATCTGTTACATACTCTTACATGCACTACACTACCACAGATGTCGGGAGACTTGTCGAAAGCGTAGAGCTTGTCCCGGCTGGGGTAGTGCCTTACTGGCGGGAGATACCTGGTTGGAAAACAAACTTGCAAGCCGAAATGTAGTTCCCCCCAGTAGGGAAAGATCACCGGCATCTGATCATGATCGTGACAAAACATGCCTTAACACTCACGGGACTAAGAACCCCAGCAGTTGACGCGCCCAAATACACTCAATAATCAATAAATTAATCAATCAGTTTTACTCAATTGGTTCAACATGCCTCGTTTGTAGGCTCAGGGCTGATGGAGTGGACATTTCTTGTCCCACCAGACAGACCTTCTCCATTGTTCGTGCGAAAGTCGCTTTAGACTGGTCCAGGGCGCTCGCTACCAACACAATGCAGGTCTACACTGGAAACAGAGTTACCATTGTTCTCCCGGATCCAATAACCATGAATATGTTTTGTGAAGAATGTTAGGCACCTTTGCGAATTGTTTATGAGCTTTACCTGCGAGGTTGAGATTGCAGTTTTTGTTCCCGTGTTTGCTCGGGCAAGTAGGGAGGTAGGGACAAAACGGTCACTGCCCCTTGCGTGTATGAGTTCGTGAGGGTCTACACAGAGGCCGTTCTTAACCTGTCTGTTCTAAACTACTAACGTGTAATGCAGATCCTGAGCCCAACCCTATTTCCTCTGGAACTCAGAAACCACTCTACTCCAAACCACATCTCTTATGAACGGGAAGGCGACACAATATGATTCACTTCATTTCTCTGGTACACGCTACACTGAGAAGTAGTATAAAACAGATGTTATCATACAGATTTTGATAAAATAAATGAGAGGGCGTAGTACCCATGGAAACACATTACTCCTCTAAAGTTATTTTTGCAAAGGCGGAGCTTGTGTGCGTGTTTATAAAGTAAGAAATAAAAATTATTAAACTTAATTAAGATGATAAAGACTTTTGCAACCCCATAATAATTTACTGAGTATCAAGAAAGTACACATACACAGTTTTCAAATGGTGATGATATAAATTCTTTAAAAAGTCATAATTCTTTAGTAATGATATTTCTTGGATAACATGCTGTCAAGAAGAAATATTGTGGTCTTTACGTAATTGTACTAAAGGATAATCAAATATTTTAATGAGAATTAACTTAGGAATTTTTGTTTCTTGTTTAGAGGGTACCAAGTTGCATCATATAATTCCGTTAACAATTGTTTTCAACTCTAGGACAAATCAATATTCTGTAGAAGACGGTGTGTCCCTGCACGCGCCCCGACTCATAGCTGTCTCGAAAGCAATCCTCGACTGATCACGTGCTGAGAGCGAGGCTATAAAAGCGGACGCGTGAGGCGCTCTCCCCCCTCTCTCTCTTTGATCGTCACCGCACGAGTTGAGAAACTCACGGCCGCCGTCTCCACGCCACTTCTTCTTCAGGCCACGCTGTTACTTAGTGCGCATTGACTAAATCTGTGTGTGGTAATTTCCTTAACTGCTATTCCGACACAACCGTGACACTTTAGAAAGAGCTCGACAGAAAATTCCGTCTCCCACAGTTTCCGTGTTAGGCTTTGTCCTTGAAACAGTCTAGCCGCAGATACTTAGAACTTTTATACACTGATGTACAATTCTTAGTGATTCATATATGTGTTATACAACTAAGTTATGTGGAAGTGATAAAAGCATATCCATGGTACATCCAAAAGATTTAATGTCAGGAATGGAAATCAGGTGCATGTAACTGGAACGATAAGTGTGAATACTCTGAATGACCATACGTTCGAACATCTGTCAGGACCGTACCTTTCATACATTTTATGTAGAAGGTATGCATTGCACCAGTGCTAAATGTATATCTCAGTAAAAAGCGTTTTGCCATCACGACATGATGGCATACGTTGTATGGAATAATGATTTTCATCATTTTTGAGTGATAACACATGACCTTCACGGATGTATGAAGTACTCATTATTCTTTAAGAAATACTCTAGCTAATATATTGTTTTCAATGTCTAGTATGTCAGATAAATCGGGTTTATATTTAATATGAATTGCCGTTATTACGTTTTCTTCTCTTATGTGCACGTGCTCAGTTATTTCTGTCCAAGAGGGTCACAGCTCTTAAAACTGACGTCTTCCACGTATTCGCCTCTCATGAATTTTCTCTCTACCAAAAAAATTTTTGAAGGTAAACAGTTTCAGAAGAAACATACAGATTAAACGCTTGAATATAGATACACCAGCAATAATCGTTTGCACGTACATTTATCTGGCAAATACACAAAGAGACTGATTACGTTCGAAGTCACTCTTACGTCAGAGTACCTTTAAAACCGGAGAAAATTGATAAGTCGAATGGTCACGGTCTCCACTGCGTCGACGTGACAGCGTTCGGACACATGAAATCATCAGTCAACTTCCCTTTGTTCACATTACCGATCCCCAGTCCCCGATTTCGCCCATTGCACTGTGTTCTCCCGCGAACAGACTAAGAGTGAGTCGGGACTGATTTGTTGCCTGACCGGAGCCAGTAAACTGTGAGCCAATACGAGTACATTAAGCAAGTCATTTGTTCATGCATATTTTGGATTGTTACCTGTACGGGGTTGACACTATTTACTATATTTTTGAAATGCCTCTGTCTTCCTGTATTTTTACTGACAAGATAGTTGCCTAACATATTTAGCTTGGTAATGAAACGCTAATGCAGTGATGCCGTAAGACATGGAAGTGGGTAGAGTAGGCCTGCCCAGCCGAGGTTGACTGAAACGAGCCGGGGTTACACTAAGAATACATTTTTTCCTGTTTAATAGATGTTATAAAAAATTCCCTGGCAACTTGAGATATTCGACTTGTACGTGAATAAAAACCTATATGAACCTGTTAATGTGTAGAAGTTTTACTAATATTTGTTTGCTATTTTGGTGCTATTTATATGTGGCAATATGTAACGGGATATTTCATTTTGGGAAAAATTATTTTTTAAATATTGCTCAGAATATTTTTGTAAAATTATATTTGTAAATATTTTTTCCTTAAAAAATATTTTTTGAATGAATTTATACAGCTAGTTTGTTGTTTTATATCTATCAACTAATTAAACTGTTCGCACGAATATCTCTGTAAGTATGGTAAGAGTATAATGCCATGAACTGAGGGATATTTGGAGATCCCGGAGAATAAAAAAAGGTGTATTTTGCGACAAAACTTTAACCTGTGGGAAGTTTAAAGAGATGACATTACCACACATGACTCAAGCATGTGGCTCTTTTTAAAACAAAACGTAGACGAAAGTTCATTACGACGAAACGTTCAAGTCATGCCGATTAAACGTATTCCTTCACAAAACTTCTTCCAAAGCGTATTACCCACA
>BOPP01000005.1:3234054-3274810 GCA_017312745.1 Gryllus bimaculatus | reverse complement strand
AAATTCCTTATAAATTGCTCATTCACAAATTGCATGTTGTGGCTTTCTCAATGTGGCCATTCCATTTATTTTTAAAATTCAAACTTTGGTAGTTCAGTAAACTATTTTGATTAATGATTATTTAGATTAAACATTTTATGCAAGTTTTTAATATTTATTTTTTAAAAATTCGGGGAAGGGGATGGCAGTCCCAAGCCTTCTTATTTTTGCCTATAAGGAAATTCTCTCTGCATTTACCTAACATTGAGATTGGTTTGATATAAACACCAGCAAAACAAGTATTTCATCATTGCAATTACAATTGAAAACCACTACAAGACTCATATCTTTCTGAAGTTGAATGTCTACTCAATAGCCTCTACTGATTGAAGTGCTGATCGTCATGCTAAAGATTGCTCTTTGATTCAGTGTAAAAGCAAAATCTGTGCTACATAAGGCAATAATCCACTGTGTTTCTCCATAATTAAAAAGAGAATATGAATAAATTTTCGAATAATTGTATCATTGTTCAAGAGCAAAAACTGAACATACGGATTAAAAAAATTATTAATACTGACTGAATGTTGATAAAATTTTATTAAACTCTCAAGATTCACCCATTTTCTCTTAATCGAGTAGTACAAAGTGATTTAATTTGGAAGATTAATTGAATGATATATTCATTCAGATCGCAATCAAAATCATTATTATCCACCAAATGCCAGGTTTTTACTGCATATCGGTTACTATTCAAACGCAATGTTTCCAGGGAATGAGGATATTTTAATTCCTCCCAGAAGATCCAGAGGAACCTACGAACTCTTGCTAGGGTCTTGTCACTCGATTGAATGAAGCGCGATTGGCGCGCGTGTTGCCGGAGTTGCTTCGTCACAGTCCCGACGCTATAGTTACACTCTCTGGTCCTGACCTCTAAGAAGCGCGCGAAAACGTCTCCCTTTGGAATTGAATTTAATTTATAATTTTGCAAACTTCTCCCATTTGAAAAACTGTAACGATATCCATTCAAATTGCGCATATTGATTCTTTGAGATACATAGCTACTTAAAAAAAGCAGTTTTTAAAAACAATTGTTCATGTTAATTTTCTCACAATTTTAAAATTTCAGGTCAGATGTCAGGTCACCAAAAGGGGCCCGCTTATTAAAACAAACTTTACGGTCTCGTTACGCAAACATTAGTCAGTAAAATATAAATTCAAACTCTGAAAACAGAACATTAGAAGAATCCCCTCACCTTTCGATTAAATACAATAAAAAAGCATATAAACGTAAACACTTATCTCGCTCTAACCACCTTAAGTAACACGACACACAAGTGACACAAATTGCCAACCTCTGTGGTTAGAATTAAATTTCTAGTTAATACATAAAATACCCTCAGAGATAGTGAAGTTTCACACTACCCTCACAAGCAAGAGCATTAATTAAATTTACATTCATGAATACCAATTTTCCATTATCATATGCAGCATTTTTTAGCAACTTCACATGTTTTCAGGTTCATCCTCTCTTTTGCGGCGTTCCGTTTTCTGAGAACATTGTTTTGGTGGATTGTGTAATGATTGGAATAAAGTAGGCACAGCAGTCTGCGTTTAAATCGGTTTCGCAGAAAATGTGTTAAAAAATATTCTCAAAGCTCATCTTAAATATAGTTGCAGTTTTATTCAAATGTGTGCATCCCTTTTTAACAAAGCTCTCTTCTGAAATTTCGACAACCCATTTTTTTTCACTGTAAATCGATTCATAACATGATTATTCGGGCCACAAATAATTTTATTTCATTCATAATAATCTGTACTCTAATTGAAAAAGGATATAGTTACTATGTTCTAATACGTGGGACTTATAATTACTTTCCATTCCTTGTTTTTTAGAAAGCTGAAGAAGCAAATGTTTTGTATTAATGTTCGAATTAATTTTTGCCCTTGGGTGCTAACACCAACGCCACCTTCTTATTCACACTCATTATAACACTGATAATTGTTCTAATTTATAAACACAAAACTATGAAATTTTAACAACAAACAATCACTGATAATGAAAACAACGTAATTTGCCAAACTAAAAACTGCAAAAAAATCATGTCGACAAATCACATTCATCAAGTGTCAGTATGAAACAGCTCACTACCAGAAATCCACATAAAATACATGTACGTTACTTTACAACGCATTGGCAGGCATGACATTTAAATAATTGAAGTACGTAAATTTGAGATACATAAATTAAGTTACAGGGTAAAAACCTTTTCTGATGCAAAACTGTTCCATAAAATTCAAGACTAATTTATCATCGAAAAGAAAAATAATGTTTATTTTTACTAAAAACGTGATATTGCTACACCAAAAACAATGAATTAGTAGTATTTGTTTAATTGTTTTTAAAAAGACCTTAACATAAATTGCAACAAATTAAAGTACTTCAGCTTCCGGATCAATAGCCCCAATCTCGATTAGGTTTTTGTCCAGATTCTCTGATACATGAGCAGAATTACTCATATGGCCCCTTGTTTTGCTCCGAACGCTAAATGTAGCTTCACTCGCCGCACGTTTCTTGAACTCTCATTTTCTGTAGTGGTAGAGTAGAGGTAAGGGCCGTATTTGTTACTTATTTTGTTAGCATGAAGAAAAATCAAACCTGGATTAGTTTACGATCGTAAATACGTTTATATATCTCAGAAATGAAAATGTCTAGTTTTTTCAAATATTACTAATCCTGTGCTTTTCGAGGCTTCATATCAAAACTAAGAAAACCTGTAGTAAATTAGGTATCCTAATTTTACCACGGCAGAAGGCCTTTGCATGTTCCAGAGATTTAGCCAATATCACTACCTGCTGAGAACGCGACAGTGAATGAGGATGAATGCTACAGTGACGATTATTCACAAAGGCAGAGGAGGAAATGTCCCCGCTGACCCAATTATTCAAGCCCCCATTCACATTTTTCATTAGCACCATTATTATTGTTTTCTTGTCTTTGGGTGAACATGTAGATTTTGTTAGAACGTGTCAATTTGCCACATACGTACTTAAAACTATCAAATGTAGCGTCCCCGACCTTGAAAAACTGCTTTTAAAATAGTTTCGTGTGAAAAATGTCTAAATCAAAACTTCATTTCTTTCAGCTTAATTCAAATATGTTCTTTCTCGCGTATTCTGATAGTGCGACTATTAATTGAATCGTCAGTAGTTATATCACGTTAAAAAGTACACCAACACCCAAGGCCTGTTATGTTAACTCCATTCAGGAAATGAATGCTCTTATTGCAATTCAAAATTTATAATCGGCCGCAATAAATGCCCTTGTAGGTTTGATATTGCTAAATTGTATACTGGTGTGGTAATGCTAAATTGTTAAATTTTTAAATCAGTAACTTTTTCCGCTTTTTTGCTAATAGTACAAAAATGTACATAGCAAATTTGCAACTAAGCACCAAATGCTTAAATGCAGGAATCATTTCTAATTATTTCAGAAAATACTGTCGCAATATGTTTTATAACTACCTTTAATTTCTTCATCGGATTTCACTTAACAATTTCCCATACTTTCCTTCCCTAGATTTTTGAAGAGATTCTCAAGCCCAACAAAATTCACAAACGCCGGTCTAATTTTGTGGTCACTTTCACTTCCGCAAGTAGCCTTTATTAATCGTTTTGTGGATATTTAGCGTTGCATGCAAATCTGACATAAAAAGGCCGACTGTTTTGTTATGTTTTGTGTGAATAAGATGTTAGCGTAAGTTCAAATAAAAAAGGTTTTGGCGTCATTTGAAAATCGGTATTTGCACACCTATCTTAAGACAGTTAAAAGTGGCGAATGTCAGACAATAGAAACTAGTTTTGTTTTCTCCGTATTTCATTTGAAATTCTAAGTTTAATCAAGTTAAACGAAGCAATACTGTTCGTTAGGTTTTCACAAATTTATTTTTAAAAAAAATGCGATAATTGGAATCTAAATTGAAATTCAGCAGCGCGGTTTTACTTGAGTAATTCAATGGTTCACTTAAGATGTCAACATCATGTTGCCAACGTCCTGAAAAGAAAATTATGGTGTATTGAGCATAGAGCGAGAGATACAACTACTGTCGCTACTCTATGGTATTGAGCCAAAAAAATCTTTGAGTACTGGTTCCATGGGATTAAATCAACGCCATCGACAAGATCGATTTAGGAGGGCTTTGGTGAAATTCTTGGCATATCTTCAAATACGCAGCCAAAAACAAAAAAAAACACGTTTGGTAAATTTTCTTCAATCTTTTGCCCAGATCAAAACAAAAACTATCAGTTCTCATTTTCAGGAGGACTGAGACGCGTCGAACGACACCTCATACGTCTTGACTGCGTGGACGGGAAGTGACAGATAGGCAACATCCGCACACTCAGTTTTCCTCAAATACTGTTTGGAATACACCAAGGACAAATACGCAATTATAAAAAACCATCACACATGAAATCCGTGAAAATTGAGATCCGTGAAAAACAAAAAATCTTGATTTGAAGGCAAATGTCATCTAAAAACATATAGTGTTTTGTTTTGTTATAGAAAAACGTTTTTTGTTTGTTTAGAACAGTGTTATAACACATTCGAGTGAGAATTTTGAATTTATGTGAACATAATGCTGTAAAAATTCTCATTTTCAATAAATGGAAAATTGCCCCTGTGGGTCTGCCAACTTTTTTGTAGTTTATTGTGTTATCAAGTGCAGTGTTACAACAATGGGTTACAAGCAACAATGACCGCTATTTCGGTATTAAGATACCACCATATGCCCAGTAGAATGTTGATACCGCTAGCAAGGAATGAAAAATTAATAGAAAAATATAATCATTAAATAAAATATGTTTATATTAATCCAAAATACTCCTATTTACTAGCATTACTCATCTTCCACATTCATATTAACCAAAGAGAAAATTAATCTATTATTTTTCATATAACAAAACAATTACAAAGACGCAATTGAAGATAAAATAATTTTGAATTAAATATAATAAATAATTAATATAAAGTTCAGGAAAAATATTACTAATTCTAAACGTCGGCATCCAACTGCTAGCACCCACCATTAAAAATGGGGAAGCGAAACAGTAAATTGGCGAGCGGGCGACTTGTCACCAAATTACATAATAAAGATCCACATTTTTTCAAAAAAAATCACCATGACTTTATTTTGAAAACCTGCTTTCTAATATTCACATTTCATTAAAAAAATTGTATGTTTCATAAATGTAGTTGCAGAAGACGCCGAAAAAAAATTTTGTAATTTTTTCAATTTTCAAACAGGAGGACATGAAACAATGAAACAATATCAACATAGATCTACACCCATTTTCTTAAACGTTCTTTACCACTATCCAACAAAAAAAAATTAATAAAAAACGCAAGCTATGTGTTTTTGTGAACAAATGTCCCAGTTTCAAAGTACCCCCAAAATTAAAATATCGATATTCAAACTCAAGGGAGCCGCAACATCAGCCACAGAAATTGAGGAAATTATCCATTTTGGAGGTAAAATCGTCTTGATCGGTTTAACACTACGTTTTAACGCTTCATAGACGACGGGCAGTCGATTACCGTCAATCCATTTTCTGCTAACAAGGGCCTACAAAATGTAGATTCTAGCGCTACACCACGTGTAACAGAATTGTTTTCTAAATAGTATCTGGATTTATCCACTTTTTCGTTGCCAGAACCCAGTAACAAGTTTTTCTCTGCCGAAAAAGCGCATTTTTTTTCGCGCAGCATTACATAAGTCTTCTATTGCGACAGTAGGTAGCGAGAAAAGTTTTAAAACGAAAATTAAAGCATCATATGACACCTTAACCAATATTGACACCATTACTATTGGTTGCATTTGAACATATGTATTCTAGGTTTCTAAGAAACCACCATATAAACATGTAAAAAATTTATACTAAAGTAACACAGTTGGAACACACTTAAGAATGAAATGCACTTTTAGATTCAATATTGCGTTTTATGGTGTACTAAGTGCTGTAAATTGTTTCGAAGTAATATTTTGTTTTTTTTGAGTTTTGTGAATACATTTGAAAAATGAAACATAAAAAATCTAATTTGAGAATGTATTAATATATTTAAAACTCAGGTTGTACATTAACACAACATTTTTTTTATTTGTGGTTAAACGGAAGTGCACTTCTGATTCGTTAAGGCGCTGTATTGTTGCATGTGAAGGTGCTGAGCTGTCAGTTTTTTTTTTTATCGGTTAATCGAGACTGGAAAAGTAGCCATTGTTGTTACTGTTTTGTGCAAAGAAGTTGTTCATTACAGGACGATTCTTATAAAAGCTTCCTGTAATGCATTTTTCCTTCACTCTTTTTCGGGAATTTCTGCGAACATCTTTTACCACCTTTTTGCCATGTAAGTGATTCTCACTATCATACATATTTAGTAAAATTGTGATAGATTCTATTTGTGTGTTGCCAACATGATTGAGTTGGATATTTAGAGTTTCCATTAACAACATAAAATAAAATAACTGGGTTCTTATTTTCAATATCTTTGGATTGTTGAGTATAATGTAATTTGTCGGGATGTGGTGATCTTTAATAATTCCTCCATATGGTCTGATATTTCTTGTTTTCAAATTAAGTTTTGTGCTGACCTACATATATCACAGAGGCATTTAAGAACATTTAAGTATATAAACTAAATTTTTGTTTTTCTAAATAATGCAGTAGGGTTTTATCATAGTTAATGGACATTTTTCTTATGTATGACATTACTTCTCATTTTTATATTAATTTATTTTTCATTATTATTGAGGGTTAATAGATTAATGAAAGATTAAAAAATATTTGAAATGAAATTTGTAAAACAGTATGTGTTGGAGTCAGGTGAATATTGCAGAACTCTTAACTAGTATTGTACTATTTAACCCCCTCTTAAACAAAAATTTTTTTTTTAAAATAAATTTATCTGATGAATTTCAAAGGAAATTTATTCATTAACAATATAAATACGCATTTCTGAATTTGATTTGAGTAAAATATTGTTTGACAATATAAGTTACATTTGTCATTTAAATGGTTAATGATAGGATATTTTTATAACATATATGAGGTTTTTGATTTGAAAGTTATGTACTTGTCCGTGGAAAGCGTATTTCTTTAGTGTACTAGTCAGTTGATAAACACAGGAGTCCGTCCTAATTTACAGTGTGAAATCAGAAAAAAATATATTGTTGTTTCTACTGCAATTTTTATTGAAGGGTGATTAATTATTGAAACAATGAAAACTTTCTATTTCAGTTTCTTCTAGTATCATAATTGTTTTCAACGTGATTGTAATAAAAGCATTGTTACTTGCTGATATAAGTTTTTTTTGCAATTTTCTATAAACTAGCTCCGCAAAATAGCGCTTAATGGCCTCCAACTTACCAAATCTTTCCCTTAACGATGTTCACTATATATTTGAAACGATTTCAAAAATTGGTTTTCTTGACGTAAGGCCAAGAAATAATACAGAAATTAATACTTAAGTGAAGACGAGGTAAAATTGTCATAGGTACACATTAGCAATCAAATATTTGCCAGACAAGTAACTATATATTTAATAATGCATTGAACCTATGATATATCCTGGTTTGAAAGCACACATAGAAACGGCGTGAAAATATAAACTTACACCGTAGAAACCATAGAGAAAAATACACTCTGATTAAATATTGTGTGCGTGTTATGGGTGCATGTACTGTTGCAAGGTATCAAGATAATATTAAGACATTGCGATTGCGCATACATTTGAAACCCGGTTAATTAAACAAAAATAAGCTTAAAATACTTCTTTTTTATTAATTATCTTTAATAACTTGTTGACATTGAAACAAAGGAATGTTTTCGTCCAGCTTGGTTGATCGAAGTGACGTTATTATGGTGCATGTAACGGTTTGATATTGTGACCACATATTATTTAGTTTACTTTCATTTGTTAGTATTTGATTACGCTTTCTCATATTGCGGACAAAGGTTGCGCGGATGGACTAAAGTCTGTTTCTTACTTACATTGTCTAAATCTACTGAAACCAGTACATTGCGTTATTACACTGTTTGGTCGCATTAAAGTAATTTCTCAAACCAAACTGAAACAAATGATTCTTTCCTTCCTTCCAGGATCCTACTTTCAAATATCAAATTATGGAAATTCTGATAAAGCGTTCCTGGCCACAGAGACCTGCGAGCTCCCACGGGATATTATTAAAATTGTTATGTATTTAAATTTAACATGAAACACTGTGTACCAAAATACTGTGATATGTGAGATGGGCATAGTGTCAGCACATTTCCGAGAATCTGAACTCACTTTCCACGAAAGTTGAATAATGGGCCGGTTGACCCGGAGTTTAGGGTGCGCACAGTTCCTTTGATTCATAGACTGGGAAACTGAATCCTTTTTTACTATTGCGTGTGGCATTGTTATCGCAATAAACATAATGTCTTATTTCACAATCTCATGCTACTAAACTTTTCATTTACTACTCAAAGCCAAATATATTATTACGAAAAAAAAAGCAAACTTAAAATACATTTGCTATACGCTCTATAATCTGCAGTAGTGTTCTAAAAAACTTACTTATACATTTTTATACCGCTATAAGAATCCGCAGTATATTTTCACTAACACCTGTCTACTTTAACTTTTTATTATTGGGCGCAGGCTATCGCCACCAAACCCCCAATTTTAATAATATCAAAATCTACCCGTGTATTTTTCTCAAACAAAAAATACTATTATGTTGAAGCTCTCTTAGGCCCTATTTTATTAGAAAAGTAGAAAAAAAAATAACTCACATAAATCGCTGGAATTATAGCATTTTAATTAGTATTTGAAAATCATGGTTAGTAAAAAATTAGGTTGTAACGACTCTGCACCAATTACGTTAGAACAACCTATAACACGAAAAATTTCAATTTAACAAACGTATCACCAAAAATCTGCTTATATTTTAAAAAAAATACTCTTTTACATTTATGAACTGAAGTTCAGTAAATTAATAAGGCACCTTTCAGACGAGAATCCTTTCACACAGAACATTTCACGCTATGACCATTCACGCTTTTGACTACAGATTTCACTCTTTACCATCTGCTTCTGATCCTTCTTTTGTTAAATTTCATATCCATTTCTTGTATACATTACATGTCACGAAGTAAGCAAAACCCACTTTAACACCACGGATACCATCAAACTTCCTCTCCCGGCGCAAATCTAATTAAATGCGTGAATTACATACCTGCCTTCCTCGGTAGGACAACACAAACTATTAAATGTCCAACTTGAAATTAGGAAAAAAGCACGCAAACCACGCCAACGAAGTCTTTAGAAGACATATTATTACTTAATTTTTAATGAATTGAATTAGATTGTCATTGCTAACAACTAAACTGTGTTACTAGGAAAGAGCTTTTAATTAGTAAAATTCATGTTTATATTAATATTGATGTTCAACCAGCAAACAAAAATATTATTTTGAGCTATTGTAAGAGTGTTGTAAGGGAATTTTATATGTGAATTGAAAAATTTAAAATGTCATGGAGTAAAAATGTTTCGTAATAGCAAAATGGTTATAGTTTCAGTATGTAATTTGATGGTTAAAGTCATATTGCATATATTATTTATGCCTTGACTTTAAGAATATTAAGCCAATGCCAGCAAAAATTATTTCTCTAGTGATTTGAGTGAACCGCGACAAACTATTAAGTCTTTGATGACGAAGAAATAGTGAACCGATCAGAGATGAACCCAAGGAACCGTAGACCATCTAAAACTCGGGGTCAACCAACATTTGAAAACCGTTAAATGAACCAAAATAAAGCTTGACTTTTTTTAATTAATATCTTAAAACTTGTGGTGACATGAAACAAAACTAATAATTTTCTAGTTGTTGATCGAACGTGGACGTTATGATGGGTTGCCATGTGAAGGTGCATGTAATAATAGTTTACTTTCATTTGTTCGGCATGTTGAATAATGCTTCTCATATTGGCGGACAAGGCGAGGTGGACTAACTTCTCAGTTCTTGCTTACATTGTTTCTAAATCTACTGAAACCAGTAAGATACTTTCTTTAACCGGCACGTGCATTCCAAAGAATTCTACTTTGAACTGAACAAATTCTTCTTGTCCTTCCAGGATCCTCGAAGACCTTCCAAATTCTGCGAAATTACAATAAAGCGTTCCTTGGCCACAGAGATCTGCAAGGCTCCCAGGTATTTTATTTGTTATGTATTTAAATAACGTCAAAACACTATGTAACTTAAAACTATGTGAATTTATAAGGCGAGGCATAGTGTACGCGCCACATTTTCCGAGAAATCTGAACTCCCTTTCACTCAAGTACGAAATAATTGGAAACATTTGAAAAACAGTTAATATGAAACAAAATAAAGCCTTGAAGGACTTCTTTTTTTATTAATTCTTTCAAAACTTCTTTTGCGCCATGGAAGCCAAATGAATGTTTGCATCCAGAGGGTTGACCGAAGTGGCATGTTATGGTGCATGTAAAGGTTGATTATGGTGACTGCATAACATTGTTTACTTTCCATTTGTCACATTTGATTTTCGCTTTTCATGTATGCGGGCAAAGCGTTGGCGCGGGGTGGACTACGTCTCAGTTCTTGCTATACAAACATTCTCTAAATCTACCGAAAACGACACTTTGGTCGCCATTCCAAAGTAATCATAAATGAACAAATGATTATTCCTTCCTTCCAGGATCCTCTTAAGACTTTAAGTATGAAAAATTACTTTACAAGCGTCCCTGGTCACAGACCTGCGAGCTCCAAGCGTATTTATTTATTTTTATGTATTTAAATAACGTCTCACTATGTAACTAAATACTATGTTAATATATGAAGTGGGAGATAGTCTGCTTAATTTTCGGAGAATCTGAACTCGTTTAATAATGGGGCCCTTTCGGACAGAGTTTTAAGAAACGTTCTTTTCTTAAATTTTGGTTTTTGTCTCTTAAGTGTATTCTGTTAAGGAAACGATTACACAATTGTGAAAACACGGACGACAGTTCACAATGAAAGTTAAAATGGGGTATCCTAAAGAGGGACCATTAGGGTTCCCAATTTATACAGAAGATTTATATAGCCACACATTTTTTTGCCTAGCAACTTTACTTATGACTTTAATTTAATTTTGTCATCTGACCATTATAAAGTAGACGTTCTTTTAGATAATTTTTGTACTGAATTTTGATAACAATTGAAATATTATTACTACTTTTATGCTGTGCTTGTTCATTAAAAAGGTAGTTTTCTTGGGAAACTTTTTCAAAGTAGAAAATTAAGGAAATAGCTTTTTTATTGAATTGAAATAACAATTTAATGCAAAATTACATTGCATCCAATTTGGGCTAATTTGGGGAAAACAAGCCCCCCCCCCTTATGGAATAAGGCAAATATTAATAGTTATGTAGGTACGTTTCTAAGCAGTTGTTATATTTCAATTCAATTGTTTATTTAAAAAGGAATTTATATCCTTAGAATGTCACTACCAGTGTCTTCAGAATAAATTTTACAATAATAAAAAAAATATAAAAGGTCGTGTCACAATGTGTATAACTTCAGATAATAAAGTTTGCCATAAGAGTTTTTTCTTGACAGGCCAATATCACTTAAGATATTTAAGAAATAAAATAAAAGCATTTAAAACAACAATTTAGTTTTATTTTCTTAATTGTAAATTGCACATGTGCGGGCCGTTTTCGAAGAAATAATTCTTTTTTCCTCATCTTGAGGCTACAAGGGAATGTAAACAGCAAATTTTAAGCGAACATAGAAATAAATGAAACCGAACTAATATTAAATTACAATGAAAAGTTTTGATAAAAAATAAATAAAAGTAGTAGCACTAGATATTAAAAACAAGAATGTGAAGACTCCGCATTTTTACAAAACCTCAAAATAATGATATTTAAAAAAATGATGTAACTTCAGGCCAGTTGTAAAAGCACATTTCAACCTTGCGGTCTTCAAAACAGAGCATCAGTCGCCAATTGAATGGAAGAAGAAACAATGAGCTGAGACCGTTACGGATAGCAGAAGGGGGAAAAAGAAGAATGGGAAGAAGGAAAGGACTTCAAAATACTGTTTAAACGAAAATAAAGAAAACGAAAAAAACTGTGCATGAAGTCCCATTTTTACATCTGAACGAAACTTTATTGTAGGCAATGTCATAACAGGGGAATTCTTTCAGACTTAATTCGAATGAAAACGGAAAGGAAAAGATCTATGACAAGCTACCATACAAGCATTTAGTCCTGAAAGGTTCCGACACGGTGATCATAGAGACACGTTAATAATATCGAATTTAACCTTGTGTATGAGGCAATTGGTTTTCGTTAGTAGCGCTTCAAGAATCAACCTGAAGTAATATTCACGTCATTAGATCAATATGGAGAAGTGTGTGGGAAAAAGAGGCCAAAGCTCCTTGGGCGCGGACGCCAGCAAGGATTGGTGTGTGGGGACATTCAGGTTAAGAATCGGACTTGGAGGAGGGCGCGTTGGGTAGAGGCTAACCTTCAACCTTGTCTTTTAAGCGATTACTTTTCACAGAAAAACAACAACCAATTTATTTATTCCTTTCAACCTAAAAAAAGCAACTAGTTATTACCATAAGGTTTTGGATGTTAAATATTATTTCTATGTTCTTAATAGATATATTAATAATACGTAAGAGGGTTAAATATCTTCCTTAAGTTTCATAAATTTTGTAAAATAGCCTAATAAAGTAGATAACAACTCAATGGCCCTTATTCTACTAATTTCATTTACTTACAGACAATTTTATATATATACATAATGGACAAGACAAGGTTGAATGTAATTCCTTCGTAATTTTCTTTGTTTACCAGATTTGTGAGTATTGTTAGACTATTTTACAAAAGGTAAAGGTAACATTTTGAACAATATATTTGCATTATTAATAGTTCTCAAAAGTTAAACTGAAAGTATTCAAAATCATACAGATTAAAAATATTCCAATTCGTGCTGACAAAAGAGAATGAGCGCACCATCTACATAGGGCAAAAGATGTTAGCGATCAGAAGCGGGAGAGACTACGCTAAGGCAGTAGTTAAAGCCTATGCGAATCTTCGGACCAGAAGAATTAGCGGGTTAACGACGTCCCGCCTCTGGCGTGTGTTAATGTAAGTAGTATGTCGAATTCTCTAACCCCTCACTTGCATTTTCATCTTCCATACCACCAGGGCTAAACACCCTGGGGGATAAAAAAATCGGAACCAGCTTAAATTGCGATTTCCCCTGATAAAAATAACACGCATCTGTCACCGAGGGATTTTCTTCCGAGCTCCAAGTAAATGCAAAAGTGGATGCACGCATGGTCAAGGCGTTCCTATTCGCGAGCAAAGGGATCTATGGTATTCCGAGTTGAAGTTCGTAGGCCTTTCCCTCGGGCCCAGAGTCATGTGGCGTGATCTTGCCTGTCTACGTGGGAACGTCACCCGGACAGCCAAGAATCATGCACAAGATCTTGTTCGAGTTGATGCAAATGAATCAAAATTTACTGCACAGTGGTTAATAGGAACACCGATGGCCGTGCACTTGCATTGAGTTACACTTTTTTTTTATGGAAAAGTAAAAACTACGATTCAGAATGTCTTGATAAAATTATTTATGAATTGCTGTTATATTCCTTCTGTTAGTAAACGTGAGAACGGAGAAAAATTTCTGCCAAACTAACTTCCGATGTCTACAGCAAATTAATGGAATTACAAAACACCTACGGCACGGAGATAGATCGATTTTTTGACAATGAACATGGGCAAATAACTTCAAACAGGGTACACTAAATGTACGTTTGACCTCCTGATGGTTAGGCTCTGAATGAGCACTGCTTTTTGCAGATACATGTTCTGACGCAAATGATTTTGTTATCCCTTGCAAACACCCACTGCACAATGCGGTTGGCTATCATCAAAAGAGGAACAAATGTCACGAGTACATATGAGTAAACTAGTTATTTATCGGCGATTCTCAAACTGTTCATTGGCAACATGAATGAATACATATTCTCTTGAAATATTCATAGAAGTGTCTTAACGTATTATTTTGAAGACATGTATTAAGGGGATGTGTTTCTCTCGTGTTCGTGCCTGCCCAGTGCGCGAGTGTTCAGATGAGAGGCTGGTGTATGACCGCAAAGATCCCGGATGAACGGCGTCGCTCCGTTGGTCAACCTCCGCCAAGCGCCACCTCCACCGCCGCTTCAACAAGGTCTCGCCTCCGCCCTTCTTGCCATCACATCTTGGCCTTCTGCCTAGGAAGCAAAATCTTAAGGGAACAGCGGTGCAGCGACCTTCGATATCTGCTCCGCAAATGTTACACCACCCAGGCGTTAGGGCTGCCGCTCCGCCCTGCTGGGCGACTCGGCACGGTGTGGAGCCGGCGGGTTTGAGCCTCCTCCCCGAACGGTCTTGCTCGTCCCGAGAAAATGAGACGGCTCCGAGTGCCGCGCCGGGGCTCGGTCAGCGGGGCGGGCTGTCACCTCCCTGCGCGCCGGAATAGACCGCTCGAAGCGGCCTCGGAGATGAGTGCTGCCCACTGTTTTGTGGGCTCCGGAATGTTAAGTGCACGGCCGGCAAAGTCCCCTCTGGGCTCATGAGTAACATAGTTATCCGAGATTTCTCACCCGCTCATTGGCAAAAGGTAAGAATCTTCTACCTCTTAAAATCGCATGGAAAGCTGGGTAAAATTTATTTGAGGGATACAGTATTAGAGGATTGCTTATTCGTGTATGCAGGCAGGGTGCGGATGCAGCACATTCAAGACGGTGTGCAGAACCCAAATATTCCCGGAGGAACGCCGTTGCTCCGCCACCCTGCTTCAAAACGGATCTCCCCCTGTCCTCCGCCTTTCTGTCAAACCACAATTGGCGCCTCAGCTCCAGTTGCGCAGGTAGGCAGATCTTCACGGTCGAAGCATGCGAACCGCCGAGTTGCAAATGCAGGATAAGTACCCAGTCTCCCGATCCTTCCACTTCGACCCGTATTTACGTAGAACTTCCGGGTGACGCCGCGTCCATGGTGAGCGGTGCCGACGGTTTCGTAATGCATTACGCCCCTGAGGAAGGTCGCAGAATTGGCGGCCAAAAACGTCGGCACCTTCGCCATGGGACGCGGCGTTCACCCGGACAGCCTAGGTAAATACTGGACTCCGGCCGCGGAAAGCCGGTACGCCTCTCACTTCGGGCCCCGCGCCACGACTCCTTTCTCCCAGGGGAGTCGGGGTCGTAAAAAAGATTGGTAGGATCGACACAGGAGCAGCTTGTACAAAGCTGACTGGCTTAGCCGCTTGCTCCAGTACCAGCCGCAGACGCTGCGGCAGCTTTCCACCCCCGAAGACACGCGTGCCGCCGGCTCCACCGCAGGGAGGCGTCATGGACCGGCCCGAGAACCGAGCCCCAGCGGCGGTGCAGGCAGAGCCGATCCCTTCTCGCCGAGCCAAGCGCCGGGAGGAGACTTCAACCGCCGACTCGACCGACAGAGCCGCGGCCCTGCACGGCGGAGGCGGAATCCTAAGGTCTAAGAGAGTGGACACTCGGGAGCAAAACTCGAAGGCCGCTTGTCATCCTTCCCTTAGATTTGCAAAAGCCGAAGAAGTGGAAATGGCAGAAAGTTTTAAAAGTAAATTTCAATAAGTGTAAAATTTTAAAATTTTAGAAGCCTAAAAGCAGAGGCAATTTTCCATTTTCAACACAGGGGAATTCAAGAGGATCAAAAGGAAAATTGCTTAAATGGCCTGGGAAACGTAAATATCGGGAGTATAAAATTTGGGTTTTTATTGTATTCGTTAATTGTGACAAATTATTGTAAATTAATTCTGAGACAGTCAAAGGCATTTAATGTTAAATGACAGTTGCGAAGATGGTGTCGTTAAATTATGTAAATATATCAATTTAATTGAAAAATAAAAGCTTTAATATATAAAAAAGTTAAGTGAATAGTTTCTTTAAAATGTATATAGGACAAGGAAATAGGAGGACAGATGCACATGATAATTCTCACCATATTAGTGAAACACTTACATTATGTTGGAGTATAAAAGTAACCAAAATATAATTGTAATATGTATTGTTCCAAATATAACAGCCCATGTCAAAGAATAATCAAAATACTAAAACTAGATTGGATGAATTAAAATAACATACTTTCCCGCCCTCAGTAATGATTATAATACTACGTATTCCCAATTTTCTCTCCGAATTATTCACATGTCATTTTTGTAAACACTCATTACATATTCGTCGGAATATGCTGCAAACAATATTTTAGAAGTATCAAACCAACCAAAAATTTGACAGCTATAATGCTTTTCCTACAGTTAAATCATCTCCCAACAATGAGGACGCAATTCACTAAATTCAAACTACCGTCTCGCGGCGCGGGAATGATATTCTTGCATTCCAATCTTGATGATCCCTTGGAAAACAGCAATTTTTCTTTAATATTACATTAAAATCGCTATTTATTTTAAGAGAACGAAAACTCAATTGGGCTAATTTCAATTTAAGGTTTGGAATGGCTTGAATGTAAATTTATTAAACAGTGATAATTAAATTTACCATTCCTCCGCAACACCGATCGAAGATGGGATTAAGCAAATGGGTTTTAAATAATTTTCTTAAAGTATTCATTGTTTTAAATTCATTTTGTAAAAAGCTCTAATGTAAAAAACGAACAAAACGAGAATATTGAAAAATATTTAAATTCTAACTTACTTTGCCTTAAATTCTAACGCTCGAAAAACACTCAAAATTACGTTCTGGAGCACAGCAAATTCAAAAGAGAGCAACTGGTTTGACGCCAAATTAACAAAAATACTCATTTTATTCCGAAAAATTGAACATGCACCTATTTTAAAGACTGTCCATGAACACTTACATTAAGAAAAAATTGTATCTACACAAATGTATTTGATAAATAAAATAGAGATATCTGTCAGGCTATTGTCACAATTGTATTTTGATGTCTACACAATTGTATTTTGATAAATAAAATAGAGATATTGTCAAGTAATCAATTTTAATTCAACTAATGATCATTTTGTCGTGCTAGCGATCATCCTCAGAGTAAAAAAAACAATAACAAATATACAATGTGAAATATTAACAGGTGGTTATTGTATACAAGATGCGTAAGCAAACTGGAAATTACCTTGCAGCTTCTGGGCCAAAAACAAAAGTTCTGCGAATGTTTGAGCGGGTGTCTTGTTTAAGAGCACAGGCCGGACGTGTCAGCGGGAGGGGGCGCGGAAGAGGGCGTCGGGTGCGGGTGAAGGGTCGTAAAACGTGGGGGTTGCTGCGGGCATGCTTGAGGACGGTCGGGGCGAGCGAAGGTTAAGTGGGCGTGGATGCGCGGGGGGCTGGGGTGGTTAGGGGGTGTACACTTTGTGCTACTTTTAGCAGAGGTGAAGAGAAGTTCAGGGATTTGTTGGTTAAGACATGTCATGTTCTGGTTTTTTGAGGGCGTTGTGTATGTGTTCAAAGGCTTCTAATTTTATTCTGTTCCAGTACCTGTTTCTCAATTTCTAAGAATTCGGAAATTTGTGTTTTATCAAATGTGTGTTTTGTTTAAGATTTAGGTTGATTCCGCCAAAGGGTGAGACTGTCGGTAGTGTTATTTTTCCATGCTTGTTCGTTTCTGTTGATTCCTGTGTGAATTACGGCACTGTTAGTCCTTATGTATATGGCCATTGCAATTGTTGCCGTGAGAGCATAGACTCCGCATAAGGATTAGTGGGAATTGTGTCTTTTAGTGTTGCATAGTGTTTTGATAATGTATGAAGTGTTGTTTGGAAAGAAGTTTTTTAGACCGATTTTATTGAGTATGGGAGGCTATTTTCAGAGAAAGGGGTCCTATTATAAGGCATTGTGAGGTACTTGGCTGTAGTTGTTTCTGTTCAATTGGTGTGAGAGTAGTGTGTTTGCGATATTGAGTGTATGTGTTTGTTTGACTATTCAATTTGTCAATCATGTTGCAGTCGTATCCATTTCATTCTGGCTTATATGTTTTTATTGTGTTTGTTTCCTTTTTTGGTGTTTTCTGGGGACATAGGTAATGGAAATTAAATCGATTGCCACCATCGCATGGAAGGCTGCGTGTTTGTGTGTGTGTGGGGTGTGTGAAAGTGTTGTGTATGATTTGTGTCTGTGTTGTGTGGGTTTTCTGAAGTATGTTAAATTCATGATGCGTTTTCTGTGCTAGCTGTGATGTGAGAGATCAAGGAAGTTCAAATATTTTTGTTCATTTTTCTATCTCCGTGGGTGAATTTTTTATGTTGGGGTGAGGAGTGATGTACTGTTGTAAAAATATTTAAAGTTCTGCGTGGTGCCTGGTCCATTAGTGCTAAAAACGTCGTCTACGTGGTCTGCTGTGCAGTACAGGAGATTTTTTAGAAGTGGATGACCAGAAGTAAACAATGTATTTTCCCAGTTGTCCATAAAATATGTCAGCTAATAAAGGGTATAGGAGGGGTGAACCCATGGGTAGTCCAGAATCTTGGCGTGTAGAATTGTCATTAAATTTGAAGTAGTTGCATTCTATGCAATAGGAAAAATTAGATGTACAGTTCAGGTTTTGATGGGAACGGCACACTGGGATCTGTGAATTTTGGTCTTTAAGAAATATTCTTGCAGTCAGGATTGTAGGGCACACTGGGAAAAAGATTTACCACTTGTCGAAAGAAACAAGTTTTGGCGATAGAGGGCACTGCGGAAAGTTCTTTATCTTGTTAATGAGCGTCAGGGCTGTTGAGTATTGTGTGTTTGAGGTGTGTAACTGACGTATTGTTTTGAAGGCTTTGTTCAATTTGTAAGCAATTCTGTGTGTTAGTGTATGATACTACAGGTCTAATGGGGACAGTTGATTGTGTATTTTAGGGTAAACCCATATAATCGTGGAGGGAGTGATTGCGTGGAAGAAATCTCTGTGGATGAGTGAATAGGGCTTTTAGATTCAGCAGTTCTTGTTTTTAAGGAAGTGTATGGTGATTGTTTCAGTTTGGGTCATTTTTTAGGAGTGAATTGCCGTTGTTGCCCTTTGATAAAATCAAGTACTTTGTTGTTGTATTCTTCCTTGTTCCAGAATCACAATAAATTGCCTTTGTTCGCCTTTCGTTTATTAACAATATGTCTTGGTGAGATTGTGTCTTTAGTTTTTAGTAATTAATTGTTCTGATTAAGATGGGCTTTGGCGTGCGAGTGGTGTTTCAATAATGTTGTTTGATAGTATGTGTAACAGTGTGCTTGATTCTGTGTGGATTAGTATCATTGGGAAGGGACAGTGTCTAGGTGAATGTTACAGATTTTTTAGAAGTGATTGCGTTGGGTATGGAGAAGGAGGTGAATATTTGAAGACCTTTTTGTAGGGAGTGTGGCTTCAGTAGGGGCTAGAGTACGAGGATGAGAGATTTATGATACGAGGATGAAATGTTGGGCGTGGAGTCCCAGTCAGATTGATTGTAATGTGTTTGATATAGCGCTTGCTGCAAAAGGGGGGAATTAGGACCGTTTTCCAGCGGGGGGGGCAGGACGACCCACCCCCAGGCCCTTCCCCACCCACTAACCTTCGCCCTCCCCACCCCACTTAACCGTCTCTCAAGGCATCCACCAGCACCCCCAATTTTACGGACCCTCACCCGCCCCCCACCCCTCTTTCCCGCCTCCTTCCGCTGCCGGACCGGCGCTGTGCTCTTAAGACACACGTCTAAAAATATCGCAGAACTTTGTTTTCGGCCCAAAGCTGCCAGGTATGTACGATCCAGTTTGCTATGTTCATGGAAACAGATCTTTAAATAAGGTCATGTTCAATTTTTCGAATAAATGAGTATTTTTGTATAATTTGGCGTCAAACAGTTGCTCTCTTTGAATTTGCTGTGCTCCATGAACGTAATTTGAGATGTTTCGAGGCAGTTAGAATTTAAGGCAAAGTAAGTTAGAATTTAAATATTATTTCATATCTCGTTGTTCGTTTTTTACATTAGAGCTTTTGTTATACATTTAAAAATGAATACTTAAGAAATTATTTAAAACCCATTTGCTAATCCCATTTCGATAGGTGTTGCGAGGAATGTAAATTCATTATCAACATGTTAATAAATTTACATTCAAGCCATTCACAAACCTTAATTGAAATTAGCCAAATTGAGTTTTCGTTCTTAAAAATACGATTTTAATGTAATATTAAAGAAAAATTGCTGTTTTCAGGGAACATCAGATTGGAATGCAACAATATCATTCCGCGCCGCGAGACGGTAGTTGAATTTTAGTGATTTGCGTCTCATTGTTGGGAGATGATTTAACTGTAGGAAAAGCAATTATAGCTGTCAAATTTGTGTTGATACTTCAAAATATTTGTTGCACATATTCGACGATATGTAATGAGTGTTACAAAAATGACATGTGATAATTCGGAGAGAAATTGGGAATTACGTAGTATTATAATCATTACTGAGGGCGGGAAAGTATGTTATTTTAGCACCACTAGTTTTAGTATTTGATTATTCTTTGACATGGCTGTTATATTGGAACAATACATATTACATTATATTTTGTACTTTTATACTCCAAACATATGTAAGTGTTCACTAATATTGGTGAGATTTCATGTGCACTGTCTCTATTCCTTGTCCTATATACTATTTTAAAGAACTATTCACTTAACTTTTATATATTAAAGCTTTTATTTTCATTAAATTGATATATTTACATAATTTACACACATCTTCGAATGTCAATTTAACATTAAATGCCTTTGACTGTCTCAGAATTAATTTAAAATAATTTGTCACAATTACGAATACAATAAAAACCCAAATTTTATACTCCCGATATTTACGTTTTCCAGCCATTTAAGCAATTTCCTTTTGATCTCTTGAATTCCCCTGTGTTGAAAATGGGAAATTGCCTCTGCTTTTAGGCTTCTAAAATTTTAAAATTTTAAAATTTTACACTTATGAAATTTTACTTTTAAACTTTTCTGCCATTTCCACTTCTTCGGCTTTGCAAATCTAAGGGAAGGATGACAGCGGCCTTCGAGTTTTGCTCCACGAGTGTACATCACTTAGACCTTAGGATTCCCCTCCGCCCTGCTGGGCCGGCTCTGTCGGTCGAGTCGGCGGTTGAGTCTCCTCCCGGCGCTTGGCTCGGCGAGAAAGGGATGGCTCTGCCTGCACGCGCTGGGGCTCGGTTCTCGGGCGGTCCATGACCCTCCCTGCGGCTGGAGCGGCGGCACGCGTGGCCTCGGGGGTGGAAGCTGCCGCAGCGTCTGCGGCTGTAATGGAGCAAGCGGCTAAGCCAGTCCAGCTGTACAAGACTGCTCCTGTGTCGGATCCTACCAATCTTTTTACGACCCCGACTCCCCGGAGTTGTGGCGCGGGCCGAAGTGAGAGCGTAGGCTTCCGCGGCCGGAGTCAGTATTTACTAGGCTGTCCGGGTGACGCCGCGTCCATGGCGAAGGTGCCGACGTTTTGGACGCCATTCTGCGACCTTCCTCAGGGCGTAATGCATTACGAAACGTCGGCACCCTCACCATGGACGCGGCGTCACCCGGAACGTCTAGTAAATACGGGTCGAAGTGGAGGATCGGGAGACTGGGTACTTATTTCATTTGCACTCGGCGGTCGCTGCTGACCGTGAGATCTGCCTACCTGCGCACTGGAGCTGAGGCGCACTTGTGGTGACAGAAGGCGGAGGAGGGGGAGATCCGTTGAAGCAGCGGCGGCGGAGCAACGGCGTTCCTCCGGGATATTTGGGTTCTGCACACCGTCTTGAATGTGCGCATCCGCACCCTGCTGGCATACACGAAAAGCAATCCTCTAATACTGTATCCTCAAAATAAATTTTACCAGCTTCCATGCGATTTTAAGAGGTAGAAGATTATTACCTTTTGCCAATGAGCGGGTGAGAAATCTCGGATAACTAGTTACTCATGAGCCAGAGGGGGACTGCCGGCCGTGGCATTACATTCCGGAGCCCACAAACAGTGGCAGCACTCATCTCCGAGGCCGCTCGAGCGGCTATTCCGGCGCGCAGGGAGGTGACAGCCCGCCCGCTGACCGAGCCCCGGCGCGTGCACTCGGAGCCGTCTCTTTCTCGGGACGAGCAAACCGTCGGGAGGAGGCTCAACCGCCGGCTCCACCGTCCGAGTCGGCCCAGCAGGGCGGAGCGGCAGCCTAACGCCTGGGTGGTGTACATTTGCGGAGCAGATATCGAAGGTCGCTGCCACCCTTCCCTTAGATTTGCTCCTAGGCAGAAGCCAAGATGTGATGGCAGAATGCGGAGGCGAGACCTGTTGAAGCGGCGGTGGAGGTGGCGCTAGCGGAGGTTGACAACGGAGCGACGCCGTTCATCCGGGATGTTTGCGGTCTATACACCAGTTCTCATCTGAACACTCGCGCCCTGCAGGCACACACGGAAAACACATCCCTTAATACATGTCTCAAAATAAACGTTAAGACTTCTATGATATTTCAAGAGAATATGATCACATGTTGCCAATGAACAGTTGAGAAATCCCGATAAATAACTAGTTACTCATATGTACTCGTGACATTTGCCTCTGATGATAGCCAACCCATTGTGCAGTGGTGTTGGCAGGGATACAAAATCATTGCGTCAGAACATGTATCTGCGAAAAAGCAGTGCACATTCAGAGCCTACCAATCAGGAGGTAAAACGTACAAGTGTAACCCTGTTTGAAGTTATTTCCCATGTTCATTGTCAAAAAAATCGACCTATCTCCGTGCCGTAGGTGTTTGTAAACATTAATCTGAGACATCGGAAGTTAGTTTGGCAGAAATATTTTCTCCGTTCTCAGACTACAAGGAATATAACAGCAATTCATAATAATTTTACAAGACATTCTGAATCGTAGTTTACTTTCAATAAAAAAAAAGTGTACTCCAATGCAAGTGCACGGCCATCGGTGGTCCATTAACCACTGTGCAGAATTGATCATGCATCAACTCGAACAAGATCTGTGCATGATCTTGGCTGTCCGGGTGACGCCACGTAGAAGGCAAGATCACGCACATGACTCTGCCCGAGGAAGCCTACGACTTCACTCGACCAAGATCTTTGCTCGCGAATAGGACGCCTTGGACCATGCGTGCATACACTTTGCATTTACTGGAGCTCGGAAGAAATCTCGGTGACAGATGCGTGTTATTTTTATCAGGGAAATCGCATTTAAGCTGGTTCCGATTTTTATCCCCCCAGGGTTGTTAGCCCTGGTGGTATGGAAGATGAAATGCAAGTGAGGGGTTAGAGAACGACATACACTTACAAACACACGCCCAAGGCGGGACTCGAACCCGCTATCTTCTGGTCCGAGATCGCATAGGCACTACTGCCTTAGCGATCTCCCCCTTCTGATCGGCTAACATCTTTTGCCCTATGTAGATGGTGCGCTCATCTCTTTGTCACACGAATTGAATATTTTTAATCTGTATGATTTGAATACTTCAGTTTACTTTTGAAGAACTAAATATGCAAATATATTTTCAAAATGTTACCACCTTTTGTAAATAGATAACATACTCACAAATCGGTAAACTAAAGAAAATACGAAGGAATTACATTCAACATATTGTCTTGTCATTATGTATATATAAAAATGTCTGTAGTAATGAAATTAGTAGATAAGGCCATTGAGTTGTTATCTACTTATTAGGCTAATTTATACAAAATTTATGAAACATTAAGGAATATTTAACCTATTACGTTTATTAATATATCTATAAGACATAGAATAATATTAACATCCAAAACCAGGGTAATAAACTAGTGCTTTTAGGTGAAAGGAATAAATAAATTGGTTGTTTTTTCTGTGAAAAGTAATCGCTTAAAAGACAAGTTGAAGGTTACCTCTACCAACGCGCCTCCTCCAAGTCCGATTCTTAACCTGAATGTCCACACCACACCCAATCCTTGCTGGCGTCCCCCAAGGAGCTGGCCTTTTCCCAACACTTCTCCATATTGACTAATGACGTGAATATTACTTCAGGTTGATTCTTGAAGCGCTACTAACGAAAACCAATTGCCTCAACACAGGTTAATTCGAATATATTAACGTGTCTCTATGATCACCGTGTCGAACCTTTCAGACAAATGCTTGTATGGTAGCTTGTCATAGATCTTTCCTTTCCGTTCATTCGAATTAGTCTGAAAGAATCCCTGTTATGACATTGCTAATAAAGTTTCTTCAGATGTAAAATGGGAACTCATGACAGTTTTTTCGTTTTCTTTCATTTTTCGTTTAACAGTATTTTGAAGTCCTTTCCTTCCTTCCCATTCTTTTCTTCCCCTTCTGCTATCTCGTAACGGTCTCAGCTCATTGTTTCTTCCATTCAATGGCGACTGATGCTCTGTTTGAGACCGCAAAGTTGAATGTGCTTTTACACTGGCTGAAGTACATATTTTTTTAAATATATTATTTTGAGGTTTGTAAAATGCGGAGTCTTCACATTCTGTTTTATATCTAGTGCTACTACTTTATTTATTTTTATCAAACTTTTCATTGTAATTTAATATTAGTTCGGTTTCATTTATTTCTATGTTCGCTTAAATTTGCTGTTACATTCCTTGTAGCCTCAAGATGAGGAAAAAAGATTATTCTTCGAAACGCCGCAATGTGCAATTTACAATTAAGAAAAAATAAAACTAAATTGTATGATTATAAAATGCTTATTTTATTTCTAAATATTTAAGTGAATTGGCCTGTCAAGAAAACTCCTATGGCAAACTTATTATCTGAAGTTAACACATTGTGACAGACCTTTTATATTTTTTTATGTAAAATTTATTCTGAGACACTGGTATGTGACACTAAGGAAATAAATTCCTTTTAATAAACAATTGAATGGAATATAAACAACTGCTTAGAAACGTACTACATAACTATTAATATTTCCTTACCATAGGGGGGGGCTGTTTTCCCAATTAGCCCAAATTGGATGCAATGTATGCATTAAATTGTTTTTCAATTCAATAAAAAAGCTATTTCCTTAATTTTTCTACTTTAAAAGTTTCCAGAAACTACCTTTGTTAATGACAAGCACAGCAAAAGTAGTAATATATTTCAAGTTATCAACAATTCAGTACAACAAATTATCTAAAAGAACGTCTACTTTATAACTGTCAGATGACAAAATTAAATTAAGCAAAGTAAGTGCTAGGAAAAAAATGTGTGCTATATAAATGCTTCTGTATAATTGGGAACCCTAATGGTCCCTCTTTAGGATACCCCATTTTACTTCATTGTGAACTGTCGTCCGTGTTTTCACAATTGTGTAACGTTTCCTTAACAATACATTAAGAGACAAAAACCAAAATTTAGAAAAGAACGTTTCTTAAAACTCTGTCCGAAAGGCCCATTATTAAACGAGTTCAGATTCTCGAAAATTAGCAGACTATCCCCACTTCATATATAACATAGTATTTAGTACATAGTGAGACGTTATTTAAATACATAAAAATAAATAAATACCTTGGAGCTCGCAGGTCTGTGACCAGGGACGCTTTAAAGTATTTTCATAATTTAAAGTCTTAAGAGGATCCTGGAAGGAAGGAATAATCATTTGTTCAGTTTATGATTACTTTGAATGCGACCAAGTGTCGTTTCGGTAGATTTAGAGAATGTTGTAAGCAAGAACTGAGACGTTAGTCCACCCGCGCCAACCTTTGCCCGCAATATGAGAAGCGAAATCAAATGTGAACAAATGAAAGTAAACAATGTTATGCAGTCACCATATCAACCCTTTACATGCACCATAACATCCACTTCGGTCAACCTCTGGAGCAACATTCATTTGCTTCATGGCGCAAAGAAGTTTTGAAGATATTAATAAAAAAAAGAAGTCCTTCAAGCTTTATTTTGTTCATTTAATGTTTTCAAATGTTTCCATTATTCTACTTGAGTGAAAGGGAGCTCAGATTCTCGAAAATGTGCCGACACTATCCTCGCCTTATAAATCACATAGTATTTAGTACATAGTGTTTGACGTTATTTAAATACATACAAATAAATACCTGGGAGCTTGCAGATCTCTGTGGCCAGGAACGCTTTATTGTATTTCCAGAATTTGAAGTCTTCGAGGATCCTGGAAGGAAAGAAGAATTTGTTCAGTTCAAAGTAGAATTACTTTGAATGCACCAGGTTAAAGAAAGTATCTTACTGGTTTCAGTAGATTTAGACAATGTAAGCAAGAACTGAGAATTTAGTCCACCCTCGCCTTGTCCGCAATATGAGAAGCATTATCAAATGCGAACAAATGAAAGTAAACTAAATATTACATGCACCTTCACATGCACCATCATAACGTCCACTTCGATCAACAACTAGAAAAATATTAGTTTGTTTCATGTCACACAAGTTTTAAAGATATTAATAAAAAAAAGTCAAGCTTTATTTTGTTCATTTAACGGTTTCAAATGTTTGGTTGACCCGGAGTTTAAGATGGCACGGTTCCTTTGGTTCACTGATTCGGTTCACTATTTCTCGTCATTCACAAGATAATAGTTGCGCGGTTCACTTCAATCACTAGAGAATAATTTTGCTGGCATTGCTTAATATTCTTAAGTCAAGGCATAAATATATATGCAATATGACTTTACCATCAATACCATATGAAACTATACATTTTGCTATTACGAAACATTTTTACTCCATGACATTTTAAATTTCAATTCACATCTAAAATTGCCCTTCACAACACTCTTACAAAGCTCAAAATAATATTTTTGTTTGCTGGTTGAACATCAATATTAATATAAACATGATTTACTAATTAAACAGCCTCTTTCCTAGTAACACATTTAGTTGTTACAATGACAATTATTCAATTCATAAATTAAGTAATAAGCTTCTAAAGAATTCGTTGGCGTGGATTTGCGTGCTTTTTTCTAATTTCAAGTTGACATTTAATAGTTTTGTGTGTCTACCGAGAAGGAAGGTATGAATTCACGATTTAATTAGGATTTGCGCCGGGAGGGAAGTTTGAATGGTATCCAGTGGTGTCAAAGTGGGTTTGCTTACTTCGTGACATGTAATGTATACAAGAATGATATGAAATTTACAAAAGGAAGGATAGAACAGATGGTAAAGAGTGAATCTGTAGTCAAAAGCGTGAATGGTCATAGCGTGAAATGTCTGTGTGAAAGGATTCTTCGTCTGAAAGGTGCCTTATTAATTTACTGAACTTCAGTTCATAAAATGTAAAGAGTATTTTTTTAAAATATAAGCAGATTTGGTGATACGTTGATAATTGAAATTTTTCGTGTTATAGGGTTGTTCTACGTAATTGGTGCAGAGTCGTTACACTAATTTTACTACCATAGCATTTTCAATACTATTAAAATGCTATAATTCCAGCGATTATGTGAGTTATTTTTTTTCTATTTTCTAATAAAATAGGGCACTCTTCAACATATAGTATTTGTTTGAAAAAATACACGGGTAGATTTGATATTATTAAAATTGGGGGTTTGGTGGCGATAGCCTCCCAATAATAAAAGTTAAAGTAGACAGTGTTAGTGAAATATACTGCGGATTCTATAGCGTATAAAAATGTATTAAGTAGTTTTTATAAACATACTGCAGATTATAGAGCGTATACAAATGTATTTAAGTTGCTTTTTTTTCGTAATAATATATTGGCTTTGAGTAGTAATGAAAGTTTAAGTAGCATGAGATTGTGAAATAGACATTATGTTTATTGCGATAACAATGAACACGCAAATAGTAAAAAGGATTCAGTTCCAGTCTAGTGAATCAAAGGAACTGTGCCACCCTAAACTCCGGGTCAACCGGCCCATTATTCAACTTTCGTGAAAGTGAGTTCAGATTCTCGGAAATGTGCTGACACTATCCCCATCTCACATATCACAGTATTTTGTACACAGTGTTTCATGTTATTTAAATACATAAAATTAATAAATACCTGGGAGCTCGCAGGTCTCTGTGGCCAGGAACGCTTTACAGAATTTCCATAATTTGATATTTAAAGAGGATCCTGGAAGGAAGGAAGAATCATTTGTTCAGTTGTTTAGAATTACTTTAAATGCGACCAAGTGTAATAACGCAATGTACTGGTTTCAGTAGATTTAGACAATGTAAGTAAGAACAGACTTTAGTCCATCCGCGCCAACCTTTGTCCGCAATATGAGAAGCGTAATCAAATACTAACAAATGAAAGTAAACTAAATAATATGTGGTCACCATATCAACCGTTTACATGCACCATAATAACGTCCACTTCGATCAACCACTGGAGAAACATTCCTTTGTTTCATGTCACACAAGTTTTAAAGATATTAATAAAAAAGAAGTATTTTAAGCTTTATTTTGTTTAATTAACGGTTTCAAATGTATGCGCAATCGCAATGTCTTAATATTAATCTTGATACCTTTGCAACAGTACATGCACCATAACAACGCAATATTTAATCAGGAGTGTATTTTCTCTATGGTTCTACGGTGTAGTTTATATTTTTCGCGTTTCTATGATGTGCTTTCAACCAGGAATATATGCATAGGTTCAATGCATATAAATATATAGTTACTGTCTCAATATTTGATTGCTAATGTGTACCATATGACAATTTACCTCGTCTTCACAAGTATTAATTTTCTGTATTAATTTCTTGGCCTTACGTCAAAAACAATTTTTGAAATCGTTTCAATATATAGTGAACATGTTAAGGAAGATTGTAAGTTGGAGGGCCATTAAGCGCTATTTTGCGGAGCTAGTTATGAGAAAATTGCAAAAAAAAACTTATATCAGAAGTACAGCTTTTATTACATCACGTTGAAACAATTATGATACTAGAAGAAACTGAAATAGAAAAAAGTTTCACTTGTTTCAATAATTATCACCCTTCAATAAAAATTGCAGTAGAAACAAAATATATTTTTTCTGATTTCACTGTAATTAGGACGGACTCCTGTGTTATCACTGACTAGTACACTACAAGTATACTTTCAGGACAAGTACATAACTTCAAATCAAAACCTCATATATGTATATAAAAATATCTATCATTAACCATTTAAATGACAATGTACTTATATTGTCAAACATATAATTTTACTCAATCAATTCAGAAATCGTATTTATATTGTTAATGAATAACAATTATCCTTTGAAATTCATAGATAAATTTATTTGTAAGAGGTTAAATAGTACAATACTAGTTAAGAGGTTCTGCAAATATTCACTGACTCCAACAATACTGTTTACAATTTCATTCAAATATTTTTTAATCTTTCATTAATCATTAACCCTCCAAAATAATAAGAAAATAAATTTAATATAAAAATGAGAAGTAATGTCATAAATAAGAAAAATGTCATTCAACATGATAAAAACCCTACTGCATTATTAGAAAAACAAAATTTAGTTTATATACTTAAATGTTCTTAATGCTCTGTGATATATGTAGGTCAGACAAAACTTAATTTGAAAAACAGAATATCAGACCATATGAGGAATATTAAAGATCACACATCCCGACAAATTACATTAACTCAACAATCCAAAGATATTGAAAATAGAACCCAAGTATTTTAATATGTTGTTAATGGAAACTCTAAATATCCAACTCAATCATGTATGCAACACACAAATAGAATCTATCACAATTTACTAATATGTATGATAGTGAGAATCACTTACATGGCAAAAAGGTGGTAAAAGATGTTCCAGAAATTCCTGAAAAGAGTGAGGAAAAATGCATTACAGGAAGCTTTTATAAGAATCGTCCTGTAATGAACAACTTTCTTTGCACAAAACAGTACAACAATGAGATATTTTCCAGTCTCGATTACATAAAAAAAAAAACTGACAGCTCAGCAACCTTCTACATGCAACAATACAGCGCCTTAACGAATCAGAAGTGCACTTCCGTTAACCACAATAAAAAAATGTTGTGTTAATGTTACACCTGAGTTTTAAAATATATTAATAAATTTCTCAAATTAGATTTTTTGTTTCATTTTTCAAATGTATTCACAAACTCAAAAAAACAAAATATTACTTCTGAAACATTTACAGCACTTAGTACACCATAACAACGCAATATTGAATCAAAAGTGCATTTCATTCTAAGTGTGTTCCAACTGTGTACTTTAGTATAAATTTTTCATGTTTATATGGTGTTCTTAGAACCAGAAATACATATGTTCAATGCACAATAGTAATGGTGTCAATATTTGGTTAAGGTGTCATATGATGCTTTATTTCGTTTTACTTTCTCGCTACCACTGTCGCAATAGAAACTTATGTAATGCTGCGCGAAAAAAATGCGCTTTTCGGCAGAGAAACACTTGTTACTGGGTTCTGGCAACGAAAAAGTGGATAAATCCAGATACTAAATTTAGAAAACAATTCTGTTACACGTGGTGTAGCCAGAATCTACATTTTGTAGGCCCTTGTTACAGAAAAATGGATTGACGGTAAATCGACTGCCCGTCCGTCTATGAACGTTAAACCGTAGTGGTTAAACCGATCAGACGATTTTCTCCAAAATGGATATTCCTCAATTTCTGTGGCTGATGTTGCGGCTCCTTGAGTTTGATATCGATATTTTAATTTTGGGGGATACTTGAAACCCTGGGACATTTTCAAAAACTAGCTTCGTTTTTTATTAATTTTTTTGTTGGATAGTGTAAAGAACGTTTAAGAAAATGGTGTAGGTCTCATGTTGGATAATTGTTTCATTGTTTCATGGTCTCATGTTTGAAAATTGAAAAAATACAAAATTTTTTCGGCGTCTTCCTGCAACTACATTTATGAAAATACAATTTTTTTTAATGAAATGTGATAATTAGAAGCAGGTTTTCAAATAAAGTCATGGTGATTTTTTTTGAAAATGTGGATATTTATTATGTAATTTGGTGACAAGTCGCCCGCTCCCAATTTACTTCGCTTCCCAATTTTTAATGGTGGTGCTACGCAGTTGGATGCGACGTTAGAATTAGTATATTTTTCCTACTTTATATTATTATTTATTATATTTATATTCAAATTATTTTATCTTCAATTGCGTCTTGTAATTGTTGTTAATATGAAAAATAATAGATTATTTCTCTTTGGTTAATATGATGTGGAAATGAGTAATGCTAGTAAATAGGAGTAATTTTGATTAATATAAACATATTTTATTTAATGATTATATTTTTCTATTAATTTTCATTTCCTTGCTAGCGGTATCAACAATTCTACTGGGCATAATGTGTATCTTATACGAAATAGCGGTCATTGTTGCTTGTAACCCATTGTTGTAACACTGCACTGATAACACAATAACACAAAAAAGTTGGCAGACCCAAGGGCAATTTTCCATTTATTGAAAATGAGAATTTTTACAGCATTATGTCACATAAATTCAAATTCTCACTCGAATGTGTTATAACACTGTTCTACAAACAAAAAACGTTTTTCTATAACAAAAACAAAACACTATGTTTTTAGATGACATTTGCCTTCAATTCAGATTTGTTTTTCACGGGATCTCAATTTTCACGGATTCATGTGATGATGGTTTTTATAATTGCGTATTTGTCCTTGTGTATTCCAAAACAGTATTTGAGGAAAACTGAGTGTGCGGATGTGCTATTCTGTCACTTCCCGTCCACCAGTCGAGACGTATGAGGTGTCGTTCGACGCGTCTCAGTCTCCTGATGGAGAACTGATAGTTTGTTTTGGATCTGGGCAAAAGATTGAAAGAAATTTACAAAAACGTGTTTTTTTTTTGTTTTTGGCTGCGATATTTGAGATAATGCCAAGAATTTCACCAAAGCCTCCTAAATCGATCTATGTCGATGGCGTTGATTTAACCCATGGAACCAGTACTCAAAGAATTTTTTTGCTCAATACCATAGAGTAGAGACATATAGTTGTATCTCTCCTCTATGCTCAATACACCATAATTTTCTTTCACGACGTTGGCAACAATGATGTTGACATCTTTAAGTGAACAATTGAATTATCAAGTAAAACGCGCTGCTGATTTCAATTTAGATTCCAATTATCGCATTTTTAAAAATAAATTTGTGAAAACCTACGAACAGTATTGCTTCGAAACTTATTAAACTTAGAATTTCAAATGAATACGGAGAAAACAAAACTACGTTCTGATGTCTGACTTCGCACTTTTACTGTCTTAGATAGGTGTGCAAATACCGATTTTCAAATGACGCAAAACTTTTTTATTGAACTTACCTAACATCTTATTCACACAAAACATACAAAACAGTCGCCTTTTAATGTCAGATTTGCATGCAACGCTAAATTATCAAACAAAACGATTAATAAAGCTACTGCGGAAGTGAAAGTGAACACAAATTAGACCGCGTTTGTGAATTTGTGGGCTTGAGAATCTCTTCAAAAATTAGGGAAGGAAAATATGGAATTGTTAAGGAAATCCGATGAAGAATTAAAGGTAGTTATAAAACATATTGCGACAGTATTTTCTGAAATAATTAGGAATGATCTGCATTTAGCATTTGTGCTAGTGCAAATTTGCTATGTACATTTTGTACATATTAGCAAAAAAGCGGAAAAATGTTACTGATTTAAAATTTAACAATTTAGCATTACCACAACACAGTATACAATTTAGCAATATCAAAACCTACAAGCATTTATTGCGGCAATTATAATTTTGAAATTGCAATAAGAGCATTCATATTCTGAATGGAGTTAACATACAAGGCCATTGGGTGTTGGTTACTTTTTAACGTGAGTATAACTACTACGATTCATTAATAGTCCAATATCAGATACGGAAAGAACATATTTGAATTAAGCTGAAAGAAATGAAGTTTGAGAGACATTTTTAACACGAAACTATTTTTAAAACAGTTTTCAAGGTCGGGGACGCTACATTTGAATAGTTTTAGTACGTATGTGGCAAATTGACACGTTCTAACAAATCTACATGTTCACCCAAAGAAAAGAAACAATATGAGTGCTATGAAAAGTGAATGGGGGGCTTGGAATATTGGGTCAGCGGGGACATTTCCTCCTCTGCCTTGTGAATAATCGTCACTGTAGCATTCATCCTCATTCACTGTCGCGTTCTCAGCAGGTAGTGGTATTGGCTAATCTCTGGAACATGCAGGCCTTCTGCCGATGGTAAATTAGGATACCTAATTTACTACAGGTTTCTTAGTTTTTGATATGAGCTCGAAAAGCACAGGATTAGTAATATTTGAAAAACTAGACATTTTCATTTCTGAGATATATAAACGTATTTACGATCGTAAACTAACTCCAGGTTTGATTTTTCTTCATTGCTAACAAAATAGTAACAAATACGCCCTTACCTCTACTCCTACCACTACAAGAAAAATGAGAGTTCAAGAAAACGTGCGCGTAGTGAAGCTACATTTACGTTCAGGAGCAAAACAAGGGGCCATATGAGTATTTGCTCCATGTATCAGAGAATCTGGACAAAAACCTAATCGAGATGGGGGCTATTGATCCGGAAGCTGAAGTACTTTATTTGTTGCAATTATGTTAAGTCTTTTTAAAACAATTAAACAATACTACTAATTCATTGTTTTGTGTCAGCATATCACGTTTTAGTAAAAATAAACATTATTTTTCTTTTCGATGATAAATATAGTCTTGAATTTTATGGAAACAGTTTTGCATCAGAAAAGGTTTTACCTGTAACTTAAATTTATGTATCTCAATTACGTACTTCAATTATTTAATGTCATCTGCCAATGCGTTGTAAAGTAACGTACATGTATTTTATGTGGATTTCTGGTAGTGAGCTGTTCATACTGACACTTGATGAATGTGATTTCGTCGACATGATTTTTGCAGTTTTTAGTTTGCAAATTACGTGTTTTATTAATCAGTGATTGTTTGTTGTAAAATTTCATAGTTTTGTGTTTTAAATTAGAAAATCTATCAGTGTATAATGAGTGTGAATAAGAAGGTGGCCGTTGGTGTTCAGCACCAAATGGCAAAAATAATTCGAACATTAATACAAACATTTGCTTCTTCAGCTTTCTAAAATACAAGGAATGGAAAGTATAATAAGTCCACGTATTAGAACATAGTAACTATATACTTTTCAATTTAGAGTACAGATATTATGAATGAAAATAAAATTATTTGTAGGCCGAATAATCATGTTATGATCGATTTACAGTGCAAAAAAAATGGGTTGTAAATTTCAGAAGAGAGGATTTGTTAAAAAGGGATGCCACACATTTGAATAAAAACTGCACTATATTTAAGATGCACTTTGAGAATATTTTTTAACACATTTCTGCGAAACCGATTTAAACCAGATGCTGTGCCTACTTTATTCAATATTACAAATCCACCAAAACAATTGTCTCAGAAACGGAACGCCGCAAAAGAGAGGATGACTGAAACATGTGAAGTTGCTAAAAATGCTGCATATGATATATGGAAAATTGTATTCATGATGTAAATTTAATTAATGCTCTTGCTTGTGAGGGGTAGTGAAACTTCACTATCTCTGAGGGTATTTTATGTATTAACTAGAAATTTAATTCTAACCCTGAGTGCAATTTGTGTCACTTGTGTGTCGTGTACTTAAGGTGGTTAGAGCGAGATAAGTGTTACGTTTAATATGCCTTTTTTATTGTATTAATCGAAAGGTGAGGGATTCTTCTATGTTCTGTCAGAGTTTGAATATATTTTACTGACTAATGTTTGCGTAACGAGACCGTAAAGTTTGTTTTAATACGGGCCCTTTTGGTGACCTGACATCTGACCTGAAATTTTAAAATTGTGAGAAAATTAACAATTGAACATGTTTTTAAAAACTCTTTTTTTAAGTAGCTAGTATCTCAAAGAATCAATATGCGCAATTTGAAGGATATCTACAGTTTCAAATGGGAGAAGTTTGCAAAATTATAAACTTAATTCAATTCAAAGGGAGACGTTCGCGCGCTTTCTAGAGGTCAGGACCAGAGAGTGTACTATAGCGTCGGGACTGTGACGAGCAACTCGGCAACACCGAGCGCCCAACGCGCTTCATTCAAATCGAGTGACAAGACCTAGCAAGAGTTCGTAGGTTCCTCTGGATCTTCTGGGAGGAATTAAAATATCCTCACTCCTGGATAACATTGCGTTTGATAGTAACCAGATATGCAGAAAACCTGGCATTTGGTGGATATAATGATTTGTGCGATCTGAATGAATATATCAATTCAATTAATATTCCCAATAAATCACTTTGATACTACTCGTTAAGAGAAAATGGGTGATCTTGAGAGTTTATAAAATTTTTATCAACATTCAGTACAGTATTAATATTTTTTATAATCCGTATGTCAGTTTTTTTGCTCTTGAACAATGATACAATTATTCGAAAATTATTCATATTCTCTTTTTAATTATGGAGAAACACAGTGGGTTATTGCCTTATGTAGCACAGTTGCTTTTACACTGAACTCAAAGCAGCAATCTTTAGCATGAGATCAGCACTTCAATCAGTAGAGCTATTGAGTAGACATTCAATTCAGAAAGATATGAGTCTTGTAGTGGTTTCAATTGTATTGCAATGATGAAATACTGTTTTGCTGGTGTTTATATCAACCATTCAATGTATAGGTAAATGCAGAGAGAAATTTCCTTACTAGCAAAATAAGAAGGCTTGGGACTGCCATCCCCTTCCCGAATTTTTAAAAATAAATATTAAAAACTTCATAAAATGTTTTATCTAAATAATCATTAATCAAATAGTTTACTGAACTACAAAGTTTGATTTTAAAAATAAATGGAATGGAACATTGAGAAACCAAACATGCATTTGTGAATGAGCAATTTATAAAGGAATTTCCACTTTATAAGCAATTTGTTAATTTACATCTGTATTGGAAAAATGATTTATTCTGTCGTAATTAGTGTTTTTAGTTTTATTCATTATTAGTTTTAAAGATTTTTCTGAAGGAGTGCCCAGTATAGTTACATTTGTAATTATTAAAATTTTATTGAAATTGCAAAAAGAATGATATATTCAGCCTTTGATAGTTTAATTATTTTAATATATACCCCTTTTCTCTTCAGCTTTATATTTTATCTAATTATTGGCATTTCCTGCACAGTAGTAATGCATTTTGAATGGTTCTCATGTCTTATTTTCAAAACATTTAAACCTCTTTTCATTTTGAGTGCAACATCAAGCAGTTCAAAATTCAAATATTGAAATATTACAACGTTTCCAATCTAAAAGTTAAAGAAAATTTGTAAATACTCCTTGGTACGTAACGAACGCTACAATACACGAGACTTACAAATGGCAACAATAAAAGAATAAATTAACAAGACCAGTGCAAAATACTTACAATGACTACAAAACCATCAAAATGTTCTTGCTATTAACTTACTAGACAATAGTGACACCACCAGACGACTTAAACGATATCATACTTTAGACCTGACATATCGACTATAAATTGTTATATTATTTTGTTTTTTTATTATATACGCTTATCATCGTATATTTTAGTAATTCTCTGTTGATTCAGTTTGGTCCGGATGCTTTTTTTAATTCTTTTAAAACGATTGTGAGCTCTTCCCATGTCATGTCAACTTCTGCATACTTTTCTCTAGGGTAGACTACAGCGTTTTCTTTATCGTCGTTCCACAGAGATCGATATTGTTCTGCTCACTTATCTATTTCTATGCTTTTGACATTTATATCCACTTTTAAAGATCTATTTAGGCACTTCATGACTTTGTATGCTACAAATTTCCTTCCATGAACATTATGTTCAATATTTGAAATAAATATTTCTCAAGGTGCATTGTGAGCTTTATTATTGCTGTTTTTGCTTGATTTATTGCGATGTAGCACTCTTGTTTATTAACGTGTGTTGAGTTGCATAGATATTTATTATAACATTTTTTCTTTATTCTAATGCGGCACGGGGTGGCGGCGCGGTGCGGAGGCGCGGGGCGGGGGCGCGGGGCAACGGATGCTTTTTGCGGAGCCGTCTCCGACCGAGCGTGGCCTTCAGCCGGAGAACCGCTCGCATTTAATACGCATCAGGTCTCGCGAGGCGTCTATACAAAGTTGTGAAATGTGTCCGCCGCGGAGATGGTCCTATTGATATGTGCCTCGCATACAATGTAACTCGCACGTCCCTCTTCACAAATGTATTGAAGATGTGTTGTGTGAGGTCAGACCGACGGGCACAGTGAATGTTTCCTTTCACTCTTCTACGAGACATCTGTATTGGTTGCAATTCATATTGTGATTGATTGTCTCGTGGCATATGATAGCTGGATACGCTTGGGTAAATACATATGTTCATTTTATATTCAGAGAAAATGTTTTTTCAACGAATTTCTTCTGGGTTTTGAACATTCTTTCACATAAATTGCGCTTGACAATCATTTTAATAATTTATATATGACATTTAAGTTATGAGTATTTTATAAGTATGAAAAGGAAATATACTTAAGTGCTCCACTGTAAGCTACTCTACACATTCGTTATTCGGCGTGTAGTAAAGAACCGCTCACCGAATCCAAAGTTTGTGAATGAGTTGCTTGCTATTTGCCAAGTGATGAACATTCGATGTTCGTCCTGCCCACCGCGTGGCCTTTTAGACACAGAAAACAAAGCGAACATTTTCCGAACTCATCAGCTCTTCAAGATTGGGCGAGCATTTGCTCGATGCCCAGCGAATGCCGAATGTGTGGAGCCGGCTTAAGGGGAAAAGGAATGTCACAAGTAAATTTTTATTTCCTAAAACAAATGTTAAAACCGCTGTTGATTGCCTTATTAATTAAATAAAGGAATGTAAACTTATGTAAAATAATGAAACTGAAAATGGAGATGTAATTATTCACTACTATGGGACTGCCAAGAAACAAGCAAGCAAGCCGTCTGTACCTTCTTGATGTATTATATGAAATGCCTAGAGCATTTTTCATTACCAGTTTCCACTCATTCCAAGTCAACTGGCGAAGATGTGGATAGTACAGGTGATGAGTAGTTTAAAAAGATTACAATCATTTTCCTGAGAAATACTTTGTAATTTCACAACTCTGAGGATAATTGACGAAGAAAACATACCTTTTTCTGGGCATAAATAATATAAAAGCTAATTTGTTGAATGATGAAATTTGGGTGCATATTACGACAGTCCTGTATCACACGCGGCTCTCCAATCGTGGACGATTTTAGGCTTACAGACCCTTCGCTCGTCAGCTGGCTGTCAGAATTGCAGTGCAGTCGCGCATGACGCTAATGGCCACGTGAGCATACATCAGTGCTCTGAGTCTTAAAAATTCGCTAGAATTTTCTGTATATACACATTATGTTCTCAACATCCCGTTACAAAAAACAGCAACAAGAAAACAAACAATAAAACAATGTTGAGTTTGACATAGAATGACAAACCAATTTATTTCGAAATAAATTCTCTTCGATAAGTTGAGTTTAAAATTTTACTTCCGGTCTTGAAATTCAAACGGACTGCCGCGTTACAGGTGCGCAGTTAGTCATCGGAGATTGCCGTTGGGTCAGTTCTCTGTTTTCCGGTTTAACTACCGAGTGAGGAAAACATCGCCTGCTGCAAACTACAGTACTTAATTGGTATTAAGTTTTTTATGCGAAATATTTAATTAATGTATTCAATCACATTTGAAAATGCAGTTTTTAAAATTTATTGAAGGTCGTTTTAGAACTGCACTGGTCATGAGCGACCACATGAATTTTTTTTATTATATGCTCTGTATGCAGCGGCGTAATGGAAACCGCTTAACTCGTGCCAAGCCTTAAACATAAACTTAACTTAAAAATGAACAAAACTCCTGGAATTGTCGAGTTATTTTTAGTACATCTTCAGTGTGAACTAATATCAGTGCGCGTTAATTTTGCGTGATATAATCAATTATAAATCATTATTTTTTCAAAAAAGACCCTAAACTATTTTCCAGGATATTGCACGGTATGCTTATTTAAACAACACAAGTTCACGATTCGTTGAACTCTCTGAATTTTCGAAAAATTCAAAAGTTAAAAATAATGCAAGAAAGTATGTGCGCTTGTCGCTTAACTAGGTTTGCTTACAATAGTAATAATCTAATCATCATATCTGTCATATCCGGGCAGGGGAGGGGGGACCCCGCTAAGACACTCACCGCCGGTGGTGCACTATCAATAAGTACACTCCCCTCGCTGTCGCCTTCCGGTGCGGTCACCGCTCCGCCTCGCGGTAATTCCACGAACCTTGGTTTACACAACTACGTCATCACGTATACCCGCTACGTTTCAATATAGTATATAACCTATTATAGTATAATTTTAATGGAGACTGTGAATGCATGGCCGCGTTATGTGATAAATTGATATCAGCGCTCTATTCAGGGCAAAATACGAATGAAAGCATAATAGAAAACGGAGCAAAAACATTTATTTTCGCGTAAAGGCCAACTTGTACCACGCGTGAAACCTCCTTCAGCAGGTGCGAGTAGCTTTCTGGAGGGGGGGGGGGTGTCAGCATTTTAGCTGAATCCCAATTTTTATCCCCGAATGTTGTTAGCCCTGGGGATATTGACGATGAGATGATGGTCATGAGAGTGAGGTATCAAAGGACGGCACACACATATACTCGTAGACATACACAAATACACTCATGCCCGAGGCGGAACTCGAACTCGTAGTCTTATGGATAGAGATTGATACAACACTACCGCCCTAAAGATCTAGGTGATCAGAGCGGTTAAAAAATAAAATATAATATTAAAATAAAACAAAACAAAACCCCCAAAACACTCAATATTTCTCAGTTAGCGAATATATTTAGATTTTTATATTCGTATGTTGATAGTGTTAACCTTAGTATCCATAATTTTACTTTCCATTTCAGGTAGTATTGCCTTCTTATTTAGTAATCTTGAATGATTTCTTTGGCCATTATTAACTAGTGGTGATGTCTCTACGGAAATAATTAGATCCTTATTCTCTATTGCTGCTCTGCCTACATCCATTCAGCAAACGCTCATGGATCGCCACATCAAATCGCACAAATGTATGGGAAATTTGACCTTGCTATCCAGGATTTGTTAGATTTTTCTGTAAAAAGTATTGGCAAAAATATGGAACCCGTGTTTTTTATTTTTTGTAAATTTGCTTTTTAAAACTTAAAATAAGCATTTGCATTCAATTTCTAAAGCCTCCGCATTTTTTCTCTAGAATGGAAAGAAATAGAAACATGTGAATTGTTTTAAAATGAGCGCGCGTGCGTTGTCAATACGTCACAGAGATGGCAGCACTGTACGACTGTTGGAATTGTAGCGCCAGCGGCGAGAATGAGAACTGTTTTACTTATTTATTACTCGTATGTTTTAAATATTTAAATAATATGTATACAAAAATTATATTTACATCGCATGAAATTAAATTTTTAAAGATAAGTTTAAGAAAAATTTTATTTTTTTGAAAGAAACAGTATTTTTTGCAAAAAATTAAACATTAGCGCCCACATGATTTTTCGAAAGAAGTAATTGGTAATATTTCAGAAAGGGGTGGAATTAAAAAAAAATGTGTCATCTATTTTCAACCCTAGAACTAATAAAAAGTTTCAAATGGCTAGAAAATAGTGATGTTTTGTAAGTGTGCGATTTGACGTGGAATGACTCGTATATTAAGGCTAAATGTCCCGACACTAGTACAATTTGTGGCCACCACGTGGCAGCACCAAAATAAG
>BOPP01000005.1:3156044-3232454 GCA_017312745.1 Gryllus bimaculatus | reverse complement strand
ATTTCTGTCTTCCTTCGAATACCATCTTAAAATTGTTTGAGGCATTTACTCAAAATATCGATTCGATTTGGAATTTTTTTTTTTTTTAAAGGAACTAATTGTGTAAATATCAGCATATATTTCATCTCTTCACATCTTATTTTACATATATTTTACTTTCTAAGTCTTCTGTTATCACACAACCTTGCTCTAAGATCTTCCGTCGTCAAATACCAAAAAAATGAGCGGAACACGAGCTCTTTTATCTAACAACTCGATTTTTGATCTCAAAACGACGTTTACCCTGCCTTAAAGGGTTCATCTGGTGAATCTCTAAATAATATACAATATAATAAACAATTCATTTATTATTTTACAAAATATACCCCCACCTCCCGAAATATAATCGCTGGATCCGCTTCCTGCTGTGACACCTCTCCTAACTCCTTATGCGGAAGGCAATAACATAGACCCTCGTATGCTCTCGGCAGCGACCGCAGATCCTGCACACTTCTGGCGTCTCCCACGGCAACGCTTCAGGGAGAGAGCGAAAATGAGAGGGAGACTTGAATTTCATGCCGCGAGGAACAATTACTGGTAATATTGGCGAAAGTTTTGATCTCGTAAACTAAAAGCAAATTATAATTTTGAATTTCTTTGTACTTTTTATGCATGTAGCCGAGTTATCTAGTATAATTTTTATAATAATAATTATTATTATTTCTATTTACATTTATTCAAAAGTACCGACATCAAGGGTAGACCTGTGAGATCGGAGTCGGTAGGACAGACATGCAATACTTTCACACAATCTCTGTTGTAAAGACTAACAGCAGATACAAGAGAGAGAACACAAAGCTTTTGGTGACTGACCAACGAAATTCTAAAAGTTTGTATCATCTATGTTTGTACAGACATCGAAGTCAAGATTCGATGGATTATATAGTACGATATAAGCAACTACTATAGTGTACATTCTTTGGTTTTTACTATAAACGCGTGCCTATTATTATTATTATTACAATTATTATTATTTGCAACGGAGTCCTTATATTTCTTTCTTTTCAACATATATATTTCTCTGCAAAGAAAGCACATGACTAGACGAAAGTCAGAAAACTCCGGGGATTCCAGCCCAGACCAGCATAAAGAAAAGTTTATTCGAAATAAAAAGCGAAGAAGTGGGAAACATAACAACAAATAGAGATCTAAGATATTTTCCAGGTCATCCGAAATATGACCACGGAGTGTAAACCAACAATGGCGAATGTTAAGACGAGAGACAGACAAATAAATACAAACAAAAGAGAGATCACGAAAAGATGGGAAGAATATGAAGAAGTTATTGATAAGGACTTGATATATGATATGATATAGATAATATTCCAATCGAAACTATTCAAAGATACAGGAGAAGAAATGCTTGGCAAAACTAACACAATTATGCAATGTGATCAGGAAAAGAAAGAGTGACCAACAGATCTGCAAGGCACTATTAATTTTTCTATTACAGAAGAAAGAGACAGCCGAGATTGTGCACAAAAACAAACACAATTGCATGAATACCGTGTGCTTCAGTCAATCGGCAAAGTCATCCTGGGAAAAGGGGAAAAAAATAGATTTTAAAATGTTGTTGAAGTAAGCATATACTTTCTTAAGATTTTCAAAAACCATTCACATTGAAAGAAATCTCATTTTCTATCTCCTCTGGAAAGTTGTGTAGATTTACATTACGTCACGTAAGCGTTAGCGTAAAGCATATCCATAAATCATACAGAAAAGTATTCCTTTGTTTTTAAACTTGTATGAATGTTCCAATATTATTTATATCTTTGTGGCCGAACGTCATTGAAGTGTCACGTGCAACTGGTTTTGCATACTGAAAATTTCCTCAGGATCACTTTTCTAGAAAATTCAACTTTTTATAAAACAAAGAAAATGGGAGAGTAAACACACGCTCCAAATGCAAGGAAAACCTCTAGGAGTTGTCCAATTGCATCATTACCCTTTATTCATTTACGTAGTCTGTACGAAATGACGCACCAGAAATTATTTTTTATTTCCTTCAAAAATTATACAAATATGATATTTATTTATATCAAAATAACTTACCATGTAAGCTGGATAAGTCATGATTCATAAATTATATATTATATATATATATATATATATATATATATTATATATATATATATATATATATATATATATACATGATATAGATTATATATCATAATATTATTGTATCTGCAGCCGGCGACTTCCCATTATTCAGTGGTTTGTCGCCCCAATGCGTTTCTTCTATCTCTAGTTCTTATCGTAATCATGGCTATATTTTATCCACTTACTATCTTTGTAAAGTCCTCTCATATACTTTTTTCGTGTATTTTTCCCATATTTTCGTGATCTCTTCTTTTGTTGTAATTATTTGTCGTTCACGTTCTTAACATTCGCCATTTTTTGGTTTACACTCCGGTGATCATATTTCGGATGACTGGAAAATTTTCTTAAGGTCTCCATTTGTTGTTATGTTCTTCCACTTCTTCACTTTTTCTTGAATATATTTTTCTTATCTTCATCTTGGTCTGGGCTGGAATACCCTGTACACTTTTCTGAATTTCGCTCTGGTCATTTGGCTTTCTTTGCAGAGAAACATAATGTTTGAAAAAGAAAGAAATATAAGGACTCCGTTGTACATAATAATAATAATAATAATAATAATAATAATAAATAATAGTAACTAATAATAATAATAATAATAATAATAATAATAATAATTAATAATAGGCATATGCTATTTAAAGTGAAAACCAAGAGTATGTATACTATATTATTGCTTATATTGGTATATAATAATTCCATCGAATATTCTTTTCGTGATCTCTGAGTTATCCAAAGATTATGTGAAACCTTTTTCTTTATATTTCACGGAGAGAAAATCGTGAATTTTCTCTTCGGTCTGATTCAGTCTGTTCATTGTGAAAACTATAAGCAGGTTGTTGCTCCGAATGCATCGGGCGACCGTTTCTTTCATGCCACCAGCTCGAAGGACTAGGGCAGGAACTAGGGAAAGAACGACTTCGAATAAATGTGCCGTGGGGGAGTGGCCCCGGGATTTCCAAGTCCGATATGGCACTGAGACAGTGGTTCGCAAATAGACAACGTGGAGAAGGCTCACACACAAGTTCACTGATCGCTCGCTTACTCCGGTGTCCTTCTCCCCTTTACACTTTCCTGCTCCAACGGTCCAGTGGCTAATGCGCCTGATTCATTTACGAGCCACCTCATTCTTATAGTTGGGAGGTGATTTGATTGCGCGAGGCTGAGAATGCGCTCGGTGTTCTAGGAAGCTTGCCTCACTGCCCCGCCTAATTGCAACTACGAACAGCTGTCGCCACATATATCTTACGAGCTAAGTATCCATAGACAAAAATGAAAACATCATACGAAAATAAGGAAAACAATATAAGCAATAAGGTTGAATACCATCAATGTGGAATTTTTATATCTTAACATATGGCCTTTTTCTTACGGGAGTACTCAAGGCGCCCGCGCTTGAAATCCTTCTTTTTAAATTGATATCACAGTTCGAATACACATACTTCATATAGTTTACTACCGCGAAAATTGCTGTTGTGCAGCGTGTGATGAAGAACGCCCGAATTTATTTTCTTCGTCACATTTTTAATAACGAGACGTATAATTTCCCTAGCTTAACTGTGTATTGTTTGGCTTTACTACGAACAAAAGCTATATACCGTCCACCAAAAGTCAGAAACCAATAAAATGAATACGCTATAACATGTTACACATTGAGTAAAACAATGAAGCAAACAGCATGTTACACATTGAGTTCATGTCTTCTCAGAACAAGAAACATTCTATATCAGATGAGAGTGATATTGAACATCATACAATGTTGTCAACGCAGATATATACTATTTCCCTCGACTGCTGGCGTAGGCGGCAAATTGCCAAACACAGTCAATATGCCGAATACTTACACTGTAGGTCTTCGCGAATTCTTTAGTTTCATCCTCGTATGTACGACAGATGAAGTAGTATTAAAATTTGTGGTTTATTAAAGTTTTGGAAATATATTATTTGTGCAATGTAATTGAATTTCCCTCACTATTCAAGATAGATTATTGTCAAATTGCCTCCTTGCGACAAGAAGACAGCTGAGCGTCACATATCGTTACACTAGTGGAAACACTTTTCAGGTTTTCAACGTCAAAAGTAATTTGTTGAGACCGCAAAGTGTGAAAGTGGCTTTTAGATTGTAGTTGTCTTAGGTACTAAACTTCAGATTTATAGAAGGAGTATACTGCATAATAATTCAAGTACAAAATGGCCATGAATTGAAGTGTTTGTAAACATTACTTTCAATAATATTTTTAGATCCTCCAAATAATCACTACGAAAATCAGAATTCCCAACGTTGGTTTGCATCAGAATCGCTTACACCACCAACAAAAAATCTCTGCCGTCATCTCGAAAGACGAAAATGGAGTTTGTTGCCTCTAATCTCATGACTTGCAAATGGAAAAACAAAGAGACGGTGACTGATCCATAAAAATATAATTCGAAAACTGCAGAACTCGCCAATGCAATATGTCGCAGAGACAATCATTCATATTTCATAATTCACTTTTTTCATGTTAAAAACATAAGATGTACAAAACTTTTACAATTTCGTTGGTCAGTCACAAAAGCTTTGGTGTTCTCTCTCTGTATCTGCCTGTTAGTCCCCTGCTGCAACCGAGATTGTATCTCTCTCAACAAATGTGAAAAAGATAATTATGTACTACTATTACAGATCGTTTACCTCGGTCTGTAAAAGTAGTATAAAAACTCTTGTTTGATATCCGTGGAAAAATAGACTGAGATGCATAGTGACGAACGCATAAACTGATTGTGTGGCTTGCGTGTCCCGCAAGTCTCGCCTCCTCCGTCGGAGCTGGCCGCACGCCGCCGGGCCTGGCCGCGCCGCCGCGCTGACAGAGGGCCCACAACAAAGAGGTGGGTGACACAACGGCGCAGGAGGGGAAGGGGGCGAGGTGTTTTCATAAATTTCACTTTACGACTCTCCTATTCGTACGATTTGCATGATTGTCACGGCGTGTATTCAGGAAGCATGTCGCCATCGCGCTATAAGCCCACATTTTTTAAATTTGTTCTCGGAAGTTTGAGAACTAATTTCAAATTCGAGATTTTGCTAGATTTTTGGAAAAAGGGCTTCGTAACGTTAATTCTATTTTAAAAAGGCGTCAAATGCAGTTTACAGATCGAAAATCGGACCATTGGTTCAGACGTTATCGGTAAAGTAAATTTTACTTATTTTGGTGCTGCCACGTGGTGGCCACAAATTGTACTAGTGTCGGGATATTTAGCCTTAAAGACTGGTAATTCTGAAAAAATTCCTACGAACTGCAACCAGTGCCCCTGCGTATTGAAAATTCAACAATTTTGTAAAGAAATACAACTAAAATGAATTTTTAATCATATTACCAAGCGTTAAGCCTTCAAACAACATGAAAGAGTTGGGTGAACATCTGAGGAAATAATGCGGAAGCTGGACCTGTAAATACGACTCACTTATTCACGGCCCTTTAAAATCGTTGATGCGCATATTCGGCTCCCGTTAAATTATTGTTGTCAGCACTAAAAATGTTAAAATAATCTTAGATAACACCAGTTATCCATTTACTAACTGAGTTAACAATTTGCGTGCGGGGAACTGGATGGCGTTTCGCTTTCCTCTCATTTATCATGGCAAACCTTAACAGCAGTGAGATTGCTACGTCCTGGCTCTCTGACTTTCAATAATGCAAATTTTGTAACCGATGACAATAGTGAGAAAACAGGTTACCACACGGCGAAACATCTGGAAATCACATGCAACGGTTCTTTTTGTATTTCCATCAAACGGCTAGAAATATGAGAGACTTTAGAATCTTTGGCGTTCCTACCCTCGTAGGAATTAGTGACGTTCGCCAAGTGAGAATGGTGTACTATATTGCTTCGTAAGTTTCGTTGGCCTAAATGTTCTTGTTAATCTTCATAAATTTGCGAAAATTAAAATTCATCTTGGAGGCACAGGAATAAAAAATGCACGAGCATCGATTCGATTTGGTCCGAAGCATGTTGGAAAGAGTAGCTCTGGGGCACTAATGGTCCAAGAAGAGATTGTAATCGTTGGATCAAAGGATTGGCACCAAATTTAAAAATAAGAAGTGCATACATGTGGCATGACTATGTTATCCCCCAGTTTGTGTAATAACCTTTTATCCACAGCATTATTCCGCTATTGAGCAGGCCCGGCTCGTACGCCTTCTCAAAGAGAAGGAAAGAAGCCAGATGCAAATACTACTCCATTAAATGAAACTTACAACAATGTAGTGATATTTGTCATTCAGTTACACAAAGAATGTCAATTAAACTGAAAGAAATCGGTCGATCTAGCTTAACGTGAACATTGTGTTTTGAGCGAAAAACTGGCTGCTTTGCTTAACTCCAGAATAATGCGGTATTATATTTTTTACCAAAAAGTATCAATTGTTATGAACAATAACGATGTTACGGTCCCTCTCAATTCTACGTCCAAAATTGTTATTATCTCTGACCAAACGTTCCTCGAATTTGAGGCTAGAATGTTGGAAAAAACAGAAGAATTTGCCTTTGACCGCGTCATGTACATCAAGATGCTTTATCGTAGAAAACTGCAGTTTCACTCCCTTGGTGGTGTCATTGTAAAAGCTCCAGTCGTGCTAAAACTGGTCGTCCTTTCTGTACAGCAGCAATATGTTCTTCTAAACGGACTTTTTCAAATAGTCGAAACTATTTTTAAAAATCACTCTTACCATTTATTCAGTATTACAAAACATTGGTAACTTTAGAAAACAACCTCAAAACAGTACAGTACAGTTCTCTCTGTCATCACACGAATATGGTTGTGAAGAACACATTTTCTTTGGACTGTTTCTCTTCACTTACTGAATATCAAAATATTTTGTGAAGTAATCGATCTGTTTGTCGCCCTGAGATTGGAAAAAGGAGGGAGACACGTATTAGTCCGATGAATCTTTTTACCTGGGTTTCTGCCAGTATACGGCGCTTCTTTCACAGTGTGAGATGAGATTGCATCGTGTCTCTCTGTACGTCTATATCCTTGAATTGGGCATAACCAGACATGACTCACGCGCGTGTGAAAGCCCAGGTGATTCATATAGCCGGCAAGAGAAGGCAGTTCACAGGAGGAATTCCTCTCCTCAGGCTATAGATTTACATTAAGAAAGTTTCTTCTTCCCGCTGCAGCGCTGTGGTATGAACGATTACCACACAAGGAAGCGCTGAGGATTCCTGCTGAAAATGATTTCGAGTTTTACATTGCACAAAAAGCGCGCGCATTTTAAACAATTATCTGATAATAAACTAAAAGTATATACATTTTCCCACGTACATCGAAGCAAAAATAGTATTCAGTAATTACATTAAAACGAAGATATTATATGATGAGAACTCCTTCCCTGTGAAACTGCTACTGCTACTGGGCGAAACACTCAGATAAACTGCGTGAGAATCCAATATTTACGCCTAAAGGGCGTTAAAAGGGCTCTAATGATCTAGCGGCGGCAAAAGGTCTGAGGGCTTTTTCTCGCCCGAGATCATTAGAACCAGTTAACGCGTGTTACATGCATGCTTTTATTTTTACGTAGTTTTAATTATTCAGATATACCTATTTACTAATTAACTATTTGTTAACTTGACTCAGCTTTCATATTTCCCTTGTAACCCTATACTTACGATTCAGCTAAGTTATTACAGTGTATATCTAACTTTGTATTGAAGGCAATAAAAAACAATCATGTATTAATTAAAAATATATTTTTCTACGCGTGCTTGTTTTGTACTTGATAATATTTATTTTATTTATTTTTATTTAATAGGTAATTATTACAAACAAATTAGCTTACTTGATCCTATGTGGCTAGGCCTAAGGCTTTTAAGCCATTACAATACCTACATCCTTTCGCGTTCTAATCTTTCGAATTCTGGTATTCACCCCAAATGGTCTCTCCATCGCATCAAAACCGCGGAAAAGAGACCATAAGGTACTACTTGATAATATGAAAAAATCATTTCTGACTTAGTCTTTGCTCCCTAATGAAGAATATTTATAAAGCAATATTTTAGATTTTTAGGATGTAATGGGCGTAAAACCAATGAATATGTTATAAACACTGAACTGTGTATACGATTCGTTATAAATAAAAAAAACGTTATGTAAATAAGTCTTCTGGATCCGTATGAAGATGACGATGACGTTTAAATACATAAATCTCCATTTTACTTTCATCCAAAAATTTAAAATTACTCAGGCACACAAGTTGTTAGACTTGACTTGACACATGTGTCTCTATGTATGTCGACGCGCTGAATCCGATTCTAAAACCAGAACTACACCTCCATCCTCCAGTTCTTTTAATGACAAAAAAACACCGTGAAATTGTATTTTTTGTTTTCGGAATTGTTGTCAGGCCTGATAGACCCAGATATTTTAAATGTGATGGTGTTTTTTCGCGATAAAGAAAACAACGAAAGTAGCGGCGCAATTCTGGCTTCGGATTCGATTTCAGCGCGTCGATATACATAGAGAAACATGTGTCAAGTCTTGGATCTGACAACTTTTGGCTTCTGTAGAGTATAATGCTATAAAACACCAAAATCTAGTAATCCCATTCGTTTTTCGCGATAAAACATATTGGAGGATGGAGGCGCAATTCTGGATTCGCATTCTGATTGCTGTGTTAGTTTTACATGTCTAAGCGGAATACATTGCATTCTATTTCGCAAACACCATCAACGGCTCTTCGCATGGAAAACAAAGGGACAATTATTACACAAATCGGTTACCAAGACTGTCGACTGCCTTACATGCGACTGGGTCGGCCAAAAAATTTGGGATTGGCACATAAAAGTAAATAACGATGCAATGGAAAATGCCAACTTTTATTAAGCATTTCATTTTTACATAACAAAAAATTATACGTAAATATTTAAATATAGAATATTGTCATGGATAAAAACAAAGTTATATTTATGTCAGTTGGTACTAAAACATTTTCAATATGATTATTTATAGATATTTTATAGTTACTTATAAGAGAGGTAGTTTACATTGAGTTTGTAAATAAGACACTTAAACTAATAGAAATACACATAATTCCCTAGTGCAAGACATCTTAACACTATGATTCCGTGAAAGGCTTTGGATCGTCTGTCTCCAAATGACGTTGCAATCACATGATGCTCACAAAGTCGCCCTTCGTTGGTGTTTAGTTGACGAAGTAAACATTTTTGCACCTGTTTTATTCAACGGTTGCTCTGTGTGGATACGTCTGTGTTCATTTAAACTGGACTTGTGACAGTAAGACTTCCGACAAACATCACAGGAATAGGACCTTTCTACAGTGTGGATCCTCATATGCGCCTCGCGACTATCCTCTGTTTCAAAACTCTTTCCACATTCTGCACATTGATGTGGTTTTGCAGTATGGAGTTCTATATGTTTCGCGTAGGTCGCCTTTAACGTAAAAGCTTTCTTACATAGATCACATTCATAAGGTCTTTCACCAGTATGAGTTACTTGATGAGTCTCGTAAGTTGATTTTCTCTTAAATACCTTGTCGCACACATGACATTGAAATTTTTTCTCAGTTTTCTGAACTTGAGAACTCTGTGTTTTTCTCTCTGAGTGAGTGAAACTGTGTCGCTTGAGGCTCCATTTGTAGACAAATCTAGCGTTACAAATTTCGCATTTATGTGGTTTGTTACTAGTGTGTCTATAATACATATGTATCTTCAAACTCCAGGATTTAGTAAATGTTGCGTTGCAAACTTCACATCGATACGGGTTATCGCCCTGATGGATTACCATGTGTTTTTTCAAACCTGATACCGTTACGAAGGGAGCTTTACATACGTCGCAAATCAGAGATTTCTCATCAGAATGAATTAATTTGTGCCTTGAGAGAAGTCGGGGTCTGTCGAATGCTGCAGCACATTTCGGACATTGATATGGTCGTTCACCCGTATGACGATAACAGTGCCATATCAGGCCATGGGGCGTTTTGAATGTAGCCTCACAAGTCTGACATCTGTATATTTTTGCAGTTTTGTGTTTTAAAATATGAACTTTCAAACTTTCAGCTGATTCGCACTCGTCATTGCAAACATAGCACCGATAAAATTTATCACCATTTTTCTCTACATCATGAGTACTGAAATGGAATCTCAGAGAAGACAGATACTTGAATTTAGCACCGCAAATAGGGCACTTGTACGACCCCTTAGGAGAGTGGACGTAATTATGGACAGTGAGAGATGCGAATGTAGTGACTACTGCATTGCATTTTTTACAGGTAATTTGTTTTCTGCTTGTACAATTGAAAGTTGGCTTAATTCTATTATTCACAAAAATTCCAGCCCTAGAAATGTTTTTTTGAGGTGATTTTTTAGTATTATGAAGAGATTTGTTTTCTAGATAACCAAGAGATGCGTCAATATTATTGTATATTTCTTTGTGATTATTATTCCAGTGTCTTTTTAAAGACTGTAGTTCTTTATAGCTTCTATCACATTTATCGTAATGATAGGGCTTTTCGTTACTGTGAACCAAGGCATGTTTTTTCAGAAAAGCATTCCTTTTGAATGTAGCCTTACACAATGTGCACTTGTGAGGTTTTCCGTTGTGTATGGTGGTAATATGTCTCTTCAGCATAGTGGAACTTTTGAAATTAACTTTGCAAAACTCGCAATCATTCAGTTTGTCATTGGTTTCGTTCGCCTTGGACATATTTTCTTCAGTGTTTAAGTCACTGTACGATACTTGATGTACTTGGAAAGCTTGATTGTTAAGGTTTTCTTCTGTCTTTTCGCGAATATTTTTCACATCGTATGAAAAATTAGGTTTTTCACTTCTGTCGGCAGTTTGACTACAGTATTCTTCAATTTCGTTCTCTTCCTGTTCCATAAAATCTTGATTTACATGTTTTGTTAAAGACTGTAATTCAACAGTATTCTTACACACATTTTCACCTTCATGATTCGCCAACAAAAGAAAATTCAAGTTTAAAATTTCTTCATGTTCATCATTTGATCCATAAGAATCTCGTTGTCTTGTGAATGAATCTGTAGAGAGCCGATTTGATTTGTGCATTGACTCTTGATCATCAAAGTTACATAAATGCTCCTGCAAACCCAGTGGGCTATGAAATGAAATTTTGCAAATGTCACAGCTAAACTTGTTATCTGCAAAAATATAAAAATGCTCATTAAACATTTTGTTTACTTCTTTTACTTTCTATCGTGCTGTAAAATTTATTTTATGCCGAAAAAAACAGCAAAACAAATATAAAACTTTTGAAAAAAAATCAAATACAATTTAAAATGCAATCGACGTGACCAACATAAAGTCTTCCGAATTAAAACGGAATCGTTTAATTTTAAGGGGTCCTTATTACTTTTCAAGAGCTTCATATTTTTGTTCTTTAAACGGCTTCAAATTGATTTCTTTAAATTTACCTATAAAATAAATCAAGACTCGCACATGAAAGTGGTAAATTTATATTAAAAAGAATATCTTATCGCAACAGCAATCCACTTCACTTTAATAAAGCAATTAATACCGCATCAGAAATACATTCACTACATTAGTGTTAAACTATGAGAGAAAATATACCACACTACTTATATTATTGTTTCAATGTTACATTCAGTATGCCGAATCCTTGAAACATTCGACCCTGTGAATGAACACAGTTCATCCAATTTCCTTTACGAAGGTTAAATTTTAAATTACTTGAATGAAATTAATCAAGGACTGACTTTCATGATGTGTTTCAAAAAATCAATGTACCTTTCAAGAATTTAAAAAACAGTTGATCCAAATTTCTTGCCAATACAACCGATATTGAGCCATAATCTTTTCGTAAGCGCGTGAAGACGCAAAATTCACGTCTTCCTTTTGGAAAAATGACACGAGCTTTAGAGTACATTTCAATTTCCGGAATGGTGAATTTTAGGTTTTTGTATAATAGGAATTTTTATTGTGTTTTATTAAAACACCCACGTTTTTCAATATATTTTGAATTTTTCGGGCCCAAAATGTCTTAGTAAAAATCAAATTTTCAGAATATAGTAGATAATTGAAGTTTTTTGGAATAGGGAATAATAGTCTTGAGAAAACGTTCTGCGATTTTTGACAAAATTTTGTTCGAAATATTTTAAAAATCTGCAATTTTTAGTTCCTAACATATTTACAGATTTTTGAAAAAACAATATTTAAGAGATTGAGTAGCGCCTGTGTTAAAAACGTATTAGCCAATAAAGTACATCTGTAATTTCATTTTAATCATATTTGTCAAATTTTTCAAAACTCGAAAGAAAACATCAAAATCTCGTTTATAACACGTTTATGGCAATTAGAGCCATCCGTACAAAACGTATAAAGAAAACGCTTCGAGCCATTGTTCAGAAAAGCTTGATTTAATATTTTTAATATTGTTTTAATTTCACTAAAAATTCTACAAAAACTAATATTTTTTTTAAAAAATGTACACGGTATTAATTTCTGAACTTATCATAGGAAATGAATTTCACGTGAAGAAAAAAATCAGTATCTTTAATAATGTATGAGTGGGTTCAGTTGAAACTCCCACATTTTGCAACCATTCTGTGGGCGTGGCTTGCGTGAAGAGCGCACTCACAGGGCACGGGGTGGTCGAGCGGCGTCGCGAACGCCTCCAGCGAGATGCCCAGGCGCTCGCCGAACTTGTCCCCGTACCACACCAGCAGCTCCTCGTGCGCCGGGATGGCGCGCTTGGTGCGGTAGTAGATGGCGCCGCGCCACTGGAACGCCGCCAGGTTCTGCTCCAGCACGTTGCGCGCGCAGTTGACGAAGCGCAGCCAGTTGGCGTGGCGGCAGTCGCCCGCGTCCACGTACCGCAGCCGCCGGCCCACCCACACCTGCCAACGCGCGCGCCACTCCTGGTTACGACTCGTGGAGCAAATACTTCCTCGCGTTATTTGTTACTTTTATAAGTGTCGAACTTTCAGGGAGCTCATTGAACGTGGAACCTGTGCTATTTTTCAATCCTTTGCTCTTTCATAATAAATAAATAAATAGATAAATAAATAAAATGAATGAAGAAGTTTAATATATCATTTGCTGAGTTGCTTAAACGTAATTTTACATTATTGAGAACACTCACAGAGTATTCTAATGTAATCTCTAGACATGGTTTTGGTTAATTTTAAGTTCATTTCAAAAGAAGTTAATAAATGAACTCTCCAAAGTGCTATGAGAACGTACCTTTTCCATCAACTCTTTTCATTCCTGTCACACTTGTAAAAAACACTTTCCTCCTCAGATCGTATTTTCTTTGAATGACCTGCTATTCACAAATTGGGATCAACAACTACCTGCTATTACTTATGCGGGATATATTTGAATTAACTTTTGGAAATTGTCAGGGGGAAGAGTGGGCTCAATGGGCATGGGCTTCTTCACCAACAAAAACATTTATTTCCATCATTTATTCACAGACGCGTCTATTGCTGCAAAGGCTTACTTTCGCTCAGAGCCACAGCATTGCCGCTGACTTAGAACGTCTCTGAACGGGAGATTGTAGAGTTTGATTCCCCACGGTGAGAGATTTTCGACTCTAGCAACATAGCTGTGTGAGATTCAATCACTGTTTGGAGGGACATTCTAGAGGCAGGCTACTCTGATTGGGAAACTTTTGTGTTTTCTTCTATCAATACCAGATCAGTACCCCAACAAACTGGCTGTGCACTGTACACGATACTTTCTTCCTCTTCCTTACTTAATTCTCTCTTCTTTCCTACATTTTTTCACAGCATTCTCTTAGCCTCACTATCACAGATGTCGGGAGCTTGGATTGAGTGATTGTTTAGTGATTCCGCGCACGTCAACTACCAGGGTCCCGTAAGTGTAATGCATGCTTTTGCTCGGAAGGAGGCGGTGATCTTTCCCCCGCTGTACGGCCTGATCCGGCCCCGACCTCCCGTCTGCTTACGGGGCTTACCCCCAACCAGGTAACTCCACTCTCCACTCCAGTAGCACGACAGGCTTTGAGCTCCCCACCGGTCTTTCCGGCATGTGTGGCAGTGTAGTGCATGTGTAAGGGGTGAGGACAGGACCAAGAAGAAGAAGAAGATCGCACAAGCAGATCGCGCGCGGTCCGTTTGTTAGGGAACTGCTCCGGCATTCGCCTGGTGTTAATCAGGGGAACCCCGGAAAACTATCGATCAGAGCAGCCGGCCGCCAGAATTCTCCTCCAGACAGCGTCTAAATTCGACCTAGCTGTCTAGTTAGTGTCGAAAATCCTGCTACCGTCGGAACTCGAACCTAGTACCTCCAGATTAGAGCGACTGCGGGACATCAGTTGATGACCTGAGCTATCTCTCCCGGTTGGGAGCTCGGAGCTTGTCCGCAGAGGCTCCACTGGGGGAGATATCTGGAGGAACAAACCACCCGCAAGCCGACATGTTAGTGGGCATCGGGTCTCACCATCCGGCGGGTGTGGATTATCATCACCTCCCGGATCTCTACATCAATGAGGACGAATGACTGTAGCAGTCGACGCGCCCATAAACAGGATTAATGCACCGGTGCGTCAAGGCATCAACTGATGTCACTGCATTGCCTCTGATCGAGAGGTCCTTGCTTCGAGTCTCGGCTGTGGCAAGGTTTACGACACTGTCTAGATCAGGCACTAGATAGCGAGGTCAAGTTCTGTCGCTGTTTGGAGGAACATTCTAGTGGCCGGCTGCTCTGATCGGTAGATTTCTGCGATCTCCGACCAGGCGAATGCCGGAACAGTACCATAACAAACCAGACACGAACAGCGATCCATCTTTCCTTCCTCTTCCTTGCCCTACCCTACACTTTACTTACTCACAGGATTACATGTACTACCCTCCACACATGCCGGGAGCTCAGAGCTTGTCCCGGCTGCATCGGTGTCCCGCTGGTGGGAGATACCTGGTTGGGATAATCCTGCTAGCCGTCGGAAGGTCACTACCTTTACGTGACTAATGACCATCGCAGTTGAAGCACCCGGAACGCGTTGGTGCGCCTGCGTACCTGCCAGCTGTAGTCGGGCGTGGCGGCGCGGCGCAGCAGGCGTCCGGCGTAGGGCCCCAGGCGCAGGCGCGCCGCCAGCGCGACGCGCGCCCAGACGCCGCGCCCGGCGTGCGGGATGGCGGAGGCGGCCACGGCCAGCTGCGGCGGCGCCGTCAGCGCCGCGCGCGTCTCGGCGCTCGCGCGCGCCGCCAGCGCCGCCGGCACGCGCGCGTTCTCCACAGGCGTCAGCGGCCCGTGCGCCACGCACTCGCCCGGCCACGCGAACCCGCACTCGTCGCACGCTGCGCACGCGTCGCCGCCGATTGGCACACAACGGCTCTTCAAGGCCACGAGGAGGGGACACGCTCAGCCAATCGGGAGGTTCGTTGAGTTTTGGTATTGGAGCTCCCGATTGAATGGCAATGCCCCCTTCGCCTTCCAACTCGCGGCCTTGAAGTATCAATACTTGCAGCCATTCGGCTTATAAGGCCGGAGACACACAAGCGCACGTGAACGAACGCTAAAGTACGTCCGTTACAGAGTTAAAAGTTATAAACGGGACATGGCAAACGAGCACGCTGCGTGATGCCCGTTGCACTCCGCTTTTGTGTCCGGAGTGTTGACGAACGTAAGGACATGGACGAAATGTCCGCTATGCAGCGCTTGTGTGCCCAGGACCTTAATTTTTTCTGTACTACATGAGTTAGAAGAGGGGGCACTGTTATCCAGTCGGCAGCTTGAACTTCAAAAATTGAAGCTCCCTGTTGGATAGCAGTGCCCCTTACAATCTGTTAAAAAAATTAAATTGGAAATTAATCCTCAGCATCGTAGATTATGCGTCGGGAATCTGTCCACTCGATTGAAGTCACAGAGCACTAAGGCGGCTAAAACGATTGCCGTCTAAAAAAAATCAACTTTCTAGTCTTCCGACGGGCAGCCTTGCCACAGCAAAATTAAATTTAGATTTAGGGTATGAAAACTCACAAGAAAAGCAATGAAGCAAACTTATTACTCAAACTAAACAAGTTTCTGGACGATTACATTTCCCAGCATAGGCTACCCGATGTTTTCTGAGCAGGATAGTACGTCTAAATAGTCTAAATATGCGCACCTGCGCAGTGTCTCCCCTCAGATTAGCGCGCGCTTCGAGAGCACTGATACCTCGCGCAAACTCTACTTATTGGTACGTGGAGGCAAAACCAAGGTGGGGGAGGGGTAGCTCATAGGGCCCCCGAAGACACACACAAAAGTTGCTGCAAGAATGTTTTGCTTAAAAAAAGCTTTTTTAACAAACCAGCTATTTAGAGGCCATATACAACTTTTGAAAAAACGAGTTTTCCCGAAATTTTTGGTAGAATTTAATTGAAATTATGAAAAGAACATTTGCTCAACAACATTGTTTTTTTTAAAAATAAATTTTCACATTTAATACAAGGGATGCTTGCAAGAGCGGCACAGGTCTAATTTTCGTTATCTCCGAATTTTCGAAAAAAAGCGTGTCGGAATTAATGAAAGAGGCATTTATGTTTGTAGAAGGCGGCCAAAGTTTGTGTGAGTGAGCAGCTGCTTAGTGCAGCGAATTTGTCGTTTTCGGCGCACGATTTCAACACTTTCTCTTCTTTCGAAGAAAGGACATGAAAGTACAAATAACTTTTAGATTTCAGAGGGCTCTAAAAGTTTATTTCCGTTGAAATATCGAAATCAGATTTACGCAGCATCACAACTTTCTTTATATTACTCCATATATACGTATGTATACGATAAATGAAAGCAGACTAAAAAGTGCCAAATGTTGAATTTCATATTTTGGAGAAAAGTAAACGAATGTTAACATAATGTATGTGCATTTTCCTGTGTTTTTGATCTACTTACACAATTCTTCTGAATTATCCCCATCTTCATTGTAGAGCTGCTCCCGATAGTTTATTGGTTTTCTTATTCGCAAGGACCGAGGACTTGTTTCTTCACACTTCTTCAGTGTCTCAGCTCCAACGCCAATATCGTCAACTGGATATACAAGTTGTAATTCGCTGTCAGACCAGCGATTCGGTTTCCGCACAAGGGTATTTTTGGCTGTAAAATATCATAATAAGCTTGTGTTAATATTAATGTAAATTTTAGAAAAAATTAAGTATCTGCAGAGAAGCGAATACAAAGATTTTGTATTTAAAGGACTCTTCTTATTTCGTTCATTCTTTTGAACACATATCTAAGATAAATAAAAAAGTAAAGTGGTTTCGAACATTATAAATAGGAAAATCGGTTGAATATCATTTATGTAGCCATAACCATTAACATGTTTTTTGTGGACTGGCTTTTCCTTACCGCGCACTGAAAAACTTTATTTTTGAATCAGTCACTTGACGGTCAGCAATCAGGACGTTTCTTGGATTGACTTATGTTAAACGGTCACAACGTTCTTATATTTTGCTATTTTAAGCCTTCACGAAGTGCAAGAGCGGTGATTACTGTTCATTCAGTATCCTCCTGCGGGAGTATTCATTTTCAACTTTCGTACATTAGAGAAAAAGTTTCTGTTTTATTTATTTTTTATTTTATACCTAACCTAAGTTTTTTTGTTTTACTTCATGATAGATGGATTTTATGCATACGCTTTAGTCTCTCTGGATTGTAAACTGTGGCTTCAAATCTAGCTTGGTATCAAATTTGATTTGAGGAAGAACAGGCGCAAGAAAATAATATGAATGCAGGGAATTGAATGCTTCTTTCCGTAAGTGCGCAAATTAAATAGTTTTCGGTGTTTTTTTAAAGAAAGTGTAAATATAAAGGCGTCACTATAAGGGTGTAATCAGTATTTAAAATCAAATTAATATATAAAGAGTGAGGGTACAGATTTTGAAGGGTGAACACATTACAATCCTTCGCCATACGTCATATTTAGTTTATATTTTTTGGAATTAAATACAGAATCCTTAAGAATGTCTGTTATCATCGTAAATATCAAACATTGACCAGAAGCCCACTTTTTATATTGAAATAACCTCCATAAGACGATCATCTTTTAGCAGCTTTCTTTGGAACCTGCGTCAGCGTAAGACGGAGTCCACTATTCCAAGTATTATGTATTTTTATTTAAACTAAAAATAAATGTTTTTTAGGTATTTGATAATATTACATGAAGACCTAGTACATTTATTCTAGATACTAAAACTGGCCTTACCCTTTTGTAAACCACTTTTCCCATCAGAGCACTCGCTGTCTTTTAGCTGTTTGAGTTGCACCTGCTCTTCAACGCATGCAATCGTCTTAGCAAAGATTTCCCTGAGTTCCCTACACCTGAAAAAACAACAACAATTCTTACATACACTACTTTGTGAATAAATTGAAATCTAGATAATAATTTACGGAGTGTTACTTATGCATCTTAGAACTTACTCTTCGAAATGGTGAAATTGTATTTTAATCGCCACCCGTTCAATTTTTTTTTCACGAGATGTCACTTTATATATAAACGCTTGCCTCTAGTTGCCGGCGCTAGAAATAATGCTCTGAACGAGCTTTGTAATCTCAAGGGGCAGGATCTATTGGGGTATGAGAAAGATTTACATCCAGACCCAGAATTAGATAAAAACAGTACGTATATTCTATAGAATATGACATGTATATCAGCACAGACAAAGAATACATAAAAATCACAAATATGAAATTGCACACCAATATTCAATATGAAATCAAAAAAACGTTCACATCCTTTAAAAATTGTTGTGGTTTACTCATTCTGTTTCGATTAATTTTTTTTAATTCACTACTATGTTACAACAAATACCCGTGCATGGCAACTATTGCTTGACCAGCACCGTTTTAACCACAAATATTAACTATCACTGAGTACAAGAAAATTATATCCCTCTTTCTACACAGACTCTTAGATTTTAAGCAGAATACGTTATTGAATGGCTTACTTACTGCAATTATTTACAGTTCAATTTTTCTCGTCAAGAATACACAAAATTGAGGAGCAAAGACTAACACAATTTTTCTTGTGACATTTATCATTAGAATGTACTGCATTATCGGCGTACGAGGTTCTTTCAATTGCTTTGCCGTTATCTAGATTTTACGTGATTTACAATCACAGCCTTTCTGCTGCTACTCTAACGTTCAAGTCTCTATCGGCTTTTAATCGTTTTACAAAATTTCTGTTACCTTTGACGGGAGTTCACCGCGCAGTTTGCAAACAGTTCTGCATCGCCGTCTACATGACCTTCGCCCATTTCCGGTTGCACCGTAGCTTCGCTTCCTCGCAGATCAGCCGTCCGCGATGCCGCTCAAAAACGCCGCCTTCTTTCTCTCCTGCCACTAGATCCACGTACAATCTTCTTTCGTCTCTGGCCTATTGACCACGTCCGGCACCTGAATCCTCGCCTCTGCTTCTTTCTTCGCGCTCTTCGTATGCGGCATGCCGACGCGTATTACAAAGTCCTCACGCGCGTTTTCTAACGGTGTATCGGTTTTCTGGCGTTCTTTACAAACCTTCTTAATCGTGTAGCTAACTGCACAGTTCTACTGACGCTTCTCAACAGCTCTCAGTTCTCGCTTTCGCGGCCTCTACTCCGCCTCGTATTATCTACTCCACTATTTCCACCGTCTTTATGCAATATTACACTTCACAGTTCAGAAGGCTGAATATTCTGCTATCCTTCGATTCTTTTGCCTGAACAATCACTTCGTACCGTACTTTCTACAAAATTGCTTCTCATAATCCTCACTGATCTAGCTCTCTACGCACGTCCAACCTCTGTGACGTCTCTCATCAAAACGCTGCTCTCTCTAATTACTACCGCTCTGTCTGACCGCACTGGACCCCTCACCTCGGCGACTCGTACATAAAGGTGAACATTCAGTCAGCTGCTCCGCTATTTATTGGTAGCGTGACACATAACGACGAACCCTTTCGCGTTTTTTCGTGAGCTGGAAGTCGCCGCCATCGCGCCGCGGGCAGGAACTAAGCGCTGTTTCCTTATTAATTTGCTCAGCTCGCTTGAGCTCCGGTTATTTTCTCTGGATTCGCCGACGCTGTGTGGGTGTTGTGGGGTTTTGGAGCTTGTCTCAAACGCCACTATATACATACCCCAGCTTAGAGGTGAAGCTTTGAAGTAAATTAACTTTTAAAGTACAATCCTAATGGTGCAAGCAATTGTAGGATTCGTGTATTTAATGCGATTGCATGGTTACACGAAGCGTTTTTACCGTCACTCACGACCATTTACACAAACCGCCATGATAAAGCTGAGGCAACAGGGAGTCTATTTCGGCCGTCAGCAGAGAGCGCGCGCCAGAGGTGGTCGTCACGGGTCAAGAAGAGCCAACACCGAAGGTAACTCCTTTACGCTGGCGCCACGGGCGCCACTGGGCTGGCCAGCGAGCCCCCCGCTCAAAGCACGGGCGTCACAGCCGAGAAGGCTGGGGGTGTTTTAGGGAGATTGATATGCCGAGCAGTGAGTGGTGAATGCCGAAGTTTATAGTATTGGCAAGCTGTGCGACGAAATTAATACTTCTCTGGTGTAGTAAGAAACAAACCTCTTTATCGAATATGTACCTTATATACGGCAACTAAGAAAGTCAGGTACATTTCCCGTTGTTAACTCATAAAGCGACCAAAATAACCCAATTTCTTTTTACATAAAATAAAGAAGTAGCATGACATCCGCTTCAACAATCCCAATGTATGTCTGATTTGCGTAAGACGTTTGGGCAACGCGAGCAGTTGCGGAGCACCCACCTCGCCAAGGGCTCCTCGCTGAAGCCGTAGAAGGGCCCAGTGGCGTCGAAAGGGTCCTCGCCGAAGAAGCCCGGCGGCGCCTCCGGCAGCTCCTCCTTCGGCGGCTGCGAACACGACACTGGGCTCGTCATCTTTACGTATTGTAATAATTGGGGGCGGATTTAGATGACGTAAAACTGTGCCAAAAATGATCAACGAATGCTCTTAAAATGCTCTAAAAACAAAGAAAAAATACGTAAAAAATTGATCAAAGCCACTTATCATTTGTATTAGTACTACTAAAGGTCGATTAAATAAGCGGAAAATGCAGTAAAAATTGTAAAAGATAAAAAAAGGCTTAATAGTCGAAATCCACGAAAAATGCAAAACAATGACGTATAAAAATGGGTCATTTCGTTATAATATAAAAGAATTTCTATACTAAACAGCAATGTTCTAAAGTGAAAAGAAAAAAAATTGCATTTCATTAAAATCCACACCCTAATAATAATTGTTTATCATGATGTAGACAGTCACTATAAATGCAAAGTTCTAAATGATTTGTCCATATCATTCTAAAATTTTGCCCCTTGAACACTTATATTATTACACCCAAACGAAAATATGGGATATTTTGTGTTCATTATGAAAACTTTGTATAAAGTACTATAGAGATTTGGACCTATTATACAATTGAAGACCTTGGGGAAATAACATGCTATGCCAGTACATGTAAGTTTTGAGAAAACGGAGTAAATGTTTTGACATTGCATTCTGTGTGGTGGGATAAAGAACATTAATTTATGAATTACACTGCCATCTTAAGGCGAATCTTTGAAATAAAAACCCACCATCTAGATACTTCTATGAAGCATCGAAAAACACAAATATCTCAATTTCATCAGAAATGTGGCATAACATGTTATTGCTCCAAGGTCTTCATTTACTCGTAAAGAAAAAAACAGTTCTACTAGTAATTGAGTTTGCCGTAATGTCAGACATTGGAATAATTTTTTTGAAGTAAGAAAACTTAATTTTATAGACGTTTATATGAATAGAAAATGTTGGTTCCACTTTTATCAATATCGTCCTTATAGAGCCACGGAACGCCTGAAGTAACAGATAAAAAGGATGAGAACGTTATGTCGATCCCTTTTCTTTGAATAATATTTCTCTCTACTTGATAGCGGCAGGGGAGATGGGGTTCCTTTATCCAATCTGATGCTTCAAATTCTCATGATGTCACTGCAGAGTTGCCAATAGCATATTAAGAGAAATGTGAAATCTAATAGCGCGAAGCAACTGAAAATTGACGGGTACCACTACTTTTTTGGTTATGCATCCTGTGTGCAGTTTTGAGTCGTCCACTGTTATCAGCTCTTATTTTAATTTGTTTCTTGCTACTGCTGCTGCTGTTGTGATCTAATGCGAGAACGAACACAGAACCACGTGTTTGCCGCTCGAGTAAGTGGCAACATCTCTCCACCCTACCCTAGCTCTCATTTAGACAAATATCATTCGGACAATAGAGGCAAACGGCTCCCCTAATGGATGAAACGCAAAGTTCTGCATAGCTAGAGAATCCAGGACAGCGGACACTAAAAAAATGAGAGTAATACAGGGGTTCAAAAGAGTTTTTGCAAAAAATAAAAAAACCGTACCTTTAAATAATTGTTTAAAAAAAGAAAATAACTTCACACAGGATCCCAACTTCCAATGTATTTGACAACATGCGAGGAAAGTATTTTGAAGAACATTAAATAGTATATCCAAAAAATTCTCATTTTGTAGATAACGGCGTAGAAAACATAAGTCGTGTTTTTTTCAGTACCCAATTCCATTACCATACATAATATTAATTTTTAGTGACGTGAAAATCGCAGTGGCACTCACCTCGATGGCAAGATGTGGAGTGGGGCTCGGCGCGAGGGACGGGGGAGGAGGCGGCGGGCAGTGGCGGTGGCGACCACGGCCCCACCCACGCCTGAAGGAGGCGGGGGCGGCGGCGGTGCTTGGGCGGGGCCGCGAACAGGAGGCCGTGGAGGCGCGGGGCTTAGCAGGCCCACGCGATGACCTGCACCCTCTGATGCTGAGGCTCGGCCTTGACGCTCGCCCTCTGCAACAGCAAGGCCACTTCAGCACACAGGACTGGCAGCTGCCTTGCAATTCGACAGCCTGTGTCTACACACTAGCATACGGCTGAAGACAGCTCGCATCCACAAAAATTACTCAGGCTCTAGATCTTGTAAAAGCACAGGAACTGCGCTCATTAGTGTGATTGAAGATGCTAGAAATACAATGGACAACGGTAAAATTACAATTTTTATCCTCGATTTTAGCAACGAATTTGAATCTATTGACCACGACATTTTATTGAAATTTTGAAAGCGAAGTACGATATGTTTTGAGAACTTTTTATTTTTATTTTCGAGTACCTTCAATACTGATAGCACGATTTCTATGGGACGTAATCAACAAGATGGTTCACACTTCCGGAGCCTCTCCATATGTGTCAGATAAACTGCAACGCTGAACTGAGTGTTGTAATGAATGCTTACGAGCGGATTGGTTTAGACTAAGTTAAAAGATCTACTGAAGAAATTGGGGAGATATTTGTCAGACACGCTTGTATTCTGACGGTATTACTGAATGTTCTTTGCGAAAGGAGTGTAACGATTCTCTCTAGTATTGCAAATATGCCCTCTCGAAACGTTTTTGTAAGGAAAAGTTGACATTAAATGAGTGATTCATTTGGAAAACGTATTTTTCGCTTGAAACAATAAACTGGTGATGCTATATTGTAACGTACTTTTTCATATCAGTAACGGCTACGAGAAATTACGGCTACACAATTTCTGTGTATTAACTAGGGTTGCCATCTGTCCTTCTTTAACATTGTGCTTCCACCTTTTTCGGACACGGAACTTACACGCAATATACTCCTTTTGAACTGTTGAATTGAAAATAATACTGGCATAATTTTAAAGTAATTTAATTCATTAAAGGGACTTCATGTCTTGAATTCTACATTTTTACATAAATGTGTTTCGTAATAGATCATTAGGCTTATTGTAATGGAAAACTTATTTATGCTTGTTTGGTAGATAATGAAGGTGAGTGTAGAACAAAGTTTTCCCTAATCGTAAGGATAATAGGCTTAATGGTTTGAAATATGAGTGGCTCTACAATCGTGGAGTGATACCAGAAAAAAAAAAACCAAAAAAAAAAAACAACAACAACAGGATTTGTGACGAAATATTTCATATCGATCATGTCTTGATTTTTGTCAACATTTAGCTAAAAACAACAGCGTAATGCCTTATTCTCCATATTCAGCGGACTTGTGTCTTCGTCTTATTTTCGTATAAAATTAATTCGTCCAATATTGAGATTACGGGAGGTTATAATATTATTCTTACAATTTTAATTAGTTATATTTTCTAATAAACATAAAATCTGCGAAAATTAATAAAACAAAACGTAATTTCCAGAAAATATATGAGAAACTCTTTTATTATTTTACTTCTATTGTGCTGTCTAGGGCCAATTATGAGATAAAATATTGACATTTTGAGAAATTAGACAATTTGCATTTAGTCCTTTTTATGATCTGAATAAGAACTTGAGATATTTTTAAAAGACTTAGGATTTTTTTCTTCTATTTTTACTTTCTCTTTTGTTGGTTAAGGGCCAAAATCGGACACTAACGCCTGAAAAAATTCTGGAAACATCTATGCCATCTATAGAAAATTTAAAAGATAATAAAGACAATAATCATAAGCGTAATGTGGTACACAAATTAAAATTATATAAAAAACAACTTTTTTCTTTCGTAAGAACTACTTCCGATAAATTTATTTAAATCCAGAAAAATCTTGTTTGTTTTTTACACTTCTATAGAGTTGACAAATATTCACTATTTGAGTGAATTTTTTCACTTCTATTTCTGATTTACTAATTAAAAAATTAAAATAATGAACATGTAAAAGAGGACTTATTTAACAACAAAAAATATTGTATGAATGATCAAGTGTTTTAGAAGTGCCTTCAGTGGTTATTATGGCAAGTTTTCACTCTCGATTAGAGCTCACTTTGCTCTGATGCCAATTCTGGCTATTGCACAGGTTGATGCAGTTGTTGTCTTAGTTTGGTAACTATTCGTAATATGTATGTTTCTATTTAAGTTCGCTGCAATACGAACGTGTTGCACTTCATGCAACTTTAACGAACTTTTGATGAATGCTAGTCCTAATGCACACAGAGAGTTTTATTTGAAGATTTGAACTAATGTATAAAAGATTTATACCATTTTATGCAAGAGCGAAGCTCAATTTCACGCTTGGGCATGTTTTAAATTGTAAAGAGATATTTTTGATATTCCATATTTAAGTAAAAATTAATATGGAAAAAGTAAAAATTAAAAAAAAGCTAAAGCATCTGCTAATGTCAATAATGTTTTACGTCCTTTATCTATATAGTTGATTGTTAATGATCTAAAACAGTTGCTACTGATGTATCCAACAAAGGTAATTAAAAACGTAATCCAGTAATTTACTGTTGAAAAGGGTTTGTGAACCAAAATCAGAGATTTCTAAGAGGATGAATTTTAGGATTCTGTGCCAGTCCAGACTTAATTGTCTCGTACTGATTAAAAGTAGTCCTGAATTTTCAAAAAATGTCTTTGCGTATGGCGCTGATAACGCATGTGTTAATTACGTTGCAAATGACTTGGTGCATTGGAAGTTATTGTTGGAAAAATATCGCATATTTATAACTCTGCAAAGAATGTCTGACATTGTCTGTTGATTATGAAAATATCGTATTAAAGGTGTATGCAGTTTTCAAATTCAGCGAAAAAGTATGAAGAATTAAAATCATTTATTAAATTTTTGGGTAATAGAAATCCAGGGAATTATTAACCATTTTTAATGCAATGTTTATTTATTCAAAGCTGGAGATACATATCTGGTCAATTTGTGACTATTCAAGGCATACAATATTTCACTAGGTCTAGAAGAATCCCAAATCCAATCTGAAAAATGATTTCCGATCAAGAAAATGAAATTGCAAGTGAACACAGACCAACAAATTAGTAGCATTACATTCATTTCTTTATGTCATTATTTCAAGACATTTTTTTGAACCCAGAGAGCAAAGAAATTATTGCATGTGATTTCCACAATGAAAATGTCACACTTTACAGAAATCTGAACGTAAAATTACTGGAGGAAGTTTTTGAAATGAAAGTGACGTTTGCTAGTGAAATGAAAGTGACTTGCACAAAAATGATTTGCCCACAAATTCAGTACAGAAATTCAAAAAGAAAATGCTGTTTATCACAAATGTCTCCAGTATTTAGAAAAATGGCACAACTTTGAAACTTAGGTATTCCAAAACTTGTCTCAATCTTATTGATTGTGAAGCATCAGTAACTTTAGAAGCCACAGATCTTTGAATGTTATCACCATGGTGAAATTAACTCCCTCCTGATTGTTTGTTAGACGAAATTCACACAAGTGAGGACTTGTCACCCCTGGCAAAATGATATTTTTAGAGAGAAGAGAGATATCTACTGAAATAATTTCAATATTGTGCACCAATCCTGGTCTCCAATGCTAGCAAACAAAGAATTTTCAACATAAGGAAAAACTTTTGGCAAAACCAATAGGAGATTGAGTCAGTTCGCTGTCAGTGATTGAGTCAGTCAGCTGTGAATTTCTCAACTCTACATATAAGAGTACAAAAGCTAAATAACTATTAAAAGCAAAATAAAAGTAAAATCTGCTCAGTCAACTTAGAAATATTGTTTAAAATAGTTAATCGATTAAGTTAAATAATAAAATAGTTTCAAATCAAAGAATGTTATGCAAAGATCATTGCAGTATAGCTAGCAATTGTGGTGTTTGTATACATGCAATTAATAATTATTCAAAGATCATCTTCCCTCACTCCCCTGTACAATATTTTATGAAAAAAAATCTGGCAACCTTACACTTCAATCCCCGGGCGGTTTTGTCTATCTTAATCCGCTACCCCCATTACGTATGACGCGGTTGGGCGGAAAGAGCGGGCCTGAGCTTGCATATGAGCTTGGTTTGTTATTAACTTGCCCAAACACTTAATTGTAATAAGTTAATTATTGAACGATATTGAATCTGCTAAATATGTCCTAGCGTTGGAATCCTTTTTACGCTCTCACATCTTCCTACTATCAAAATAATCGCAGTTTGCGTCTGCAGGCTCTCAACAAAGTGAACTGTAGATTACACTACATTCTTAGAAAATCTAGAATGCAAAGTAATCGTCTTTTGTTCATTGTTGTATGCAAATATTAGAACATTGATTTTATGGCCGAATGTTCAAAAAAAGTCATGTTGTTTATTTAAATAATTTCCCTAGTTTAGATATGACAATAAATGTTACTAAATGGGCCATTCTTAATTAAAGAAGGTAATCGATCAAATCATAGTTAACAAAACTCTACTAGGTAAGAAATTACAACGAAAAAATTAAGATACAGTATACAAGATGGACATTGTTTTCCAAAAAAAATATTTTCCGAAATATCTGGCACGACTAGATTTCTTTGAATTTTTGGGCATCTTAACATACAATCCCTGTGAAATTTCCTTCTGCCTTTACAAAGCACTTTTTCATGTTTGACCAGCTTTTATTATTTGCGCACCTCTTCTTGAGCCTCGGAATGTGTACCCCCATTCCTTTACTAAGTTAGTTGAGTTAAGAATAAATGAGGAGCATTGTTCACAAAATCTGATAACAGAAATATTCCCTTCTGTGTAATAGACACTATTTTGCGTCGAAAAACGAGCTACAAATTTGAAACTATTGTCCTGTCAAAAGCCCCCACTCCTCTCACATATAGAGAAATGAGGGATCATGAAAACGTGGCAGATAATACTTTTCTATAGTATTCTAAAAAATATATTTAATTCTGTTAAGGCACCGAAAAATTGAGAAAATGTGAAAAAAAGTGTCTTTTAAGCGCCGATACATAGTAGTTGGGGAGAGGGTTGTACAATAGCGAAAAGCTTGCCCAGACAGAAGAGGTTAAAAAACTAATAAGAGAACGCCAGTGTAATTCTGCAGCACCGCTTCACTGTTCTTTAACATTTTTTTCTGCCTTCAAATTCATGATTTCACTATAAAATATCAGTAAGCTATATGCTACTACTCTCTTTGCGACACACTGAATACCATTTAATTCGAAAGTCGCAATATTGGATTTGTCCCCCCAGATTTTCTTTAGCTCTTATTTCAAAAGATTTGAAAGAAGTTGGAATTAAATATTTTGCCAGTAGTAACTTTACATCAATATGTAACAGGTTTACTAATATCTTCAAGTAGCCAACATTTCTTGTTATAAAATGTTAACATCGCTCTTTGATAATTTATTGATAATGATACAACGTAATTATATTGGAAAAGACAGATAGTGCTGATCTCAGAACGCAAGAAAACGTGCAGATTCTACATCGCTACCGGTGATTGTAGCGTCTCCAACAGCCTCCCATCACAAGACATGTCCTCGGATAAGACTGAAAGAGACCGTTTATTTTCATTTTTTCAGCATTTCCAGTTCTAAAATTTTGTTCGTTCAAACGTGATTTTTATAATCTAAGAAGTTTTGAAGTATAGAATTAAAATATGTACATTCAGTGAATATACCGAAAATTCCTGCAAGTGGTCATAGACACATCACCCAGTCACAAAACTACTTCAAATCTAAGTAGCGATGAATTTCTGACATGAAAAGTTTTATTTATTACAAATTTTAATATTAGCATATCATCTGTGTGGAAATAACTTACATCGCATTACTAAGAACTCACTAAAATGACACATTACAAACCTTTTAGGAAGATCACTAGTCCGTAGAAAATCCGATTCTTGGTTGCATTTGTTATCCATCGTCTACATGCAAAGCAACTAACACAATGCGCTTTTCGCATTACACGACGTCAATAAATTGTCACGTACAACTTGAATATTAACTGTCACCTCGTCCCGATCTAGCTCTTCTGTGTGCAGGCTTGTCATTGGCAGGATTTTCTATTAAAACTTTCAGGTGATTGGAGCATTAGCGAATATACTTCACATGAAAATGAGTCCATTAGTCTTCATGCTTCAAGCACTACGCAATGGATTGATGCTTTTGAATATTTATTAATTTTATTGACGTTTTTTGATCAGTAAAATTGAGAGATGTTGGGAGCGACATTATTTACCACGTGTGCAATTTTATGCCATTTATTAAGACTTTTTGCGCTCTCATTGAATAAACAATTAGGAGAATCACAATTTCTTCCTCTATACAGATAGTATATTAATTTTTCTCCCCAACTTTGCTTGTACAGGGTTAAATAGTTGCAAATGTAGCAAACGGCACTATGCTCTTTTTCCATAAAACTGAATAAACCAGTCAAATTATACCAAAAAATGGTGATCGAGTGGAATAAATCCCTGCGATTTGAAATTTTGTTCCTAGGTACCAACAACATATAGTAAAAATCGTGACGAGGGAGTTAAGTTGTTACCTGAATTTCCATAACTATGAACTCTACTGAAAATTATATTATACTCAAAATTAGAGGAGATATTAACTTGGGTTACAGGCTTGGAAAGTTCTGGAATTTACTTAGGACAATTCTTTCTTTTAGAGTTTTCCTCTGTAATAATGAAGTTCTTAGGTTTTTAATGCTCGAAAATATCCATTTTTGTTCTAATGTATTAACTCTGCATTCCCCTATATTGGGCAAGAAACACAAATATTTCATATCAGCCTTCTCGCGAGTATCCGAGATTTCCTCAGATTCAAAAAAATCTCGCTTAGTCTATTGTTTATTTGGTAAAGGATCGTGAGCAAACATTTTACTTAAAGATTATGTCCACTGTAAAATACAAAATACTTCATAAACCATTAAAAGGAATAAACACGTTTACTGAATTCAGAAGAACATCCTAAACAATTTATAAAAGAAACAGCAAATGAGGCACATTGATTGGCCAAGAAGTCCAATGATTACGCAATTGCGGTCCCGTCATTTCTGGAATCGATAACGGCATCGATTGTTACCAATGATAATTTTGTTGGGGTTTCTTCCTCAGTTAATCGGAACTTCGATAACTGCAAGTTCTCTGTAATATCAAATATCTTATAAGCTTTAGTTATCATTGCTTTTATAAATACGCTGGGAATAGAGAGCTTGCGCACACTGGTACCATGATTCCATATCGTTTCTTAGACTTGGTAAGAATAAGACAGCTCCCTGTCCCGGAGGCAATTTCTGATAGTACCGTATGTTAATACCGACAATTAACATGCAAATAAATAATACTTACCGAATGTCTAGAAGAATAAAAGAGATGACTTCCTCAGTGGGTGGCTCAAGGTTGCCAAGATATCCCGGTGGCATTCGGGTTGTAAGCCCTTCCTAGTAAATATCTCGTATGATTAGGGCGAACAATTGGCAAGATATTCTTCTAAGAGCAGTTGCATTTATTAGTTGCGATTTCTAGTGTAACCTAGGAGCTAGCATGGCTAGATACGATCTATAGATTCAGATCCTGAGGTTTGGGGTTCAAATTTCCGATGATCTTGGGATTATCACCGTAGAATTGGGTCTGGAACGGGGTGCACTTGGCATCGTTCTACAAATTGAGAAGCTACCTAAATGTTGCGTCATCATCGATCTAGGAAATCGAGCTAGGGGATAGGGAGTCGTTGCGTTGTCCACGCATGGCCTGTGCAAGCCTCTCTTGTAAACAAAAAGAGAAATCCACTCGATAGGCCTTGACTCTTCGTGAGTAGTCGCGCCAAAGATGATTTCCGGTGCATTCCGGTGTTGGATAATATCTGCATGCTCATGATTATGTGACAAATAAAATAACTAATCACATCACATTTTGAATTATTTATATTTTTATAAAAGAAAACAACTAAAATTTTCTTTCTAATTCTGGAGGGCTCGAAATATTTTTCTTCATATTTCAATAAAAATACATTTTATATCATTCCAGAATACACTTTTATTGCTTCTCAACATGCTGAAATCTGCCTGAGTATTGATCGAAACCAAATCTCTGAGCACTTAAATAAAATATTGAAGGAGATGTTTTATATCGTCTGATAAATAATTTTCGAACCTTATTGTTGCGTCATGAAGAACATTCTTTAAGCTAATTTCTTTCCGGCGCCCATCAAGTAAAGGTTTACCATAAACAGTAAAATTTGTATCAATCACAAAATTGAAAAAGACGAAAGTAAAACCTGAATGTCAAAATATATTACTATTGCTCCAAAAGCACTGTTCCAGTTTATCTACTACATTATTTCAAAACAATTCATAAAAACTAGCTTTTAAGAATACATTTTCTTATACTTCTTTGATATTTACGTTTAAATATCTTTCAAAATTAAATTACAGAAAGTATTGGCCATTATGTTAATTTCTTTATTAATAAACATGTCCAGTAAAATTGGTATTAAGCAGTCACTAAGGACTTCAGGAAGAAAATTGACCGAAAACAAAACTCGACATGTATTAAAGATTATAAGGTGACGGATGTAATGTCCAATAAATAAACGTCAAGTATACAAACAAGAAGATTTATTCAACTTTGCTTTCTACAACAAAAAGAACTTTCTGTAATTACAACACGACATTGTAATAGCAGAAGCCTGGGCGGCCGCGGCGTAAGAGTTGCTCATTGTCAAATTTTCTGGAATTATATTTTTTTCCCCATCAAACACGACGAGCTCGCATTGTTTGAAATTCAGAGTAGGCAACCATTTTTGTAGCGATAGTGCAGAGGAGCTAAGCAATACGCATATGGGGCGCATGGTAAGTTTGATTCGGTATGTTGGCAACTAATTCCCAGCACATTTCAGCAGTCTTCGTGACTCCAAAACGCGAAGAGAAATGAGGTGCGCATAAGTAGCAAGCGTGAAATTCGTAAGGAGAACGCTTATTTTCGTACAGATAGAATTAATCATGACAATCTCTTCAATATCATTGATTCTTTCGGCAATAAATGATTTTGTCAATTATTTGTCGCTCTTTTCTAGAACTCTCTCGTCTGATGAGAACACAGAAGGCGATGCTGGTTGCAGTTTTTGCTAATGCTCTCCCAATTCATCTAAGCAATATTTCGCAGCCTCAACAAACGTTAAGCCCTCCTGGTGCACGATGCTGCACTGAGCTATCGCAGCCGGCTCAAGGAAAATTGAAGTGCGGCCGAAAAAGAAGAGGGCGCGGGGCGCAGGGGTGCGGAGCCGGGGGGAGGGGGGCGGTGGCCCGCAGCGGGGCAGTGGGTCGATGGGTAATCGCCCCCGACGCGCTCCCCCGCCGCCCCTGGCCTGCTGCCCCGGATCCCAGCGCGCCGCGCCGCGCCGCACCGGACCCGGCTGTTTCCCCTCGCCGGGGGTCGCAGCCCTCCGCGGCGCGGCCAGGGCAAGGGAAGCGATAAATCGCGTTAACGCTCAAATTTGCTGCGCGGCCTCAACGGGGAAGGGCGCACTGTGCTATATTTCGTACTTCGTTTCGTCGTTAAACGGATTAAAGAACTTCCCACTGCCGACACGATGTTCCTCCCATAACCTGCGTAATCCGATTCCTTTTAATAACTATTTTGGATTGCACACACGAAAAGCACTTGAGGCACAATCCCAGCAACTTCGAGTTCGGCGGGCAGATTTGTAGTAGAAAACTGAACATTTGAAAGAAATATTAGAATCGATTTACTTTGAAACTATACTAGTGCGCATGAACTAGTAAACTGGACTAAAATTTACGGCGTCTTGTAACAATGCTATTTGTTCTCTCGCTTAATAGTTTTTGTTTATCATGATTGAAAATATATTTTTATTATAGTCATTTTGTATTACAGTGTAAAAAATGAAGATAACGTAAATAAATGTTTTTGTTGCTAACCATATTTTTGTTTAACGTATATTCTGAGTTTCAAGTGCATATTTTCGCTACATTCAGGGCATATATTGTCAATTTTAAGTTCGTGGTTGCACATTTTGATCTTGTTTAGTGCGTGAAGTTCTAGAGTGCATGAAATTGGCAATTAACCAAGATGCCTTTCGGATCTAAAATATGAACACACATCACAAATGAGATGGATACCTGATGATGGTTTGAAAACCTCTCTTGGAACGTCTTATATAAAGAATGTTATATATTTTTAATAATAAAATTTTAAATGTAATGTGGTGATATTTTAGTGAGTGAAAATTACTGTTTAAAAGAAAAAAAATAAGACAAAAGGTATGATGTATAAAGCACCGTTGGTTGTATTTTGTATTTTCAAAAGTACTTTAAAATACTACTTTGTATTTTGTATGTAAAATACTTTTATGGAAGTATTTTGTATTTTGTATCTAAAATACTTTTGGCAGAGTATTTTGTATCTGAAATATAATCTTCAAGTATTTTGCCCAACCCTGCGAGCAACTGTGTACTGTTATAACAACACACGTTATTATGTTTTCATTTATAGTTCCAGGGCCGGTGATTGATGTTAAGTCGGAATGGGTAGTTGAGTAGGGGGGGGGGGCTTATTCACAGCTCTACTGTTCCAAAAAAGTCTCCACTTGTGTTCGACTTGTAGAAATTGCATCTTAATGGTCGGTAATTTAGTCTTAATAGAGAAGTGCGTTCTTGTTTACCGACAGACCATGTTGTAGAATCGACACAACCTGCCGCAGAATGAGGTAAACATATTTACCGAAGCTATTATCCGAGGCATAATATTTGTTAGTCAGGACATAAAATGCACTTTCGTATTCCAAGCAGTGGACGGACAAAGCAAACGGTGTTGGTTCAGCTGAACATCCTCCACCACAGTAAAGCATGTGTACGTATTTCAAGTACACGAGAAAGTTGTGAGCCTTCGAAGCAGTATATTGTCCCGATCTAACGTTACGATATACAAGGCCCAACATTAAAGTATTCAGCAAGCAGTAGAAACACTGTATTATTATGTGTGAGTTATGAAATCCCTTAACATAATTATATTGTTTATTCTATAGTATTGTTGCTACCTTTTATACACATTTTTATACAGCGAAGCTTTAATTCAATTTTAATGCAATTTTTCCTTTTTTAGTTTCGTGAAAATTTATCTTGTGGGATATTCGTAATGAGATATCACACTTTAATCATCTATCATATTGAAACGCAATGTTCACGCGTTTATTTTTCTGAGAAACAGTATTGAATGTTGCCCAGTGAGAGCACTTAAGGCAGAATTGTATTCATGGAATTGTTGGCTCAACATTTAATTTCTCGGCAAGTGCTTACTTTTCCCTTAGAATGCTATACTGGCTTGGTCGAATTATGTGCTTTTAGATTCTCGCATCAGCTCTTCTAGATCAAATATTTGTTCCTCTGTACTAAAGGAAGGTTTAATATTAGCTTTACTTTAACTTCAAGAGTACTTACATCAAAGAAGTCCCTTGAAAAGGTTTTCCGATGTACGTACGTATTGATCATGCATGTTCTAGTTCCTGTTTCCTTGTTCTAGCTATTCCTTTGCACACTAATATTTTTTATAAAAATGTATTATTTTTGAAGTGTAATATTTTTTATTCATTATTTGTATTATGGTTCTTTTACCTAATGAGAAATTACAACGAATACGAATATTTTCAATGAATTAAATATTTAACATTTAGCTTAACATTTATTGATTGTGGCAGACGATTGAGGATCTCTATAGTCTCTAGAACGAGTGGAGTTTAATCAATGTCCATGTTGTATTTTATATAAAATGTATTTTATGTACTGCATTTGTTAATTTAAGCGGTGTTTACCGACAAATACGTATACATATTGGCTTTTCCTTTTGTTCATATGCTTTGCTTTAAAATTACTTCATGTACTATTGCCTTATTTGAGATCGCGTGAATATCATCGTGGTGTAATTCAAGGGTGTTTTTAAATGAAGTTCTGTGATTGGTTAATGCCGTCATCTGGCTCTAGAAGGACAACCGGCAAACTATAAGCTTCTGAAGAAATCAAAGTACAATATAGGAAACTTGAATGGGACTGAAAGATTGCTTTTTATATCACTCCAGTCAGTAAAATGTGATAACTTTTTACACTTTCATGACCACTGAAATCACGTCAGCGGATGTATTTTGCCTATTTCCATGAACACTTCAATGACGTGTTTCACACCGTCTCTGCAAGGAAACTGACAAACGTGGAGCTCAATAATTAGAGTGTAAGTGATCATTTTCTTCTTCACCAAAAACACCCATCTGCTTTGAAGAGAGGATACAGAGGGAAGGCAAAATATATACAAGAAGTTAATCACATCAATTAATTTAAGTTATTTGAGAAAATATTACAATTTTTTATTTTCTAAAACATTATGAAAATATATAGAAATATATAAATATGTTACTTTTCTTTGGTTTAGGGTAAATATATTAATTAAAATTATATTTGACTAGCGAAGCAAACAACATTATCACATCTTGAGTCCATTGGCATTTCACGGCGGTAATCAGAAATAACTAGGATTTGACGTTAGGTGCACGATGACGTGACCAGACCCATGCCTAGAAATCTGAATCTGAAAACATATAAAACATAGAGATTAAAAATTAAATTAGTCGTCTTTTTTTCGACTTACATGTACCATCAAAAACAATACTGAAGGAAATATTATTCAAATGATTTATTGAATTTTATTTCTCATACAAATATTATTTTAGGATCGTTAATTATATTTTATTTTATCACTTGTAAATCTAAAATTATTAACAGATCGTGTTTCGAATGTATGCTTACCTCTTATGCTGAATAAAATTGTTCTTGTGAATAATACTATTTAATATTTTGCCCAAACACCAGGCATATTGCCAATAACTCCAAAACGTATTTAAATATTATATTTTTGGCGATTAATTTGAAAATGCATCGCAGTTCACGTTTCAGTTAAATTCGAGGCTGAAACAGACTGGAAAAATATTTACTTTTTTTTTCACTTCTCATGCTACTAGGAGAATTGGAATGCTGGATTGAATAATCATAATCAATCTTACCTCACTTCACAATTCTATTGATGCATTTGAATAACATGAGCAAATAATGGTATGCTAGTCGTAACAATATGCCACTGAGATAAGGTGACAGGATATTGATGAAATCTGGTTTTCAACTTTATTCAAATGCACAAATTTACAACGCCCCTTTCTGTAATACATTTAAAATTTGCCGAAGTAAGCTATTTTGCCACTAGAATTACGATGTAAGTACTTATTCTTGTACGATTGTTTGTAACTGAATAAAGACAGCACAAAACGCATCTTATAGTGCACTATTTCTGAATGGAATTTCCATTTGCTTTGATCAGGCACTTTATATTCTCTCTGCATACAGAATGCATTTCGTATTTCTTTCGTTGCATGACCACTCATCACGTTAATACATTTTCAAATTTATGGAAAAACCACGGGAATATTATCATGAAGATTTCACAAATTTGATTACGTTTTCTAATTTAGCATATGCGTAATAGTAGTCTTTTAGTGTCGGTTTTCTGCAAACTTTTATTTTCAAAGATAAGTTATTTTTTTTTGAAAACCAGTTTTCATTTTTATCCCGTTTCGGGCATATCAGAATAATTCTCCAAAATAAATTGATTGCATTAGCGTCAGATTAATTATGCAACAGTTTGCCATGTAGCAAAGAACATCATAGCTTGAGCAAATAAGCGGAGGATACAGTTCCGGAGGAAAACCAAAGGAATGCTCTTCTCCCATCGTAAGATCTCACTCCTGAAAAACAAAATTGTTAAAATACTCATTTAATCATCAAATTATTTGTCAAAAAATTACTGACACATCACACCTTACGTTCCAAATGCTTTCATATTGTTGGTCATGATATCCTTTACGTATCTCCTGTCTTCAGACAAAATAGCCAACGAGGGTAAAGTTATCACAAACGTGCTTTCTTAAGAATTTATAGAGATCACTTTACACGAACCTAGAACAGAATATAATCAAATTAAATGAATAATTTTTATATATTTTTTAGAATGTAAATACTTTTATAATACTATCAAGAATGATTCATTTCTTGCAGAAATTTCTGGAAGATTTTACAGAATTAGATGTGAAGTTATATTTTTCATGTTATGAAAAATAACAATCTTTGCAAGGAGCCTAAAAGGACGTATATTGTATTTCGTCAAAAATTAAAAACAGGCTAAAATGTTTAAATCATTTTGTACCCTTTATGAAATTCGTCGCTATGTCTTTTTGCTTCTGTGAATACGGTCTGCCTTATGCACTTCGGTTATGTAGCTACAAGCGACAGAATGAAGATGAAAACATGGCTCTAACTTTGCCTCAGATGAACATTCTACTAGTTCAAAATATTTTAAAATATTATTACAAAACTGCACCCAGAAACTTTAATTTTATATTCAATAGAACATTTTTTATTTGCGGAAAACGTTCGGAATAAAACAACTTTTGCTCTGGGTTATTTTTCACATTGTACGGTTGCTACATTGTTATTTTAGACACAAATCGAATTACACTAAAATAAGTGGTTAAATAGCTTTTCTAAACTTTGTTAATGATGTAGTCATCTAAATATTTATTCATGATATTATTGATGATACATAATGTGCACACTTCATATTTTCGAAATAAAGTATGGAAGCCCCGCAAAACAATTAGTCTTGTATTTCATTAGCACCACAATAAAAATCTTCTCTGGAGCATGTGAAAAGCATGTGTTTGTATCAAATATTCTGAAATTACGTTCTTTCCAGCACCAAATGTTTTTTTAAAAAATGTTTCCTACTTTACTGTTGGATATTGCACATTTAACATCACTTGTTTTATGGTTTTGTCTGACTGATCTACTCGTATTAAGAAGTTTGTGTATTCCCTTTTAAGTATTTTGATGGAAACAGTTGCCCCCACGTTGATGTAACTTACGGTTGTATCATAAAAAAAGTTTATTTGGCCTAGCGTTTCAAAAGCTGTGTGATTGTATTGTAATCGCAATTCACATTTAACTAATAAATTTTTTTAATTATTACAATTTAGAGTAAGGATAAACTTGTAAAATCCAACTCGGGTGAACAACACCACGAGTAAAAACGGTAAAAAGCAAATAGTTGCGTGCAACGTCACAACTTAATGCATGTTTACTGTTTCCTGTCCTCTACTTGCCAACAGACGTCGGAATAACAAATGTTTCTTTAATAATGTGCATTTGTTAACTGTCATAATTTTACGACTAGCTTCCTCTTTCAATTATGTCTATAAGGAAACCATTTCTCATGGAGCTTAATAAATTTTAAACGCAATCTACTTCGATCTAAGAACCTGTCAAATTCGTATTGATCCCTCAAGCGTTCTTTCTCTTATTTTTCGACTTCTGCCCACTTCGCATGCTTGACCTAATCAGTCAAATGAATTCATGAGTAAGTTGAATCTGTTTTCTGCTGAACCTGAAAGATGTAGGATTAAGGCCGTATGTGGATAGTCGAGATAAGCTTAGGACTGAAATGGCAATTTGGAAAACAAGTGAACTTGTTTACTTCAGAAGTATTCTTCAGCCGCGACAGCTGTTTGGTCCTGTGTCTTCGTAAAACGTTTTTGTTAGTTGATGGTTTTCATAAATTCATCACTGGTAGTCACGAATCACGTAGCATAATACTTGGCACAAACATATGTAATAGGTTTGTAAAAAAGTACTTTTATGAAGCGCTGATGGCAGGGCACATTCATATTCAATTCTAATAAAAATATTACAGAAATCCCACCGTGTGCAATAGACATTAACAAACTATGCATGTTAAATGTAGCTTGTTAATTTTTTTTAAATTCCCCGAGCTGGAAATAGACCAAGACACTGTCAACCAATCAGGAGTTTAAATCCCCAAAAATTGAGAAAGCTCTGGATGGGTTGACAGTGTTCCCCTTTCCTTACAGCTCGTAAACTTCAAAAGACTCTTCATGTAACATGCCTTGGGGACACTGTCTTCTTATCGACAGCTTGAATACCAATAATTGAGGAAAGTTCAGGAATGGATGGCAGTGTCCCCCTCTCCTATCAACTCACGACCTTGAGGAGACACTACATTTGAATCGGGCAATAACTTCATTGCACCTGTGCTGCAGGCACCTGTGCTGCAAGCGCCCCTCCCCCGCGCAGCCGGCGCTAGACGGCGCTCTCCTTGTGGCGCATGGGCAGCGGCGTCTGCGTCTCCGCGTTCTGCCGCGGGGCGGCGCTGGCCGCGCCGGGGGGCGCGGGCGCGGGGGCGGACGCAGGTGCGGGGGCGGGGGCGGCCGCGGGCGGGGGCGGCTGCGCCTGCGTCGCCATGTCGCGCAGCGAGGGCGACGGCTGCCACCGCACCGCCGCCACCGGCGCCAGCGGCTCGTAGCTCAGAAGGCTCTCCTGGGGAGAAATGAGGATCTGTGCGTAGACAATGCGGGGTGAACCAATTTTGGCAAAAGGAAACGTAAGCGAGTTAAAATCTTGGATTCTTAGAAATTTATTTTGATGCAATTTTAAATTAGACACAGATTTTGTCACATTTACATTTAATAATAAATTAGAAAATTAATTAGTCTCGTGTGCAGACTTGAAGAGAATCCAAGAACGCAATTGTGTGAGTGATCTACTTATCATTAAAAATATGAATGTTTTTATTCTTCAACTGGAATAACACCCTTACCGTTGTCGGCACCCGCGAGTAGTTGTGGAGACTGACGTACAGTGGCGCTTGCAGTGATGAATCTACGCTGTGCGTTCTCGTGCTGCTGCCAATTGTGCACGCCTCTAACGCCTTGTACATTGGATTCTCGTAGTCACTCTCTGAAATAATAACAATAGCCATAATAATAATAATTATAATTATAATAAATATTGTAAAATATCTTTTTAGATTTAGTCACGTACGTTGCACGAGTTCCGTTAATTTGTAAAACGTTCTCTATAGTTATAAGAAATATTAAGAAGTGAACCGTTTACAAAATGAGTTCTTCTACCTCAACATGATAAAACCCTAAAGAGACCTTTCTGGGAACATCCAAGCATCACATGTAGAAGATAAGTCATAATATTCCACGAACAATAAAGTGTTATTCGAAATTTATTTTTATACAATTAAGTTTTCTATTTTCATTATAGGTATTAAGTTTATTTTGCAGCCACGAGGAGGCGGTTCGAAACCGCACGTTTCAAAGGTTTTGTAACGAGATTCAAGAAATAATTTTCGTACTCCCCTTTGTATTGCAGAATTATTGCGAGCTTCAGATTCAACACCAAATGTCAGACGTAAGAGTCGAAAAGGTAGTTAAGACACCCAGAAGACGACTTGAATTCAATAAAATGTTCTTCTTGGAAAACAAAACCGGTACATCACATAGTGTGTGCGTATGAGTTACCTGTATTTACAAAAATACCTTATGATTTTGAAGGTAAATTGTAAATATTTTGCCTTTTTTACAATAATTGTAAAAAATCCTTCTTAAAAAATACGGCATCAAGCCATTTGATTATTATCACACCTCACCAGCCCACCAAGGTAAGCGTAATGATTCATCAGTTCCATCAAACCTCTATTCGTAAATTTTTGTATTTCGAACTAGGCGGAAGCGTGTTTCATCTTGTTTCTGCCTCCAACCCCTTCATAATTATGAACAAGTCTATAGATACATGCATACACCAAAATCGAAAAATTTACGTTCAGAAATTTAGTGAAACCTGTTTAAGGCGGAACCTGTACAAGGCAAAAAAACTGCCTTCGCCGAAAAAAAATCTTGGAACAAACTATTTGCAATTCAAAGTATTGTGGATAAGCCGTAAACCTGCCTAACGCAGAAACGGAAAGGAAATTTTAGTAGGACCGTTTTACAAATTGTGGATAAGAAGGAAAACAAATATTGTTTAAAAATAAATATTGGTTTGTAAGCGTGGCGACGTGCCACGAGACACTCGAGAGCTGTGCTGGCCCATTCGCTTCCTCAGCTACCATCGTCTGATTTCCAATTTCCCATGCTTCATATGTGAAAGCCACTGTTTATTTGCAATAGCACTCGTCACAAGGCTACGTGAAGGTAGGACATATACGAAGAGCCATTCTTACACAGTTCTTGTAATGCGTGATTTGGGTTCAGTGGTTCTAAACGTTATCTCTTGCTGTACCCTTGTTTAGTTCGACGAGTTGCAGGTATTGTGTGAAATAAAGTGTTTATAATGACTGGCGGCATATTGAACGTTCACTTGGTGAAACAATAGACTAATTTAACACGAACAATGCATCAGGTGTCAAGGTTTTGATAAAGAAATTTAAAATTGGAAAAAATCATGTATATGACACCTTAAAAACAAAGACAAAATCAGAAGAATAAGTAGTTAATAGAAATTTTTTGCTTGCCACAGTGCCAAGTGCTTGCCACAATATTTACAAGGAACTAGGCGAATATCTGAAATCTAAATAATCAAATTTCATCTATTGCTATGAAAATTGAAGAAAATAATACTTTTTGTACTTTTTATGGAGTTCTTTGTTTTATTAGACTTCGTGTTGCGTTTTGCTATGCTATTTTCTTTCTCTCTCCCGGAACGTATTAGTTTATTTGAAATGTAGTTTGATTGTGAGATAATCTACTCATACAATGTATTTCAACTTTTAAAGATTAGGTTTTCTGAATTGTCACTTTTTATTGCAAACCTGAATAAGCCGGAAGAAAATGTTGAACCCAAACGATTTTGGCTTAGACAGGTTTGACTGTAGTAGAAGACTTACAGAAACCGGTGAGACCGATTTTGATATTGTTACAAGTTCTTCAATTGAATAGAAGTAGTGCAGTTGAAAGCATTTCCTCTTATCACATGGGATTGTACAGAGTTGTGTAGCAATTGCAGAGGCTTCGAACAAATGATCTGAAGGATTGTCCACACAAGGGCACGTACCGTTGGCGTGCGGCACGACGTCAGGGTTGTCCACTGCGTCGTCGTGCAGCTGCAGCAGCGGGTTGTGTGCGCATGCGCGGAGCCACTGTGCTGCCGGCCAGGCGGCCCCTCGGCGCGCGCCGCCACCGCCACGCCCGCGCCGCGCCCCCGCCCGCGGCCCCGCCGGCCGCCCCGCCCGGCGCATCGCCCAACCTTGGCCAGCGCCAGCGCCTTGGCCGCCAGCGCAGCCTCCTTGAGCGCAGCCGTTCGCTGCGGGGCGACGACCCGCGTCCCCGAGCGCGCGTCCTCGTCGTCGTAGTCGGCGGCGCAGCAGGCGCACGCACACGCGGCGCACGGCACGGCCACGCCCCGCGCACGCCAGCGCCGCCGCGCCCCCGCCCGCGCCCCTGCCAGCGCCAGCGCGCACCCCGCGCCCGCCCAGCGCCCACAGCAGCGGCGGCGGGCAGGGCCTCCGCGGCCACAGCGCCGCCGCGCCCAGCCCGCCGCCCGCGCCGGCCCCTGCCACACGCGCAGCGCCCGGCAATTTATTGCAATCATTTAAACATCATGCATTAATTACAAAAATAAACACTTATTGAATATGATAGTACGTGCGTAAAACCAGATGATCGTTCATGAGTGCACTCTCTTCTGAGTGAACTCAACCGGCTGCAAGTATTCTTTGAGCTTCGGGACACCAGCGGCGCTCAGTGATCTTCCCCTTGCTTTCTTAGAGCAACTCACTCACTTTGCTGCTCCTGCGCGGCCGGCGCCCAACTGTGAGTCTCCTCGCCCTTTAGTGCACTCACACGCCGCCGCAGCCGTCCGCGGTGGCTCCTGCGCGCAGTAAAAGAGGCCGTGGTCTGCCTATTATTAGTGCACTCACCCGCCGCAGCCGTCCGCCGTGGCTCCCTGCGCGCAGTAAGAGAGGCCGTGCTCTGCTTATTATTAGTGGCACACGCCGCCCAGCCGTCCGCCGTGCTTCCTGCGCGCAGTAAGAGAGGGCCGTTGCTCTGCCTATTATTAGTGCACTCCCCGCCGCAGCCGTCCACCGTGGCTCCTGCGCGCAGTACAGAGGCCGTGCTCTGCCTATTATTAGTGCACTTACCGCGCCGCAGCCCGTCCGCCGTGGCTCCTGCGCGCAGTAAAAGAGGCCGTGGTCTGCCTATTATTAGTGGCACTCACCGCCGCAGGCCGTCCGCCGTGGCTCCTGCGCGCAGTAAAAGAGGCCGTGGTCTGCCTATTATTAGTGCACTCACCCGCCGCAGCCGTCCGCCGTGGCTCCTGCGCGCAGTAAGAGAGGCCGTGCTCTGCCTATTATTAGTGCACATAACCCGCCGCAGCCGTCCGCCCGTGGCTCCTGCGCGCAGTAAAAGAGGCCGTGCTCTGCCTATTATTAGTGCACTCACCCGCCGCAGCCCGTCCGCCGTGGCTCCTGCGCGCAGTAAAGAGGCCGTTCTCTGCCTATTATTAGTGCACTTACCCGGCCGCAGCCGTCCCCGTGGCTCCTGCGCGCAGTAAAAGAGGCCGTGCTCTGCCTTATTATTAGTGCAGCTCACCCCGCCGCGGCCCGTCCGCCGTGGCTCCTGCGCGCAGTAAGAGAGGCCGTGCTTCTGCCTATTATTAGTGCACTCACCCGCCGTAGCCGTCCGCCGAGGCTCCTGCGCCACGGCGCGCAGCGTGGACGCGCGCCAGGCTGACCGTGTCCTCGCTGCGTCCCTTGCCGTTGCTGGCGTACAGCGCAGCACGTAGGCGGCGCCCGGCTCCAGCCCCGCCACCGTGAACTTCGGGCCGAGCGCGCCGTGACGTTGGCGACGAGGCGCCTGCCCGCTGCGCCTGCCGCGCCTGCAGCGAACACCTCGAGCGCTGAAGCGGCTGCGGCGGCCGCCGTCGAAGCCGCGCCGCGCGCACGCCACCTGCAGCGCGCTCCACGTGCGGTTGCGCAGCGCGCAAGCCGCGCGGGCCTCGGGCCGGCCCGCGGGCACCACGTGGAAGACGCAGGGCTGCGCCTGGGCGCCCAGCGCGTTGCGGCCCCAGCACAGCAGGGTGCCGTAGTCGCGCCTCGGCGCGCGGCGTGTAGGCGGCGAGGGAGCGGCCGCCGCCGCCGCCGACGCCACGGCCGTCACCTCGCGCGGCGCCACGGCGGAGCTGTTGAAGGACCCAGCGGAAGAGCGGCGGCGGGCGGGTTGGCGTCCACCTCGCACGACACCTGCAGCGTCTCCAGGCGCGCCGCGCCGTACACGCGCTGCTGGTGCGGACGGCACACCGGCGCGTCTGAAACACAATATAGAACAATCGAACCGCAGTTACATTGACAGTATTTAGTAAAATGGAACGTCTATATTAAATATTTTTGTATTATACATTTCCCTCTTGAAGATGGATGAACTAGTTATATGTTGCATTTTTGACTTATTGTTCGTATTCCCTGTTAGAATTTTCTATACACTTTACAAGGCTTTTAGCGTGTAAGAAAGTAAAAATTTGTGTAACTTAATTTGAAAGAAAACGAATACTAATAATACATGTAATAATAGAAGGATTTAATAATACCATTATAATTATTATGCTCGATAGTAAACGAGCAAAATAAAATATAATGAGTATTATACTTTATAAAATATGAACTAATTTAATTTTTAGATAAAATACAATTTCTATTGCAGTATGCGTGACAGAAGTACAGAATATAAATTATTGAAAAATATATATTCATTTTTCAATTCTGTGTTTTAGAGTAACTTTAGGAATGATTCAAAATTGTCTCTGGAATTTTATGCAGCCGCTTTCAATGTTACTGCAGTGCGACTCTAAAGCATCGTTGGAGGTAAGAAAAAGCTTCTCAGAGATTCAAACTCAAAACCACACATGTTACTCACGCTGGGTATTCGTCCGAGCCATATGCTGCATTTAAATGAGCAATGTAGATTAAAAACAACGTAATACTACCACAATTTATGAGAAGTTTATTATCGCGTATGTTTTTGAGGGAAACCGTGTTTCACCGCAAATTGCGAAATTTCCTCTCATGGAGAAGACGTCACAAAAACCCCGTTATTAAAGAACTGGGGTTGGTACGAGGTTTGTTGCGTGTTGTACATTGCTGCGCTTTTTTTTCTGCTGCAGGGTGTTTAATATCTAGCAGGGTCTGCATTAAAAAACTATAATTCAAGTATCAACTAAAATCAATGCTAAGAAAGCTGAAATGCAGGTATCCCCGTGGTGGTAAATAAAACAGTGAGACTAATACAGTATATATTTTTATACATTGTTTCCAAAATCACAAAATTCCAAAAATTCAAGTCTCAAGAACATACGACTTGCCACATTTTTAAGAATTTGGGGAAAAGTTATAAAAGAATTAATTGAAGACCGTTTTGGAATTGTTCTCTTCTTGAATGTTCTTTTTTATAAACTGGATTAAATTAAAGCAGAAATTACGCCGAAACCTCTCGCTTTTTCAAAGCATTGTTGAGATTAGATCGAAGTTTTTAGAACAGTTTTTTCTCATTCAAGTTAAAGATAACTATCTGAAATACTGTATTTTTGAAATGTTAATATTCTGCAATTTTTGAAAATACAGTGAGTTTAGCGAAAAAAATAAAAAATATCCTTTTTGTGGCGATATATAGCAGGAGACAAGAGTATGTGGCAAGTTCGAATAGCTAGGCGAAACCAAAGGAAATATAAAACTAATACTGGAAAGTATGGGCCATTCTGTAGCACTAGTAGATAATATTGTAGTTTTAGGAAGACGCCAAAAAATGTTGACCTTTTGCAATTTTCGAAAAATCGTTGTGTTCAACGAAAAAGAGACCCGCGCAACTTTTAACCGTTCTGAACGCTGTCCATGTGCAGTTTTATTAACAAATTTAGAGCCAGTTTTGATAATTTTTTGAAAATGTTGAATCGTTATGTAAAGTATCCCAAAGATTCCAAAATTCCATTCCAAGCACGAAATTGTTTAGATCATTTGGAAATAACAGTTTTGGAGAAAAGTGTTGGAACTTTTTGAGGTGCTAGAGTTGACCACAGCCAGACGGACGGACAGTCAGACGTTATTGTTTCCAATCAAGGCTCTCAAGAATCTACGGAACATGGATTATGACCACGCAACATGACAGTGAAATTAATTAACTGCATAGAAAGATTTATCTAATTGTTAATGATCAGTTAGAATATGTATATTGTTTAATATTTCTTTGTTTCTTACATTGGAGCTTTTGTTATTCTAGTCTACAAGTTAAAGAAATTGGACACACCCTCATTTCTCTATAAAATAATTCGAAGCTTTATACTAGATCGAACATTTACAGTATGGATAACTAACACAGCTTCCAACATCGAGAGTATATCTGCAGGAGTACCGCAAGAAACATCGTTCTCCTCCATATTCTATAACATAAACAGCAGATTTCTCCCGCCAGTAAAATCGCAAATAGCCATCTTTGCTGACGACACCACCTTATCTGCTCCAGTAAGTGCGAAGGGGGGAGCAAAACTCCCTCAAGAAGATCTTTAAAAAATTACCGTGGATACAGAAATGGAGAATAGCTCTAAACGCAACTAAAACAGTCGAGCAAAGTCTTTAAACTAAGAAAAATACCTATATTACCACCATGTCAATATATAAATCAATTATGAGACCCTCACTGTCATAAGCATGTGCAATGTAGAAATGAGCCTCCAAATCATGATTTAAAAAGCTACAGACAATTTAGAACAAATCCCTTTGACTGGGAATCAAAGCTCTTTGGTATGTGGCTCAATGGAAGTACATCATGAATTAAAAATACTCCTACCATCAAAATTCATATGTAATTCTTCAAAATAATTTTTAAGCAACCTAAGCCAATACCCAAGCACAAACATACTCAGTCTCAATTGAAATAGCCCAACACATCCTAGAATTAAATAAAAATTTATCAAAGACCTAATCCTTCCCGCTAATAAAAGCCTTAATACAAATCAGCTGGCATGAGGACACCCACACCTTCCATCCACAAGACCAATCTCCTTCATTGTATATAGAAGTTATTGTAAGAATAAGTATATTTATATTCCTTTTGTATTGCACATTATAATCTATTTTTTCTTTGGTATTTAATTTTGTACGGTCATCTCAAAGAGGATGCATAAGTTAAATATATCAACAAAATAATATAAAGCAGCAACCAGATACTGAATGCTGATCTTATTGAAAAATAAATTTAAAAATAGATGTGCGATCATTATTGGTGGTTGTTACCCATTGTTGTAACGCCTCACAGACCACAAGATCGATAATCGCTGCTACTCGCTGTTCGCGGTAATAAAAACGAATCCTTTTATATAATTGTAAAATGTTACAATACCATAGTGTTTAATAATTACTATTATGTATTTTCGATCTACAATAGTATTTATTTGCTAACGATATTAGTATCGTATTCCTTATTAACTTTTTATTATTTTACTTTCTTGTATTCTGCCTATTTTTTGCACCAAATACGAACTCAAAAAATGAGTTTTTCAAAACATAATTCCTAGAAACATTGTGGTATAAAGAGTGTTCCATAGCCATTACTAATGGCAAGAAAGTACGTGCTCTTATAGCACCACTAGTTTTGATAATTGTGTTACCTCTGAGAAATAAGGAAACAGTGTTTATTCATCAATTTAGTTAGTCCACTAGTTTTGATAATTGTGTTACCTCTGAGAGATTAGCGGAGTTTATTCATATCAATTTAGTTGCCACGCTGCCGTGCTTGCGTCGCACGCATTCCAAGACTCGTGGGCCTGAAGCGAAGGTGGCCGGTGGCGCTCAGCCGATTTGGACAATTTTTTATCGCCCTCCGCAGTTGGGGCGTTTTACGGCGAGGAGGTCAGCGGCGTTGATGGCCTTCGGGTAAAAACAGAGATCGTGCCGTGCATGGGCGAGTGGATTCCTCCTGACTACGTATTTCCTCCCCGAGGTTTCCACTTGAGTTTCTCAATTACTCGGGCGGGACGGAGACTCCACTGCGCATATGCTACACGCATGCCTAATTAAGGACACCGAACGAAAAAATATGAAGGGTCAATATGATAAAATAATGCATATATCATCTAATTTTATTTCTCAATCAAATTAAAATACGGAAGTATTTTTCAAATAATTTGCTTTCGATTAATCTTTTAATTATTTACAGGGATCAATAATTTCTTTTAATTCATGAACCTGAAACTAAGAATTCAATTTTCAATTGAAAAACAACAACAAATGCCGGTGTAAAACTATAGCATTTTAATTTGGCAAGCCTGTAATGTTAAAATTCAATCGTCAATTCAATATAATACAAAGGGGACAGACAGATAAAATCATAAAATAACTTGAATGAGGTGCATATGCTTTAAGATCGGGAACGCCTAATAGTATGACAAAATATCTGCACTGTACTCTTGTATGCATTGGTTTAGAAAACAATTTAATATTTCCGAAAACAATGTATGAACATTTGAAACTGAACTCAAATAATTAAACCGAGATTTTAAGAAACATTATGCGATTAGTGAGATCCGTGTATACAAATCAAATACTTTTTGAAATAAATAAAAACCTTATTCAAGCTATTATAATAGATCCGTTTCAAAAATACGAATTTTTTAATACTAAACTTTGCACTAATGCACTAAACAGTAAATGGTAAGCCAGTAGAAAATTAAAAATATATTTGATATGAATTAATATAAACAGCAATAATAATGTAATGTAAGATTTTAAAATACGGAAGTTAAAATTGTGTAATTTATCGGGAGTAAGCAAATTCTTTCTCTATTCATATCAAGGAGTTATCCGATTATGTGTGTCTAATACGTAAATAAAAATAGGACAGGCTTTAAATTCTTCCTGAGACTCCTGCAATATTATTCAGGAGAATTTCATATATCTGCCTTGTTTCTTTATTCAGAACAGCCTCCAGACTTTTGTGCTGAAATGAATGTGAGTTGCATGGAAAGACAAAGAAAGGTTTTCTAAACGGCCTAAAAGCAAACGGCTCAAAAACTCACAAAACTACAGCGCAATAAGGACAGTAATTATCTCTTCATTTCTGCATCTTGTAGGATAAAAATTCAGAAGATACTAAAAATAGAGAATAGGTTTAAAAATAGAGAAAATACTTATTCGTTTGAAATTATTTTATTGATTTGACGCGGATAACTCTAGAAGAACCATCTTGTATTTGAACAACCACATGTACAACCTTGTATTTGAAATGTTTGATGTAGTGTAATGTGTTGTTTAATCGTAGATTGTATAAGAAATTGTTGGTTACCAACAAAGATATGTTATATGGAGTTAATAATTACATTAGGGTAAATAAAACTGAGAAGTGTATACACATACTCGAAATTTGCTAATACAAATTTGCTGTTTCATTAGTTTTGTCCTCAGTTTTCTTAGATCATTAATTAATAAAAAATCTTAATGAACTACTTCTACTTTTAAATAAATCAGTCTCACTATTTACTGTTATATTTTTACATGTGTCATATCATTATATGTATCTTATTAAAATCTGGAAATTTATTGTTATTTGTAAGATTTTAGGTATCTGAAATTGTTCATGTAATACCTTTAAGGAGGATGTGTTATCTTATAATTATGTTATCTTGTAATACCAGATTTAAAAAATGAACAATTGCTTTCAGGATAAGAGTGATGTAGCTCTTTACAGTAGAAACACCGATGTACTGACCTAGTTCAATAACAGACAGAGAGCGCTGCGAAGACACCGACGACCGTAAATTTCACGCTAGACCGGCTCCGCCAATGCGCGAATTTCTAAGCTTGATAAACTCGACCATTTTGGCTACGAACTCCAGAAAGGAACGGTCTACGGAAGGAAGAATAGTGTAACCCACGAACGTTGCAGATACGAGGAACAGGCGCTTGGAAAGAGGTATTAGAACTTCTTTAATGTGCAGATTTCACAATGATATCGACTAATTAAAAGAAAAGTATTATGTCATCCTGATTTTAGAAAGAATTAATGTTTTATTTCATTTCACATTATTGATGATACAATGTATATATTAAAAGTAATGAACTTAAACTCTGTAAGATAAAAATTAACGCAAGGTGTATTTTTCTTACAGCGTTTATTTTATAATTTTCTTCTACTTCTTATTTTGTTCAGTACTACAATTCCATAATCGCACATCATCCAACCGAAGGAATGATATTGATTCACTTCGACGACACTAAAGGAAAGAAAAAGTTCAACGGATGAGCGAAGGCATACAGTCACCTGGATTCTACGCGGGAGCTACGGGAGAGGGGCACTGACCTCGCCCGCAGAAGGAGGCGGTTTCGCCCCACCGTTGTAAAACAGACACCGAGGGATGGCTACGTGAGTCGTTGAGCTGCTTGCAAATACATGTATTACAGAAATTCTGTTGCTTCTGCTAGTTAAATGTGTAGAATATCTGAGAGTATCGAAACACAAGGTAGCAAGACTATTCCCTTGATTTTATTGTATAATAAACGCATTTACTCAAAGACAAGGTCGAATCTTATTATGGAACCGAAGACGGAGGAGGTTATAAGTTATAGGAATAACTGTAATTTTGTAATCGAGTTTGGAACTGGAAAGCAACAAATGGTGAATAGATGCTTTCACGATTAGTGTACATTCACTAACATAAAAACATTTGAAAAATTATTTCTGTAACTGAAAAAGTTAATATTTTAATTATATCTTTTAATCTGCAAAAGTAATGTTCAAACAAACTATTACACAACCGAATGCAAATGACTATTGTAAATATGCATATTAGATTTTTTTACCTAGATTTAGATCGTTTCCTGTAGTGTTATAGTTCTTGACCTGAAGACTTTTGTAATCCTTTTGGCGTGTTAACTATGTGCTTTTCATGTTGTGTGTTGTGCATGGTGTTTTTCGTTTCCCGCAATTCTATTATGTTCACCGTATTAGTTCATTCAAAGTTTGTCATGACTATGAAGGTAACATATAACCTATTTTATTCATAACAAGAATACATTCTCTCTTTAAAAGTAACTAGTATTTGACTATTTCTTTATATTTAAAATTCGAAAAGACGAATTGAAGACCATGGTTTCAGTTTAAGAATTCTTTTAACTGTGTTTATTTGGTGATACAGCGTGACCCGGCTGTCACACATTTTATTTTATCATCGGAACCAAGAACCTGCGAGTAAACTGAAAAAACGAGAGGTGAAAATATTATCCGTTCCTTTGAGATATTGGATAATTTCTTTGAATGACTTTAGCAACAATATTTTGACAGCTGGAAAATGTTGATTACATTGTAAACCGTTTTAAGAATAGTCCGTAGAACCTCAAAGAACGTAGAAGATCCATTGAAATGCCTAAAAGTACTATGCATTAATCTATATTTTGACCAAAAGGGCGCAACTTACACTTTACATTTAGATGGAAGGGTTCGCTCTCGCCCTCGCCCTCCGCGTTGCTGGCGATGCACGCGTAGAGTCCAGAGGAGTGGTTGCGCACCGACTGCAGCACCAGCGTCTGGTTGCTCAGGATGACGCCCACGCTCGCGTTGCTGTGCAGAGGCCATCTTACCTCAACAACCATGCTCAACCTTATACCAGATGTTCATGAATCAAAATCATAGTTTGTCACCCTCCGCGGTGGTAGGTTTCTTAGAATGCTTTTCATCTGCCGATCAACTATTGAGAAAATCCCAGCTTTACCACATCTGCTCAACCTCTTGAAAAATAATTGAAGGATCTATAGGTCAGTTTTGCTATATGTATAGAACCATACTTAATGACTAAATAACATTTCCTTCCTATGGTCGATTTGTGAAAAAAGTTCATACCTACGCGCATATTTAGGTGTTTAACTAAGACCCCGTTCAAGTTTTAATACTTCCACATGGAAATAAGCAGTTATTTTTCATGCAGAATGTTAAAATATACTAAGCACATTTCATCAGACATATAATAGCAAAAGCTTGTATCATGGTTGTAAATGATATAACTTTTTGAGTTTATGACTGACATGTGATACCCAACATCTGTTTATACGTATAATGACTCAGAGTTTCTGCTTGTCGCTCATTGCTATGCCATTAATCTGAGCAAAGAAGGACGGTGGTGCACAGACCTTGTGTTTCCAGACGACCTTGTGGATCCAGGGGTTCGCGCGGACGCTGCAGTCGAAGTACACGTCGTCGCCCTCACGAATGAAGGAGGCGTTGAGGTTGGCGCCGAGGTCCAGGGACACTTCCGGTGGATCTGCAACAGACCCTTGGCCTGCTTAGCGACGTGCAATCAGAACGCCTAGAAAATATTCTCCTCCTACCTGCTGGTTTAGAGTAAATGTTGTAAACTTCTAAGGCATCTAGGGGCAAAGATGACAATTTTTCGGAAAGGAACATGTAATGGAACGTTTTATGTAACGTAGTTACGGTAATGACCTCGGCCCCTGAGCGCTAGGCAACTTATGATGCAGTGGTGTTTCACGGGTGTACCTGTACACGTGTATCTGATACGCGTTTTCAAAACGTGTACCTGAGAAACACCAATGGGTGGTGACTTGCCTACCAATCAGGAACAAATGCCACAACTATAACTTTTTTATACGGGATATCCCACCAGAGGTCAATTGGCAAAGAATGACCACCCTCAACTCCCTAGACATGTAACATTGTAACATATTTCTGAACCACATTCTATAGAGGTTTGTTGCGGTCGGCTAAATTCTTATCGAGAAAATTGCAATGTGGTTAAACTGAGACTACTTTTTGATCCAGTTTCACTATCGTACTATTCCTCACTTTTGCTTAACCTTCAATGAAAATATTGTTCTGCCGTCCTCTCAATTTAAAAATCGGGCCAGTCCTCAATAAATACAATGAAGTTTATCTTATAAAATATTTCGATAAATTCATTGATGTTTTCATATTTTTATTAATTTTGAGGCATAAATTTGAAAGCATAGAATTATTCGTATCACAGATTTTAATTTTTATCCCTATATCACTCATTATTTAATTTGAAAACAAAAATCAGTCGTCAATAAAAAACAAGCCCTGAGTATCATTTTCTACGATAATATTAACATTTATAGTAAAAATAAATACTTTTGGGGTTAAAAACATTGTTTCTGTCATAGAAGGATCAAGTGCTCTCGTTGTAGGTATGGTGTTTCTTTTACACTCTGTAATTTTTTCATACAGTTTACTTCAATTCAGTTTGTATATATGTAGCATGAATTAAATTGCTACGAATTATAATAATCAAAAGACTAATAAACTTCTTGTGCTTCTTATGTTGAGTAACTGAATAAAACACTGATATATACTTTAAACTTCAAACATTAACATCCCCGCCCGCGCGTCCGTCCGCACACTCATACACACATCAAAAAGTTGGGAGAATGAAAAGAAGCTACTAATGCAATATAAATCTCCATAGGTTACTCAAATATATTCGTTTGTATACAAATTAAATACTTATATACACAAAATATTTATTTCACGGACTCTTTTTGACCCATCTTCTGCGTCAAAGAAGGGCATTTGATTTATTTTCAATTACTGAGAGCGTTCACATGTCGGGTCTCCTTTCGCAATTACTGTGCCCAACACCGCCTTGCTCGGGGAGAGATGCAAGGATAAGGCGCAAAGGGAAGAGGTTGGCTTTGTGTACGTTCGTTAGCGCGCCGACGGGCCGTAGATTAATGTGTCCAATAAGGTGAGCCGCGGGGCTATTGTCTCAAGAACCAGGCCCCGCCGACACCTCAAAGGACGAGGAATGAGTGCGCAAGACATGCATGTCGTATTTGTTGCAGTATAAACGAGAAAACAAAATAATTGAAAAATATTCGCTGTCTTGAAAGAATATGAAAGACGGTACCAAATGGAATCTACATCAGATGAGACTGTTCATATGTCAGATACTGAAGAAAATGTAACAGTAGTATTGAAGATTGATTCTTGCTATTTCTTTGTATAATTATAATGTTGAATTGTGTAGTTAGGAGACGGATCAGTGTTTTAATGGATTCAGTTGTAATAGCTTGATTCTGGCTTGAGTAATTTAAGCGTCTATGTTGCTTTAAATTGAGTTATGTGTCGATATTCAGCCTTACTTATCTATTTTATTTATTGAGGAGAGAGTCGGTTAATTGCTGCATTGATTAGCATTAGCGGTTGAGGGGGTAAGTGATTTGAGTGTAAAAATCCGGCTGCCGTTTTGGTTCGATTGATTTGAATTTTGTATTTTGAAGCCCAACTATTAATTTTATTAACGACAGGTTTCATCACCATGACTTAAAATCTTAAGTTCATCTTAAGAATTGGGAGTAGTTTCAGTTTAACCATACCATATAAGGCGAACTTCAGCGATAAGATCGATTTAAATCTAAGCACACGTATCAGCTGCCCATTTGAAGTCGTGCTTTACGTCGCAAAAACAGTTGAAATTAAGAATGACTTTACAAAGTCATACTTAAAAAGGTTTTGGTGAAATCGTCCGAAAGGTATAGTTAGACGTTGTTGCTGTGATCAGTAAGTATCTTCTAACCTAAGCAATAACGTAATATACGAGGATAAACTAAAAGACATACTTTCAAAATTAATAAAAATTATGTATCTGATAAACGTAACGAATCATGGGAGAATGTTCTCGATTGTCGTGATGTTGAACAAAGTGCAATGAATTTTCACACAATATCTTAAAAATAAATAACGAAACATTCAGTAAGTACTTATGCAGCATTTCACAGAAAATTTAGAAAATTGAATCGTAGATTAACCCTTGAACTGTATTGTGAAAATGTTGGCCATATTTTGTATGGTAGAGTCATATATGACGCGGGGAATTTTCTTTTAAAATATATACAAATGATTGATTTTAATAAGCTTTTAACAATAAAGAGAAGGAAGAGAATAATGGTCACTTGACCTTAAAACGCTTAGAAAGAAAAAAATGGCATAAATGTTAAAATATATCAGCCATTATGAACTATGCATTTTATTAGCATTAAATCACTATTAATTCATTTTAATTTCCTGTAAATAACTAGATAGTTGCAAGGAAAAATATGCACTGTGTTTACAACATGTTAGTGCAGCATAGTTCGGTTTTTACATTTCCTACATATACTTTTTCCGCAGACAACACATCCTATACTTTTTCTATTCCCGAACCTTTCACAAAGAATATTCCTAGTCTTTGGCTGGAGGACTCTCTTGAATTTCACATTATTCATTGAGTAGGATTCTCTTATTTGAATTCATTTCTCTAGGTAATGCTTTGTTCGTTATAATTTTTCATTACGACATCTGTTCATAATACTGGCAAAATTTTTAGAAGCCATGCTCTGAATGCAATCACTTTATTGGATTTGTATACAATATAAACATTAAGTTACCTCCTGCATCCAGAACCGCATAGAAAAAACGAAAGGGCCACCACTTTATCTTTTGAGCTGTTGTTTGGTAGTGAGAGAGCTTATTAAATACGTCAACGCCCGGTTTGTGCATAGCACAATTTCTGGATTTTTGATTCTTCATCAATTTCTTCTTTCGTGGGAATAAAAATATGACATTGTTTTTATTCGGAGAAAATGAAACAAGTGTTGATTTTTCTATTACCCTCATCCAGGAGAGATTGAGGGATTTTTCAAGTTTCTATAGAACGGAATATATGATACGGACGTTTCTATAGAACGGAATATATGATGAAAGCAAACTTTCCACACGAGTATGGAGTCCACTCATGAGCCAGCTCTCTCAATAAAATGAATAATTTCCAGTTCCTTGGAGCCTTGCTATTGCATGACGTCAACTGCGTTGCCACGAGTGACTAACTGAGGGGCGAGGGGCGGAGGCCGGGGGGCAAGGAGCGAGGGGCGAGGAGCGAGGGGCGAGGAGCGAGTGGCGAGGGGCGAGGGGAGAGGCAAACGGTGAGGGGGCGAGGGGCTACTCACAGCGGACCTCGAGCAGCCAGGCGTCGCGCAGGGCGGCGCTGAGGCGGCGGCTGGCGTTGGCGACGCACTCCAGCTCCTGCGCCTGGTCGTCGGCCGACGGCGTCCACGTCAGCACGCTCGTCGTCACGTTGCCGTCGCCGCTCGTCTGCAACAGCGCGCAAAGCCACGCGCCGCCGTCACCCGCTGCCGCGCTCCACAGCGCACCCGCCGCCGGCCTGTACCCTAGGGTTCGAGTCACGGCGGTGGCTGTAGAGTTGACGCTAGCTGTAGAGCAAGGACGAATTAAGCCGCTGTCAGGAGAACTCTAGACGCCGACTTATCTGATCGATAGTTTTCCGTTCATTGATTCACTAATTCATTAGCGATTCTGGACGCGACCACAGGCAGGCTCATTTATCCCGAAAGTGTCGCATGTTTTTCCTCAGGAGGTGACTGTGATCTTCCTTAGATAGAAGGAAACATCCGGCGCCAACCTACGTATCGGCTAGAGGAGTTGTACCTAATCAGATATCTCCTACCAGCGGGGCACCGCCCCAGCTGTGATAAGCTGAAAGCTCCCGACCGGTCTCCCGGCATGAGTGTTAGTGTGCTTGGAAGTATAAGTGTTAGTAATGGGTGAGGATAGGACAAGGAAGAGGAAGAAAATATTTCGCGCAGTCCGTGGCCCGCTTGTAAGGGTATTACTCGGCCATTCACCTGATCTTCATCGGAGAAACCATGGAAAACTACCGATCAGAGCCACTGGTCTCTGAAGTCTCTAGAAGTCTCCTCCAGGCAACGACTGAGGAGCTATCTAGCTAGTATTGAAAATCCTGTCACCGTCGAGAGTCAAACGTAGAACCTCCCGCTCAGAGGTACTGCAGTGACATCAGTAGATAAGAGCTACCACTCCCCGTTAGGTAGTTTTCCGAGAATTGTCTGTTCAATATCTGACAAATGCAAGTACCCTACACACACACAGACCGAGCGATTTCTTTCCTTTCTCTTCCTTGTTCTATCGTCACCTCTTACTACCACACATTTACACTTATATTCTCTCTTCTACCACATTTGTCAGAAGGTTAGAGCTTCCTCCGGCGGCGCAGTAGCCGGAGTGTAAAATCTCTCGTAAGCAAACATGTAGGTCTCCACCGGAACACACTATCCAGTGGGGGACGAACTAGGAAAGGAAACACATTCACGACACTAAAGGGTCTCATGACCGTAGCTGTTAGCGAGCCTGAAATCAATCAAACAAACAATCAATCGATCCAAAGCGCATTGCCTCAAGCACAGCCCCGGTGTTCATGCAACCACTTCTGTGGTGGCCGCAATAATGAAGCGAAATTGAATAACTAATTAATGAAGCTTATTACTACAAATGTTGTCGAAACAATAATAGAAAAGGTGTGTTACACGTTATGAGTGGTTGTTTATTTTACATTAAATTGCATAATGTGAACATTTTGTATTTGAGAATGATAACTGTGATTGTTATTTTTCACATGTAAGATACGTATAAATGTAAGCTAAAAAATGATCTTTATTGCATCTAGTCATGAATTTAATAAGTGTACAAGCGATATGATATTATTGGGAAAAAGTCATGAAACAAGATCATGAAAACCCTTATGGTCATGCTAAAACTGACAGATTTCATGAATTTTTGCAGGGAAGTATATCATTCAGTGTAGATTTTTTAAATACTTCTCTTAGAAAGTGAGTGATGTCGACCGTGGATTTTGGGTGTGAACTGTGCAAGGCGGGGTAAGGCCAAGTCGGCGGGGGAGGGGGATGCACTAAACGAGAGGCATTTGAGTTTGATATTAATAGATTAAACTATATATTGAATAAAAATTGTAAATTTGCGTATACTTAAACACACGAAGAAAGTTTAGTTGTATTGGTGTAAAACATCTTTACGCGGAACCCGGGTAATGCCATGCACTCCAGTTAAAATAAAGTTGTGTTTGTAACATCATTTATAACTTATAAAGGCTGGACCAATCTTAATTATCGGCGATTTTTTGGATTCATCTCCGCCTGATATCCACAAAAAAGAGAGAAAAACTACCTATTGAAACTAAAGCCAACCCGCATCACACCGCAAGATTGTTGACTATACATTTTTAAATAATTCCGAAACGCAGTATTCTAGGACATTGAAAACTAAAATTTTGAGACCACAGGCCTCAAAGAACAATATATGTTTCCACAATCTGTATGATTCGATCTTTACATGTTTTCATGTATTCATTTTAATTCAATTTCCATTCAAACGGCATTCCACTCGAGCTCGGTTGCCGTGTGACCCGGGGTGCCGTCGGGAAGGACAGGACGAGCTGGGGAACGTGGTAATCGTAACGTGGGAAGCGACGGCGACGGGGCAATTGCTGCATTAGATGAACAAGGTGGTAATAGCACTGATAGAACGGAAAGACGATGGCGGGGTAGTGCCATTGCACAGCGTCAATGGTTGAACTGACGGTAGTCTGCGATTCCTGTGGGAGCATCCCCTGAAAAATAATTGAATTCTATCGGAAGTACGCTAACGTTAGTGACGAACGTACGGATGTATGTTACTCGGGATATTATAGGTAAAATATATTGTCAAATAAATTTTATCTATCTGTAAATCCATCTTCTAGAACCGATTTAACTTAAAAAGTACTTATTCTATAAGCGTGACATGACAACCCATTACAGACACTACCCACGGATAAAGTTAGATTTTATTTTACAGTGATATAGCTGTATCCCGCACACACGGCAAGCTTATTGACTCTATGTCGTTAAATAACTCCCAAACGAAGCGTTTTAGAGCATTAAAAACTAAATTTTGAGAGCAAAGGTCTCAATGAAACGTTTTTTCGTTTCTCACACCATCATCTACAGGATGAAATATTCTTGAACATTCTATTACATTTTTGTTGGTCCGACTTCTCGATATTAAACCAGATGCTCAAAGACAAAAAATTGCAACTAAATGTGTATGTGAGGGTCAGAGAGATAGTCAGAAAGAGAGAGACAGACAGAGAAAGAGGGTGAGAGAAAGACGGAAAGAGAGGTAGAGCGGAAGAGGGCGAGTGAGAGAGAGGGAGGGAGCGACGAAGAGAAGGGGAGAGATGAAGAGAGGGGGAGAGACAAGGTGAGGGGGAGAGTCGAAGAGAGGGGAGAGACGAAAAGAGGGGAAGAGATGAAGAGAGGGGAGAAAGGAAGAGAGGGAAGGAGAAAGAACGAGATTAAGGGCAGAACTTCTTCTGCCGAGTTTCGCTAGTGAGTGTGATAAATAAATGCCCGAGCAATGCCAGTTTTTGGAAGCGTCTAATAATAATAATAATATTAATAATAATAATATTAATAATAATAATAATAAAGCCTACTTTTGCTTTACCACTTTAGTAAATATACATTTAGATAATTGCAATTGAAGAGTTCGAGAGTAAATATTAACTGTTATTTGCCGACCCATTGAAAAAGGCAATGTTATACCACTATCTACAAGAAATCAGCTGCTCATGCTCTAAATTACGTTTGCATTTCATTGTTTTTGTTGTATGTTCTTGAAACCTCTTTTAATGAAGAGTTATACTTATCATATTTAAAGTAAATAATGATCAGTAAAACTAATTTTGCCCCAAATATCATTCACTGTCATTTACATCTGCAATGTCTCAGTTATTAACAATCTACAAAACAAGGGGGCATTTTTACACGTATACCTGAGATACAAGACAAGGGACCAAGTCACACATATCATAAATCGTAGGGTAAACCATAGAACCATCTCAATCAGAGTGGCGGATAGGTACGGACGGATAGGGAAGGTCGAACATAAAAAGATAGATATGAGTTGAAGGTGAAAATGAGAAGAAGGATACAAACTTTTATTATTCACCGCATTTTAATTTTCAATTTACATAAGTGTTACCTGAATTTAATGAAATATGATCCTTAATCTACCCAAAGTTTGTTGTACGTGTTATGACGAACTAAGGCAGGTGCAAACTGCGCATTATGAAACAGGGTATTATGCCAGCACAGAGACATGAAACATGCTTCGATAACCTGTATCATACAGAAGGGTCTGCCTCCCCGTAGACGTCATTAATTTTCCCCAGGTTACTTTCCGACGCTGTGTTAAACTTCTGCATCGCAGGATACTCTGAGAGTCAATCAAGTAGATGTTTTGAAAGGTGGAAGATGATGCCTGGCCTCCAGCGCAGTGCCAGGTTCATAAATCATCTCAGCGATTCGCTTCTCCTGCTTGAAGGGTGCTCAAACTATGCACCGCTGGCCGCACGGGGCGTTCAAGAGAACCAAAACACAGACGTTTAAAGACAACGTGAACCATTTTTAAATTAGTAGCGCAAGTTAATGTAATTTATTTCGTTGTTAGCAGTCAATTCAAAAGTTCTATTAGTTTTTGTTATTTTGATTTATATTGTAATGAGTTGTTCTCGAGGCAAGTCGGAGGAAAACAGTTGACCTATAAATGTTTTAGTTTGGGAAGTTGATAAGTGCTTTTTGTTAAAATATATGATGTCAATAATTGAAAACCAGATGTGAATAATTGAACACCAAAATATGAAGAAACGTGGATACTAATAGTGATCGTTGAATTCTTGTCAATGCGTTCTCTGAGTTTTTGATATTTTTTGAAATATATATTTTAAGACATTATCTATCATTGTGAAATTAAGGTTTTTAATTTTCCTGTTCTGTTGGAACGAAATCGTTTAAAAAACGGTCAATTTTTAGATTAATAACGGCAGCTAAAAGCGTAATTTCATTTATATTGATGTAGGGCTACTAAAAGAAACAAATTGTGGCATTTTAAGTTTTTGCTTACGTGAATTAATTTATTCATTCGATTGTACATTATATGAAACTTATTCCCCAGACATTTTTCTTACTAAATCGTTAACTTACTACTTAATATTGACGAAATCCTTTGAATCGTTGTATTATACATGCCTAAGCAACCTCCCTTCAAAAGGTTGCAAGTTAGAATCTCAGTTCAAAGATGTTTGTTGCGTTTTGGAGAATTGTTTTTCGTTCCCAATCCCCAAGAATCAACTTACAAAAAACTCTTCCTTATATTCTTGGTCGGCTTCGGTATTGCAGGTGCGTGACGATTTGCCCACAAGTACGTGTTGCAGCCGGACTATAGGTTCCAATCGTGGGGTACGGATGTTGTGTGATGTGGCGTGGTGTGCATTTCCAATACATCATGTATCACACTTGAAGGTATAAACCATTGTGTGCTTCTTTACTTCTATTTTCCGATAAGTTGTGTGTTAGGGAAAATAAATTAAGAGCACGACCTACTGGCTTACGAGACAGTGTCATTGCTATTTAGATGTACCGTGAATCCCTTCCTCTAATTCAGGGTTAAGCGCGATTTGCTCACGAGTCACACTATGAAACGACCGACATTGCTTACGAGGCACTTTGGTATTTTCGATAGTAGATACCATCAGTGCGGTAGACGTTAGGTAGCAACTTAAGGAGTAACAAGTTTAAACTGAGGAGAGGATATTTGAAGCGAGTGAAAGGTGCAAATGATGTAAATCGAAGTACCGAAAACCTATCATCTGATGAAGAGGTTATGGATAAACCTCAGTGCAACCCTGAAACCAAATGTTCCTACCATGTGGCATCAGTAAGTCGTGTTGGGAGGACTTCTTTTCCGGGGGAAGGTTGGGAACCCCTGCGCAACATGGGAGCGCGCGATCGTACAGGCAGCTGGCGCCGATGCTCCTCTTCCAAACGTCGCTCGTGCACCTCAGGAGGGGGAACGGGGCGAAGGTTCCGCCGGATAGTCTTCACCCACGCAATTTCTCTTAAACTTCATAACGCCTATTACGCCTGGCTACGAGGCACGCGCCGCTAAACGCGTGGCAAGTTTACGTTCGTTATTGGAGCAGTGCGGGGCGTTTTAATTACAAAACCGACTGCAGTTACATGGAAACGAGCGAAATATAATTACGGCCGGATGGCAGAGGCCGAGGTGAACAGTTTTTGTGCGAGGTTCTGCGTGGCGCCGTCGCAGCGCCTCGGTCACCTCCGCCCAAGCAACTGCCCTGTGCTCCGTTGGAACTCCACGGGGTCAAAATGAACTCACTTTCTTCTGAGGAGTAACACATTGTTTTCATTCTTACATCTCACATCCGGCGAAAAAATGACTTCAGTAGTCTAGCTTGGTAATCGTTTTGGTTTCGGTGTTAAATATTTAACTGCTTGCGGAAGTTTTTCTTGTTCTTCGTATTTCGAGAGTAGAACAAAAAAATCAAAATCGACTGAAAGTGTAATGACTAGTGCATTGTTGCATACGTCTTTTAAACAACACTATTTTTTAAACTACAGAACATGTTTTGACGTAAAGTTAAAAGCAGCACCACTGAGTCAAACATAAGATAATTTAAGTATTCTATTATAATTTTCTTTTATACATTTTAATATTTATAAAATATTTTTAATATTTGTAAAATTATTTTCATGGCTTATTTCATATTTGTGGTGAGACACAAAACAATGGTTTCAATGATCTTGGGATTTGTACACACCCCACAAAAATTATCTATGTACTCCACGGTGATATGATGAATATTTTATTTAAATAGCTTCTTAGGATGTCGATTTCATTATAGTCATGATAGTAACGGAATTGAATTTTTTCATTCGTTATACTCCATATACACAATCCGACAGAAGTCAAAAGCCACTTCTCGGAGGGTCGTGCCCTATTTTCTTTCTTTTTCCAGCTCTACCCTCTCCAGTAGCCCTATAGAGGCGGGAATTTGTTCAATTAATGCAGATACACGCGAACTTCAGCCGATTAGGCTTAAACAGTATTGTCAGACGTGCGCAAAATGGCGTCCTTGGACTTTTGGCCCGCGTGTTATCGCTAGGCAGCCACCGTGCGCCGCCACCCCCACCCCCACCCCGAAGGGTAACAATAAACGGGCTGTCGACGCGGCAACGAGCGGAAAACAAGGGCCTCATCGACAGGCGCCTTTCAGCGCGTGAGCCTGCGTAATTGCGCTCCCGCCCTCCCACGCACCTCGCGCGCGCCCGCTGCGTGCCACGCAAAGGCCGCCGCCGCCCTCGCAACCCTGCAAGTACCGACAGGGTACTAACGACTCTGACAGTTCTCTCGACTCGTGCTCTGGTACGCCATGCTCTGAAGCAATCAGCTGGCGAGGATTTGTTTACTTTCTCACAGCCACGGTTCAGCGTTGCCACTCATCTGATTCACTTGAAGTCGCAGAGGCGATAAGGTTCGGCTGTGTTGAAGGCTATGAACATGATATCAAGACGTGTTATCGTCTGTCAGTTAGTGTTAATTTAATTCATCGGTCATGTACATTACATTTTTAGTACATTACTCTGTATATTTGTGACATGTGGTTAGGCGGAAGAGCGGGCCTGATGGGCCGAGCCTCGCCATATTAATAAAGAATTATTATTATTATTATTATTATTATTATTATTATTATTATTATTATTATTATTATGTAGGTGGTGGCAGGAATATAGTAATATGTGGCAACAGCTCATCGAACACACCGCAACCCTGTTACACACTGCAACCCTAGTTGGAGATTGACGCAACTCACAAATAACACTTTTCTCGATGCATTTTAAATATTTGAACATTTGTGGAAGACTTACGCGTTCCCACGAATTGGTTACAGGACCCGATTTACACTTTTTCTTTCGACGAATGATTTAGGGAGCTTTAGGGAACGCATGCGCATAGCGGTTTTACAGCCTCAGAAGCTGTTAAAACCAGAATTTTACAAATTTAATTTTTATGCTGCTAAATTAAATAAAACTTTCTTAAGTCTTCATAGTCTATAACTTGGATTGTTATGGACTTGGCAAGTTGATGCCCTGCTCTGCTGATTTTTTCATTATCTTTGTAGTTTTCAAACAATTCACTCTCAAGTAGGTCTATGTTGAGTTATCTTTTTTGTCCCTAACGTTTTACTAAGGGTCCGATATCATGTGAAGTTATGAATGCTGAATGGAATCTTGGTTTCCATTAGTCACTCTCTCAGACGACTAACGTTTTCAGACGTTTTCTTCAGAGCAATTTAAACCTTCTTGAATTCACAATTTTTCAACCTCTATGTATTAAAAAGAGAATAGAATAGAATATCATAACGATGATGTACACGATTACTGGGTTATCTGTATAGTAGACGGTTAAAATTCTACATATGAAAATTGTATTACTACCTTGTAAATAAATATATGAAACTCGAAGTAGGGCATGGGGTGTATGCTTTCATTAACTAATAAGAACTCCTCCTCGGCGCGGGCGTCTGATCACGGCCATCGTCCAGAGCGGCGCTCAGCTAAGCCCTCAAAATCCTACTCATAAAGTTGCTTCCTTGCGATCTCGCAAGAGAGAGCTCAGCGCAGCTCCCGCTGGCCGCCTGTACGTGACCGCTGCCCCGCCCGGAGTCTTTCCAGCGGAGCGGAAGCGGCGGGGGGGGGGTGCTCATGACCTGCTCGAGGGATAACTTCCTTCAGGGCGCCTTCTCCCCCGAAGCGTCGGGATGGAGTTCGGATGAAAGGTTCTCGGGGCAACAGGTGCGGGAGGGGCGCCGAGCGGACGCGCTCGGGAACTTCCGCGATAGCCGCCTCGCGGGCGCGGGGCGCTTGGAGAGCTGCCCGCGCGGAATGGAATAAATGGGCGAACGAGTTCGCGAGCGCCGCCCACCCGCTGAACAAGTTCCGGGCTTAACTGCTCATACGAGGCGCTAGACAAGTTCTAATCTCCTTACCCCCCGCTTCAATGATCACAGACGGTGCGAACCACTTTTGAATAGAAATCACCATCTGATATTACGTTAAACGAGCTAAAGTTAACACGCGCAAACAACTTGGTCGAGGTTTTATGAATAAAATAAGCTAATTAACAAAAATGTCGATTTATATAGAACGTGTTTACAAACCATATCGTTTGATTATCATACTAATGAAAATGCTTTTGCCTAAACCATGTTTTCTCGAAGTCCCCCTTTGTTGGCAACAAAAAACGGAGGAGGTTGACACGCAACTGCCCTAAAAAAGTGAAATAATGTTTCAAAACGTTTTTATTTTTCCAACAATGTTAAAATGTACAGATATATTTCTGACATCCCACTAGCAATTTTATCAGGACCTACTGAAAATGAAAGTTGCTGACATTTATCAGTTCTGAAACAACATTACTGCAACGAATAACATACAAAATACATTCCAAAGTTAGTCGAAATTTTCATTCGAAAACCTAAGGAGCTACTATGCGAGTGGGACCACATTTGAGAAAATACTGCTTTTGTAAACTTATTGTAGCCCTCATGTTTAACGATTTAAACAGTACATCTAACTGCACTGCAAAACGTATAAAAATTTGACTATGTATGTATTACTTTTATGATTAAATATTATGGGAGAACAATCACTCGAACTCACATATTATACTGAAATTTATAGCTATATTCTATCTACTTTATTTTCACATTTCTGTGTTGCCTGTAATCCTAGCTAAAATGATTACTACGTGGTCTTTGAGCTGTGTTTCAAGTGGACATTGTCTTCTACTTTTTCACACAGACTGTTTTTCGTCTAAAATCAATTAAACTGATAATAGATATTGGTTGGACAAATTGCATGTGTTAAGTTTGATTTTTACATGTGAGTTTGAAAAATAATATGCAAAATTATATTGTAAAATTAAATTGCACACTGATTCATTAAAATTATTTTATATTGATTTTTGTATGAGAATAGAGGTTATGCACGGTCGTCTCTCCCGTATAAAAAGCTGTGCGGATGTCTCATATGCTCGTTAACATAGGATCGTCAGAAATGCACATTTTATAAAGTTACAAATAAATTTATCATGCAGATACTACTTATGACATAAGCAACTTATCTAATGAAACCAATTTACTAATATAAAGTAATTTTTTGAATCGCATAAGGAAATTGCTTTTCAATTTGATCTCTAATTTTTACTCAAATTAGTATTCAAAATGTATAGTTGCAAATCCATTTGGAAGAATTTAAACGAGTATTTTAATGAAAAATGACATTTTATATTTTAATTTTCAATTACAATTTCAACGAGAAAATTAAAATTCCTTGTTAAAAGTCAACCATCAACATAACTTTACTGTGTATGTAAAATTTGGAGAAATAATGCATTCATTGAATGTGAGTAAACGAAATAATGGAAATTATTTTGATTATTATGAAATTATCAAGAAGCATTTCTATATACTAATGTGCTATAATTTCAATAATTTTGTAAAGTTAAACATTTTTGAACACAATTGAGTAAAAGCACTTTTGGGGAATTGAGTAATTGCAACGAATCTGTTTTTGAACCGAATTAGCAAACTTATCAATATTTTTTGTTGCATTATATGCAACATATAATGTGTTTTAGAACATTCTGAAATTAATAGGAAATGCGATATAAAAATGTGCTCTTATGCGAAAGTTACATATTAGGTAATCATCAAATGTTAGGAGAAGAAAATTCGAATTGTAGCTTTAATAGTGAAATGACACATTGCCCTGAATTAGTGGAAATATTAACACCCGTGACAACCCATATCATTCGCTTATGCAACGTGAAGTGCACTCGAATTCCGGTGCGCGCACAAAGAGCACCTGCACCGCGAGCGGGTACGGGATGCATTTCACGCGCGGCAATTCACCGTGACTGGCGTTGCGCGCGTGGACGCGGCTGCCCTCCCACACGGGGGCACGGAGCTCACTCGTGTGGGCGGTGGGTCGCAGGTGCCGGGTCACCGCGACGCCTCGTTCGCCAGCTCATCGCTGCTCCCCGCCTGCCTTCGAGCCTCGCTCGCTCGCTCCCGCGCGCCTCTTTCCGCGGACCCCTACACCCCCCGTAGGCCTGTCGTCTCGCCGCCCATACGTCACCTCATCCTACATACATCGGCGTGCGAGTTTGACGTCCCCGTGGTGCGAGATGATTGGGACGGGCGCCGAGCCGCAGACTGGTACGAGGGCGGTCCGCCCGGGTGGGGCTTAGGGCGGGTGGGAGGGCCCGCTCGGCTGTGTCGCCAGGACCGTCCCACACCATCTAACTCGTCTATCCCGCCCACCCGTCCCACACCATCCTAATTGTTGCTCAACCCCGCCCACGTCCCATCTCAATCCACCATATCTCCCTGTCCACACATCCTCCGTTCGCCCACCCGCCACCCCGTCCCATCTATTCACATATCGTGGTGAGCGCGCGGGTTGGGGCGTCCACTCACCCATTCCTAATTCGCTCCACCCCGTCCTCATCTCATCTCACATATCGACCTACCCGTCCAACCATCCTAATAACGCTCACACCCGCCACCCCGTCCCTCCGATCCACCTCATTCACCTTTCTCGCAACTCACCCACCCGTCTCAAACTTCCCAACCACCCACCCACTTTGCACTCCACCAGTGCGTTGTCGCGTATGGGCTTGCGGCAGGGCAGGACCCTGAAATGCGCACGGCGGGTTAGACGGTCCTGCCACGCCCCGTCCTCGGTCAGCCGTCGTCCCACTCGCGCAAATAACTGCCGAGCCTCTCTCCGTCCGCCCACCGCATTACTTCGACTGCGCCCCGCCACTCTCTGCCTGCCGTCCGCGCTCCGCGACGCCCCCCTCCCCGCCTGCTCTCGTCTAACCCGCCGTGTGCATTTCAGGGTCCTGCCCTGTCGAAGCCCGTTCGCGACAACGCACGTGGTGGGACTGCAAAGTGGGTGGGGTGTTGAGAAGGTTTAGACGGGTGGGTGAGCTGGGAACGTGTGAGATGGATGGATCGAGAAGGTGGGGTGGCGGGTGGAGCGTATTAGGATGAGTAGGGATGGGGAGATATGGTTATAAGAGCTGTGGCGGGTGGGCGGGAGGAAAAGATTTGGAGGTGTGACGGGGGCGACAGAGTGAAACGAGATGGGACGGACGGACTGGCGAGGTGGAACGAGGAGGGGTGCGGTGGGAAGGAGTAATACGCGGTGAAGCGGGGTGGGGGTATGGGGAAGGTATGGGACGTCCAGGGTGAACGCGGGCAGAGAGCGGGCGCGTCGGTCGGGGGCAGGCGCATCGCGGTGGATAGATAATGGGCGGGAGGGTGACTAAGTCCCGGAGAGTTGCCGGGGAGGGGGCGGGCCGAGTCCGAGCGGCGCTCATTCGGAGCAAGGCAGGCGTATTCGAATGTGGGAAAGCTGGCCATCGCTGCGGCCGTCAGCTCTGCGCAACGTCCTGCTCACATTCTGCTTGTAACACGCGCGGAGAAATATTATCCCATTTGCACCAACCTGCTGCCGCAGTCAGTTCCATACTGCCTCCCGGCGTTTGGAAACTCACGCGGAGGTACATTGTTGCATTATGTGAGCATTGCGATATAAAAATTAATTGAAACAATTTATTATTCTATTACGTTTTTCGTTTCTTACGAGTTTGTACAGTGACACAAACCATTCGTCCCACAAAACAGTCGCATGCCATTGTCATTCCAAAACCCGGAGGACACTAATGAAGGACAGTATTAACGGCGAATTCCAGAATAAATTGCAAAATATCTGATAGAACACTGTTGTGACTGTATTTAGCATTAAAATTCATATATTTTATGCAGGTTTGAGTTAAAATATTTTCATTTTGGGGGATCTGCAAGGGGAAGTATGCTTTAATGTTTTTCTCTACTTACTGTTCTTTCTGCAGGGACAGGCGGTCCAATTTTTCAAGAACTAGTTCAATATTATGTATGTTGCTCCGATTGTGCAGCTATTCTTTACATCGACAGGTACTAAAATAATATTTATCTTTACTCATGCGGTATTGCGTGTTATTGCCTTCCATAAGAAGCTTGATGTAGGCTGCATAACTTACCTAGATTGGGGGGATCGTGGTTGCGAGGTGAACATGAAAACAGTTGCAAAGCGCTACATGATCTCTTTTGGAGGGAGAGTATTACGAGAGAATACTATGGGAGGGAATTGTGAAAAGACTCACGGAAATCAAGAAAACAATCATTCACATTTTAATTTCGCGTGAATAAGCTCTAATAATCTGCTAAAATTACAATCCGAGTGAAGTTAACATTTAGTTAATTAGTAAGTCTGAATCATTAAAATTATGTCGGTCCAAAGTCTCTTTTTGTCTTTTTGTCTCTTTTTGATGCCCCACAATTTATAGAACCCTTGTAACACCCTTGGTACATAAATAATAATTGAAGCTATTTATTGGTAGACTAAGTTCTAAGGAAACTGAGTTTCCATAAAGTGATTACGTATGTTAAGGGTTTCGAAGATTTTTTAATGAAGATCCGTAAAGCATTGAAAAACGAGAATTATTTATAAAGGTTTTAATGGTAGTTTCAATGTTAAAAGTCGTACATCAGTAGTCACAAAAGTCGTACAACAGTAATTCTTTATCTAAAAAAAGGTAGAGGAAAAACAATTTGTTGAGGCTCGTCATTAATCGCCATTGGTACGCAGCTGTTAACGTTTACATACATGTTACTCCAATTCTAGAATTTAGTGTTCGTAGTTTAGCAACTGACATCTGTATTCCTACCTTTTAGGTTTAAGTTACATTGTAACAGTTTTCAACACTGATTAAAATCATTGAAATATATTATCGCACATTCCAGGAAAGAGAGCTTTAAAGGCATCATCCAGCATTCTAAAATATGTGAAATTCATTCATATTTTTACATACGATAAAATAGATTTTCCTTTCTAGAAAACAGAACCATTAAAGACATGATATCGGGAATGAAGTTCGCGTGAATCCGATTTGTTGGACTGATAGATTTGCTAGCTCCACCACGTCATCGTCGGGACCTATTGAATCGACTTTATGAATCACTTAATAGATTATTTTTTTGCGGATCTTTTAATTATAAAGCATTCTCTACATAGTTTTTCCTATGCCATTTTACGCGTGCATCATGGGCTTCGCGTTACTGCCTGCAGTATTTCATCTTTAAGGATTTTAATAAACTGATCATTTTCGGATCATAAACTGATTATACATAACTGAGATTTAAACGAAATTATTTATTATTGTCAAACGTATTGTTAGACAAAGCTGTAAATAAATTGATGATCGTCGATTTTTTCTTTACTTAATGTATAAATTCATGGAACCAAGAGAAAAGTAATATTGAATAGATGTAAAACGTTTAGAATAACAGTTTTTAGTAAAATATAGCTAATTATCGTGGGAAGAGTTTAATATGAAATTTGGTGAAATAATTAAAAAATAAAGTTGTTTCCAACCTCCTCTCGACTTCCCTTCTTAATTTGTAACCTCTTCCTCATCATTAATCATTTTGTTTTTGAGACACTGGACAGTGCTCTGGTTGCCAGATGAAACTCTAGGTTTCCCAACAAGTTTTCTCCGTCTTGTTTTCAACCTCTTACTTATTTTTTTGCCTCTCGAGATTCATCCCATGATCTTATTTCAGACACCTTTTTGCACACTTTCTTTCCGTGTACTAAATTTTCCGTCATTATCTGTACGTTTCTTGAATAAGTTCACTATATTTTTGCTGCTTCGAGCTGCTGTTGCCATCGCCTCACAGTTGCCACCGCCGTTCCTGCCACTGCTACTAGAGTCTTTTCCAGAGCATCTACTTTCTCAGCGAAATCCCCCTATTTTCTTCGGCTGTGCTTCCGTAGTTTCCGCCGGTTCCTCTGCCCGCGCCGCCGCCTCCACCGCCGCCGCATTCGCCTCTGGAGGCCGAAGGTCGTAACTTGTGCGCTTGCGGTGGCGCCTGCTATCTCCCTCTGGCCTCGGAATGCGGGCCATCTCTCCCCGCTACCTCGCCGCACCCGTCTCGCCACGCCCCGCCCTGCTAATCCACCGAATGCCTTTCCCCGCCCATGCCACTTCCCCCTCTCCCCTCCCCCGCGCCGACACGCCTTTCCCGCGCCGCGCCGCCGCGGTCCGGAATCGATGCGCACTTGTATACTGAGGTACTCCGCACATATACTTGGGCCAACAGACAGATTATGCCTGTGCTTTGTTTTCTCTCGGCCGATAAGCGGATTGGGCACCGGCTGCCGGCGGCTCCAGCGCGGCGGCAAGCGGGTGGACAAGAAACATCGCTCTCGATCTTCCACCGCCAGAGCGCTCTCGCGAAGCGACTGCGGATAATTCGCTTTAAATAATGGATTTCCTTCAGGTCAATTTCCAGTTACTCGTTTCTGTGCGACGTTCTGTCAAGCAAACGAAACTTCAGAAAACGACTTGGATATTTTCGGGGTCATTTATTCTTCGATGGTCATTGACCTGAAAATATTGTTGTTCAGCGTCGTTAGAATTGTGCTTCTGATTCAGTGTGTAATATTAAAAATGTTGAACGAGCCATAAATGTTATTTTTAGATGTACAGAGAAAAATAATGAAAGGTATTGTGAATAGAAATTGAATGTTCTTCTCAGAAAGAATTTAAATAGATCTTACGTACGGAAAGCAACTATGATGTCTCATGAATATAAGTGAGCATTTTCAGTGCTTCTAACGGCACCACGGTCTCATTTTACGACGAAGACACGAGAAAATGTCGTAGAGTTTGATTAAGTAGCAATTCCTGACTCTCAGATAAAATCTGCAAGATTGAATATACAGTTGAGTTATTAATTTCAGACCCAAATATTTCTGTGAGATCTCGTAAAACGTCTTATATTACTTTGAAGAAAAGTATATCGAGAAGTTAGATTTTTTTACTTACAACTACGAAATACTCTGGGCTATTAAAGTGATCATAAAATGAACCGTGTTCTTAAATTGAATAATATATTTTAGACAGCTATTAGTGAACAAGATTTTCTCAGGGCATGCAATGCGTGTTAAAAATTCAATTTTTGCGCTAATGTTAAAGGAGAGAGAATACTTAAGTATTCAGATGAATGGGTAAATGCCAATAGGAAAACAAAATACTTCGTGAGGTCGTATTATATACTACTTGCCTTAATGTATCATTAAGTGATTTGTGTCCTTGAATTGAAATAAATGAAGTCAGAAAGACTGTCTCAAGAATAATGTATGACACATGTGGTGAAAGTGACATTTTAATTTGCCAATAGGAAATGTTGAGATACGAAGCCGATAACCTGAGTGGACCATTCGAGCAGGATAAAAATGCCACTTTTACCACTCACACCATAAATGTTTTCTGCAACTGTATAAAACGGCGGATACTGGGCTTGGTATTCGCAGCGAAATAGGTCATTATTTAATATCTTTTAAAAATGACGTTTGCCAAGACAACTGTATTGTTACCATAGAAAAGGTATTTGAAACATGTAAATTTAATGCCGTAAACTGAAACTTCCCTTAGAAACGATTGCGCATTCATTACTTTATATAACACACTGCTATTCCCTGAGACACCTTATTTCAATTTAGAATTCCAAACGTTTTCACATTAGTTCTTAGTATTTTATATCAAAACTACGTTAAGATATTGTGGGTAATTTGAATTTTGTTTTGGATGATTCTAAGTTTTCATTTCCCTAGAGCAGGATTTAAAATCTTGGAATTTGAGGCAGCGTTCGAAAGCGGCCAACTTGCTGCAAGTGTACCATCACCGCCTGTGTCCTCTCTTTTTCCCCTCTCGACCATCTGCTGATGCCGGGCTCAGTGTCCATGAGGTATTCCCGCCATCTGTCAGCAGAGCGTGTACTGATTTCCGTGTTAAGTAAGCCTGAATTTTATTAAAATTTTGTAAACTTTGTGTTTGTTCTCTCGTTGTGCATGCAGCGAGTAACGATGTTGTCGTCGAAGCCAAAGATTGATAAATTTTTAATGCTTTTAACAGTTTTTTGTTTGTTAAATTTTTCTATGTAAATGCTTTTTTAATCCTTTAGAAATTTTTTATTCGAATTTTTAGGTAATTCTAATTTTTTCTGGTCCCTTGAGGTTTGGATTATTCCAGTATTCGTGAATAACATTTTTAATAATAACTACAATTTAACAGGAGCCACTATAATAGAAATTTAGTATTACATACATTTTTCCAATATAAAATGTAAAATTCCCAATAATAATCGACCGTTTTCTTTGGAATCCATTTCACTGTTACTCGTATATCTCTTAATTGCACTCATTTAAGCTAAAGTAGCAAACCCTAACTTCTGTGGATAACGCGATAGTATATCACGTTCCATCATCTTAATTCACTTTTGCTTCATTCCCTGACGCAGGAAATTAAAGCGAGTCAGCCCCCGAAAAGTCAATAAAGGGCGACATCTGGTATTCCGTGTACGTGGTCTTGCTCCGCATTCCTCGGCGAGGTGCTCCGGTTTTTTCGATAAGCCCGATTTACATTTGCCCTAGATAAATATCCTAATTAGAAAGTTTTAATCTCCTCGGCAGGCGGCGACTCGCCCCTTCGTCAGCCCATCCTCGCTCCGAGTGCCTTGTGCCAACGCTTCTTCTCGGCGATGCAACCCACTGAGTGTGAAGTACCACGGAAGAAAATTGAATTTTACTTGCGCGTAGATTGCCTCTAGATTACACACTTTAGATTTCTAATTTATTTCTCGTTATTCTTTGCACTTTATTTTCGCAGTATAATTAGTGTGTGTGGGTTTTCAATTACGCTATTGAAGAACAAAAGAAAACTATTATGAGAACGGTCGGATAAAACGTTGTAAATGCGTTTCTAAAGATTGTGTGGGAATATTTTTGCAGATTAATGAATCCTGAAAATGTGATTTTCTTAAAATGTAGAATTATCTTCTTTACTTTAGAAAAACCTAACACGAAATTATCTAAAAACAATGAAGCTAAAGGCAGTATGTAAAACAATGTTCTGAGGTCTTTGTAATTGATACGAATTAGTGATTAATGGCCTTCTAATATTTAGAAACATTTGAGAATTAAGAAGTTAAACAATATACCTGAAGGGTTAAATTTAGCGGAGATAATATTCAATTTATTGTTAATGTTCAATATTGAAAGAAGATTTTAAGCACATTTATTAGTAAATGTACGATAAATTATGAAGAAAAATTCTTCGAAGAGACGTGATTTTTTTTCCTTCTGTTAAGTACTTCACTATTCTCCATCCCATTTGTTTTATTATATGGTTCAATTAAATTAAATCTAAACTTAATTTACTCTGGAAAGTTTTTATTCATAATTAGAACATTATTGGTATGTCATTTGTATGATCACATATATACAACTTTTGAACAGAGCTGACTACGTATATTTGCAACTACAACTTACAACGTGTATAGTAAGCAATCGCCGTTGCATTACAAAATAATTGTTTTCCCATGATAACTACACTACTAGAATTTTCTAACAACATTGTACATAATCATTAATGTACATGAAAATTAAGAAATTCTTTCTAAGAAATATGGGCCCTATCGAATGTGATAAGGGATATTTCATTGATAACTTTTCGCTGGCAAAGAATAAAAATACCAGAAAATGACGGTTCAAGATGGCAAGAGATTAGGAATGGTATCTCTACACTATTGTATCTATGCTTTGTTATATGCGTATGCTTTATCTAATATAAACATATAATATTTAAGTAATAGTGTTTTTATATTTGTTTGCCAAGAGATCAGAAAAAGAGAGGCCTTTATCTCAAGAGAGCCAAAAAACAATTGGTATGAATAATGAATGAATTGACTCTTCAATGAATAATCTAGCTCAGTCGGTAGTCGACCCCAGAATTTTACAGTATACACGCAGTTATTCTCACCATTTGAGCTACTAAAACAGATACCTCACATAATTCACAATACAAAAGCCAATTGTTTGAAGATATAAAAATGTAGCAACATTTGATTACAAACACAAGAAATTAAAAAAAGAATTGATCCTACTCCGACGAGCAGCTGCACAGAGGTGGCTGTTCCCTGGCTTGTGTCGTTTGCGAGTGGAAGCCCAAGCATATCGCACGTTGAAACGCGCGTCCACTCAGTGGGCCGAAACCAAGCTATCAATGATATTGAAGTTCATTGAAAGGGGATGATGCGATTCACTATAGAATTATACTTGTAATAAACGATTGAATGCCTACATAGATGACGAAATTATTTTATTGAAACTCAAGGCCTTGCAAAGCAAAAGGAGCTAAGTAACAAACTGTTCAAAACAAATGTTTTGACATCTACCTATTATATAAATCGGTGTCAATACACAGTTAAGAGAATGATGTTCCAAACACCTTTCCAGTAGCTGTAACACATACCTATTGATGGCTATGATTTTATGACAAGAATACGAATTATTTAAGTTTTTACTGATTTCCCTGAAGAAACAACATTTTAGTACTTAGCCCCTTAGTTTTGCAAGGCTTCTATTAATGATTGGGCAACTTACCAAAACACTGATAAAATTGTATCAGTATTGAGTCAAAAAATTAGGAAATTGAATTATTCACCATTAAATGCCCAATAAATGATCTAGATAGACAATTAAAACAGACTACTAACCAAATTATGATACTTTTATTTTTATCGCTCTGAAAGTTTTTAAAGTCGGAAACAAATGAATGACTTCATGTTAGTTTCAAAACCCATCTCATATTATAGCACGTTACGAAGCTTTTCAGTTGCGTATCATTCACGAGAAAAATGTTCAACAGACTCTGAATTGGTAGACTCATCGAACGATCTTGACCGCTAGAAATTCATCTGCACGTCGACAAATTTTCGTGAAGTAAATGTAGTAAATGTATATTTTAAAACGTCACAAATTATTTATTGCTGTTAATTTGTCCCTTGATCTCCAAATTAAACACTAGAGTACTAATTATATTGGCAAAATAACGAGCGATCAACAATCTGTATTCTTTTGATAAATTTCTTTTGTCTGCTTCCACAAATCCTCTCAACTTCGTGACACAGTAATGAGCTAGAAATAAACATACATCAGTCACACAAACACGACCGCTAGTGGCATGACATCCAAACAACCACCCAAGCTTACAGGGTTGAGCAGTCAATGATTCTCATTAGCCTGTACGGATTGTTCACTATTTCATATTAATTTTTCGTAGAATAATGCTCGAAACCTTCGAGGTTTTGCTTATTAGCATTTTTTCTTGGATTGGAGTGGATATACAATATTCAATAAGAATTTCCAGGAACAGACTGCTTCCCTGTGTGACGTCGCTATTTAGCTCATGTTATAAATACGCCACTTGGACCTTTTGGACCCAGAATCCCTGGACCTTCCAGTCAGATATACTACAGCGACAACAGTTGTCCCACTGATCCAGCCCAGCTGGTGGAGAGAGTTGAAGTGGAATGGTGTAGACGGAATTTTTTTGAGTTTTTGGGCGCTTTAATGGCTAAGTCTATAGATTCTGTAAGGGTAGTGTTTGTTTTTATCGCAGGAGGGGATAATGATCTCTGGTTGGCCGACGAGATCCAGTGCCGACCTCAACGTCGGCTTTCGGTTTCCGGCTCCCCCAACGCGGCATCTCTAACCAGCGGGGCACCGCCTCAGCCGAGGCAAGCTCTAAGCGGAATAGAAGGACATGATGTGGAGGGGAGTAAGATGAATGCTAGCAAAGACGAGCGCCGGGTGAGCGTGGTATACTCTGGATGAGTGGGTAGGTGCATGGGTGGCTGCGTGGGTGGGTGCGTGGGTGGGTTCGTGGGTG
>BOPP01000005.1:3143978-3155827 GCA_017312745.1 Gryllus bimaculatus | reverse complement strand
TACCTCCAGCTGCATTTGTTCCCTGCCAACTCGAAAATTAGCCGCTTCTGCGCCGACTGTTTGATTTCACGCAGCAGTCGAGGGCCTGCCTCTGCCTCGGTGTGCCTTTCTTCCGCGTTCGTGTTCAACAACGTTTGCGATGCGTTTGCGTTTGATGACATTGTCAGTGGGGGAGGTGTGTCAATGGAGAGAAGTGGCAACATAAATACTGGAAGTATTTGAATATCGCTCAAAAAATTACTTTGAGATAATGAATGAACTTGGAAAGTAATTAAATATTTGGCTTTCCTTCTCCTCAGACTCTAATTCATCATGAACAGTGTTTCCGGGTATTTTATGGTATTCGTATCGTATTCAGTATTCTCTAGTTACGGTCAAAATATTTCAGTTAATTGTACGGAAAAGAATTTCCATAAGATCTCGTAAGCTACAATACTTCAGAATGTACGCTTACATGTTTATCGAATGAATTCTTCGAATAACATTCTAATTCTTTTAGGTGCTATATCATGTACAAACGATATCAAATAAACGCTGTAAAATTAACTTTTACGAAATCTGTAATAAATTTTTTAGTTAATTAAAAATATTAAGAAAAAGAAAATAATAAAAAATAAATGGTAACAGAAATAGGATCAAGTAGTGTGGCGATAATGATATGGTTATCTGGCCTTGAATTTGCTTTTTTACTTTGAATCTTATAAAAGTTTAAAAGGAGGATAAGGATAAGCTGTTGCATAAGTCAGATTCTTCACATTTTTGAGAAATCAACTTTTTTATTGGGCTTTATCAAAAATAATTGTTAATTGTTAAATGGCGCCAATACATTTCATTACACTTCTTTATAAATTGTAAGAACAGTTTAAACATACTAGTCAATTGGAACCTGGAAACACAGATGAATAAAAGTTAACCTATTATCCCCCCCATATGAAATATATCTTAATTGCATATTTCTAGAATAATATTATTTCGAAACTGCATAGACAAACTTCGATGGCTTGCTGAATCGTTGATACGTTGTCTTTACTGAATCGCTGATCGAAAGGTTATAGATTTTGACTTTCCATGGTGACGGATTTATTTACACTTCTTATCTGGCTAGGTGAATTTCGATCTTGGTCTGGAGCAGAGTTTAATGGTCGACTGTTCTGATCGGTCGTTTTTTGTGGTTTCTCCGATCACCACCAGATGAGTGCCGGAGCATTACCCTAACAAACGGGCCGTGGACAGCGCGTTCATCTGTGTTTACACGTGGCTCTTTCTCTTCGCTAACACCCACCCACACATAAACACACTTATTCACAGTTACAAGCATTACACTACTACATGTGTATGAAGGCCAGTTGGGAGCTTAGAGCGTTTCCGAGCTGGGGCAGTTTTCTGCTATGTCTGGAGTGAGTGAACTTGGAAGTCAGCGCCGAATAGCCGTTCCAGGGAGGAAGAACTTCTCGAATTCCCGGGTGTAACATGCACTAAACCTATGGGACTGACGAGTACAATACGTGCTTCGACCGAAAACAACAAATACTCACTTTAAAAAGTGCACATAGGGTTGGATGTTTCAAGGAGGCCTTTTTTAAAATGATACAGGCTCTTCACTTGATTGGCCGAGTAATTTTTCTACGAGCAATGTGCGAAGGGGTTACTTGATGTCACCTCCCTGATAGTGATTTCGTTAGCTGAAAGGTTCAGCCAAGGTTATCGAGATGATAATCGTCCGAGGGCGAGGGCAAGGGTTGAGAAAAGAAGACGTTAGGTGGGAGAGACTTACCGACTGCCTGGCGCCCATGAGCGGGAGGCCGGCCTTGCGCCAGGCCAGGTGCGGCGGTGGCCGCCCGCCCACGGCCTGGCACTGCACCTCGTGGGCCACGCGCGCCGTCAGCGGCCGGTTGGCGCCCACCAGACGCACCGACAGCGGCGACACTGCAACACACGCCACCAGCTCAAACAACTTCTCCAACTTTTCATTAAACTTTACCTTCAACTTAAATTTAATTATGCAAATCCTGAGGCTGATTCATTTTGACATTAGTGAAGTATTTTTTTTTGTCTTTGAACCATGTACGGGACACCTAGCCGCGATAGCAAATTTGCTCTTTCCCCAAATAGCGGCAACAAATTCTTGTTGGAAAACTTTCAAACTGTGATCCATTTTCTTACAAAATTAGTGAAGCTTTTCCTAACGATTATTTGAAAGGAAATGCATGACATCTGTCAGGGGTCGTAGATACATTACGTTCACCAAATACTTGGAATTATTCTAGAAGAGGAGAAAAATTACGATAATGTTAAGATAAAAGAAATATGTAATTGCCATTTCCATTTATGTCTGAAACTTAAATAGGTAGCTCTCAAAACCGACATGTACATTACAGATGTTACTCATATTAATGAACAGTAAGTAATCTATCTACGCTTTTATACAGGAAGGAGCATTACTCAAGCATTGAGAATTGCCACAGACCGCATCCTTCTGACATATCTCTTAATTCCTATCGCAAACCCAGCCTGAACTCCTTAGTCATTGAAGCGAGTGCGCTCGCACTTGGCTCGGCAGATAGGCGGTACAAGGGAGCTTATCACCCGGCGCACCTCAGTGGGTCCTCACCTCCGCCCCCTCCCCTTCCTCCCCTTCCTCCCCTCCCAGCGGCTGCCCTTCAGCCCTCCTTGGTCCCGCCTTATCACACCGGGCTTCGCCAAACTTCGGCTTCGCGCCGCGCAGCCGGAGCATCTCTCCCCCTCTGCTTGCCCCCCGCCTTCCTGCCCCCCCCGCGCCCCCCTTACGCGGCCCCGCGCCCGTCGCCCCCCCTAATACCGCCCACGTCCAGCCTCCGGCCACCTCGCTGGCGTCCCGCACCACAAGCCCGCCGCCGCCACCGCCCGCTGGCACCCTGGCCCGCGCCTACCGCCCCCCACTGTTCCCAGCCGTCGCGCCGCCCCGCTGTCCCCGGTCACGCCGCCCCCGCCGCCACCCCCGCCGCCGCCAACGCCGTCACCGCCAGTCGCCCCCGCGCGCTACCCCGCGCCAATCGCCCTCTGCCGCAGTCCCACCGCCATCCCCGCTGCCGACCTCGCCGCCGAGTCAAATACCGCCAACGTCCCCGTCTCTCTGCCCCTTCATTCCAACCTTCACTCTAGTCGGCCCACTCCGCACCCCGCCGCCCCCATACTGCCTCCGTCTGCCACTTTCCCGCCGCCGCAACCTTTGGTAACCCCACTTCTGCCCCGCCCCGAGTCAGCCCGCAACGCCGCCTCCCGCTATCCCAGCCTCCATCCGGCATCTCCTGTCGCAGCCCTGCGACGGGCCGCCCGACACCGCGCATCTCCGCCATCCGCCGCCGCTCCCGCACAGCTCCGCCGCTGCTCCTGCCGCCGCCCCCCGCCACGCACGCCACGCCACCGCGCCGCCGCGCCGACCCCCCCGCTACTCCAACTCACCGCTGGCTCCCACCACAGCCCCCGCCCCCTGTGCGGGCCTCGCGACGCCCTCGCCGCCGAGGTGCTACGAGAGGGGTCGAACGGACGGCCGGCCGACGACGGAGCGATAAAAGTTTCAACTCCGTTGCTTCAGGCAGAGAAGGGCACGACGATAATATAACAGGAATAATGGAAAAGTTAAAAGTCGGGAGAAAGATTCATGGTCCACAAGAAGCGAGATTCACAAACGGAGGGGAGAGCGGAGAATGAGAAAAGAGGTGAAATAAGGGCCGGCCGGGCATGCACTCGTAGTTTGTTCCTTTCTCTAGCACATCTTTTCCTGTCGCGCTGCGAGGGGGGTCGTGACTTTGTGAGAATGTTTGTAACACCAGCAGCGATGGTTAATGGGACGAGGAAAGCAGCTCTTTTAGGAAGATGCGATGCTCTAAACTCTATTCCTTATTAATGAGGGAAAATTGAGAAGTTTTGACAATCCAGTTCATCTGGAAGAATTCTGACGAAACATATTGCAGCTGTCTTCCTAAAGAAACCAGTTCTTAGAATCTACACAGCTATTTACTATTGCTTTGCCTCCAAGTGGAAAACTATTTTTTTTCTGTTTTTGCTTTCTTACATTTTCCGTCTTTCCCTTTTCAAAATTACTTGGATCTTTGAGGTGCAGACTGTCATCGAAAGTGAAGAATGAGAGCACCTCGACGTCTCGATTTCTCTTCTATCTCTTCAAATTCGGAGGAGGAAACTGACGATCGGTTGGATTGTTCGATCGCTTCATTTATATCATCGGCATCACGTCGGGATTCCCAGCGGAGAGAAGCAGTTCTCGAGAATTCTCCCGCTGATGTCCTTCAATTTTCCATTATTCCTCTCCATATTTCAAACCATAATTTCACCGTTCGGGCGGGAGATTGCAATTTTCATCTCTGTTCTCTGCCTTTTTGGAAGTAATATTTTAGCACCTCAGAGAATCGTGTCAGTCACTTTCCAGGATGGAGTGAAAGGTACTCGAAAGTGAGTTCAGTCGATGAAATAATTAAAAGCCAAATCTTAGCCATTTACTAATGAATGTACGTAGTGCACTTTGAGTAATTATCACTACCGATTCCTTTTCCCCAAAGCACATCAGTACGTTGAAAAGGAGTACCCTGAAGAATTATAAACAATGAATAAAATGTATGACCTGATTGAAGAGAGTGTTAAATTTTGTTAAAGCTCTACGTTGTAAAAGGAATATAATGAGAACATTACCGTAGAAACAATCATGTTTCTTCTGAAAATGTTTTATTTACGTATACACGCTTGTTCTCGACGATTCGGAATATCGCTGGAAAAGGAAATTTTACTGTTCAGCGAGAATGTAAGTAGGTAAAGTAATTCATATACGAGTGTTTACAAAATAAGTACAATATTTAATATAATATTTTATTCTTTCTCTGAACTCTCTGCGAGAAATTTTACTCCTTTTCTTCCGACTAATGTTTGTTAATGAACTTAATTTTATGAGAATGAAATGTTTCTTATTAAAAATGGACATTAATTTATCATAAATTTTATTTCTTTTGCATACATAACTGCAAAATTTTGAATGTCATAAATATGTTTAAATAATTTTAAATTATTAGGCCCTGCAGCAAATTAAATACGTCTAGTTATGATGTAAGAATGGACTCCAAGTTCATTACAAAAATCATTTGTTTGTCGGCGCCGGATCTCGTCATCCAGCGTGGGAGAACGTCTGCCACCTCCGAGGAAAAAAACATACACTTCACTTACGGGACTAATGACCTTAGCAGTTGAGGCGCCCTGCATCACTAGCAACCAACCAATCAAAACGGCGTCCCTCGTCTACCTATCTCCGCAAATCCGCGCCGCTTTCCGTCTACCCGCCCACTTCCGCCCATCTGCCCGGGGCTGCCTTTGCTACCGCGCCAGTCGTCGCCCTCGATGTCCTCCGCTGAACTCCCCCACCCCCTTCCCCAGGGCGACCCGTCGCCCACGCGGTCACCGCACCGCGCCGCGCCGTGCTCCTGCCCGATTCGGCCGCCGGGGAAATTTGCTTATTTCCCCCGAGAGCCTCAACCCCTTCGCTTCCCTCGTTTCGCGGGCGGACATTGATAAGAGGAAGTGCGCCCGCGTGGATCATGACAAATGTTTGAGTCTCTTCTGTGGGCTCGCAAATTACGCCCCCAGCGAAAATTTCGGAAGTGCTTCCGGTGAAGAGTTGGCGTGGCACGCTGAAAGGAGCAGAAGCGCCCCATTGTTAGGAAGTTATATTGGTCGCTGAGGGAGGATACGCTGGAGCAAAAGTTGTCGATACTGTAACGCACAAGTTGGCATAGCTGTAGCTTCAAAGGCTAGCTCGTTCAAAATATATGAAATTATTCGTGGAAGTGCTATTATTACTTTCTGTAGATACCATAACCGTTTTGCAATAAAATTTTACAATTAAAAAAGAGAAGCCGTGAATATAAAATATAACTATTTTAATAAAATTATATAAAATTACGTACATTTTTATTTATATAAAATATATTAAAATAACTTAAAACTATACTTTATCATTTATATACAATGCTCAATGTATATAATGTGTTTAATATTTTTTAATGTTAAAAACTTATTTGAATGAATAAACATTTTGGACCATTATAAACAATAATATTTTGTTTGTGATTTGTGGGATTCTTCATTATTTTATAGACATGCGATTTGCATTAAACATTAAAACTATGGGAGTTCAGTGGTTATTCAGTCACTTGTACCATCTCTCATTACGTTTTTGATTTCATCAAGTTCTTTTTCATGTAGATGAGAGAATAATGTTTGAAACTATTTTGAAAGGTTTGCCTGATTTTGGCATTAGATTTTCGTTGGTGGATTTCTAAGAACTCTGATATTTCTTAAAAAAATATACTTCTTTTACACAGCTGGCACGGTACCATTGTGGTAACATAAGTAGCATATTAGACAACTTATATTTAAGACAGGTGTGTCAAGATCGCGAGCGAAGTTACTAGCTCCCTAGAGTTCCTGCCAACTCCAGAGCAATTGCCGCAAAATTTAAATGTAAGGGTTATATAAATTGCTTCGGCGAAGGGGTGTATAACTGGGTAATTGGTTCATGAAAAATCTTTGGGAAAAGTCAGTTGAGATATTACGGTAAATTAAACGATACAGATTGTCATTCCATCTGATGCGTAACACAAATAAATTGGCCATTAAAATTATATCAATTGTATTGGACTTACCTATTAAGTGTGGAATTAAACATTTTGAACCAAAAAGACTTTGATTTCATTGTACCATCCACTAAAGAGCTTAGTAATTTCATTAATAAGTTACGGTTTAATATAATACGGTTAATATAATACGTTAAGGTTTAGGAACAAAATCTACAAGAGATGTCCAGAAGTAAAAATCTTTATTAATAATTTCCAGTGCGCACGAAAATAGAAACACAATTCTGCAGCCTCTGGCGATTTGAGACCCTTGGCGGATATCCATAGTTTCATTTAACACCCGAGAATACCCAAAGAATCAGAATATAACGAAATAGTTTAGATCTTCTCTCAAAACTACAGATATTTGTTTCCGCCTTCTATCTTGTCGTATCGACGGAGTTCTCTTACTCCGTGCGTCAATGCATACGACACGGCTGACGTAATGAGACAGCAATTCCTCAAGGAAGGTGCCGCATGCTATTAAATATTTTTATTGGCATTTTGCCTTATGACACAGTAACTTTTGGGATATTCTTGGTATGTAAAGAAATGTACTTGTTTGTATTATGCGAAATGTTCTGTACTATACTGTGTGATTGCAATATTTGTGAAAACTGTTTGTGTTAAAAATATTAAATTTATTGGAAAGCTTTTTATTTTTGTCCTTTGGAATTTTGTTTCTTTTTGGAAAACAATTTCGTGTGGTTTTGTACAAGAGGATTTTGCAACTGCAGGCTGCTAATGACATACTAAATCTAACATCAGAGGAGGTTTCAATGAAGGAGTGAGACTGTATAGAGAGTTGTTAAAATAATTTATTTTACATTATTACTATACACAACAAATAACAGAATTATTTAATAAAACATAAAACAGAAGACAGGCAATATTGCTCTTACAATATAGTCCTGCCCCTTGACAAAATTATTATGCAAAGTAGAGCATGAAAATAAAATAAATTAAAGAACTAAAGTACATTACATAGTAGAAGCACCGAGCTCCTTAGGAGGGGTAATAGCTTGTGAGAGCGCTTTTTTGCTTGCCTGGTGCAAGAAGTATATTTAGCACACGAAAATTATTTGCATAGTATTAGATCAAGTTCTCTTGTTAAATTTTATAGTCTACGTTGACGTTTTTCCAAGAACGTGAAAAGTTCAATTACAAGCAGGTCTGCCCTGCATTGAGCTGTTGAGATTTAAGTGGTTACTTCGTAATATTCATTTCATAAAGTATTTTGCATTTACAGTTTTATTATGTTTATTCCGGTATGCTTTTATCGATCAACAGATGCTCAGATTGCTCAATACACTTTATTATTATTATTATTATTATTATTATTATTATTATTATTATTGATGTTGTTGTTGTTGTTGTTGTTGAGTGCAAAGGCGATATAAAACCACCAGACGAAGCGTGGAGGAAAAGGGCCAATTATTACTTACACATGATTGTTTATATAATCTGTACGTAATGTTTTCGAAGAAAATGCGTGATTGCTATTAATCTTACGCTTTCGATTTCTTATTTATGTGTTGTATCTTCCCGAAGAACTGTTTTGGACTAGACAAAGTGAGAGTGGAGCAGATGAAGCGTCCGAGGAAGGTCGTCAACTGCGCCGCTTCGCCGCGTGGCCTCCCGCGCGCTTTGCAAATCGCCTTGGCCGAGCGGTATTACGCATCGGCTCTCTCATTCACAGAGGGAATAGCGCCCTGATGAACGCGTCCGCCCCTTCAATGGGTGCAGTAATCGAAGCCAAGGCAGCTGCGGCGGAGCCCGCGGCGCCGCCCCCTCCGCCCACGCGCACGCAAATTGCTGTGTTAGAGGCTGCGGCCAGCGGGCGCGGGCGCACGCGCTCTGTGCACCTCCCTACGGATCACGGAAGTTTCCACATATCGCCCTCTGGTATTTGCCACTAAACCGGTAGCGGCAATGTCTTACGATTCAAGACAGTCATTGTGAGTGATTGGGAGGCCGTGGGTTCAATCTTAGCAATATTTCTCAAACTTACTTACTGCGATTGCCGTCAAGTAAATTTGATGTGCATTTCGGAAAGGGTAAATCGAGAGCTCTAATCTGTGGTTTCCGTGTCTTCCATGCGTATGTTTTACGCATCGGGCCACGAACCGCGCGCGATCATTCCTTCCCATTTCCTTTATATCATTATTACCAGCAACTGATTCCTTTGTTCTCCCATAATCCGGAATTGTATGACGTAGGGAGTATGTTCTGTCCTAAAATACCTTGTATTAACTGGCATGTGCTGGTGGGGAAGTGTTGGCGGTTCGCTGCAGTTGTGCTAGCGAATCAATAGAAGCTCTTATTGTTAGACGACCTGGACGTTCTTTGCTTCCTTGCAGCGGTTTAGACTGGTGATTATATTACCTCTCCGCTTCCCCAAGAGAAGCTAGATATTGGGAAAGGGCAAAGAATAGTTTGGCTTGGTATGGTTTCTAGGTTACGGGAATGTAAGTGTTTGGCTTATTGGTGTAATTTACTTATGGAGGGGGAGAAGGATTGAAATGAAGAAGGGGTTAATGATATAAGGAGAGTTAGTGCATTATATATTGAGTTTGGAGTAGAAGGCGTCATTTAATTTACATTAATTACCAATCGTTTGGTCGACTTGTCCTTTGTTCTGTCAGAAGTCAGGTAGATTGAGAGAAAAGTTTGAGAAATTTGTAAATAAGGGTGAAGGAGGTAAGTGAAGATACATTTATTTACTTTTTGATCTGTTCTATGGAAGGTCTAGTAAATATTTTGGGGGAGAAGGGGGTGTAAAATTGGGATTGAAAGTGGATGTAATTGGTGTCGAGAGTGGCAAGTGTACTGGATGATTCAGTTTTATTGAATTTAGGTTGGGGAGGTGAGGGTGGGGGGTACTTGGGAGGAGAAAGTAGAGCAATAGTTCTGAATTAACACTAAAAATAGAAAAATCACGTGAATACTTTTTGTTTGATTTGTCAAAAGCATTGTGCTAAGACTATATTTATAAGACTTCGATAATTGAAATAGATACGAAGTGAGAAGGTACAGCAATCGAATGCCATAATGCCTCACATTCTTTTACAGAAAGTTCCACTTTGTTGTGATATCATGGAATAAAGCATTTTCCGCATTCTCGAGGATCACTGTTTGGAGCAACTCTCGTTATCCTAACGTGAATTGTATACGCTACAGAACCCAATAATTCAGCTGAAATATCTGTTCCCAATATCCGTCGTGACGTTAGAGTTGATGCAATTCCACAGGCTCTTAGAGAAGAGCTTAACGTGGTATGGTACTGTGATTCACGTTGTGCAAAATTTCTCAATTGAAACCTTTAAAATTTAATCACAATTTTAAATGAATGGCTGTAATGACAAAGTAAATATATTTCAATCTTAAGTTATGAAAACGACTTTAGTGTCAGCTTATACTGGAAGGAGTAACATTGATGTGATCATGTTTGATGTTTATAGACCATTGATTAAGCTAGGGGAAGACTAAGCTAAGGAAGGGGAGATTCTATGAGTGTTGACAGTGGTGGAACTTAAGAAGTAGTCTCGAACCGTACTACTGCCGATGTGGGAATTGTAGAGGACGAATTTAATGATACGTCGAATCAATCAAGTGGAAGACGGACATACCTAGAAATCCAGTCACAAGAAGTTCTTGTTTTTCTATTCTATCCCTCTTTTCTTCTCTAGAATTGAGCCGATTCCCCATTCTTAAGTCACTTACACACATAATTTAGAAAGACTTTGGCAGTGTGCGAGTACACTGACAAGTCTTGAACAGTGCTGAAATGTATATGAAGAAATATTAGTAAATACGGTCATGACTAGTGAAACTTTAGGGATTAAATGTGGGACAACATCTCGCAGTGCATTAAGTGTATAAGAGCTTAGTGGAAAAAGGAGTTAACTCAAAATCTCTTATTCTTTACTTCCCCAGAGGCATTTCGCGCCCGCGGGGGTCACCAAACAGAATGGCCCTATCGAATCAATGGATCATATTTTGAGAAAACACCTTGCAATAAGGTCCTATCGAGTTATTACTTTTTATTCTGATGCTCCACCAGTTCGATTTTCTTAATTTAGAAGGACGCCATAAAACGAATAGTATTCCTTCTGCGCAATATCTGTGCTTGAATTAGTTGCGGCGACCCAATGAAGGGTCTACGTGAAGTGAAAAGGCGTGAGCCCGGCGCAGGCGGAGTCCGTGGCCCTCCGCCGACCGCATTGAAGGCGTGCCCCTCTGCGGAGGCTCCGCCGCCCTGAATGGGCTGATGAACCAGCCATTGACGGGCGCCGCGCGGGGCCGAAGACGCGGGGCCGTGGAAGCGGACAGACGCCGCCGCCGACTCGAAGCCAACGGCCGCGGGCCGACGCGTTGCGCGCTCCTTTGGGACGGACGTGGTCTTCATCTTTCTTCTCTCCTCGCGGGAGCGGAGCTGCCCAGCGCGGGCCGCAGATGTCAAAAGGGAAGAAATTATTACGAGGCAATGCTCGGTGGTCTCACATTTCAATGTATCAGTGAAAAAGTATTTTCTCTACCAGTTGCACTGTTATAATTGTAGTATTAATCATGGCGCAAAGAATAATTTTATTACGTTCCAAAAATTACAAACACTTTTTTTACCAATTCAGAGTTTCGTAGTTTTTAATGCTATTGGCAAAATTAATAATTTGTTGCAATTGCGCGTATACTTTTCACAGTGTTCTTTACTTCACACAAAAAATAATATCCATAAATTTCAGATGCACAAGAATATGAAATGAAAGGATTGACAAACAATTATATCGATTTGTATATTTCAAAGGCAGAATTATCATCGCATGTAAATAATTCAAAACATCCACGAAAAGACCACGAGTAAAGCACAACAAACAGTATAAAATATCTAACAGAAAATTATTATTGTGGAATGTGTAAAGCAAGATAATTTTTATGACCCGGGTCAAGCAACATGTGGAATGTTTCGTTACCCGCAGCTCTTCAAATATTGAATCTCCCAACGGGGCATTTAGCTAAAATCAACAACACACATAACAAAACATCCTCCGCGGTTCATTTTTTTTTTTTGCCATACGGGTATGCTCCACAAGGCGCGCACGTTATTGGAGCTCGAGTCAGCCCAGGCCAGTGCGGGCGGGGTGGGGCGTGGCGTGGCGTGGCGTGGCGGGGCGTGGCGTGGTGTGGCGTGGTGTG
>BOPP01000005.1:3130607-3143953 GCA_017312745.1 Gryllus bimaculatus | reverse complement strand
GAAGCGTCATGACGTGATCCGCGCGCTCCTCTTATTAAAATGAATTTTTCATCCTTGCGTGCGCAGACGGTGGCCGCGCCGCGCCGCTCGCATCGCATCCTTGCGGCGCGGAGCAGAAGTATTAATATTCATGGCGGTGGCGGAGGGCGGCGCGGAAGCGCGTGCGCTGCCGTGTGTGTGTTTGCGTGCCGTGATTGCGCGCGTGTGTTGCGTACGCGTGCCACATCGACACCCGTGGAGCAGGCCCTGTGTATCAAGCACGTACCGACGCGCTGGTGAGCGGGCATCCGCGGCGAACTGCGGCTGTTTAACAGATCTGTAGTATTCAAATCACGCGGGTGTTTTTTTTTATGTTGTAATATATTTATCTTTTGTCTTTTGTCTGTTTAGTTTGGAAATGGCGGTTGGACTATATACATTTCTGAAAACATGTAGTGTAGTTGGTGGTGAAAAAACGAATTTTATTCCTATAATTATTGAATATTTTAAATTAAAATCATATTTTTTAAATAAAAACAATTGGCATTTACATGTATGTAATACATGACATGTAAGAAATTGTTAAAATATCTTTTGGTCATTTATAAATACGAAGACTGTACGGTCGTTATTAATACTATGTTCTCCCAAAAAGAACGGTTCAATGAACATTAGTTATAGAGAAACGTTTTTCATTTTGTTTAAGCAAGAGGCCCATAAGGACACTTTCTCGTTCATCAAATGAATTATCTGCATTACTCACCGAACGACACGTAGACGGTGCGCATCGACAAGGATCACATGCTAAGAGTAATGCGTTCTGTTACCACGTGTTTTAGTAAAACGTCGGATAAAAATAACACTTTCAGGAGGTATCACGTGAAGTTCGCAAATCAGTATTCATATACTGTCACACTATGAGGTAAGACATTAATTGACGCCGAAAGATAATTTAAAAAAACACGGCGATTAAAGACTAGTTTACTGTTAATATAAAACATCTGATAATTTTTATTGCGTTTTGAAAATAAAAAAAATCTAATATATTATAGTTTATTATTGCCATGTTGGACAATGTCGACAACACAGATAAATTGGTCGTTAAACGAATACAGTATTTCCTCCTAGTTCACTACTCACAACGCAGTATCCCGATGTGATAAATGAGACTCCTAAGCTGTGGGCAAATCACTTTCTCGGTTTCCGAAACAGAGGAAACGGTTCTTACATTTAAGGAATTCGATCAGTCTTAAAGGCTGAATAAAGCGCCAATCCCATTTTCACAGCGCGAGCGCCTTGACGCTCTGCGCGGCTGCCGTGGCCTCCCCTCCGACAAACGGCTTGCGGCTGATTTCCATATAAATTCACCCGGAGCGGATAGAGGCGTGGGCCCATGCTGATTGATTCGACTGGCGGCCACTGTCGAGTTCTCGCCACTTGAGCGCACCCCCAGGCCCTGCCGCCCGCGGCGCTGCGATGCCTCATCAATTTACTAGGTACCTATTCGGAGAAACACCTCCAGCAATCAAGAGGTTTCAAACATAGGAGGGAAAACGCTTTACCGATATTTTGTTCTTCTTAGGAATAAACTACATTTGTTGTAGGTAGAATGAAGTAATAAAGAGAATATTTCCTTTACCTCGTTGAAGTGTTTTATTAATTTGAAATGCTGTTTAGGAAACGTATCTGTTAAACAGACAATATGTTTGAAACATGTGTTAATATTAAGACTGATATGGTGAAAACTGGTCATTAAAACAATATTGATTTAAATGAATTATAAGCAAATGTTTCACCAATAGTTATTGTTGTTAATTACCATTCGGAATGAATCATCTTCAAAATTTTTTTTTTTACATAACAGATACACATAAACACGTTTCGGGATTTTTTGGGATCTTGGTTTTGTCAACTCTCAGAGATGATTACAACATGATTTAAACATAATGTTTATATAATAATAATTAAGAAATATATAATAATAATAATAATAATAAAATTTTAAACTTATCATTCATTTTTGTCTCAAATATAATTTTCCTATTATTTTTCAAAATTACAAAATATTAAAACTTTCTTTGGTTCAGCAAACGTGAAAAATCAATTTGTTTGATGAGAGGATAAATTGTTCAGAAGACCTGAAAAATCATACAAAATTATTATAGATTTAGTTTCAGGCTAGTTAAAAATTTTCTTGAACTGAATAACGGTTGGTAAAAAATAGAATAGAAATTCTCAAATATCTAGGAATTTATGAATCTTTCTCTTTCAAACTCGCCAGAGTCCTACCTATATCTACTAGAAAGGGAGTTGTGGTGACTCCCAAACAAGTCTCAAAGTTTCACGCGCACTCACTTGATGAAAATGTCTTGATTAGGGTTGGCGCTCCATTTGATTGCAATGATCAGATGATACTATTTTGGTGGATCTAGCAAAAATGTCAAGGTATTCGGAGTGGAGTTACGTGAAAAAGGGCATTGCTGGAAACGATATATCTGTGTTAAAATGACGATGCAACAGAGTAAATTGAAGAAATATTATAACAGAGTAAATAGACTTTCACTGACCTATCCTCACGATGCTTTACATATATTTATTCTGTGATTTACTAAGTGAAGAACATATTAGATATTTTTGTCAGCAGGAGATTTGTCGGCAGGAGGAAGGGCAAGATTTTATGATAGTTCACCGAATGCCATAAATTTCCTGATCAGAAAATGTTATTTACAAGTTCATAAGTGGGTGCATCTCTTCAGTTCTTAGATGTTGTAATTTTACGTAGTTAACACATTCATAAGCATTCATTAGAGAAAAGAAGTTCGGGAACAGTATATCCACCGGAAGACCGTTGATTTCAAACAAAAGTTAAACCCCCCATTTATATTTTTTATTATTATTAAAATATATTTTAAAGTTAATTATATTTTTACCACCACTGTTTAAAGTAAATATTAATTTTCTTCACTTTTTATTGAGAACATGAATTTTATATACAATTTTGTAATTACTTTTTTAAACAGTTACTTACAACAATTTTTATCAGTATGCATAAAGTACACAAATTCAGTATTTCATTAGAAGTAGAAAAATCTTTCGTACCGATAGTTTGAATCAGGAGTAAATACATTTTAAAACGTTTTGAAAGAAAAAACAAAATTGTGCCCCCAATTTACTTCGAGGTCTGGCGACGCCGGTGCCTCAGGCCGCTCTCGCCTCACCGTTTCCCTAAAATCTCCGGCCGAGTGGGCAGCGCGAGCGCAAGCGCGCGGCGCGTGCTGCTGCGGCGGAATCCAAGCGGTGCGCGGGTGGTGGTTAGGGCCCTTCGAGGGGCCCCGAGCTGCGTGCGCAGCGGTCGATGCCGCCACCGCCGCGCGGCCCACAAGCAGGCGCCCCTTAGCGCCCCCGCTGCGCCCCGCAGCGGCGCGGCGCGGATTAAACAGGCGACCGGCTTGCGCGCTGCGGTTTCCTCAATGGAGTGTCGAACACGACGCGGGCGCGGGCGCGCCACCGCCCTCCGATCCGCTCCTGCCGCCCACGCCACACCCTCCGGCCCGGCGCGACCGGCATTTTCTCGCTACTGACCCGCAGCGCCGCCCCCCGCCCCCGTCCCGCCACGGCCTGCTCGCCCCGCCCCTCCCCGCCCCACGCCGCCCCGCCCTTGCCCGCACCAGCCCTCCACGCCGCTTCCGCCCCGCCCTGCCCCTCCCCGCCCCGCCCCACCTCGCTCCGCCACGCACCACATTGCTTCGCCCCGCCCCACCTCGCTCCGCCCACGCACCACATGTTCCGCCCTGCCCTGCCCCGCCTCCGTTAGCGCCCCACCCCGCAGCGCCCGCCCCGTCCCGTCACGCCCCGCTTCCCGTCACGCCCCGTCCGTCACGCCCCGCCCTGGACCACGCCCGGCCGAACCACGCCCGTCCCGTTCACGCCCGCCCCGTCACGCCCCGCCCCATCAGCGCCTCCGCCCCCATCACGCTCCGCCCATCACTCCCCGCCCCCCCGTTCCGCCAGTTCCGCCCCGCCCGCACCGCCCCGCCCACCCCACCCCACCCCGGCTGTCCCCACCCTGCCCCGCCCCGCCCCGCCCGCCACGCCACGCCACGCACGGCCACGCCCCGGCCACGCCCCTCCCCGCCCCGCCCCGCCCGCCCCGCCCGCCCCGCCCCCCCCGCCAAGCCCCGCCCGCACGCGCGCACGCACCGCCGCCGCGCTTGCGCTCGCGCTCGCCCACTCGGCCGGAGATTAGGAACGGTGAGGCGAGAGCGGCTGAGGCAACGCGTGCCAGACCTCGAGTAAATTGGGGCCACAATTTTGTTTTCTTTCAAAACGTTTTAAAATGTATTTACTCCTGATTCAAACTAATCGGTAACGAAAGATTTCTACTTCTAATGAAATACTGAATTTGTGTACTTTTATCATACTTGATAATAAATTGTTGTAAGTAAACTGTTAAAAAAGTAATTACAAAATTGTATATAAAATTCATTTTCTTCAATAAAAAGTTGAAGAAAATAATATTTATTTAACAGTGTGTGGTAAAATATAATTAACTTTAAAAATATATTTTAATAATAATAAAAAATATAAATGGGGAACTTTTGTTTGAAATAAACGGTCTTCGTGGATATACTGTTCCCGACTTCTTTTCTCTATGAATGCTTATGAATGTGTTAACTACGTAAAATTACACATCTAAGAAGCTGAAGAGATGCACAACACTTATGAACTTGTAAAATAACATTTTCTGATCAGGAAATTTTATGGCATTCGGTGAACTATCATAAATCTTCCCTTCCTCCTGCCGACAAATCCTCCTGCTGACAAAATATCTAATAGTTCTTCACTTAGTAAATCACATAATAAATATATGTAAAGCATCGTGAGGATAGGTCAGTGAAAGTCTATTTACTCTGTTATAATATTCTTCAATTTACTCTGTTGCATCGCCATTTTTAACACAGATATATCGTTCCAGCAATGCCTTTTCACGTAACTCCACTCCGATACCATCTGACATTTTTGCTAGATCCACCAAATATATCAATCTGATATTGCATCAAATGGAGCGGCCACCCTATCAGACATTTTCCATCAAGTGAGTGCGCGTGAAACTTTGAGACTTGTATTGGAGTCACCACACTCCCCTTTCTAGGTAGATATAGGTAGGACTCTGGCGAGTTTGAAGAGAAAGATTCATAATTCTAGATATTTGAGAATTTCTATTTCTATTTTACACCGTTATTCCAGTTCAAGAAAATTTTTAACTAGCCCTGAAACTAAATCTATAATATTTGTATTGATTTTTCAGGTCTTCTGAACAATCTAGTCTCTCATCAAACAAATTGATTTTCACGTTTGCTGAACCAGAAGAAAGTTTAATATTTTGTTAATTTTGAAAAATAAATAGAAAAATTATATTGAGACAAAATTGAATGATAAGTTTAAAAATTTTATTATTATTATTATTATTATTATTATATTAAACATTATGTTTAAATCATGTTTGTATCATCTCTGAGAGTTGACAAAAACAAGATCCCAAAATCCCGAAACGTGGTTTATGTGTATCTTGTTATGTAAAAAAAAAATTGAAGATGATTCATTCCGAAATGGTAATTAACAACAATAACTATTGTGAAAAAATATTGCTTATAAATTCATTTAAATCAATATTGTTATTAATGACCAGTTTCACCATATCAGTCTTAATATTAACATGTTTTCAAACATTTGTCTGTTAACAGATAGTTCCCTAAACAGCATTTCCAAATTAATAAAACACTTCCGAGGTAAAGGAAATATTCTCTTTATTACTTCATTTCCTACACTACAACAAATGTAGTTTATTCCTAAGAAGAACAAAATATCGGTAAAGCGTTTTCCTCCTATGTTGAAACCTCTTGATTGCTGGAGGTGTTTCTCCGAATAGGTTACCTAGTAATTGATGAGGCATCGCAGCGCGGCGGGCGGCAGGGCCTGGGGGTGCGCTCACAGATGGCGAGAATCGACAGTGGCCGCCAGTCGGAATCAATCAGCATGGGCCACGCCTCTATCCCGCTCCGGGTGATTTATAATGGAAATCAGCCCCGCAAGCCGTTTGTCGAGGGGAGGCACGGCAGCCGCGCAGGAGGTCAAGGCGCTCGCGCTGTGAAATGGATTGCGCTTTCGCCTTTAAGCGATCGAATTCTTAATGTAAGAACGTTCCTTGTTTCGAACGAGAAAGTGATTTGCCACAGGTTATGGAGTCTCATTTATCACATCGGGTACTGCGTTGTGAGTAGTGAACTAGGAGGAAATACTGTATTCGTTAACGACAAATTTATTGTGTTGTCGACATTGTCCAAATGGCAATAATAAACTATAATATATTAGATTTTTCTTTTATTTTCAAACGCAATAAAACAATTATCAGATGTTTTATATTAACTGTAAACTAGTCTTTATCGCCGTGTTTTTTTAAATTATCTTCGCGTCAATAAATGTCTTACCTCATAGTGTGACAGTAAATGAATACTGAAATTTGCGAACTTAAACGTGATACCTCCTGAAAGTGTTATTTTATCCGACGTTTTACTAAAACACGTTGGTAACAGAACGCATTACTCTTAGCATTGATCCTTGTCCGATGCGCACCGTCTACGCGACGTTCGGGTGAGTAATGCAGATAATTCATTTGATGAACGAGAAAGTGTCCTTTTGCCTCTTGCTTAGTAAAATGAAAAACGTTTCTCTATAAACTAATGTTCGTGAACCATTCTTTTTGGGAGGACATCGTATTAATAACGACCGTAACAGTTCGTATTTTATAAAGACCAACAAACGATATTTTAACAATTTCTTTACATTGTACATGTAATTACATTACATGTAAATGCCAAATTGTTTTTTATTTAAAATATGATTTTATTTAAAATATTCATTATTATAGAATAAAATTAGTTTTCACCACAAACCTACACTACATGTTTTCAGAATAATGTATATAGTCCAACCCGCCATTTCCAAACTAAACAGACAAAAGACAAAGATAAATATATTACAACATAAAAAAAAAACACCCGCGTGATTTTGAATACTACAGATCTGTTAAACAGCCGCAGTTCGCGTGGATGCCCGCTCACCAGCCGTCGGCGTACGTGCTGATACACAGGGCCTCTCACGGGTGTCGATGTGGCATCGCGTACGCAACCACACGCGCGCAATCACGGGCACGCAAACACACGCACGGCAGCGCACGCGCTTCCGCCGCCGCCTCCGCCACCGCCATGAATATTAATACTTTGCTCCGCGCCGCAAGGATGCGATGCGACGCGGCGCGGCGCGGCCACCGCTCTGCATGCACCAAGGATGAAAAATTCATTAATAAGAGGAGCGCGCGGATCACGTCATGACGCTTCGCTTGCGGCGCGTCATATGGTTAAACATATTTCATCCGGTGAAAAAATTCCACAAAGATACAGAGATGTATTGTGCGTTTTCAGTCGATTGGAAATGTGCAAGGATTTTTTTTAGAAATATTTTTATATAAAAAAGAACTGATAGATATGATACGAAAAACGTTTTTAAAGCGGCTGACGTGAATTAAGAATTCATTAATAAGATATGTGTATTTACCATGTTATGGCGCTTGGCTTGTGGAACATCATGTGACTAAAAGTATTTCGTCGGGGGCACAATTTTACAAAAGAAGGAAATTTATTGTCCTGCTTCAATCGATTGTGTTTGACTGGAAATGTTCAAGGATTTTTCGAGGGATTTTTTTATAGCAAAGAACTGCTAGATTGATGATTTGATACGCAAAACATTTTAAAAAAAGCTTACTTGAATTAAGAATTCATTAATAAGAGATGTGTATTTACCATGTTTTGACGCTTGGCTTGCGGTTAAACGATATGTTGGATTTTTGTCAGATGACAAATTTCATCGAGTAAAACGCCATGAATACAGACGAAGATATATTGTCGTTTTTGAACGAACTGTGCTCAATTCAATATAATAAAGAGTATTTTGGTGGAGAATAATATTTCATAATGTAGTTTTCTAGAAATAACTTTTTTAACTCAACTTTCTTAAAAAGAACATCATGAAGACAATTGCAAGGTTAACGTATGCACATTGTCGATAGTGCGTGATAAAGTTATATACTGAAAAGATCAAACAAATGATCTACAGAGGGAAAAGTAGATTTGTTTCTGTTTCCAAACCATTGAAATATGTTCTACTGCTGATGTCCAATATTTTTTCCTATACTACGTTAAGAATTGCATGATCTTTGCCAACTTGCTTCTTTGTCAATTAGTGCCGGAAATATATTAGGTCAATAAAATGCATTCCAGGATATGACCTTCTGACAAAAGTTTTAAATATTAAAATTCTTCGAAGCACTTGTCACTTCAATTGAGAATCAAATTCGAACCTCCTGTTTCCATCCAAATTTTGGTTTGTAATAACCGCCGAGACCACCAATAATCCAGGCAGTGTTGTAAATACAATTCTTTTTTTAAACAATTTAAAATTAAGAGTTACGTTCACGGATCTCGATTCGCGTAATATTTCTGGTAAGAATTCAGACACATATCTTTAATATAAAATATTCATTTTATATTTACTTTATCTTTTTATATCAGGATTAATTAATATGGAAAATGTACATTTAATTTTAATAAATTTACTTCACAATAATAAATTGAACGTTTGGGATACTTTCTTTAAAAACATTACTGTATCTACTTAGACTTACAAAACGCCATTCAATGCCACTGCCTTTGAAGCTGATGTCTAATTTGCATTTCCTGATGTTGCGTGCCTCTTAATGTGCCAAAGAATGGTGCGTTGTTGTCGCTTGCTTCTGTTTCTCTCATGTTGCTGGTGAAGGTAACGAGAGAATGCATTCAGGGCTCAAGTAGCTCAGCACAGGGTATTACAAGAAATCTTACTTCAGTATGCTCGTCCTTAGGCACAGGGCTTTACAGGAAGACAAGGGAAAGAGCATACTCAAATGCAAGGCCATTGTGAGGCTCTTAAATTCTTTCTTGTAGTGGCTGAAGGGTATAAAGGGAAAAGCTATGCGCACGTTCAATTGGGGAACCAGCCAGAAATGTTCGAGACCGTGCATTGGCCGTGTTCTATGAATTTTCTGAAGTAATAAAACTCATCGCGTTTTTCGTACATTCAGCTTCTTCACATTATTCTTCAACTTAGAAAATCGTTTATTTCGAACCGCCGGTTAATTAAAGTCGCTTAGCAAGAAATCTATCCGGATTGTGCACGTATTGTTGTAGATTCATTACAAATGAGTGTGTACCTGGGGTTTAAAGAACTAGTAATTGCTTTAGAAATTGAACGCGCATCGTGTTAGCGATACATCTGAATAGATGAAGTTCATATCAGATTTTTTTTTATTTTTAGCCGTTAAATGGTCCGTAACGGACAATTGGTCTCGTAATACAGGGTAAATTCTAGAAGTGTTTCCTTGTAGTTGGGTAACAATCATTATTGTACATGTGCTTACAATTGAAATCTCAACAATAATATTTTATTATTTTCTAGCTAAATTCTGGATATTAAATTACAGATATTATGAGTCGTAATGAAATTTGTTTGGTTAAACGTATTTACAATTTTTGTTGTTTTTATTTTATGTATGACTTCCACTTGTCCTATCGAGAGCCAGTCTCGTTCCTTGGGGTTCTGCACTGTTGTCCCTTTAAATCTGTCCTAGCGTCTTTTCTTCTGATTCCCTTGTCGTATCCAACCAGATCTTGGTCCAACACCACAAAGTCATATCGTATATTACAACCCAAATATTTGTACATTATGATGTTTTATTTCGTAGGCAGACATGAGACACTCATGGGGAACGCGAAATATTACTCTTTTTAATAATAAATATACGTTAAGCACTTAAAAAGATGTTCCTACATTGTGATATAAACTACTGGCGTGATGACTTTGGGTCACGAGGTCGGAAAACGACGGTCACGAGGCAAAGTGTATTAGCAATGCTGGTAGACCGTAAGGAGGGATAACACATTGTTAATTGATTAACGCGAGGGATTAAATTTGTCACGGGATTTTGGAGACGGAAATGGAATGGATAATTTCAGTTGTGCCATTTCTAGCGGCGACCGTAGGGATTGTGTGAAGATGAAAAAACCGGCGGGTAATCTCGGCAAAGGATTCGAGGCGTGTGCCTAAACGAAAGGCGGAGATGAGGTGATGAATGGGACAAGAAAGGTGACAAGAAAGACTGAGGTGAGGAAAATAATAGCTCGCAAGATTTGATAGTAGTACTGAGTACCTCATGGCAGCATTGATTCTAGACCACCTTCCGTATGGGCTTCTGTTTGAGATTCGGAAAGTAAAATACGCATTAACCACACCATAATATAAATTAATTCAGAAATGCATGCAATAAAACAGTGTGTAATATTAGAAAGAAATCAAACTAGAGAAAAAGAATTTTCTTTCTTACATATAAAAATATGATGTAGCTATATCCGCAAGTGAGCATCTTTCAAACATTAGAAACCAGCCATGATTTGCTGTGGCACGAAAATATCTACACTTGCGGGCCATTGTTGTGAATCGTAGTGACAGGTGGTGAAATTTTGTGCTGAGAGGATCATGAAACGCGATATCGTCCATGGGTACTTTTGGTTATCTTAAACGTTTCTCGCTAATAACTAATGCAATGAGTGTACAAATAATCGGAAGGAGAACGAGAGAACATTTTCAAAACAAAAAGAAACAGATTAATTATACACACGTAAGCTTCCGCGGCTCGAATCCATAAATTCTTGGCTATCCGGGAGACAGCGCGTCGTTGGCTGAAAGGTCGACGTTTCGAATGACATGTCACAGACTTCCTCAGGGCTGTGACATTCCTCACTGCCCTGAGGACGTCTGCGACATGTCAGGCGAAACGTCGGCATTTCAGCCAACGACGCGGTGTCTCCCGGATAGCCAAGAATTTATGGATTCGAGTGGCGGAAGCTTACGTCACGCGGATTATAGTCAAGTATTTTTGCGAAACTATTTGGAATAAAATGAATGTTCACGTACTTTCTTAAGGGACGATGATTAATATTCTGATTTTATTGAAAATATGAATGACAACTAATTTATGTACTCAATGCTTTTTTGTGTATATGTTATCTTGAATTAATATCATCAGAGTAATGTTTGTATTAGATTGATGCGAGAGTTTAGTAATATTAAACATAAAAATAAATAATTTATTGTGATTTTGGTTAGCAAACGTAGGAAAATGTATTATTAAGCAGAAAATTCATTATATGAGCAAAAAAACTATGATATTGAAACTGATCATTGTATCCGAGCGTAAAATATACTATTTTTTAGATGTTCATGATTAACATTAATATATTTATGGCAGCAATTAACAAATTTTGAAAAAAAGTGATATTACTCATATTCTTAAAATAAATTAGGTAAATAATTTTTAATTCAATTATAAAAAAGAAATTCAAGTTTTTTCTCATGTCTTAAATTTTTAAATCTTTTACGTTGATTATATCCAATGTTCTTTCATAATTTATTTCAATAAATGTTAATGTAAAGTTTATTTTATACATACATGAACGTTTGAAGTCTGTTACATTCATGGACTGTTTTCTGCAAATTAAAACTGAGCGATCACTAACCTTTTGTGCAGTAGAATGTTTTACATAAAAATTAAAAGCTTTTCTTCCTTGGTATTTTTTTGCTTACAGTAAATATGTCACTTTTCCTGGGAAGAAGCGGATTTACTAACGTGCGCGTCTCAAAACGTTTTCCATTTTGCCATATGAAATTGAATTAACTCTAAGAATATATACCTATGTTACTTTCATTACATAGTAATACAAATTGTACTACAAATATAAAGGAAATATAAATATTTACTTATAGAAGGTGTGGGGGCCCGCTGTACCAGGGCGTTCATAAGCGAGAAATAATAATGTGTGGAATATAAGAGTATTATTCGTATAACTCACGAAGTTAATTCAGAATACACAATATTGAGCTAATTTAAAAATTCTTCTTCTTCCACCACATACATATTTTTCTGCATCTCCCTTCTCTTATTCACCTCCTTTCTTATCTACTGCTTTTGCTGCTCTTCTTCCTCTATTGTACATCTTTTCTGTCTGATTTGTCTTTCTCCTTTTCGTTGACTTGCTTCTCAACGTTCTTCACTGTTTTTCTTCTTGTATTATAATGTGGCATGAGAATTGGAGTGAAAAGCATAACATAAACATCAAGCGGGTTGCGTAATAAAACAATTGACAGGCGACAAAGATTTGGAGTGTTCAGCTAAATGCATTAAACCGATGCAGGTTATATTATAGTACTTTCTAGACGTGATGGAAAAATGATACTTGGGAAATGACACGACATCATCTCTTCAACAGGAAGGGGGGAGGACTAGGACGGGATATGCTCAAGCGTGCGCGGTGCGTGGGTATGAAGGCGGGAATGCTGGTTGTAGGAAAGGCGAGAACGGAGGACGCCAGGAACGCGAGGTGTGAGGCGACTAGACGGTAGGATGGGAGTCCCAGCGCAGGGGAAAAGAAAGGCCAGGGAGAATTGGACGAAGATAGAAGATAGAAAAGTTACGAGATGGTGGATTTTTTGGGGGGTTATTGTAGGTCGCATCAACATCTAAGTCATTAACCATCACTATTGAATTTAACGTATGGTATCTGTGAAGATGACATGTTATGGTGATGATAGGGGGTGGGTAAGGACAAACACAAATATAACCATGCCCGAGGTGGGACTCGAACCCGCGATCCTTCGGTCCGGGATCGCTCGGGCACTACTACCTTCACGATCTCGGCCGGAGCTGCTAAAAACATTTTTTGTAGGATTCTTTGTAATATATTGAAATGTAACATATTTAAAAATGTAACATGTTTAAAAGCAAATATAACTCAAGAACCAAATTCAGGTAAATATAATTTAATGAAAAGTATCTTAAATTTTAAATTACGTATTCTTCCTACTGGTGGTTTAAAGAGGTTTGGGGAGAGACTAAAACCATTTATTTCCCATGCATAGAAATATTTGAATATGTTCGTTTATCTTCGAACTTGTCTAACTTCATAGATTTATATCCGCCTTACCACGAGTAGTGTGAAAGCGTGCGACCTTCGGTCCCAGATCGCTAGAGAACTTCTTCCTTAACGATCTCGGCCATCGGACCGGCGGTGGAGTTGCAATGCGTCCGAAGGATGAGACAACTGGCAGCGGGAAGGAGTGGGAGGGGACGCAGTTTGGGCGGAGGGAGGCGAGGTGTTGGGACGGGGGCCGGTGACCCGGGGTGGGTCGGATGAGGAATGGGGTGAGGGGTGGCGAAGGGC
>BOPP01000005.1:3118012-3130389 GCA_017312745.1 Gryllus bimaculatus | reverse complement strand
GGGGCGAGTGTCGGGGCGGCGGCAAGGGTGTTTCTGGGCGTAGGCGGCGTGGCGTGGCGTGGTGGCGGGGCGGGAATGCCATCCCGCGGCGCAGTCGCCAAGTGGCGCATTCCCCTGAATAATGCATGCAGCCCTTGCATTCGCCACGCCGTTATCTACGGCGCGATAACGACGACACACGCGAATATGAATGGATCGGGTTTCACCACGCGGCGTCGAATAAGAATGCAAATGCACGCCGTCGAATGCCAACGCAGCCGCCTCAAACGCCGCCTCCCCGAGCAGAAGGAAACCTCCCGGCGACGCGTGGCGGACTTACATTAATTTGTTTTTGCTAAGTGATTGTTGGCGTATGTCGGATAAGAAACAATTGCAATTCGTTATCTGTAAGAATAATGCAATAATAAATCTTAAGACTCATTTCATTAATAATGAAAAAAGGTTCAGATAATGTTATTTACATACAAGCATTATCTGTAAAACCTCGCTTTTGCGGAAAAAAATCCACAAAAAAAATTGTTATTCAAATTGTGGTTCGTCGATTACATTTTACAGACGAAATTTACGAAAATGGAATCTCTTGTCATCCAAACACACACATGTGCCAAGTATATATCTATGTGTAGGCAGTTCCGTATCTCGCTCTTTCGAGATTCTTATAGAGAATTTTTTTCAACGTTTAGGTTTACTAACGAAAAACAACTGCGAGTCAGAACTCCACTACATAAGCTCCATTATCCTGTCACAGCCGTAGATTTAAGTTGAAAGAAACATCACAAAAGCTCTGCTTTCTTCAGAAACAACTGGGAGAAAACGAGGAAATAAAACACGAAATTAAGTTAAGTACCGAAATACGTCATGGCAGAAGAATGAGAGTCGTTTGTATGGAGGGTGTAGAATGTTATCTTCTTTCTGAAACTATGAAAGTTGCTACAGGATTCGTGTGTAGGCGGCACAGAAATGTCTTTACTTTGACGTAGGGACTCATATAAACTATTATTTAACTGAGAATTATATTTATTTTTATTGAGATATTAATTGAAATTGATAACATGTTTGTTTCCTAATGCCAGAACTTCCAATTAACTAAATTTAAATGCATAGTATTGCTTTACTAATCAAATAACATAACTATGCACAGCGTCGTGCTTAGCTTTAATTAGTAAGGCAACGTTACGCTCCCAAAAGACAACGGTTGAAAAATCGCGGGTTAATCCCCTTTAAAGTTTGTGATGCCCTCTGGGATCAAGTTTAAGTATTATTATCATTATCATTATTATTATTAATAATAGTAATATTATTATTTTATATATTATTTTTGTTTCGTTTATGACTGTCACGATTTTAATAAAATATATATTTATTGTACATATATAAATAATTGAAATGTGAGTACTCACGCTATCGTTTTCTATTTTATCCTTGGAGAGAATTTTGAAGTCGTGTAACTTCATTGCATGTTCACAGGGGTTATTTTCCATTTCTTTTGAAAAATAAATTTTTATGCATTAAGAAGTTAATCCTTCATTTGATGAATTTTCAGATAATAAATTCTTTTCTCGAAACCACTTTCATGGATTACCGTTTGAAATTTGTAATGAAACGAATTAGTGAATTTATTGAGTGAAGGGCTTTGAAATGAATCTGCCAGGAATATTGCTGAGTGCTTGTATCAAAACTACTGGTATATAAAGCACGCAAAAAAGAATAAAACTGAGAGATGTTGAGGTATTGATGTTCCGGCTAGAATTTCAGATATTGCGATTCCAACGATTCGTTAAATGCGACATTCAAAATACTAGAAATACTACATTTAGCACGAGCTTTTACTGTCAATGTAATCTTTCGTTCGCATTTGTATGTATGCCATGGCTGGATGTCAGTTGGAACAGATAAGGCTTGTATGCGCTGATGAAACAATGTGATAAAACCATTTTTCCCAACTTTCTTCTGGATTCGAAAATAATAGGGATATTTCTTCAATTGAAAAAAACAAAACTTTTTCACGCGTGGGTCAAACATACTCTTCCATACCATTCAACAAAATCTAACTTTATTTTTCTGATTTCTGGATGAATTTGTAGTAAATTATCCTTTCTTCTTTTTGCTTTCCTCAGTGATGACACGATGATGCTAACTTCTCCACTAGAATAATATAATGCTAATTACAATATTAAACATTGTGTTGATAAGTCCTTTATTTCGCTGATCATTGATTGTTTGGTACCACCAAACAATGACAACGATCATTGATTGTTTGGTCAAACATACTCTTCCAACGATGATGCTAACTCTTCCACTAGAATAATATAATGCTAATTACAATATTAAACATTGTGTAGATAAGTCCTTTATTTCGCTGATCATTGATTGTTTGTTCTTGTTGTTCGTCTTGGAAAGTAACGTCACTTAATGTTTACTAATTGACGCACACACGAACTTGTCTGTAGTTTGTTTATACTTCACAGAATCTTATTACATTTTAGATTAAGAGTAAATAATATTTATAGAATATCTATTGTTGCTACTGGCAGGAGACTGATTCAACGGGACTAGATTGTTCGTTGGAATGTTCCAGCTCTATTCAAGAAGAGCGGCCGGTCCAGAAGGGAAATTGAGCGCAGTTGCGACCACCGGCGGAGTGGGCGCAAAGACGGGCGGGGGAGGGGTGACAGGTAGCGCAGACGTCCTCCGCGACACATTAACGCGATTTGGCGCAGCAGCCGCGCCATGGCAGGGCGCGCGAGTGGGCGGCGCGTGGCACGCCGAAGGCCCTGGTCGCTCGGCGGAGCTACTACGGAGGCCCAACAGGCGGTCCCGCTCCCCTCCGGTATACAGATATAACTCTAAGAAGGGACCAGTTTGACAGATCGAGAAGCACATGCACGTCAAATAGGGCGATGGCATTGCAAGGGAGTCATGAAGCCATATGAAAACGAGCTAACTGCAAACAAACGTACTGACAAAATGACTGCATGGACATAACTTGCTGGTATGCAGCCAGCAGTTGCTTAGCAGTAGCTCAAATCTGTCCCTCCTTACTGTAATCTCTGTATACCACGTGCGCACGATGTCTCAGGAGCCACGCTGCAAGAAGTGGCGATGGCGTGGCATCGAAATAGAAATAGGCGGCATGGTGTCAATTTTTTATTTGTAAAGAAAAGTCGGTTTATTTTATTTTCTGAAAGGTAAAACTTATTGTCAAGCTTACTGCAAAACAATAAGCTTAACGAAGACTGCTGTCTAAGCAACAAACTGAGAATGGTAATTGAATATTACTCTATTGATCTGCGATATAGAATCCAAAGCAAAGAGAACTGTTTCTCTGGGTTTGACTTCTGTCATTACGAGTGCACTGCCTCCGTGACACTTTGCAAAAAGGGCGATCGTGACATCAGAACAGAAATGGAAGCAGGTGGTATGGAGTCATTTCACCTTTCTGAAGAACAGCTTACCTCAGTGTCAAAGAGCCAAATCTCATCACCATGTAAATGCAATCTCTGTTGTAGGAAAAATATTTTAATAATGCTCTGCTGCTGTTCTGTGATATGGATCTCGAAGCCACATATAGATTTACCAATAATGGTTTATTTTTCTTCAGCCATGTAGTGTAGATGAAAAGTATTCCAATATATCCAAAAATCGCAGGTCGAGATATTAGTGCCTTATCCGTTCTAAGAATCGTCCGTTCCATTTCATTTGTTTCGAGTGTCGCTGAGCCAAAAATATTGCGTTTTACCATGATGTCTATATTGATATGTGTTTCTCATAACTTGGGCATTTTGAAAGATTTTGATTCAACTTGGAACATATGAGAAATCCAAGCTGTTAGTGTTTTTTCAAATATCTTTAAAATAGTAGGTGCTGGCAATAGGGTTTTACATGGGGGTTACAACAAAATGCAGCGCAAAATCGAAATAATGGCCACATTACCATAAAGTACGGAAGCTTGGATTTTAGAAAACAGGGTTAGACGGAACTTTCTATACCCATATCCCAACATGTCAAATGAAAGGTGCCGAAAATTGTAAAATTCTTCTGTTTTACCTAAACTGTAGCCTCGTGGACAGGCGGTCGGAAACACTCTGTCATTCATTAAGCTCGTGTGCGTTACTTTGATGCGATACGTGAGGAAATGATTTCACCCAAAACATCCATTAGATAATTAACGCCAAAATGTGTTGGAAAACATGAATTAATAGTAAGCTGTCTCAATAATAGTTTTGTTTGTAATAATTTTTGGAAATAATAGTCTGTAATTATTTATTTTTACATTTATACAAATCGTACCTGAAGAAGAATCCGAACCAATAAGTTTCGAAACGTTGTGAAATTTTAAATAGAATAAATTGTCTCTCTAATAATTGATTCTAAAAATTACATAACAAATTCAAACAAAAATCCGTATTAGAATAAGGAAATACTTACTAATTTGTAAATGAAAAGTTCCAAAGACTAAAATGAGGAAAAATGTGGGTTAGCGAGACAACAGTTTAATTTCAATATTTTGTTCTCTATTAAACAGTTACATAATACTCAATATGTTTTCACTCAATTGAAACACACGGGGTATCAAGGCAACAGAAAATATATGAATACCATCAACATAGGGTTATTTCCTTAATTAATGCGACTGTTAAGTTCTATTACATTTCATGACGTAGATACGGAGCAAAAGTACACCTGCTATTACTCCCCATCGCTGCCAGATTTGGTGCCCATAAAAAAAGCTGGAACCCGGCTGAGGAAGTCACGCAAGTTTGCCAGGCCCTCAGAGGGAACTACAAGAACCTCTGAAACTTAGAAACGCCGTTATTTCACTTTTATGATTCTTCTTTTCTACCCTTCAACTTATTTATCAAAATATTATTCAGTAATGAGATAAAACTCTGCGGTACAGGTATGGTAATTTGAAACATTCAGTATTAAAATATGCATCGGTTTCTGCCTCGCCCTATAAGCAGTGTTGCCACGGGCTCTCTGGTAATTGATCTGGCCTTAAGGTTCCGCCGCCCTCCATATTTATGAACTTGGGGGGAATATTTCCGGCAGCCTCCAATACAGAAGGATTGCCTCCTAGAAAATTAGAGTTTGTACTTTACAACGTATCCTTCCGCTGACAGAAGAAATGGCTGAGTAAGATACGTACGTTGACAGGACAATATTGCTTCTCCGTCGTGTATCACCATTAAGAAATGTATCTCATTACTTCAAATTTCAATTACCACTCAATCCAAATTTAACATTAATTCACTATCTTCGGTTTTCGTGACTGATTACAAAACAAACATTTTAGGTTATCGAATTTTAAAGCACCCCAAAGAATTAGAAACCTAGATATGTGTAGGCATTTAAAGTGAAATTTTATGTACATTGCTCAATTGACGTAGACGTAGTCTACATATCGCATAAAAACCAATGGAACAGATCATTTGTACGTCCAAGATAATAATATTAAAAATGTCTCGAAAATATTAGTGAAAAGAAATGAAAAAAATACACACCTTGAAGTTTGGAACATCCTGAAGTTTTCTTTCTACTTTCTCGTACACATAGTGTAGAGAAAACGTTGTAACGCTAAAAAAATCGATCTGGAGTTTTTCACATCTTAGGGGACCATGATATCGAAAGTATTTTTTTTCAAAAAAGGACTGCCTCTGTGCAAACATCTTAAATGTTTGTTCGGGGTGGGAAATAATTTTGTGGGCAGTACTGTTTCATTTAATTACGAAATAAATAGGGGGAGTGTCACTCATAATTGTATTGCAATGACATCCATTTTCAATTAATGATTGTAATGTATACTTCACGTACATTGTTTCTAACTTAACATAATGTACAAAAAGTTGCGATTAACATTCACGTTCTGATATGTTTTAAATTTATTTGTCTTACATCTCTCAATTTGCTCTGTAACTGACATTTAGCAGGTAAGAGTCAAGATGTAAGACGAATAAACTGAAAACAAATCAAGAAAGAAAATGTGAAACGCAATTCTTTGTCGATTAGAATTGGTTTGAAACAATATATGTCAAGCATATTAAATCCGTATATTCATATCAGAGGCCAAAAGCTGGTTGTCAACTCAAATAAGAATTACATAAATTAAAGTATCTTAAACGTTCTGTACAAGTACCACAGCAAAGTCCTCTTAAGTCAGTCCTTTTGGGAAACTGTTTACAATCATATGTCTAAACAAGTGGTGCTACAAAATGGCACAGATTTTCCCGTATTAGTTTTCTATTTTCTTTGGTCCCGGCTAGCTACTCGTACTTGCCACATACTCTTGTCAGCTGCCATCTATCGCCGTCCAAAATACATTTTTTGAAAAATTCTTAATTTTTCTGTTTCTAAACTGTGGAGCGGATATAGTATTTTAAGATGAGTAAAGAACAGTAAAACATCGTATTAAATGGCAATATTCTTTGTTTAAACAGTTTTTTAAAATCTAGCGTTTAAGCGCTACTATAAATTTGAAATTTAAAGCTCTTTTTCACAGAAAATTTTGTAGCTTTTTGTTTTGTTTTTTGTAATCATTTGAAGTACTTTAACTCACACACACCATAGTATTTACAAATTGTTGGAAATGTCATCAATGGCGTGATAGATATAAAAAAATACATTTCTGAAAAAAAAAACAACCCGAAATTAACTTTACCTCATATCATAGAGTGCAATTAGCACTATCCGTTCGAAATGTTTGAAGAAACAAATTGAAGCCGTTTTTGAGAAAATGGCGTTTAGGCGTTTCTGAAAATGCAAAATGTTGAGCTAGTTTTCATTGACAACGATTGCGTATTGGACATACTTTGTACGATATTATTTAAAGCACATGCACTCAAAAATACATGAATGTGAACAAATTGCTGCTGTTGTAAATATTAACGAGTTGATACAAGTAAAAAATACAGTTTTGTAATTTTTGAAAACACAAAAGGATAGAGCACTATGGCGTTTATGTCATCTTGTAGTGTGAATTAGGCACTATTCTTCCCCAAAGTTTAAAGAACAAAAATTGAAAAGATTATTGAGAAAACCTTGTTTTTGTAATATTTTAAAATTTCACATGCACGCGATATTGCACGACAACTACTATAAGTTTCAAAATAAGTGCACATGAGCTTAGTGAAAGAACTCACTAGAAGAGATCTCACGAGAACAAATATTATTTGATGGAAAAATCTTTATCATTAATTTTGTAGTTGTAGGAAGACACCGCAAAAAACTCATACTTTTGAAATTTTCAAAAATTCAGTTTTTATCGTGAAAACCGGTTACTTATGCCACTTTTATTACTGTATATTACTATATTCTTGCAAGAAATGTTTAAAAATGGGGCGATTTTCGAGAAAAGTTTGAAAATGTTAAAAAAAAGCCCGGAGGGCTTCTTGAAAAGTACCTCGAAATTTTGAAGAATGTTTTTCAAAATCCCAAAATTTCAAAATCTCTTTTTGACTCGAGACTGAAACAAAGAAGTTTCTACTATTTGGAAAAAGGTCTACGTATGGTTTAGGCACTAGTAGTGATCACAGACACCAGGCGGATAGACTGACAGACGGATGTATGGACAAACGGACGGATGGAAAGACGGACTTAAAAAAACAATACCTTTTTTGTTATCAGGGGACATCAAGACCTGTATTCGTTGAAACCTCGAAATCGATTTTCCGCAGCATTGCATAAATTACCCTATACCACCCAATACTCCATATATACATACGTATACGGGAAAATTAAGAGCTCTATGAGATCAGAGTAACCCTTCAACCATCTTTAGGGCCAATCTGCGAGATTGATCACAGAAAACAAATGCGGGGAAAATGTATCAAATAATAAAACAAGGATTGTTAAATTATGAATGATCATAATTTATTGTTTGTATAATTTACTGAACCAACATTTGATTTTATGCGACATTGTTTGCTTAATGTGGAATGTATAATACATGTTACATGTTTTACTTATTTGAAGTCGGCATTGCGTCAGTGACAGGCATGCAAATTGAAACGTGTTTAGATTTGCCCACGGCAAGGCTGGATGTAACTCGCAACCATCAATATTGTTTCAAAATTTTGCTTTCGCCTGAACCAGTCAAAAGTTGAAACCTACGCAATGCTGCTGGAAGCTTCAAGTTATCACCTACAGTTCAGCAGCAAGATGATTCAAGATCGACGAAGGAAAACGATAGAAGAAGGAAAACTTGGATTTTAAACGATATCCAGTCGGAAAGAAGAAACTATGAACACTATTGAAGGCACCTTAAGATAATATTTCTAAGAGATACTGAACATTTATCTCAATGCCTCCAACACATTGGTAACTGAAAACGTCTGCATCTCAAACATATATATATATATATATATATATATATATATATATATATATATATTTGAACAACATGATCCCAATTTTATGCAATTGATAAGGGATTTGGTGCCTCATGATGCTTTGTAAATCATACAAAAACGACCACTTTGTTGAGAGCATTGAGATAATAATATTTCTAAAGATGTTTGGAGAGGAAGGACAAGAAATAGTAATGAATGTTATAAATATAACTTGGTTTAAATTATAGAATTTCTATTATTGTGATGATTAAAATGAAAATGGGCAAAAAATATACATGTAGAGGAAGTTCAAAGTTCTACTTTTTAAAGCCTTTACCTAAAGCAAGATAAAAGTACATTAAAAAAACGGTTACGTGAACTTGTGCATTAGTAGCGAAGGCATTGCGAAGTATGTTTATTGTAGCAGTACTTACTAGAAGCGTTTGTAGAGCAATCTGTCAGGGACCTGTTTTTTGTCTGTGTAAGAACCCGAAACTAAATTTAAACTTCGTCTCCTTGTGCAACGACTTTTCGCACAATTATTTCCACCTGTCCCGAGTTAAGTGCGGCGGAGAGCTTTGTCATCTCGCCGAAAGAGCTCTGGGGAGCTTGTCCAGCCAACTCCGTATCTCGCCCCGCGGGGCCGCCTCCGACGCGAAAAGTCCTCCTGAGGATATTAACAAGACCGGAAGGCGCACGGGGGGGGGAGGGGCAGTGTTTGCGGGGGCGCAGGCCGCAAGGTAAACATATTTACGGGGTGGGGCGTAATCTCAGGCATAATTTCTAGGAAGCCCAGCGCCGCGCCACCGGCGCTTGGACCTCGGGCTCACGGCGTGGATCGACCGCGCCTGTTAGGCCCACACCTCACGCCCGCCGCCAATGGGTCGTGCTCCGCATAACGGCCGCCAATAGGCAGCCCAATTGCAACACCGGATCAGATTTTATAGCACCTTATATTCATGAGAAACAAAACTCCTTGAGATACGCATTTGTAGTGAAATACCTTGTAATATTTATGTAGAATGACAAATTAAAAAAATTGATTATGCTAACATTGATTTTACAACTGAATCGTCTATTTTTTAACCCAATGAGTTAAAGTTTATAATAAGCTGGCTACAAGAAACTTCTTATACGAAGATTATATGACCAACAAACGAAGAGCTGACATATATTTAATCAGCACTTAAATACTAATAAATAACCTAACTTATATGACTGATAAACGTAAATTTTCTGTGAAATTTCATTTCCGTTTCTTTTAAATTATTTCACTAGTTTTAAGTAACTTTAATTCGTTAAAAAGCATAATACACAAATCGAACTGCAAATGTGTATTTTAAGAGAAGTGGTTATAATGAGAGTGAAAAAAAACATATGAGAAATTATGAACGATGACCCCATTATTCTAGGAATTCGGCTGAATACATCCCTTAATTTGACGTTTACTTTCAACGCGCTATGTAAATAACAGGCATCAACGCATTACGAGAACTGAAGAGTACATTGCATCACATTCTCATCCATTTCTACAGCTGCGGAAAGTAATTTAACAGAGACGAATGCATCAGACCAGGAAGTCATCTCGCACGCACGGCCGTTCCGACGGCGCCAGGGCGCGCTTATCGCCCCCATCCATCGCGATGCTAATTGCGCCCCCACCGCTTTTTCATGTTAATATCGAAATGGCGCGCGGCTGGATGTCCGCATGGAGAACGCTGTCTCCGTGCATTCATCTCGCGTACGGAGGCGAAGACAGAACGCGGCCGCGTTGCGGAGCGACGCGTGGCACCGGAAGGGCGGTGACAGCCACCGCTGCCAGTGGAGTGTCTCTCGCCGGGACACCGTAGGTTTCGAGGCACCAGGGTTGCCTATTTTCGTGACTAGCTGAATAGCTGGGTGAAATTCATCCAATGTACGGAGAAATATTATAGCGGCCGGTTACTCTGAACGATAGTTTTCCTGACCGATAGCACCGAGTAAAGTGGCTCAGAAACTCAATTGATGGCACTGCAGGGTCTCTGACCGGGAGGTCCTAGGGATTGAGTCCCGACGGTGGCAAGATTTTCGACACTATCTAGATAGCTAGGTCGAATTCAGTCGTTGTCTGCAGGTCAATCCTAGCGGCCGACAACTCTGAACGATTTCAATGGTGTCTTGGATCATCACTAGGTAAATGCCGGAGTAGTACCCTCACAAACGGGCTACTAAAAATGCACGATTTTTTTCTCTTCCTTGTCCTTATCCCTTATTTACAAATAATTGAACTAACATTTACAACATCGCCTTACATGTCAGGAGATCAGTCGGAAGTTCCTGGGAGGTGATTGGGGAAAATCCCTGCGAGTTGACGTGTAGGTCGTTGTAGGATGTCGCCATCCATCGGGGGAAGATAATCGCCATCACCCGAATAAACACTCACTGCTATTACGAGACTATTCATAGCAACTCACAGCAGTTGACGCACCCAGAGGCACTAATCAATCTATTAACCGATCAGAAGCAGGCACATGCCAGAACAGAACTCTAACAAACTGGTGAGGGTGATGTAAAACATTTTGCTGCTCGGGTAAGCAGGAGGGTCAGCTGACTGGGTGAGTATAAACCCAGAAGATGCCCTACCCCGGCCCAGATCTTCTCACCGCCTTCCCCTTCTCCTCACTGTCGTATGCTGTGGCATGCTAGCCATTGCTCATCACCTTAGCAAGCTGAGATAAGTTGACGTAATCACAGGCGAAATCTCAAAATAAAATTTAACGTACGTGTAACAGAGATTGGTACTTTGTCGAAATTTGTTTTAGGAGGAAATTAAATGACCGGAGATTTTACAGTGTCTTCAGCTAAGCCAATATGCAGATTAATAACTCGAAGTATCTTTCTTGGATGTGACGAGAAAGAATCAATATCTGTGGTTTTAAGACATCTCACGTGAACAATATTTGTCGATGTCATGAAGCTAGTATTTTCAATTATGAAGTATCACAAGACAAGAAGACCTTGACCATTTTACCATTTCATGAGTATTCATTCTAACAAAAGACTATAACAAAATCTTGCCAATTAAATTTGTTTCAACAAACATACTTGGCTTCTGAACATTTTTCAGTTATTTCTTCCTGAAACGAACGCATTACCCGGAAGGGGTGCGTTTCACGCAATATGCAAAATGAGTTTTCTTTATACGACTACCTCTTCCCTAGTCCTATCGGAGCAGGAACTAAATGTTAGTGAGGAGTAGGAACCATTAGATTACAATTGTTTACAATTACAAATTACTGAGATTGACGTTTTCAGGGACCTCTAAAATTTATATTTAATAAATTTGATACAAATTTGTCTTACAGAGAGATTGAAGTAATTAACAGTATGTTAAAGGGAGATGAAATAAGTATAGCTGGTTATGAATCTACGTAACGGATAAGGACGGATATTTTTCAGAGAGAAATTATTGAGTTATTATTATATAGTTGCTGGAAATGAAGAACAATAAGTATCAAAACGATTTTGATTCAGAATACGATTGAAAGGCAAATAATATTCTTCTTTTATCTTCAGGTCATTTGATGATTTATACTTCCATTTAGTCAGAATTTTCGTTTCTTGGTAAAAAAAAAATATTTACAGATTAAATCCACGAAACACATTCTGTTTTCTTGTAAAACATAAAGTTGTTAAAAAACATAAAAATCTTGGAACTTATTTATTTTTCCTGTTGTAGGCAAAATGCAAAATCTGAAAGAAGTAATTCTAAGGGTACACATTCATTGCGTCTGTTTCTTCTCACCCGACGCCACCACCCCGAATGGCCGTCTCACGGCATGAGTAATAGCGCGACCCGATGTAAATGCGTCTTCAGGCCGCGCGCATTTATATTTCCCGGGGGCGCGGGTCGGGCGACAGCGGAAAACGACAGGACGCGTCTCACGCAAGGGCGCGATTACCGGCGATAAGAGGGTGCGTGGGCGATAACCTAATGGATGCGACGCTCCGCTTGCCATTTCTCTCCCAGCCAGCCACCACTGCCATACACTACCCCCCCCCCTCCTGCAC
>BOPP01000005.1:3100343-3116875 GCA_017312745.1 Gryllus bimaculatus | reverse complement strand
CTCATGCGCACACCCACTCATCCGCACGCACGCACGTTCCATAGCCCAACGACCCACTCGCCCGCCCGTCCGCTCACCAAACCGTCCGCTCGCCTACCCATTCACTCGCCCGCCTGCATACTCCAGTGCTCAATTACCCGCTCGCCCGTCCGCTCACCGGCTCGCTCTCCCACATGCGTCCCTGTCCCCCTCACTCGCATACCCGTTCGCCTACCCACTCACTCCTGCCCACTTTTCTGCCCGTCAGCGCGCCCGCCCGCCCGCCGCACTGCTGCGTTCTTTGCGGCGCAGCGCGGCGGGCGCAGACAGTCATCTACGCGTCGCGGCCGGAGATAGCGCGGGCTGTTCGCGGCAGGAAATGGGCGGGGCGTGCGCTTCCGCGCCGCCGGCCGCCGGCGAAAAACGGATCCGCCCCCGCAGCGGCGAAACTGCGCCGCATCGATCAGCGCCGGCGGCGACGTCAAAAACGCACCCGCTCGCGCGACGCTCCGAAAACTGGCTCCTCCGCGCCTCCGAACCTGGTATTCTCGCTCTACATTCATTCTGTACGCACAGTGGACTGAATAATAGACATGGGGCGATTGGACAGTATTGTTTCCTCCATTAGATATTCTTATTTAATTTTATGGAAAAATGTATTTGCAATTATCGAACTACGGCTCTCACAAACGTAGAGAGCTACTACGTCCAAGAATAGCATTAATATTCTTTTGCAAAAATATTTACTTTCTTGCAACGTGTTTGATACTGCCGGAACAGTATTTTCAGTCCTTGGAGCAGAGGCGGATTTAAACAAGAAAACGACCCTTTGCAGAACTGACCGCAGCTGAGGATACCATCCCATAGATCCGTTACTTCGTTTGCTTCGTTTCCATTGTATGAGGATGCAGCTTGCCTGGTGGGTTTTCACCGACTGACAGGTTTTCCTCTAGGATCGAACGGTGGGTGAGGTGGTGCATTTATGTATTAATAGATCATGGTTGCTCGGGGTGAATACTAGGCTGCCGCGTAGCGCGCAGATATGTAAAGCACGTGCTCTCTTATTTAATTCAAATTGTGTTTTCAATCTCCGTCTGACGCCGTTTGATTTCAGGAGCTGAGGAGGCCAAGCACTGGAAGGAGACGGCGGGACGCCCGCGCCAGAAAATAAAATAGCTAAAATAAACGTCGGATAGATTAGAATGTACTCGGCTTCTGACGGCAGGTTTTTCTCCCTTCAGGGTTTTTTTCCTGAGCCGTACCTTGTGGTCTCTTTTCCGCGGCTTTGATGCGATGGTGAGACCATTTGGGGTGAATACCAGAATTCGAAAGATTACAACGCGAAAGGATGTAGGTATTGTAATGGCTTAAAGGCCTTCGGCCTAACCACATAGGATCAAGTAATCTAATTCGTTAGTAATAATTACCTATTAAATAAAATAAATATATGTAAGGTAGAAAAATTTATGTAATGCTGCGGAAAATCGATTTCAAGATATCACGGAAATACATGTTTTGTGTTCCCGTGACACAGAAAAAGTGTTTAAAAAACAACACCCGTCACCCGACACCTGTGTGTTCATCCATCAGTCTGTCCGACAGAAAATGACATTGAACCTATTTTCACTGTTTGCTTTAAATTTTCAAAAATTACAAAAGTTTGAATTTCTTTCGGTGTCTTCCTCAAACTAAAATATTGAATATTTTGCTTCAAATGGATTTTGTTCTCGACAATTAGTTCTTTAATTACTGATTGTAATTTGTTGGGAAAGTTTGGTAATTTTTGAGAATTTTGTCTGAAATATAGGCAATATTAAAAAATATTAAAATAAAATTTGTCTCAAAAAATGGATCATTTTTTCCCCTTCAAACTTTTTTAGGGATAGTGCTTAAGAAGGCAATGGTATAAAAAGTCACACTGAAAATACTAACCTCAAAAACGGTTACTAGCTATTTGTTTAATATCTTGGTTTAGAAGACACATATTTGTGCTGACTGGCGTTAAGGAGTAAACTGTTTCTGCCCAGTACATTCCAGTTCATAGTTAAATTATTTACAAGGCTTGAGTACGAGTATTGCTTATTGCTTGAGTATGATTATTCTATTTTGAAACAATTTTAAAGTAATATAAATCATTATTATAAACTTTTGTCTTGATTTAATCAGTTTATACATGTATAATTTAAAATAAGATTTTATTTATTTCCGCCAATAAACACATTCATAACTTTTATACCTGATATATTGGAAACTTTATGATGTGCTATACTAAATCTGTGTATATGTGTGTGTGTTTTATTTATTTAAGGTTGCTTTCTCACTGTTTGGTCAGATAACGATTTTTAACATTTAGATAACGTTAAGGGGAACACATAAGGACAACATGAACACACACACACACACACAAACACCAATACCTGAATTCGACCGTGACCCTTCGACCCAAACAGCCACAGCCCCTTCAACTTTAGTGACATCGGCTATTCAGGTCGGAAATCTGTGTGTTTCTTTTTAAAAAAATCACGCATTTGGCGAAGAAGTAAGATAGTTTAATTCATTGGCTTAGTGTTATTGGTTTGCTGACTCTCTGCTTCGGAGCGTTGTCATGCGCATGTGAACTACGTGTTTGGGCGCAAACGTTGGCGCTTGTGGTCGTGCTATCTCCTCAGATAAATGGCTGTCCGCCACAGGCGTGTGTGAAAATGCTTCAGTAATTTTAATCCGATTTCGATGCACCAAATTGGCAGTGCGCGATTTAATTTTTGACATAAATCTCATTTAATGAACAATGTATCGCAGATGAAAGTGAGAAGGAGAATTATTTTTATTCTATGGCAATTTTTGTTGTCACATTTGTATTCAGATATTGTGAGAAATAATGAGATTAACGCGAAATAAAACTGCCTGTGTTTTTAGTCACTCACTAATATCCACCACTGGAATGCATATATAAATATTGTTTAAAGTTGTTCTACAAAACATAAATTTGATGTGCAATAATTGGAAATTATTAAATTTCATTTGAATATGTTCGAAAAAAATATTTCTTTATGCAGCTTCATTTTCCTAATACCTATCATCAACATTTTTACTTGCAATATTTTTATCTAAAAACACAAAACTTAGTGAATAAATCATGTGGTATTTCTTAAGAACTCTTATAGAAGGCTTATATAATAAGGGTTAATAAAACAATTGCTACGTTAATACTACGTTAATTAATTTGTTTTCCTTAAGTAAAGTCGAAACAAATAACGCACAAAACCTGCAAAATCGAATAATATTGAATTTCTTTCTGATTTTGTTGTATCAGAGAATACCATTATTGTATTCTTTAATACGATGTGGTCTTGTCAATGCGACGTGTTCCTGTATTATCTAAAATGTAATTTGTGATACCCAAGCAGTTACAAGCTAGAATGTTGGTTCAAAATGAGTTTTGTTCATAACCTAAACCGAATACGCTTTTTAGTTCTTAATCAGAACATAGAATAATTGTTTCCACAAAATAGTATACCATAATCATAATGTTAAATTAATGACACGTGAAACCAAAAATATTTGTCACTTGGTTTTGAGAAGGCAAATACGAGTATTAAACTGTGTTGAAAGTAATAGAAACTATTAGTGAAATAATTTTAATGTTTTAATTGTGTATTAATTAATTTTATTGCATTCGTTAAAATATTTTGAAAACTTTGGTAAGGACAAGAAGATATTATGTTTTATAAAAACTGAGTTGATCATGTGACAACAGATTTAACAGTATTAAAATCAGTGAAAAATACAGAACATTCGAATAGAGAAGATTAGTATAGGGCATTCCTGTAATGCTTTGAATATGAGGAATTTGGAGAGAAATATGTTTCAGATTGTTACGTTCACGAACTCATATCATTGTTAATTCATGCTATGAGAGAAACATCCTTAAAAATGCAAATTTATGTGATAGTTTACATCATCTGTTGATTAATCATAACCATTTATTTAGGTTTACAACTTGCTAAAATAGCGTAGATGCAACTGTATAAGACACACAATGTGTAGATAGATAATAGCTGGAGAAGAATAGAAAGACAGTAAAGTGCTTGAGCTATGTTGAATGAAAGAATAATGCGCGCATAAATACTGAAACACGCAGTAGAATGAAGTACGACACGCGAGATAAATGCCGCAACCACGGTTTATGGAGAACATTCCTCATTTTGTGGCCGAGATTTGAATCCTTCTGCATGACGATATTAGCGATCAGGGTAGTCACGCAATTTAGTGGAACTGTCGGAGCTTCTGGAGACCGCAGGCCGTGCATGAGGGGTACTGCGGTGTTCGTCCGCACTCAAACGCCAGGCGACACGGGGAACTCGAGATAACGCCTGGCGGCACTCGCCTCACGTAACGCGAGACCTGCCCGGGGTCGCACGCCCACGCCAGGTGGAGGGTTAACGTCGCAAGTGTTTTGTGGCCATGACTCACTGCAGGTGCAGTGAGACGACCTGCTCACACGCCCACCCCCGTAGTGGTCATCTCTAATAACGGTATTATGCTCGTGAAACAGCTTGATAAAAGAAAATTATATTTTTACCTCTTTTAACTGGCAAGCTGGTCCTATTGCCAACGGTCAGATACATTTCGTAGATTGACTTGTATTATGCAGTCGTCTTTGGTGATTTTCAACTGTACTAAGCGAGAAATTAGTGGATATTACTGTTGATTCAATTTATTCCTGAGATTGGTCGCTATCTTGAATAGCGCACGTAGCAGGGTGTGTGTATTTTTTACACATTGCTTTTATATTTTTATTTTCTATACTGCTAATTTTCGTGCTGATTGCTTGGAACAATTAGTAGATGGTGTACAAGATGTAAGTAGCAATTAAGAGACTCTAAAGGGTAAATCTAGAATATGCTCACGCTTTAGTGTATACGCATGTTCTCTTTTGTCCAACACGTTCTTCGATTATTAATTCGAGTGGTAGTTCTGTCTGGTGTGATGCCTCTTACTTCACTCGGTGGTAGTCTCTGCCGTAGTTGAGATGTTCAAATCTTTGTACAAATAATAGTGGTTACGATCCACGGCTCGTTACATAAGTATCTCAATGTTTTGGTTTCGAATCTTGTCAGGATTTCCAAGTTCGACTTGCTGTCTGTACCTCATAGTTCTATGCCGTGAGTTCATGTTGGCTTGGTTATTGCTTTGAACAGTAATATTTTTTGTAAAAGGAGATCTTCGAATTTTTTTAGGTATCAGAATAGTTTTAATCAATGTGTCTTAATGAAATATCAAACAAGTTTCTCTTCCCATTCCGCAACATTCTCGAAAACGTTGATAACCCCGACTTCTCCTTAATGGAACTTGTCTAGTGAAGCGGAGTATATTGCGCTTGCAAAAACAATCTAAACTTGCTGGATGTCCCGATCTCTCGACTCAAGACGCTGCTTTCAAGTTTCTACTAGATGTGAATTGCATCTCCCGAGTCTAGTGTGCTTATGAGTATAGTTAGATGAGCATGTAAAGAGAATTTCTCGAATATGAGAATGAGCGAAATTCTCAAATAAAAAAAAATGACAAAAACTTCAACTTGTGGTTGACATTCGCCCAAAAAAACTTGATTCTAGAGACAGTGTTTAATTTGTAATTTGTAGTTAAAAAAATATATGTAGCCGATTCGGGGGCCGAAATCGCTTAGGCAGTAGTGCCGTAGCGATCTCAGACCGAAGGATCGCGGGTTCGAGTCCCGCCTCGGGCATGGTTGTATTGTATTCGTCTTTTCACCTCCCTATGATCATCATATTGTGTCATCCTCACAGTTACTGTACTGTAACAAGCAATAGTGGTCGCTAATGACCTAGAAGTTGATGTGACCTTAAATAACAAAAAAATGTATATGTTGTCTAATTGATTTTCCTGGTTTAGATTTAAGTTATAAATGAAGTGTCTCTTTGTGAAATGGGACCACTTCTTGACGGTCTCAGCTCCGCAAACGATGTGGGCGAAAGTCGAGGACTCGTCTGCTGGAGGAGGCCGAAAGTCCATAAGAGCACGATGGGAGCGTGTGTGTGCAAAAAGGAGTGCCTTCCACTTTATCCTGCTGCGGCTTTTGAGATCGAGCGGACAACTTGGGGCCTTTGTGAGGTGCCGTCACACAGTGGGCCGAAAGGACTCTCAAAGTGAGCATATTTTTTGTTATGCTAGTTGGGTAAGCGTTTAATGGAATAAAAATGATGGTGACATTTTTTATCGTTTTTTACGTTTTGTTTCTATATTTTCTGGTGATGCATACAGGGCGAAAGGTGATTGATCCCGAAATGTACATAAAATTAACTTTGACGTTTTGATAAATTGCTGGGTCGAGGCGTTTGTATTCGTTAATAAACGCTTAGCAATATTAAAATGTTAATCCACGCACAATACTGACTTATCACAACGTTCATAGCTTCAGTATTGGAAGTTAGATGCCAGTATAAATCAATTTTTATCTATAAAACAATAATTTATTAAGATGATAACACAAGTCCAACAAGTGAGTGACATAATTCAATACTCCAATCTTTGCTTTAACTGCCTGATTCTCAATTCCTAGTTGAGAGAAGTCCTCAGAGCAACAACTTGCCGCTGCAGAGTCTCTAACCGGAAGGTCTTCGGGTACTCTAACAAACGGTAGTGGCAGTACTCCCACCGGAACGTGATATTTCCTTCCTCCCTTCTTCTTACTTTAAACACACACACTTACTCGTACATGCACTACACTACCACAAATATTCAGAGTACAGACGGAATTTACAGCTTGTTTCGTCGCGGGCGGTTGGGTTGGAAGGGGCTAAAGTCGCCAACTAAGAACCAGTGCGTGTGGCAGCTTGGCTGTCCGGGAGACGTCGCGTCATAAGCACAGGTGCCAACCTTTCGGCCACCCTTCTGCGACCTTACGGGAATTTCGCCCTGAGGAAGGCCGATCCACGCCACCGCCCCGCACGTTGGGTCGGAAGGGGCTACCTAAGAACCAGTGCGTGTGGCAGTTTGGTTATCTGGCAGACGCGGCGCCCTAGGCACAGATGCCAACATTTCGCCCGCCATTTTGCGACCTTCCTTAGGACAAAATTCCCTTCAGGTTGCAGAAAGGTGGCAGAAAGGTTGACACCTGTGCTTAGGACGCGGCGTCTCCTGGACAACCATGCTGCCACACGCACTGGTTCTTAGTTAGCCCCTTCCGACCCAACGTGCGGGGCGGTGGCGTGGAACGGCCTTCCTCAGGGCGAAATTCCCATAAGGCCGCAGAAGGGTGGCCGAAAGGTTGGCACCTGTGCTTATGACGCGACGTCTCCCGGACAGCCAAGCTGCCACACGCACTGGTTCTTAGTTGGCGACTTTAGCGCCTTGCGACCCAACGTGCGTGGTGGTGTGGAACGGCGCGGCGCGGCGCGGGTCGAGGCGGAGCGAGGCGGGGTGGGGCGACGCGGGCAGCTCGGGGCCTTTGTGTGGTGACGTCGCTTATGAAGCGTCTCCAGTGGGGTCGGGCGCCCGGCGGCAGCGGTGGGGCGGCCAGTGGGCGCCGTGGCCCTGCGAGCGACGGGCGAGGGAGGGGGAGGGTGGACGAGCGCGAGAGGTGGTGTGCTCTGAAGCTGGACGCGGGGTCTCTGGGATCGAAGTAAGGACTTTGAGCTCGTGTTGTAGCTCACGGTGTCCGAGTGACGTGATGCAGTCGAGGAGAGGAGAACGTAGGGGGATAAGTGAATTGGAGGGGATAAGGGAGGAGCATGGGAAAGAGACGGTAAGTCAGGTGTGACGTTGTTAGAAGTGTGGAAGGCTGCACGAAAAATAATTGATACATGTTTCTAGGAACGTAATATGCTTACTTCCGTTAGTCTTGTGTGTGTTTTTATGTATGGCAAAGCGGAGTTCCTACCTCACAGAATGGTGAGATCCGGCGCCAATCTACAAGTCGGCTAGCGAGAAAATTCTCTGCCTAGGTATCTCCCTCAGCGGAACATCGGAGAGAACCAGATTAATCTTAGGGGGCGTGAGCCGACTGGCCTTCTAACACGTGGTAGTGCATGCAAGTGTACGTGTGTGTAAGGTGAGAGAATAGGACGAGGAAGAGGAAGGAAAGTTAGCGTGCGATCCGAGGTTCATTTGTTACGGCATTTCTCAGCCATTTCCCTGGTTTGGATTGGAGAAATCACCAAAAATTGCCGATTGGAGCAATCGGTAGTTGAAGTTCTCCTTGAGATAGAGGTTTAATTCGCCCTAGGTTTTGGAAAACCCGCTACCGTCGGTACTCGCGCCCGATCAAAGCCGTTGTAGACAGCGTTGATTTGGCTTTGAGCTTAACTCCAGCAGTAGGAAACGGACGATGATGGGTCTGCGTTGAGAGATGGTTGATAAGTTGGCAGATAGTGAGACGGGACTTTGTGAGGGAAGAGAGGTAAGTAGTTGCATGGTAGTTGAGCGGGCGTGGTTTTGTGAGTAGGTACTCCGCGAGTGCGAGGCGGGGCTGAAGGCGGGCTTAGTGAAGAAGGCGGAGAGCGGCCGCGGCGGGTGATTTCATTTGGGGCGGTCGGCCACCGCCCACTCCCTCATAAAGGATTCCGCAGGCGTCTCGCCTCCCCTCCCCTCCCCCCCGCTCCTCGCGTCGCGTCAAAGGCCCAGCGGCCGTCGGGGAAACGCGTCGCAGAGACGAGTGCTGCTGCGGGGGACGGAGGCGGGGCGGGGCCTGGCGGAGAGGCTGGGCGGTCGTTGCGGATGTCTTGGGGGGATTAGGGCTGCGCGTGGGGGAAGGTGGGCGCGGGGGCGTGACAGGAGGGGAGGTACGAAGGATCGCCGCGATGACGTTGGCGACAGCGGCGGGTTAAGGCTTGTCGGAGGGGCGGAGCCGCGAGGCCTGGCCACCGGCCTGTGGAAAGCCCCTGAAAAAGACGCCTGGGACAATTTGCTGGAAGTGGTGAGGACATCGGCACCGGAGCGATGGGGGCAGTGGGGAGATTGAAAGTGGGTGGAAGGCCATCTAATGTTTCTGAGAGCTTATCGTAGGCGCTAGCGGTGGTTGAAACCAAGAAAAAAATGAGAAAAGACAGACGTCTGGGCGGTGTGACAGAGCTTAATCCGCAGACAAAAGAAGGGAAGTGACATGCTGTGGTACGAAACAGGTGAGAATAACGGTTCTTAGATGATCAGTAATCAAACGCTGGAGAGTGAGTGTATGACGCATTTAAGTGTGAGCGCTTGAAGAGATTGATATCAGATATGGTGAAATGAACATGGTGCTCTCGCGTATTGTTTATTGGAATGAACGATGGAAAGCCGATTAAAGGTCCTTACTTTATCGCCGGGACCCCAGAAATGTATGACATATAATCCCATTATGATCGTTTTGGGAGCAATTGTGATGGGCAGCGGTTACTAATAATGATTAATGGATTATACAATTCATTGAACGAAACATTGTAAAATCTCTGAAAAGCTGCCGCACTCTCATTGCTAGACAATCAATACTACTGTATGACAAATGCGTACTGGAATACGTGAGAAATCTGATTCGCCAATGATATAGGAAAATAACTAATGGTAAACATATTAATAGAAAAAATTGAATAAAGAAAACGCTGTGTGCTAAAATAGGTCACTTTACAAGAACGGAGTGGTGAAGAACAAACTTTCTCACTGATTGAAATAATTGGTTTGATACATATAATTGAGGCAAATGCTGTACGCAAATTGCAGTACGAATGCAATTGAGTGTACGTGTACAATAATGCGATTGTAATATACTACACGAGTATGTGAATGTAATGTAATTTAAAACACAAAAGCTTGTTTATTAATAACTGTATTCAGAAAGAGTACTTGCAACTTTATAGGCGCCATTACCTGACTTTATTGATCCTAAATGAGTTTTTAATAAACAAGTAAATAACAATAGGCTTTTGTTTCCTTCCAAGTTGGTTTTGCGTGAATGGGGAAGAGGCTTGGGCGAGGAAGTTTTGTTGCGGGAGACAGGCCATCAACAGCAGAAAAGACGCAAACTCCTCTGGAGGCCGCCCGCGCGTCATGTTCATCTCGAGCTCCCCCCCCCCTCATTTCGCACAGGACGGCCAGCGGACCACCTCCTATAAAAGAGACTCCGCGAGGGAACAGAGCCCAGACTCCGCAATGAAGGGGGCACACGCTGCGACGAAGTGCGGCCGTTGCTCTGGGGTCGATGTGTTCTTGCAACTGAGTGAGCGCTGTCGTAAGTTTTTAGCTATAATGTATTGTGTGAAAGTATGGGTAATTAAATGAAACTACACCTCGTAGAACTGTACATTTGTGCTCTTTTTTGCCATGCTTGTGAGGTAATAATGTGTATAAGTTGAAACATTTGCGCCCTCAGACATGTTTTTAAAGCCCTAACGAAACACATTAAATAGATTGAAAATCAAGTATTATAATCGCTTATGGGTAGTCGAATGCTTGATTTACCAGTACTTGTGATTCGACATTTCAGATCACTGGGACCGTTCAGATTTCTTATCAGCCTCTGAATACCATTATAATGGTGCACTAGCTGATTGTGTCTATTCTTGCCCAGGCACACTCCTGAACACGGAAGAGCGAATCAGAAGCAGCTTACATTTATGAAAACATTCGGCTACATTTCTTAAGGTTTGGATGCCAAACCAAACAGTGTTCGACTAGACATGACGTCACAAGAGGGTGAGAAAAGGTGTTTTCCGTTTTGCTAACGTCAAGTAAACGTTTTGCTGTCCGTGTTGATAGATGCAACTGCTGCAGAGCACACTATTAGCCATATCATGAAGTTGGAATTAATCTATCAAAAGCAGTGTGTGTGAGAAAATATCCTTATATTTTGAGATAATAGTTAACGAAGCGAAATTCAGCGAGATTTTTACGTTCAAATTCTGGCGGTTTTTAAATGCAATTTGAATGAGTTGGTGACAAATCAATATCAAGTAATCGTCGTGGCCCTTTACAAAAAAAGAGTGCTGATAATTATATGATGAATTACGTTGTGAAGTTGAGACAGCAGAATATTACACAACAGTTCTTTGGACGCAAATAGATACAAACTTGTTTAGATCTCGATAAATAAAAAAATAACATTTTATTTATAGTTTCAAAAATTTTTTTCTTTAAGTTCACCATAAATAGTTTGTGGTGAACTTAAAGTTTGGTGGTTTGCACTGTTTTCATCCAGAATTGTAGTTCTCATTTATTTAATCAGTTTTAGAGAATATGTACTAAACGACATGACTCAACACAGTTGTGCTGTCGGATTTCCGCATAGTGCATGTGTATAACTTTTCTGTTGCAACATTTTTACAGCTCTTTTTTTGTGATGTAATCGCAAGGGTTCAGTAAGACGTAAAATGCTGAATCAAATGAGCGCGCGAAAGAATAAAAAGCAAGTGAGTAAAATGAAGAAAAGAGCAGGAGAGGAAGAAAAACAAGGCGGCGGTGACGCGAATTCCACGGCGAACAACGGAGGCTTCGGCGGACCGCCACTTAGCCCCACGTCCCCTCGCGCCGTCTGCGAGCCACAAATAGCCACTAAATAAATTAGTTTATTTGACCCCCCCCAAAAAAAACTTCAATATGTGAAATCATCTCATAAAAAAACGATACTGACGAGTTGTGGAATCCATTGTATTGTATTGAGTGTATTGATGAGATATTGTATTGAGTAATACAATATCCTTGGTGATCTCTCTATGAGGATATTCAAAGCAGTTGATGGTAACCTTGTTTTTTTGAATTGCGAAGAAATCAGGACAGTGCTAGGGTTTAGGACATTTCACAAGGCTGGGCAGACCTTGTGTAGTAGTAAAGATAGTTTGGTGAGAAGAAGTTTCACATGAGATGATGCGGGAATCGAACCCGGACCTCCTCGATGAAAGGTAAGCTACTTTCGCTCTGAGACACAAGTTAGCTCCATTCAGCTAATCACGTCTATCTATAACACCCACGAAAATATGATACTTAAGAATAATTCACTGTTACGCTACTCTTTCGTTATCAGTCGATCACATTCTTGATTGTGTTATATTTTCATTGATATCTGTAAATAACGATCCCCTTTTTCACAATTGTAGCGTGTTCTTGCGAGTGGGAGTAAAATGAAGAGAAGGACAGGAGAGGAAGAAAAATAAGGCGGCAGCGAATTCCGCGGGCGAGACTTCGGCGGAGCGCGACTCAGCAGCGTGTCGCGTCGCGTCGCGTCGCGTCGCGTCGCGTCGCGTCGCGTCGCTTCGCGTCGGGTCCGCAGCGGGGCAGTGGAGCGCAGCGCGGTGCAGCGGGAACGAAGCCTCATAACGCGGCGCCGGCGCCCCGCCTGTGTCGGCAGTCAATGCGCTCTTATGCGCAGGCGGGGCGTGGCGCGCTGCCAAGCCCCTCCCCCCCCCTTCCCCACACGCAACACCTACGCCACCCCCCGCCCCGCCCTGCTACGAGCCCAGCTCGCGGCATTCCCTCCGAATTCTCTTCTGTCCTACTCTCTCCGACACACAAGACTTTCTCCTCGCACCTCTTAGATCACAGTTCAGCATTCCCTCCGGGTTTTTTCCCTTCACCTTTTCTCTACATCCCACGTCACCCCTCTCGTTGCCTCTCTCCCACTCGTCCTTCCGCTTCACCAGCGTTTCGCTCGTGCCCTAATTAAGATCACGCCCCACGTCGCTTTGTGCCCAATCTACGTCTTCCTGCTGCGTTTGTCAGCCCCCCTTCCCACAAAAGGGTTCCGCCTTGTTTCCGCCGTGCTAACACCCGACTCACCGCGGTCTCCGCTCGAGATCTCTTTTTGTCAGCCCATCCCAGCTCTTGTGCGGCGCCGCCTTGACATGATTTCTGATATTCGCGGCTCGTTTGCTGCAGAGCAGCTTCCCCCTTCACACTTCAGCATTCAGCCTTTCAGCTTTCTCTAGTCTGTCTGTACTTCAGTCTTCACATGCTCTCAATATCTTACCGTCTACCACTAAAAATTGTTAAAAAGATTTCAAGTATAACATTATCAAAATTTATTATGTTTCGAAACTTAATAAAGAGTCGAAACTTTCACCCGAAAGATCGTTTTGCCAGTTTCAATTAAAATGAAAAAATGATCCACAAAATAACTTGTTTTGTTTATTTAACCCCTCAATACTTCAATATGTGATATCATCGTATGAAAAACGATACGTAGGAGTTGTGTAACCCATCGTGTTGAGCTAATAGCGTCTACTAAATCACCGAAGAATTTTTATTAATTTTGCCTGCCATCAAAATTATTCCCTATTGCTGCTACTCTTACTTTATCAATCGATCATATTTTTTTGCCGTCTTATATTTACATTGATGGCTATAAATAGCGGACCTTTTGCACAATTAAAGATATTATTTCTAAAACGCTGTATCTACATTTTCGTTTGTTTTATTGTTTTAGAGTATAAATTTATAAAACATTTGTTTTAAAGTGATAATGTATTCTTACGACTCTTCTACATTGTGTTGTCAAATACTGTGTTGGTAAAAATTGAGTTTTTGAAATGTTAGGCGACATTCAAAAGTAGTTGAATCTTATTAACTTGTAAGGTTGAATATGGGAACTTTCCTTTCCTGGAAAATGTAATTCTTGGGAAAATGTTATTTGGGAAATAGGCTTTTCAATTTCACACCCCATCTTCAACTTGAAATTTTCATGGTTCCTGTTTATTCCGGTTTTCCCAAATTTCCATAAGTGTCTGTCGTTAATGATCTGTTCTTCCATACCACTTACGACACATTTTTACGTTTTCTGTTCAGCGTCCGAATTGCCAGTCTTTCCCTTCTTGTATATGCTTGTGGTGCCTCTGCTATTATTACCTTCACATCCTCCCCGCTTCCTCTTCTACGTCCTCTCCCATTTCCGCGGCTTCGCTGTCGTGTCGCCCTCCAATACTCGCCTCTGATATCACGCCTCCCCCCACGCGCCACGCAGCGGCGACGTTGCCACTGGATGTGCTCGTTTCTCCGCGAAATCGGACTTCCTTGACGCGCGCGAGATGGGTTTCTCGCGAAAGTGACGACGCGAGCTGCATCCGACGGCAATGCGATTCCGGAAATGCCTGCGGAATGTAGTGGCCTTTCCTTTAGCACCGAGCGAATTTACAGCGAATTCGAATCTGCGAATAACTTTCTCATCGAGGTACGATGCTTCACGGCTCACAAATTGAGCCACTTCATAACATGGGAAGTAAAATGTGTTTAAGATGAAAATGGGAAAAAAAGCTACAAAGCCACACACACACACACACACACACACACACACAAACATATTGAAGCTACCTTACTTTTAATTTTTTGAACGAGACATAATTTTAACCTTCTTTTAATAGACTTTTGTACTTTTTGTTGAATACATTGATCACAATAAAGATATGAAATTCGTTGTTCATTCACCATGAAGGGCAAGTATTTCACTGTGCACATGCATAGGGATATTTACGTGTTTTATTAAAACTCTCGTCAGTAATAAATTCTCATATTTGTATATAAGTTCACTGTAAACCGAAACGCTTTTCAAAATTTTCCAAACCTTATCATTGCATGCCTTTTATTCATTTAAAAATTTACTGAAAGGCGGGACCGAGAGACAATATACAAACTACGATTATTAAAACCGATAACTGAAATTTTAACTAATAAAACCAGAGATAATTGTGATGAATAGATTCAGTATCCATATATCATTCTCTGAAATAATAAATTCCCTTTACCGCGAATAGAAGAATATACTTATCATCATTCAGTTTCTGCTGCAAATATTTTAAATGGCAACTGAAGTTCAATTTCCTCATATAAAGTTTCAATCGATTGGATATTAGATCAATATTTCCGTCATACAAGCCTGCACAAAAATGAAAGCAACATGTTCATTCCCCAAACTTGGCTACTGTCGAAAGTCTACTGTCTTTGGTAGACATTGCATTTGCTACTCTTCTCGTGATTACGTAGTGCATAGTAGTAATACTTACTTGTCTGCGTTTTACATATTTTTATTGTGAGAACTAACCCTTTTTTTGATTTCTTGATTTATCATATTTTTAAAATATCATTCTTTAATAGTAGATCTGTGATGCGCAATTTTTGTTGTGTTAGGACTTAACAATTTTCTCTCATAACGGCAACAACTTGCATTTTTAAATAAGGTTTAATACTATATTTGCATTTGATTACCACGAATCTGCGTTAAAAATAGTAATTTTATTAATTTCAAGAATAATAACTTAAAAAGTATCCCGGAATACTGATTAAGTTTTATCACATAACGTTTAACACACGAAGACAAAGAACAAGGAACAAAGCTTACAGAGGACAAGATCCAGCTCAAGAAATAATAAAAAAAAGTTTCCCTACTTTTAACTAGGTACGTGCAACAAACTGACATGGATAATTTTATTTCCTGAAAAAATTCATTTGTTCACTTTATTACTAAAGTTGGCTTTTCACCTAAAATCTTACGTCTTACTTTGCAGGCAAAAATTGACAACATTCTTTAGAAAACGATGATTGCTTGTAAACATTAAATCAAAGTGTATATTTTACTTTATTAAAATGTTGTTGAAAGCTAGAATCGAAAGCGTCGATTTTTAGTAGTGTCTTATAATAAAACATCGAGATAATTAATTATTTTCGTATACTATCTTTCTTGAATAAATTCTTTTCTTAGATTTCTTATACAATGGTCGATGAAATATGTTTTTTTTACGAATGTCCTTTTACGTTATGTCGTTGTTCGAACTTTTCGGCCACATGTTCATTGGTAGAAAGATCATCTCTAAAGAGTTACATCTTCTAGAAGTTTTTGACATTTATTCTGAGATATGTGAACATTTTATAGCAGTAATATTAGAAGTGTGTTGTAAATTTTTTATTTGTGTAAAGAAGGTCTTAATTTGATTTACCCAAAATATATTTGAACAAAATATTGTTTCAGTGGGTATAAAAACTAACTTATATGTTTAAGTCACATAACAACATGAATTTGTCACGTTCAAACCAATATCTCCCGTTAAGGAAGAAGCTGACACTACACTAGAGTGAATTTCAAGCTGGAAAATCTCAAACTTTATTTTCCCCTCCTAAAACCGACCTTCCGTATCCACTCCACTTCCCCAGCAGTGCCCTAAAATTTCCTCCTTGTCTACGCATACGCGGCATGTCGTGCGCAGTCCCCGGGGCATCCGGCTGAAGCTGCGACGCCCCGGGGAGCGCGTGGCCCAGTGGCCCATCGGGGAGTCTCTCCATTGCCGCACATCCGAACGGGCGGCAAGCCTCGTTTTATCAGCCATAAGCGCAGCGGCGCCGCGCCCTAAGCGCAATTCGATGGCTGCGCTTTGCATTGCGAAAATATCCAGAATACAATATGAAAGAGTGTGTGCATCCCTTAACAATAAAGAGCGGCCAAATCGTCTGCCGGCGCCGGAGCGCCGCGGCGCCGCAGGAGGAATATTTTTATTACGGGACCGATCCGCAATAACTTTTCGGAAGGGTATCGAAGCGAGGGCGCGCGCACAAGCTCGTGAATGAAATAGATTCTCCGGGCGAGG
>BOPP01000005.1:2956678-3100068 GCA_017312745.1 Gryllus bimaculatus | reverse complement strand
GAGGTGCGTGGAGTAGGGTGGCGAGGAGGGGTGTCGGAAGGAGCGTGGCAAGGAGGGGTGGCGAAGAAGGGTGTAGGGGCGTGGCGGAGCGGGGAGTGCCGCCGGGTGAGCGAATACGGGGCAGAGCAGATCGAAGCTTTCCCTGAGGCCGAGGTCAAGGTGGGACGCCCGGGTGAACGTGTGGGAAGGAGGTAAGGGGGAGGTGGGAGTAGTGCAGTCTCAGATACAACGCAAATGCATTGCCAAGTTGTGACAGCGGTCGAGCGAGATACAGGCATGGTTCTGCAAGGGTGAGGACAATCTTGATATATGATATTCACATATACGGTTACAATCTAGTGAATTTAACACAGAAGAAGGCTAAGAATGTGGTTAGTGTTCCCGCTGGTTAGATGACCACAATAGCATTTAAATGAAAAATTCATATTCGTTCACATACATTTAAATTATTTTCGTACAGTTATTTAAAAAATAAAGATACATTCTTTTCATATTCATTTTGAATATTAAAATCAATTCAAAATTTTCAATGTGTTTAACAACATTTAACAAATACTCCAATACTATTAGAAACACTTTATCAACCGACTTTGTGTACGCCTCCTTGATACGACCTCGGATACAATGCTGGGACGAGGAAAGATGAAAAGTGTTTGAACAGTCTATGCAGTTTAGTTTAGGAATAGTTAAATCTAACTGAAAAATTTAACATTTTGAATGGCGAAGGAATGGTTAGGAGCGTTGAACACATTGATGAACGCAGAAAGATGCGACAAATGATGAAACAAAGATGAACGTGGCGATGACGATTAAAGATCGGTTTGATGCTACGAAACCAGGCGCAGAATGATGGCAAAATGAAAAAAGTCTACGGGATGGGGTGTCTTTGTAGTTGCGTTATAGTAGTATGAGAGGGTTGGGACCGTGTGAATGTTGAGCTGTGGGGCTGAAGAACTGAAAGAAGAAGAGAAGAATTTTGTGGTGAAAAGCTCAGTTGAGTCATGATGGTGGAGCGGTGTGGAATGGTGCGGAGTGGTGTGCGGAGTAGTGGGAAGTGATGTGGAATGGTGCGGAGCGGTGTGCGGAGTGGTGCAGAGTAATGCGGAGTAGTGGGGAGTGGTGTACGGAGTGGAGCGGAGAGGGGTTGTGTTAAGCGGGGTGGAGCGGAGTGGAGCGGGATAGAGCAGGATGGAGAGGGGTGGTGCGAGGTGGGGCTGGGTGGAGCGGGGTGGGGCAGGATGCAACGGGTGGTGCTTGGTATAGTGATGGGGGGAGATGGAGCGCGAGGGGTGGGGAGGTGGGGCCGTCTGGGTCAGGGCAGAGGGGAGCGGAATGGACTAGGGAAGTTGTTGGCGCGCGTTCGGTCGGCCCCTCAGGGCCACTTCGTCTTTTTCTGCCCAGACTCAGCGACGGCCAAAGAATCTGCACCCGACGCGCGGCCTTTCTTTGCTCGGCCCGGAGACGAACGCGGGCATTGGAGGAGGGGTTGACGGGCAAATGAAGCTACTCCCTACAGGTAAAACGATTTACTGTAATTGAAAGTGAAGTTATAGTGGCTCTACCCCTGTTAAAGATGATAGTCTGTATCTAAGTTTGCAAGCGTAGCAAGGAATGGCGACACCAGGTAAAGGTCAACTCACAACTATATAAATATTTACGGGCTCTATTTGTGTTAAGGTTACTTTTATTGTAGAATTTTGATTATTTGCGAATTAGCCGATCAACGATCACATTATTTAAAATACATGTTTAATATATTGCACTTCTGAGGAGAAGACGAGGCTCCTGCCTATGGGCTTCTTCATGTAGATCATAAAACAACCTTGAGTTTGTACAACATTCTATAACAATTATGCCAACATATATTCTGACTAAAATAAGGTGTTTGTCAGAATTTGACAAGCACCTTATTTTAGTCAGTAGCGTGTAACTAATGCATTGTTGGATGAAGTCTGAAATTATTTGTCTATTGATATTTATAAAAATTTATCTACATTGTTCTATTGTGGTAATCTGTTGTAGAATTCAAGAGGTTAATTTGCGAATTAGTCATATTTCGGACTTAACCGTAACCGCACGTGTGTGGTAGCACTGTTGATACTACATTTGTGGTAATGACATGAATACTTGAGGTGGTACAGTGGACGCCCTAGGAAAAATACAAACTATCTATATGAATAGTTTATGTTGAACCGGAGTGCAGAATCTGCACCAAACCTGAAACCAAACCTGCACCAAACCTGCTGGAACCTGAAACCTCCAGTGGTCCATACAAAGTGATGCGCATAAAAATCTTGTGTATTACTATATGAAAAAGTAATGGAAGCATCGCAACTTGGCATAATACTGTAAAATATTTACGATCTTCAGGGTAAATATATATTGAATAATCTGTGATTTTGAATAATTATGAGAAAGTCTCACACGGTTTAGGGTGTAACCCAGGAGTGTTCAGCTCGGAGGAAAATGGAATGATCTCGCAAAAATAATGCTTCCGGGCTTGGAGAAGCTTATTCCTTGATTAGTCTCAGTCCTAAGGTTTGAGTTCCGACGATGGCGGTATTTTCAGCTCTAGCGATGTTGCTGCACGGGTAAAATTCAGGCGAAGTCTGAAAAAGAATTATAGCTCTTCTGATTGGTAGTATTTAGTGGTTTGTTACCTTTGAGGTTCATGGAATCTACATTAACGTTCATTGAAAAACAACGATTTGAAAGATAGAATAATCGTTTATTGGGTAGAGCAGCTTCCTTTAATACACGCTCCTGAAGTAGTATGTGTTTAACTGACTTTGAAAAGATTTACAATTTATTGTGAATGTAGTACACGCTTTTTTGCAATAACTTTCGGAAATGTAATTCGATTTAAATTAAAGTCCTTTTCCTTTAAATTTCATCATCTCATGGTATAAATTTGAATCAAATAGAGTCAATTATTGTAAAATACATTTTTTAAAAGGTTCCAATTTTCCTTGAACATGTTCGTACAAATAGTACACAAAAATCTAAATTACATGACATAAGCGTGATTGTTATTAAAAGATTCAATGTTACCAACATTAAAATTATATACGTTTTGTATACATCTCAAACCTCGTTAATATTTACGCTATCGATGTATTTTATAATTTAATGCAGTTTTGTGGACACAATAAAGTAAAATCAGTCAACAACAATTTGAAATAGTTCTCTTCTAATGAGATATATTAATATTGTATTCACTATTTGTAAATATACCGTTGTAGAAGAAACAATACATAGCATAACATGGCTTGAAAGAGATTTGCCATTAGAGAGAAACTCATATTTATTTAGTGATTGCTTATTAATGTATCAAAATAATAGCTTGAAACCTCGTATTTATGTGCTTTTTGAACAAGAGTATTCACGTACAAATATATGATGCGAGTAGTTGCGGTAAAGCCGCCAGCGTGCAAACCGTCGTATAGGTTGGCTCTCTTGTGACTTCTCTCGTCATTTCTGCGCTCTTCAGACTCAGCTTTTCCTGCTCTCTTTTTCGAAGACTAAATTGTATCCGCAACTCCGGCACCCCGTCAGCATTCCTGCTCACCCCCTCAAACCTCCGGTGCCATGTTCTCAAGCTCCACCCACTTCGTCTTCTAAGCAAAATTTTATCACCAACCTGTCTTCGTTCTTTAAAGATCGTTCAGATTGAAATGTTCCAGCTATCGACATTATCTCAAACTCTATAACCAGTTCTTCCTCTTCTTCACAATGAATATTTGATGGATTATATGACGCTGTATTCTTTGACCATGATTAATATTGTATTTGTAAATAAATATTATCTTCAAATTACTAGATATATGAAAACGTAAGATTTTAATTGATTTCACAAAAATGCACGGGTACATTTGCACGAATTCCATTGCATTGGTTATTTGGTACAAGTTATGTTAAAAACCACGTTAACCACTACAAATCTATTTGATAATAACTACTTATACAATTTTTATTTGGAGATAATGAATGTTAAAATAAAGAGTTCAATAAAAGAATACAAACATATGTAAAAATATGTTTTCAAAGAAAATATATTAGATGCAAAAATAATAAAAAGAGAATTTGAGCATTGAAAATAATTCGAGCATAAATTGAGACACGTGCAAGATATAAACATTACTTTGAACAAGTAGGCAAAACAATAAATTTTTTAAATCCGAGGATTTCTAGATGACTGTGATAATAGTATCCAAAGTATTGTTCCTAATTATTAATAAAACTTTACTTTAACACTGCATCCAAGACGTACAGCCAGAGAGAGATATGTGATCTGGAATGCTTAGACTCTCTGTTCTCCCCTGAGATTCCTACTCTATCGAGCACACCTTTCTGATCCCACCTGGTCACTCCTGCCCACGCGATATCCCATTCGCCGCAGCCCCCCACTCCAGACCCAACCACTCTTGCCTGCCTATTTCCTCCCCTCCCCACCAGCTCCCGCCCCTGCCTCCCCCTCCAACCCAATCCACACCTGCTCACCCTTGCGCACCCCTGCCCGCCCCTGCTCCCCCCCGCTGGCTACTGCCCCAGCCGGCGGCAGCGGCGCAGGCGGCTGGGCGAAGGCCCGGCGCCTGCAAAATATTTACCCATTGGGCCATAAAAATCGGTTCGCAGGGCCCCGCTGGGCGCGTAACGGAGCGGCCCCGCCCCTTTTTCCCCCTCGCGGGGAAGCCCCCCCCCCCCGGCCGCCGCCGCTGCGTCCGACGGGCGAAGCAAATTTCCTTCTTCGCGGCGCCGCCGCCGCAGCGGGAGGCCAGCCAGAGCCAGCAGCGGAGGTTCCATCGGATCTGCGTGCATCGATACTCGCTTCCTTTGATCGATTCGCGCAGGGAGGAAGTCGCCCACCGCAACATAGGTTGAAGTATCGCTTCTCACAAACTGTAAAGAGACATTCACTTGCCAGGAGGGTGGTTTCTCTGATCAATACCTGGCAAATGCTGGAGCAGTATCCAACAAACAGGCCGCGAACATTTCTTCCTCTTACTTGTCCTAAACCCACCCCTTGCGTACTTACACTTAAAAGGACTACACTACCACACATGCCGAGAGACCAGTCGAAAGTTAAGACTTTATTCCGTCTGCCTAGGTGCCCCGCTGTTAGGAGATACCTAGTAAGGGAAACTCGGCTAAGCGAGGTATAGGCCGGCGCCGGATCTTGTCATCCAAGAAGGGGAAGCATACGACCTCAACCTCACAAGATAAACATATACTACACTTACAGGACGAATGACATTAGCCATTGACGCGGCCGGAAATATCATTCATTCAAACAAAAAACATATGCTCAGCCGGTGTCCGCCTTGACAATGATCACTTGCCCTGCCGGCCCCTTGGCACCATTTTGCTGCAAACTGCTACATCGCGATGCTGTGCGGGTTGCCATACATTTTTACCACAGGCGAGCCATCCGCAAGGACGTACTTGAGGGTGATTTAAAATAAAGTGAAATTTTTCTCTAGATTTCAAATAAGTGAGGGGTATCTTCATTTTCGTTTCGGTTGGGTGGTATAAGTTTGATAACGGAAAAAATAAGAAGTAATTCTAAAATTACATTCTTCTTTTCAGACTTTATTTTAATCATTGATTCAACATTTTCTTAACGAGGTATTAGCTAGGACACATGAATGACTACATACAGGATTATCAACCTTCAAATGGTATCTTCTATTCAGGAGAAGTTTAAATTTGAATATTTTGCTCCCTTTGAACTTGCTTATTTCTGATAGTAGAATAATGCAAGTAAGTCATTAATGTTTTTTACAGCCACAAATGTGATGATAATGTTATGAAAGCAATAAGAGGTTATTGTTGTTGCAGTTTGAGATTGTGAAACTAGAAGGAAAATGGAATCGAAAAAAAAATGGTTATATTGGAGGATCATAACCGTTTAAGCTTTTTCTTTTTAACTTGGATATTATAAGCGGAAAGAGTAAAACGAAAAAAAAAAAACATATTTTAATACAGAAATTCATTTTGTTGAATGAAAATTGAGACGACGTTTCATAGTGATTCAAACTCTTATGAATATTGGTTATCATTTTATATCGTGAAAAAACAACCGCAATATAATAACATTTTAAATATCTAGTAGTTCATTGGCAAAGAAATAATCAATTTCTTAACAAAATAATTGAGAGTGTTTAGCGTTGTCACATAATTCCGAGCAAAATTGTGTTTGAAATTGTTATAAATATGAATAATAATTTAATATCGTTCTCGTTAAATAGCTTGTTTAATGGAGTGTAAAATGATATGAGTAAAATATAAGATATTAGAGACGTAATTTTGTGTTCTAGATTCACAGTTATCATAGGCTTATCAAAAGTCAAGAATTAATTAAACGAGAATTTGCAGAATTCCTAACAATAAATTCATAATTTGCATATTGCGCGGAGTGCACGGTCTGCATTGCTTGCGTTGAAGCTACGTTCAATCGACAACGAATTGGGTTATTCATCTCGGAGACGAAAGGCCCTCTTCCTCAGACTGAAAGTTTGACCTGGGCGGCAAAGTTTGTTCAGGAAATAAGATTCTTGTGCAAACAGTTCTCTTAAAAGAATGTCAACCTCCAATTCCTTCAAAAGAGACAACTTTTTTGTTTAAACGATGCTAAACAAAGGGGAACGATTTATGCCGGCTAATGTCTCGAGATATTTGATTGCTAAAAAGAACGAAATGATGAATCGACAAAAGTGTTAATCCATGGAAACTTTATTCCAATATTAGTTGTCAAAAGTAATTTGTGCAGAAAATAAATGAAAAAGGCAGATTTACGTTTTGTGATGAAATGTTAAGAAATCTTAATTGAAATTAATGAAGATATATTAAATATAATCATTATAAATGAAAAAAATGTCAACTTGCAGAAAGTGTTTTTTTACCAAAAGAGAATGTACGATATTAACCTGCTTTAATGCGTTTTGTAAATAAATGTTAATTACAATCAAATTTTAATGCAAGAGAAGAACCAGACGTTCTATTTACTTTATAATATAATATTAAATTATTTTATGGTTTAAATTGGTATAGGAAACAATTATTTACTCTTAAAAACAGTACCCAGGGAACTGTTCTAAGGGTCAATATATTTAAACTTCTTATATACGATTAAAAATGTATTCTGGCATAGAATAATATATAATAAACAATGTATAACATTAATACACTAGTACCATAACTCCAATTTTATTATTACTCGAACCTAATTTGCCGTCTTATCAACAATTCCTAGACATATGTTCCACGTGTCTCTTCTCGTGCCCTGCATCTCTCTATTCAGGGAACATCGTGTGTACGTTTTTCTATCTTACGCATTGAGTATTTCAATTTGTATTCAATTTTACGTCACGTCAATTCTGCTTGCTCTAGTTGTACTTAAATTTTACTTAACTTTCCTTCTTTATTCTACTTGAAGTGTATAATATTTTAAGATATTATCAGGAATAGTATTCCTATTGCATGAAGTCATTATTTATTACATATTTGAAGACAGAAAGCAACAACGTACTTGTCAAGAAGACGGCACACTATGCTACTACATCATCGGAAGACATTTTAAAATAATAATCCGAAATGGATAGGCAGATAATATGAATAGACCAGATACTATCAAGTAGTTGCAAGTTCGCCAAATTTTACCACTTGCAATTTTGTCATGTAAGAGATTGTGAAAAAAATGAAGAAAATTGACTTACATGTTGAAGAAATATTGATTAATAGTGTGTATGTAAGAATATATGAAATTAAGTGACTGAGGTTAAATTTTAAATTACTTGAGTAAAATTAAATAATTAGTGCTTTCCTCAATATGTTTTTAAAATTATAGGAACGTCCGTATTTTGGAGACAGACATACACTTATAACAAACTTTATTTTTAAACAAATATAATGACTTTGTACGATTTTATAAATCAACGTTTCGAAGGTCATTGACCTTCATCATCAGGGTATTAAAACATAAATGTATAAATATATTAATCTAACATATTCAATGCACATGCTATAAATTATGAAAATCTTTAAAAAACTTTAATATTACTCTTCATTGTAATTGAAGACGGATATTTATGACATATTTGTAAAGGAAACTTATAATGATAGTAATGTGATTTTTTTAGTTCCAACGTTTATTATCTAAGATTATATTGTGGAATAATTAACTTAATCCTTACAAAAAAGTACCACCTTACGTGGTACATCCTTCCGCCCCTGCCTTGGTCTGCAAGATGGTTGCTATTTCTTTATTCACTGAGGTATCCTAAAGTCTCATTTGAGCTATTTTCATCATCATTTAAGCTATCTATCTCATTTAAGCCGGTTAGGGGGAAGGATGAAGGAGGTAGTGGACAAAATACTTTCCATATATGAGACAGAATATGAGAAAATATATATCAGCAAACATAATTGTTTGAATGTCAATTATTTCATTAAACATTACATTTTTGCGGTCACAACATACGCAACTAGCGACTGAATTCTCTGTAGAATCCCATTTCCTTCAATCAATCAATTTTGTCATTTCGTTCGTCAATTTTGATGACGTGAATCTTAAACGCATACAGTTACAATTATTGTATTAGGTAAATGTACCTAGCACTTTGAATAATTGTGTTCTCAAGCACCTTGTGCATTGTTACTTGTAGACAAACGAATAAATCACTGTGTATAGCTGAAGAGGCGTTGCGTATAGAGTTTTTTACACGGGAGCGAAATTCTGCTACTATCAAAATATGCCAAAAAACGCTCTTATTTACGTGTATTCTTAAATTAACTTAATATAAGAACTAAAGTAGGGAAATTTAGTGCTAACAAAAACGTTCATATATTGCTCTTCACCTTATATGTCTCCCACAGTATTTGATGTTAACTAAAAACAAAATAAATGATAACGCAGCCCGACCATCTACGACATCAAATCACTGGGTAGAAGAACGATCCACTATACATATATATATATATATATATATATATATATATATATATATATATAGAGAGAGAGAGAGAGAGAGAGAGAGAGAGAGAGAGGAAGGGAGAGAGAGAGAGAGAGAGAGAGAGAGAGAGAGAGAGAGAGAGAGAGCGAGAGCGAGAGCGAGACATTCCTGATAGGGCGCCCAGCCTGAGTGATTTTATGCGTGAAAGAATGGGTTCTATGGATGTCCAGTGAGAGAATGTCGTTTGGAAACTCTATCGACTTCACCAAATTTTGAAATCGGTGCACGTATTGGCTAGCATATGTGATCATTTATTGCAATCTACCTTAATTACCTGTGCATTTAAGCTTCAGTAAATTGAAACACGTATTCATTGGGTTGAAATTTTATTTCCGGACAGTTAATTAGTTGCCAGACGTGTCAGAAACAGTTTTATTGACAACGTAACGAATCTTTATTACTTCTGGATCTGAACCATTTTCAGAGTTCCACTGCAAAAACTCCATTGGTCACGAATATACGATAATAGAGCGTAATATTTATTTTTATGGTTGTGAAATATTCACAGTACAATATAGTTTCGAACTTTTATCATGATTTTTAAAACAAGCCTGCAAAATTCGCAAGAACCTTAACATGACAAAATACAAGCACGCACTCCGATTTTTAGTTTTTTTTTCAGCTCTCTCAAAGACTGACTTTTAGCATTAAGTCAATAAATCAAAACTATAATCTCACTGAGGCTCAGAGCTGATCTCTTTTGTTCCTAGGCACACTAATGAAAACAGCTGTAATTCGCGTGGAGCAAGATAGATGGCGACACAGTGGATGTAAATGCATTAGCACTTGACTCACATGTCATTTGTTAGGAATGAAAAATACCTCACACCTCCTTGCCCAGTTGAAGCACATTGTTCCGGAGTGCTCTCTCAATAGCAAAAAAAATCCGTAATGAAGTATTGGGCAACGAAAATAATGAACAAAGCGGATATATTTTAATGTTTGTGCCTGACGTGTGGGGGGGACATTGGAACGTTCTGAAAGCACCATTAAATTCGAGAGATTAGTAATGCATTTTAAATGCGTGGGTCGCCAATGGGATTTCGACGCCATACATTCACATTGACGAATGTTGAGATAGTGGTAATTGTGAGTAATTATAGTCCAAAATAGAAAGGAAGATATTCCTATATATTTAGTTACGAGACATAAAATCAGTAAATAAAGTCATTTTGAAAATTTCAATTCAACAAGGATATTTGTTCAAATGTATGGAATCTAAATTATTCTCCCGTTTTCAGAGAGTAAAATACACAAATAAATCCACATAACAACAATTATGGTTTCAAACAAAGAAGGTAAGATAACTACGATTGATTCGTAATTCTGGGCGTATCAACAGCGTCATAAAGCGAGTGAAGTCATTGTCTCGTAAGTGTTGTGCAATTCATAGCAGAAAGTGGTGATGGTCTTCCGCAGCTGGATGGCGAGATCCGGTGCCGACCTACGTCGAATTGCGGGAATTTCTTATCAACCAGGTGCCTCCCACCAGCGTGGCACCTCCCCAGGAGGGACAAGCTTGAAGTCCCCGACCGGTCTCCTGACAAGTGTGACAATGCAATGCAATTGAGTGCCATTGTGTGTAAGTAAGGGATGCGAATAGGACACGGAATAAGAAGGAAATATCGCGCGCGATCCCTGGTCCGTTTCTTAGAGTATTGCCCCAGTATTCACCTGGTGTTGATCGGAGAAACCTCGGAAATTTTGATTGGAGGAGCCGGTCGCTGGAATTCTCTTCCAGGCAACGGCTGAACTCGACCCAGCTCTCTAGCATGGCAAAATTCCTGCCACTGTTAGGACTCCAGAATCTCCCAGTCAGAGACCCTGCAGTGGCGCTGCCCCAAGAAAATGCGTATATGAAATAATTATATGACTCGTCATTGTCATAGCTATTGTTGGCAATGACGACGTATATAATTATTTCATTGTAAATACCAACGATAACTCACCACAATACCAAATGCGTATATATTAATACAGTATACTTCAATTAATGTCAAACATGAAGAACATTTAAAATTTTCAAATAATTCTACTTTTTACTTCTTGACGCGAATGTTCAATATTGTGTAAGATTGTAGTATTGTCATTCATCAGATCTTTTATTTCTTTACAATCAATAGGCAGTGGTGTGTTCATGTTCAATTGCGTCGTCTTCTGATATTCAATTTTTTTAAGAAAGTTACGAAAGAAGCTAAATATCCGAATGAGACGAGCTTCAGTTGGAAGCCCACTCAACTCATCCGATTTGTTCCAGTTCCAGAGAGTAAACAGTCGTTTGTTCGTCTCTTGTCCGGGGTCGGGGGCGGGCGGCGGCGAGCGCTATCGGCGCGTGGTCGATTTCGGGACCTGGACGGGGGAAACCGCCGCCACATCTGCTCCCAGCCGGCCTCGCAATCGGACGCGCTGTTCGAGAAATGTGATTAATGTTACTCCATTTAGCTGATTGAATAGACAGCCCGCGCAAATAGAGAGGCATGTGTGCCACATTACGGCTGTCCGCGCCGTTTTTGGTGGCCGCCGCTTCACCTGAGTCTCGCGCTGCGCCTCTCGTTTGTTTTTGTCCCGAGCGGATTCCTTATTTGAGAGCGCTCCGGGAGGGGGCACGGGACGCTCTGTAAACGGAGTGCGGCTTCCGAGATGAGCCGGGGATGATGCCACAATTTTGACTACGCGTTGTGACCTTTTCCTAGGGTAATAAAATATTCAAGGAACCTAAAGAAAATATTAAGTTGTTATTACTAATATTATTACGAGTTCTTGTAAGATTGTATGAAGGAATGCTGAACAAAAATGCGAGAATATTGTATGCAATTTTTTCACGCGCATTCATCTTTTGAATCAAATTGATGTTGACCAAAATACCTCTAAGTACTTGTAAACACTTTCTAGCAATTTCAAGGCTGAATTGCATACAAACAGATTGTTTGTCAATGTTTCTCCGTTTAATTTGATTAAGTGTGATTTGAACCTCCTGTATCTTAATTTTCGGGGATAGTTAGTTTTTGGTGTGTGTGCTTCGGCTGTACACTCTACGCATACTGAGATAGTGTGATTGTTTTTTATCGTGATCGCCTTCCAGTGCAAGATGGAGGTACCATTCAACACGTATTGTGATTCGAAAATTCAAGTCTCAATCAATGTGGAATAACTAGTTCGTAAATAACAAATTCCATACCCGTCTTCAAATGCAATGTATTCTCTGTAAAAAAAATCCGTTCCTAAAGTTTTATCGTTGAGTCCGGTTTCAATACTATATCGTTTTGAATTATGATTTTATGTTTTTTTCCACGTAAAGGGCGAATAATTGAATATAGTCGATGCAGTGAAAACCGTTTAAGTTAATTCGAAGACTCGTTTAAGAAATACGTTTTCTTGACACAAGATGGAAAATTATGGACTAAGTAAACGACTTTCTCTTGTTTGGTTTATAGAATCAATATATTTAACAAAGACTCATAATTAACGAACCGTTGCATCATTGTCTCGGCCTTTTCAGCCTTACAATCAGTTTCAAAAGATCAATAGAAAGTTGAATGTCGTGCTGAGCAATCTCAAATGTGTGCTTTACTTTGTAACTATTTTGAAACTTCACGTGTCAGACAACTCACTCGTGGACATTTGGAATTGCTAATTGTACCATGAGGAGCTAAACAGCCCTTGTGACTGTTTTATCGTCTACATATCCTACATGAATGCACTTTAACTGACACTCAACTACTCACGGAAATATTAGTGTCCTTATTTGTGTTTTATTATAACTAATAGTCTTCAGATTACATGCCCCTATAACACCAACAATTTAATCAACAAACCTATCATTGAGTTAAATAATTCAAGCAAAAAAAAGTTCATGAGACGCAAAATAGTGAAATAAATATTTAAGGTGTTGAAAAATAAGACCACGCTGAAAGTTGTGAAAAGTCAGGAAGAGACAGCGGGAGTACTCTTCAAAAAATGCAACGAACCAGTCAATCTCTAATAGCGCGTGGAGTACTAGGGTATTTAATCTTGGTGTCACAAATTGAAAGTGAGCCAACATGTTACGCAACTAGTCGCTTTACTTGAATTGTAGGAGCAAATTATCAAAATGGACTAATCTCACTTTCGCAACATTCTTGAATATTCTGCATACACTCAACACCCTTTCCCAATCAAAAATGCTTTTAATCTTCTCCTATACTCATCCTCTTCTCCATGATTCTCTCCTCCCCTCTTCCACATCCCTCCTATCTGTTCCCAATTTTCCTCATCCATCCCACAAATTATACACAACCTATCTTCATTCAATCAATATTTGTTACCTTTTAACTCATACCCTAGTCTATTACAAGCTACAGTCCTCCTACTCAAATCACCTCTTTTCTTTCTTCTCTCTTTACTACTCTGGTAACCAGTTACATAGTTTAATTTTGAATACATTATCTAGACTGATTAATCCTACTCATATTGTTCTATTAATATCATCCTTCTCCTCAATATTCCGAACTCTATCGGCTAACGTACTAATTTCCGCCCCTCCACTCTCAACCTCTGGACCTTAGCCAGACAATTATCTCATTATACAGTTTTCCCCTCTCCAAAGCTTACAGATACAAATATATTCTATTTTATCTCTTAATACCCTCTTGTTAACTCCTAGCAAACACATTCCCGCCTTCTGTTTACAAACTCTCTTCATATTTCATTGCATTCTTTCCAGCCTGTAACTTCATCTTCCTGTCTGTATCTTTCCTTAACAAATAGCATTGCATATGAGTACATGCATCTAACCCCATCCTCCGTATAAAATAAATTTCTTCTGAGTTTCCTCTATTCTCATTCACTCTCTACGTCTCCAAAACTGTTCCCCTACATAAAAAACTGAAAACCTTGAACCAGGGTAATAGATATATTTTCTTAATTTTCTGAGAGACATTCATAAAGTAGTTTTCAATTTCAAAATGCGTCTGGCGGTAATAAAAAATATACGAACAGAATATAAACGTAAACTGAAACTTTTAATTCGAGATTTAGTTTCTAGCGCTATCATGCACTGATTATATTCGCTCGTTAGAGATTTTTTTGACTTGGTGCCCTTAATTAACAGATAGCAATTAAGGTAAAATAATATAGGTACTTTTGTGCGAAGCAAATTGATCGACGGTGTTTTTCATTCTGCATCACATTTGACACCATTTTAATTAACACAATGAAGTGAACAGAATAGTCAGTGGTATATTTATTATTCTTGAAATGCGTAATAATCGTAATAACTGGTCTGGAAAATTACTCACAAGCGCCAACACGCTCATTTTTCTCTAATGGAAAATAAGTGTCAAAATATATTACGTATTTCTATTTAAAAATATAAATTGCTTTTAATTTCATTACATTTGATTTCTGTAATTCATTTTAGTTCATTAAAATAATTTTATGTGCTAGTCAGGAATTTATATATTCACGAATACTTGTATATATTTCATAAACGAGTACATTGAATATTTATAGGGTTTTAATTTATGAAGTACGTAGTGTAAAGAAAGTATTGAAAAATTCGAAAAGCAATCTCGAGGTTTTAGAGAACTTTATAGTTTTGTAATTCTCACCCAGAAAAATTAATCTCTTATCAAAAAATTTCAAATATTCAAAGAACAAGCCAAACCTCAATATTTAATATTTTTTCTCAAAATAATTACAGTGCAGTTTAACTCATGACGATAAGACTTTCACACTACTAGTGGTAAGGTAGAGATAAATTGTAAAGTTAGACAAGTTCGAAGATAAGTAAACATATTCAAATATTTCTGTGCACGGAAAATAAATTGTAACAATGCATCCAGAAACTTTCTGTAAACCACCAATAGGAAGAGTCCGTACTTTAAAATTTAAGATATTTTATTAAATTATTCTTTCCTTAATTTCGTTTTTAAGTTATATTTGCTTAAAGACATGTTGCATTTTGTACAAGAATCCTCAAAATTGAAGAAAAAGACATGTTTTCCAGCAGACCCGGATGGCTGAGATTGCTAGGGCAGTAGTAGTACCGAAGCGATCTCGGACCGAAGAATCGGGGGTTAGAGTTCCGCGTAGAGCATGGTTGTATTAGTGTTCGTCCTTTCAATCCCTGTCATGACTATATCATCATCTCTTCACAGTTACCATACCGTTAAATGCAATGCAAATGCAATAGTGATCGTTAATGACCTAGATGTTGATGTGACCTTAAATAACAAACAAATGTTTCTGTAAATAATAATACAGCAAAAGAAAATACTACTAACTTCTGACTATCTTTCAAGGGGTTATCTTAAGGCGTGCGCGAACCTTTGCATGACATCATCACACGTACAAAGTGACACGCTCTATCACGGTAACGACCGCCAACATTGCGACAATAACAATAATAATGTGGTAAGATTATCGTATAGGAACAGGCCATAGCTCTAGCGATGCGAAACAACCTTAAAGGTCCGTAGTGCGTAAAAGAAATGTCGGTTTAGGCTCTTTGCATGCGTTTAACGTCGCAAGAACTTGAAATGACAATGTACTCGTCAAGAGAGCGTAGTATGAAATCGTGGTGAATATGATGTAATATACGTAATGACGTACTCGTGAAAGCAATGAGGCAGAAATTAGATTAGACTGACTGACAACGGAAGCTAACTGACGTTTTGTGTTGCTGAATCGATTGCGATGGAAATCGCAGAGGTTGATAAGCACAAGTATGTGGAACAAAACGAACATGGAGTCTGACGCCGGTCGTCAAGAAGTAGGACGTTTGTCTCTATAGAGGTGGGTCGTCACAAGAGAGGCCGGTCGTCACGAAGGAGGCCGGTCGTCACGAAGGAGGCCGGTCGTCACGACGGACACCGGTCGTCATGACGGAGGCCAGTCGTCTCGAGGGAGGCCGGTTGACACTACCGATGCCGGTCGTCACGTCGGAGGCTAGTGGCCGGGGGCGTGGCGTGACGCAGGAGGGCGCGCGGAAGTGGCGGCCGTGGGCAGGGGGCGGCGCCGCATCGGGCGGCATCGACCGGCGGCGCGGCGCGGCGCGGAGGCGGTGGCGCTGCCGCAGCGGCGACGCAGCGCTGCACGCACGCGTGTCGCGTGCACGAGGTCTGACGCCAGCGCACGCCCCCCCCCGCGCGGGCCCCCCCCTACTCCAGGGTTCGGAAGCTGTGTTGTACTCACCCAAAGAGGAAGTGTCGACACGCTCACGCCAAGAATAATGCCATAGATTCTTGTGACGTGGTGGTCTAAGAGCTCCTTTGAAGCTTACTTGACTGTAATGGGGATAACCAAATAACGGTGACTATATATGGTATATTTTGAACAATCTACTTCTTTCTGATTTTTAATTCTAAAGGTTTCTCCGCCGTAGTTACATTCCCACTGCTAACCACTCCCATTGCTATATTGAACAATTACATTCCTACTGCTAAAAGGTTTGTTCATTATATTCTGAAAACGGCAATCGAAAACGTTCGGGACTGTTGGAATTCGACAATTCCGTATTCATTTTGGGCAGCATCATTGTATAAAAAGATAGATACGGTTTGCAATTATTACAAATTACAATAATTTTAATTAATGAAAAAGTTACCTGTTGTTGTAGCATTACTAGTTTTTTACAGGCGATTTTTGTTAATATATTTTTAGTTATTCGGTCAAATGTCCTAAATTATGCATAAATGTATAATCGTGCTGTTTTACAGAGTTGTTTTCTTTGGTTTTGCTTCCGTGGAGCATTGAACTTTTGACCGATGAAGACTATTTAAAAAAATATTAAAACGTTTATCCCATATTAATTCGAAAACATTTTTGCAATGTTTAGTGCTATTTGATATTGAATTAGCCATGGAAACCCTTGACATTATGCGTGAACTTGCGCTGACTGCGAATGTGCATGTCTGTCTCCGAAGTTCATGTCACGAACAACAAAGCGGCCTACTGTATGTATAAAGCGTCTAACAAAACAGAAGATGTGCGGCAGTCAAAGTGCTCTCTGAAGTTTGCAGGGGCACAGCAAGCCACCGGGTTGACGATAGCGAACAAAATATGGGTAAGAGCAAAACAGGTGGCCATAGTGAACAAAATACTAGAGGTGAGTCGGACCGGTGTGTGAAACAGAATGGGACGGATGTAAGACAATGTCCATATGCATAGGAAGTTGGCAGATTGAACTGAAAAAGGTTCAGAATGTGTGGAAAAGTTCACGACCTAAACTTTGTTACTTGCTGGTATTCCAGGTGATGTAACACATATTGCCCGTGGACTATTATATCAGCCACATACACAACTATTATAGCAGCCAGTCTTTGGCTTCTGCCTCATAAAAGGGGGAATTACTTGAATACGTACGTAACTTAGCCTGTTGTAAGAGTCGCTGCTTTAATTTGCAACCTCATATTCACTATGATTCTTTATTTACACTTAGGAGGGAGAGTTTAGTATTTCGTTTTCTTGCTGATGTTTTTACCTCTTAATCACACACTAATCTGCCTGATCACATGAAACAATTGAACAGGACGCATTTATATGCAGGGTAACGCTTTGAGAACTATAGTTGTCGATATGAGGACTTTAGAGAGGGGATGGCGGGAGTTCTGCTCTGCTGGTTGTGGAAACATATTGCAGATGGCCGATAATCGAAACGAAAGGGAAACACATCGTCTTCTTAGCGGCACACGCGAACGCAACCAAAGGACTTCGACGGAAATTAAAAAGAAACAAAAAACAGAACAACGTATGTGCCAAAATTATATCAGGAACGAAAATACCGTCTGTAGTCATTTCCAATGCATTTAAGGAGTGTTACAAAAGTTTGGATCAGCCCAAGTAGCACTTCCTAGGTCTTATATCCAGGTCACTCTTCTGCTTTGATAGCTTTACAACATTTTGTGTCTTATTTTAACGAGTTATTTTAGTATTACTATTTGCAAAGTACCTATTTAAATTGAAATTCTAAATTATATAGGGAGAACCTCAAACTATGGGCCATCCCCATAACTTCTGAACGGTTTCCGATATCGAAATGCAGTTTTTGCTTAACAATTGCGAATTTGTAGGGCAAGGAATGTGCCTTATAGACAGTGTTCGAAATCTTTTAGTTTTTGAGAAATTTAATCATCTTTCATTTGTGAAATGAAACCATGTATTTTTATCATTGGCGATAGGTAGATAATAAAGGGGGAAATGAAATAATGTAACACATGATAACATTTTGATTGCATTATGAATAGAAAGATATATTTTCTGACGTGAGATTTTAGGTTAAACGTGCAATTTTTCCTGTAGCAGCCGCCGCAACTGTCGCTTTGGGGAAAGTGGCATTCGCGGCCTCAGCCCTCTCCCCACGAAAGTGCCGGCGCCGCAAAGGCAACCTTTCACACAGACAGTGACAGTTGTAAGGACTGCTACAGGAAATATTGCACATTTTATTTAAAATAACAAGTAAAAACAGATAACTTTATACTCAAAATACTATCAAAACATTAACATATGTTTCATCATTCAATTTGTGTATTTCTGATTTATCGATTGCTAGAGACAAAAATAAATGATTATATTTCCAAAATTAAAAGTGATTATATTTATCTTTCTCTCTCTCTCTGTATCTCTCTCTCTCTCTCTCTCTCTCTCTCTCTCTCTCTCTCTCTCTCTATATATATATATATATATATATATATATATATATATATGCTTTCTGCTTCTCAAGAAACGTTTTACAAACATGCAAAGCGATTTTGGAAATATGATCTGACGTGATTTTCATTCCTGGAAAATTGTTTAAATTATCTTAGATTGTCAGGTAAAAGTAGCTGTCAAATCATATTTACGAAAGAATTTCATCAATTCCTATTTTTTTAACATTAAAGTGTATGCATTTTTGACTTGTACTACAACTAGTTATTGTCAAATAAATATTAAATATACACGAGTAAATGTAGATATTTAATGATTGGCTATTGTTTTTAATTGTTTTTTGAATCAACCACATTGAACACATGTTTTTAATTTAAAATCTATTTTGTTTCGGCTAACCCACAAAACACATGTGTACTCCAAGAAGTTCCCGTTTCTGTTAGAATTCACCTTACGTCTTGAAGGTGGCCAACAGCAACCTGGCCGAGCAGGAACCAAGTGGGGCGAGACAGTCAGCGCTTTGGCGAGACAGCCAGTGAGCGGAGTCAAGACTGGGCCGGAGGGTGCCACCGCCGCCGCCGCCGCCGCCGGTCGCAAGAGGGAGGCGGATGAGGGTTGACGGGTGCGAATGCGAGCCGCCGACGGGCGGCGGAAGGGCAGCAGGGAAAGGAAGCGGAGAAGGCAGGTGGGAAGGGCAGGCGGAGGCAGCGGAAAGCAAGCGGGAAGGGCAGGCGGGAAAGGGCAGGTGGGAAGGGTGGCGGAAGGGCAGTTGGGAGGCAGTTGGAAGGGCAGGCGGCAAGGGCAGATGGAAAAGCAGGATGGATGGAAGGCTGGGCGGAAAGAACGGGTGAAAGGGCAGCCGAAGAGAGCGGGAAGGCAGGCGGGAAGTGGCAGCGGAAGTGAGCGGAAGGGACAGTAGAGAGAGTAGTGAGCGGAAGGAGCGGAAAGGTGGTAGAAAGCGCCAGGGTGGAAGGGCAGGTTGCAGGATGGTCGGGACGGGCAGAAAGGATGGACAGAAAGGCAGGCGGGAATGGTGAGTGGGGCGCTGACGTGAAGGGCGGAAAGCGCAGCTGAGAAGGGCGGAAAGGATGGGCGGGAAGAGCTGGCGGGACGGGCAGGAAGGGCGGAAAGGATGGGTAGAAAGGCCAGGATGGAAGGGCATGTTGGAAGGATGGTCGGGACGTGCAGAAAGGATGGACAGAAAGGGCAGGCGGGACAGAAGGGTGGCGGGAAGCGCAGGGAGGGCGGGCGAGCAACTGGCCTGCAGTGGGGCGAGCGCTGGTGGCAGAGGCGTAGCTGGGCCGGAGGCGGTAGTGGGGCCGGAAGTTGGCGGCAGCGGTAGGGGCTGCGAGTATTTCACGGGCGCTGTGTGTCGCTGCGAGCGCTGCCGCCCCTGATGAGGGAGGAGGGGGTTGGCGGGGCGCAAAGGGCGGATTCCGTCCGCTCGCCGCGCCACCTGGCACGCGGGCGCGCGCTCGGGCAGGCGGGGCGATGCAGGAGGCAGCCGAAACGTCCGCGAAACGCACTCCGGACTGCTGCTGCTATTTCCAGCGGCATGCCGCTTTCCAAACATTGTAGAACGCGCGCGCTCAGGGAATTCTCTACCGTGGGCTCTACGCTTTTCAGTGGTATTCAACTTTGTAATTGTTATTCGTGTTACAAATTATCGCGCACCTGAAAACTTCAGCGAATGAAAAGATATGATTGTTTGTTGAACTATTTTTTTAAAATATGAAAGTAGTAATAATACTGTTTCATGTCCACTTTTCTCCAAACTTTAAGCATTTCCTTTATTATGGTAATAAATGGACTCTTCATGCTCTTTAAGCAATTTCTCCTCTGGCTTACTAGCGTCCTTGTCTCTTTTCTCAAACATTCTCTAGCGGTTCAGTTGTTAGCTGACTACATTTTCTGAGTTGGTACATCAACGAATAGTAGAAACATCTACGTCATTTTCTAGTTAGAGGGACCCCATTAACTATACGAAAACATATGCTTCTCTAATGTTGTGCATTTATGAACATGAATGCAAACTTATACGTCGACATTCTCGCTTTCCTTGAAGTTCCAACATCGGGTAACATTGTCGGTATAATACTCTCGTGTGTGTACAAGTGGTAACGCTGCCTATTTTCTCTCTCTATCTATGTGTATATCTCTTTGTTACATTCTATGAGAGACGTTGTGTTTATATTGTCCGTATATAAGTGTAATAGTGAAGCAAAAGATGTTTGGTTCAACAGTGTTGGAGCTCCGACCTGTATAATTCATTATGAGTGGTGAGAGATGGCTTTTGATTCAGAGCAATGGGTAGGGAGCGGAGGAGATAAACATTGCATGTTTTTGAATTTTTACTGAAGCTGCTCGATTGACGCAGAAAAGGACGTTTTGCATTTTTACCGATTCAATTAATGAGCACTGCATTTGTAGATTCATTTTTCAAATATTTAATGACTTTTCCTTTATTGTTTTCAGAAATTTCCTATTGCGTTCATTTCATATACATTGACGATGTGACCTATTTGAAAAGCGTTTTCACTCTGAGTATCACGCAATCAACACTCAGCTGTTTTTTCTGCATTACAGTCATGTGGCACACTTGATAATATTACAAAATGAACAGTTGCAAAAATATAGTGCACATCTTTTGTAGGAAGTAGTTAATTACAGGGATGAAATGATAAAAATAAATAAATTTTGCAATCAGCACAGGGACGTTCTTGGAAGTAAAAATAAGGGCTTTTAGAAATGAAGACTTATCAGAAATAAAAAAAAATTAATGGGTGGAAACCAGAACGATATAAGTTACATTTTATAAATTCTTAGAAAAACATGTTTATTTTAGGCTTTATTTCAGTGGCTATGTGTTTTCGTGGTGTTAATGAACAATTGAAATGACGTGGTTTTAATGACGAAACAAAGCACCGCTACTTTATAGTTTTATTGACTTAAATAAACAGATTTTTCTCCGAATTTCTGAAATGTCACTTATACTGTTCTGGCATTTACCCATTCGAATATCCCTTTATTATTCCGAACAAGAGCCTCACGTAAACTCTCATTGTTATTTTAAGAACGGTGAATCAATCGGTTTCACGTTGAACGTTTTTAACGTTGAAATATTCTGCGCGGAACGGGCACGCACGCTTGTGCTGTGAGCTGCTCTCTCCCCTCGAGTTTCCTCTCGAGTCTCCCCTCGAGTGTCAGGTCGCCAGGCCGCGTCGAGACATCGCTACACCTCAATGCAGCGCAGCTTCGGAGTGGATCTCAGTTATGTCAGTAATTATGTCAGTAATAAAATACTACAGTATGATGAGTCATGACAACGAAGAATTAATTGATCGACAATACCAGCCACCAAGTAACCCTTCGGAATGCAAGTTCCAAAGTCAAAGAAAAGTAATGCTAAAGTATTGACAATGTCAGGTAAACTGTTAGGTAATATTCTGTTCACACTTATACAGTTTTGAAGCAAAAAAAAAATAATCTCAAAATAACTTGCAAGCACATGTACTGGAAATGCATTGATCAAATGGAAATGCATTGATAACCGTGGATAACTTTTTTATTCCAATGGACTTCTTCGCAGACGATGTGGTTGCTTGTGGAGAGGGCTTGTTAATGGTATCTCACTAGCAGCCTCTGTATCTGTGTGGAATAATTCCTTATCGTGGTTAAGACAAAGGGTCGAGTGAAATTAGCTCTGAACTCCATTGCGCACTGTTAGTTGCCAATGTTAAGAAAGACTTTATAGGTATTTCTGGCGTTTGAAATATGGTTTACTTTTATCATAGATCAATGTGGTAAATATATTGCATCATTTTCAAGATAGAAAAATTGACCGATAATTCTTACTATGTGCTTTTGAGTTTTATCAATAAATTATATCATCAGAGATATTTGCGAAATTTGATTCGTGAACTGTAGTTGTTAGACTTCTCTTCAATATACCTCTGCTCTCAGAATTCTTTCTTTTTTGCCATTATAGCAAATTATTATAGCAAAATTCGTCTCAACCATTAGTCTCAACTATAAGTATTAACCTTAGAAAATTAACAGAGGTAATAAGGTACCAAGGTAAAAGTGTCCTTTAGTTTTCGTTCGCAGTTTTGAAAATGGAAAATCTTTTACTTTGACCGCCACGTCTGACTACTCACCAATATGTTCTCCAGAAAAGTTTAAACTAACTTACGACCAAAGGAGAAAAATTTACGAGATATGTACGAGCAAAGGGGAATGCTTCAGAAGGAATGTGTAATCAAGGATAAAGGACAAAAAGACATTCAAAAATGAATGCCTCAAGTGCTGCCTTTGGTGAAAATACCAAGAAACTGACTTCCAAGAATATAAATTAGACATGTGTTTTTTTTTATCTAATATCAACTCATCATAAGTGAAACTAAATTTCTGCTTATTTAAAATAAATAGAATTAAGTTACATTCTATTCTGCTAGTTGATTCTGTATTTTAGTGCAACATATTACTCCACGTATCTATCTACTGGTTACACTCATCTACCCTCTGTAGTATTAGGTTACAATCAACAATTTTTTGAATGTTTTTGACATATTATGCTTATTTGAAATTTGTTATATTAATAAGAATATTGGACAAGATATTTTTTAAAAGGAAGAAATAACCATATACCTTCAAAGTTTCTTTATTATACGCTTATATAGCACATTAACGTTACTGTCTATGTATTTGCTATGATCATTATAATACTATTTATCTCAATTTTTTTGCTTACAACGATATTGTTTTGAAAAACTTTCAAAATAAAATCTGCAGGGCAATAAAAGCAAAAAAGTACTAAATGAAAAGGGGTATTAATTATAAGCGATGTTAGGATTGCCCTCATCCGTTAAATTCTAGTCCTTAAGACTTATTCGATGTGTTCTGGTTGTATGGTTGTTCAGTAGCGGAATATAAAGACAATCACGAAACAACTTTGAGATCAAGGTATTCAAAAACCCACATTTTTAATATAAATACAGAAAAAGGATTTATACACTTCAAAACATTAAAATGCATAATAAAAATAATTTCTCACATCAAATTCATCAGTTTTATCAATCAACCATTGAACAATTTTTCTTCTGAGCTTTTTTCCGTTAAAATACAATGCTAGTATGTAAGATAGTACTAATTGATTTCCAAAAGAACAGGGCGAAACTATTTGTTTGATAGTTTAGATCAAGAATTCCGTTGGTCGTTGGTCGAAGGTGAGTGCCGCTCACTCTTTACGCACTCTGACACCTACAACATTGTCTCATGTGAGGTTTTTCAACCCGGCATACAATCGCATGTCTTTCGTTATTAGTGTTGCAAATAACAGCTAGAGTGAATTACAGGCTGTTAGAATACATCCGTACAGAACGTCTAGAAATGAAAGACGCAATTCGAAAGTAAACGCTGAGTTCACCCTTTAACGTTATATTATGGAACCCGTCACACATCTATTTCTTGTGGATTGATTGACTAATTCAGCGGTCAAAATCATTGTTAATTTTTAAACGTTGCTGTAACAATAGACGTGCAAACTTTTAATTAAAATATTTTTAAACAATACTATTTTTCATTGGAGTATTTCCATGTCATAACAGGTTTCATAAGGGTGTGACGGATCTGAGAATCTATGTCAACCAGACGACAATTTTTCTTCGTTGGGAACTAAACGATATTAAATGTGTCGCAAGCAGAACCTTAGCTGCGAACGTCAATCAATCTTTTAATAACACAGCGTCGGGATATTCAAGGTATCAATAATTCACTGGACCAGCCGATCCCGTTCTACACTACTCTTCATCGCAACACCTCGACGGCATGAGATTGCACGCTCCGTATTTTACAACTCACGGCCAGTCGATGGGTAGATTAATTGTATTTCAGGGAGTAGGAGCAATGAAAAGAGGTCCTCAACTTCTATTTTTTGTTTCTCAGATACTTCATGCATTTGACAGCAGGCGCACAATAGGAGGGGTAGAATTCCCGTAGAACATTTTTGAGATTTAGATACGATCTAGCCTATTAGCAAATTGGGATTAATAACTTATTAATTGATGTAGACATAATTGTTAATTTAGTTTTAAAACAAAGAATATTTCCAAATAGAAAAGCAAATTACAATACTTCTGAAGGTTAACCTGAACATAATTTTTGTTCAGTGAGATTTCTCATTTATTAATTTCTGATAATTTTAACCCTAACATGTGAGTATATCTAATAGATATGTAGAGAGTATTAATATTAGTAACTGAAAAAAATGATAAGGCATTTTTTTTACTCTCATTGTGAAAATAAGTGTAAAATAGTTCTAAGGTTCATGAAGATGTAAAAGTGAACATGCATTACATTTTACTTTTTAACATTGGTCCAGAAAAATTAATGAAACGGTATTATCAAGCACGGACGACTTTCAAAGGAGAAATTTAACCGACCATTCATCTAATTCATGTATTTATTTAGCGTAAGGTACTGATTGTGGTAAGCCGCTAGGGAAAGCATTGTGTATCCAATAGTAGCAATTTTGAATTTAAATAGTGTGAAAAACATGATATGAAATACACAATATAAAATCGGGCACTGAAAGTAGGGAGAAAATAAATAAAACAAAACATAATTCTGTTGCATTACAGAAAATCAAAGCAACAAGTTGGACGTAAAATATGATATTTTGGAACATTGTATCAGGCTACCTAAGCGTGAGGTTGGATTTTCCTCTACATACATTCATGCAAACTGTATAATTTGGGTGTTGAAGAGTGAAACACTCTTATAAAAAGAACTACATTCAGTATATTTTGTGAAAATTCAATACATGTACAACGAGGATTACAATATGTCGAAATCCAGAGATGTATTGGAAATCAAGTGTGTATGAAAATAATAACACAGAGGTTCAAGAACAACTAGGAGGTTGATACGAAAATGAAATATTCTCATCACAGACAAATATTTTGATACAGTACTTGAAATTGACGTTCAAAAGTTGGACTTAATAATCTGTCAATATAATGGTTATTTTCTTCTGTTGCCAGTTTTTTACTTTCGATATTGTTTCATTTTCGTCGTTTTAATCCGTTTCTTAAATATTATTTTACCGACTGCTTTAATATTTAGCACGAGTTTCATCCACAATCTCCAATTGTAAATACGTTCAGAATCTCAGGAAATCAAATCATTTTTCATTGAGAGAAGAAGAACGTTTCTGAAGTATTAAAATGTATTACTGTGATTTTGCTTCAAATGATTTGTTTTTGGTCGTGTCATCGTTGAGTCTCATTGCAGTTGAGTCTCAGTGCGGACTTCACCCTCCCGGCCTTGACTAAAATAAGCGATTCAGCTTCCAATTTTCTGTAAAGAGTACTTTTCAGACTTTCTGTCTTCCTCCATACAGTCGATGTAGTAGAATTCTACATTGTTGGCTGGAGGTTGTTTCCATTGTTTTTTTGTTGCTGGGGATCGAATGAACTAAAGGAGTGATTATTTGTGCTTTGGCTGATAAAATTTGTGTGCATATTTTAAAGCATAATTATCTAGTGATTTAATTTCTTCGGTTCCAGATTTTGTTTGAAATGTAAGCGAATACGCAATTTAACAGTGGAGGGAGGTTTAGCTTGGTTCGTTGTCAATAAAAGTTTGATGATATAGTACACCAACGAACTACGAATTTATTTTTTAGTATTAATGTTTTATTTCCAATAAAGGTTTAATGCGTATACTAGGTAATGATAGAATAAAAATCGTTTCAACAAAGGTTTTAACTAATAACGTAACATATTTTTAAAATATTAATGTAAAGAATGACAGTATACGTAAATAAAAGTAGGGATCATAATATTACCAACAATCACAGAATTATTTTTGAAGTTAAATAAAAGTGTCTGAAATTTCTCACTCCACTTCAGGGTAACTTGTAAATTGTGATCAGTTTACTGTTGAAGTCTCAGAAATTCGTAGACCGAATGTTGTCCCATGCTGCCATTCCACGCAACGATTTTCAATTCTGCGAGTGTGTAAGAATTTATATGAAGATAATATTTACATTCCACACCCGCTTTCTAAGATTATAATAATGAAGTTTGAAAAATGCCACACATCAATCAACTTAAATACCTATCGGTACATCAACTTAAATGTCCACGTGACGTTGAGGCAGTCCCATTTATAAGAGTGATGCGTCTCAGGGTAGTCTCAGGTTACAGTGCCTTCATTAATATGAGAAAAGTGAATTAATTCCTTCACAAGAAAGCAAAAAATATAATTGTCATAACCTTAAATTGCATATTCAATGATTCACAAAACATGTTTCGAAAATTACACCATTCAAGAAGTAAACAAAATTTGAGTTTTTATTTAGAATACAGCAAGTCTTAACAATAAAATTTGAAAATCGGATACGTATTGTAAATGTAAGTAACGTTCGAGTAATTGTCACTTAATTCGTATTAAACATGTGCTTAAACGTTGGCACTGTAAACAAATTATGCGAAAATGAATAAGTTACTTACATAATGTTAATTCGCAAGAGGTACTACAAAGAATACGTGTAGTTTTGTTTTTTGTATGCACCTTAAAGATAAAAAGGGCAAAGAGCGAGACTTCTTAGTGTAAAAAGTGAAGATGGGTGGCAAAACACTCTTCAGGGCCTAAATGCGAATTTTCTTCAATAACTTGCAGTCCCATATTGAGCGATCGCAAGAATTCATCAGGAATACTTTTTACACGAGCAGATTAAAATCGTCGATCGACTGCTAATTGTCCGCCGACAGTTACGTGTTAATGGGGAGCAAATCAGAACGAAAAGTAGCAACACCTTTGGAGCGCGCTCGAGAGCGGGGAGGCGCGGGGTGCTCTGCACACTCGGGCGCCGCGGATTCTGCTAATGAAATTTAAAGCGAAACTAACCCGGCGGCCTCACGCCGCGCCACAGGCGAGCGCTGGCTGGGCCTCGCAGTGCGTGTGGGGGCTTTAAAGCTACTGCGCGGGGCGTAATTTTGAAAGGTAGGTACACTATTACTAATTTAATAACGCCTCCGAAAGAACACGCCAGGAAAGTCGCTGCGAATTTCTCGGCGCAGTTCCTTTAACAGAAATGAAATATAGGATGGGAAATTACACGGTAAACAATGAATTGTAATGCTGGGGTTCGTTTGCTTTTATTTTCTGTTTTCTTCCTCTTCTCCGCTTCTCTCTCTATGGCTTTATCTTATCTAATTTAACGTACATGCACATTCTGGTTGTTATGTACTCTCTACTTCGCGGTGCAAGGAGTTTAGGACAAAGACGTTCCTTCGCGGAAACACGTTTCCTTGTGATGCGTTTTCTCATGCAAGCTCTTTTTCCAACTAAATTTCAACTTTAAAAATTTATTTATTTGTCACTGAGCCAAACAAATGTGAAGTTACGCAAAATGTACGTAATATTTTTAGAATCAAAAACGTAAAAAAAACAATTTATTCATTTATTTTCAGTAATACTGGCTGTTAATTTTATTACATAAATTACGTGCAACCAGTAGTTAGAAAGAACGTTTTACATTTCATGGGTGTCCGAGGCGTTTTCTTTGTGTCTTTTATGTGCAGTTAAACTGCTGAAGATGAAGACTTGTCTTTCTGAAGCCGAAACTGTAGGTTTTATCTTTATAGCTCTGTGAATAATGAAGCTAAAGCACTAGAAGTACGTTGAACTGCACCTGGAGTGAAGCTGTTAGCCACATTCAGGAAGGTTTATGGGACGTAAACTAGCAGAGGTTTACTATAATAGACTTGTGAAACTTGCTTACTTACGTATACACATCATCATATGTGTTCTGAGATTTACTTAATGCTACTTTCATTACACTTTAAAACATGTTTTTACTATGTTTTCCAGTACTTCACAGAAAAAATTATTGCTAGACAATGATATATTTTTATTGTCCACTTTATAAGTGTTAAAGAAAATAATTATAAATACCACTCATGTTCAGAGAGTGATAGCATTTTCTCGTATAAAATATAGTCTAACGTAAGTTTCAAGAAGGAACGTTTGGTGTAAACAGATTTTTAGGGTGCTAGGCCCCTTTGCAGCCCATCCGACTGTCTGCGTCCGTCTACCTGCCTAGCGGCCTGCCCCTCGCCCCCCGACTGCCGTCCCATCTGGCCGTCGTTCCGTCCCTCGTCCTCCGTTTACCCTTTTGCCTGTCTCTCGTCACCAGTCCGACCGTAACCACTAGCACCTGGAACTGAAAAGTGTTTTTTAAAGAACTGAAACTGAAATCCGAAAAGTGTACTGTAAAAATGAGCTTAAAAGTGAACATTTTCAGAAACGCCCGTACGACGTTTTCTCCAAAGGCTCCAAAAATTTCAATGAAAATTTTGTTGTAGAGCCAGGATTTATTATACATTTCTATAATATTCTTAGTCATATCTGAAGTATATTATTAAGGGACAAACAAATTGCAAAAGTAAAAAGAAATAGGTGCCCATAAATTACAGTTCAAATGAGGGTGGAGCAAAATTTTAGCTAGCCCAGACAAAAGGATGAAAATACTAACTAGCAAGAGAAATTCTGTGCTATTCTGTAACATCACTACGTTCTTAATGAAATCATGTCTTCAAAATTAGATCTTTAAGTAATATTTTTCAAAATATGAGTCACTTTTGCTTAACATTACTTGAGATAAAGAAATAGAAGAAAGTAAAAAAAATACATTTAATCTTCAAATGTTTTAAATATATAGATCTAAATTCTCTGTATAAAATTATGACGTTTCTTTGATGTTAACTTTTCCCAAAACTTACACAGCCGTAGGTTCCAATACTATTAACCGTTACAAATAATGCGAGAAAGTACGTGCTATAGCGCTTCAAGCTTATAAATAAGATATGTCGATAACTAATACTGCTAGAAACAGCAAACACTGTACCACGAGATTTTGTAGTTAGTCGATAAAGCCGTTTTATGGTAAATGTTCTGTAAATTCGTTTATCTCTCATAATATACGGTCAGTAGAGATGATAGTTTTGTACGGTTTATAACAGTGCATCGTCACAAAAGGGTATAAATATGCTATTATTATCCTTCATGGGGGCGTCAAAACGCCATAAGGTGAGCAATTTAGAATTTGTTGCTTATGTCATAAAACAATCCGAAAGCCCCCTTACGATGAACAAGAGCAACGCTACCATTATTATGGTACATTGCTCCAAACTGATACATGTTAGACCCTGTTTTTGGATCCTTATGTGTTTCTGTGATCCTGGGTTTCTTGGTTTACAAAATTTACAAATTGAGTTTATTTGATATCTTCTATTATATTTTGGAAGGTGGAGTTGTTCTAGTTACACCACACCAACACAAGCATAATGTGACGTAGTGAAATAAGAAATAAATTTCAATAACAAAATAAAAATAATATATTCAAAGATTATGTACAAGTTACAATGAATTGCTAATATTAAAACATTCCGGCAACCTTTTCCTTTCAGAACACTGCTTTACCGCAGAAAACACAAGCCACGCGTGATGCGCGGTGTCGGACCCCCGTCCCGAGACAATTACCGTCACATGGCCTGACGCCAAAAGTTAACCCGGTCGTGGCGACCGTGTGCCTACAGCACGTGACATTGTCTGGCCCTTACTCTCCGGACATCTCGCTCACACTCCTACACCCCTTGTACACGCGTACAAGCTTCCCGATGCAAACTGAATGAGAGCGCGGTCGCAGATGGCGCCGCGTTAAATAGTTGAGGCTGACACCCCCACCACTGTTCCATAGGTAGGTTCGCCGGCTGGCGCGAGACTCGCAGGCCAGCCTTTGGTTTACGCCCACACACAGAATTCTCAGGTTGGCTGCCTGCTTCCGTAAACGAGGCTCGCCGGCAGCATCCTCGGAGTTTACAGCCTCCGGTATTTTTGGCTCTGCGGCACTACCTGAGTCAACCGCCCGAGCGCAAACTCCCGGATGTTCAGGCTCAACCCCTTCCTCCCCCGCAGCGTACTTTCACCAACCTAACGGTTCTGGCCCTCGTGTTAACGACGCCACAATAATCAGACCGTCAGAGTTTAAAAGTATTTAGAAAATTATATTGAATAGTTTATATTATAAACAAATCCATCGAATGATTATCTGATTAATGAAGACTATCTCTTAAATAACCGCTTGGAAACATTAAAATGTTTATTAACGCACAATTTTGTAACGACAGAAAACAAGAACAATCGTATTTCACATTTGACAGGAAGCAAAACTGTATTTAGTATTCAGAAGCGCAACTAAGGTTTATCTAAGCATTTGTTCAATGGATTAAGTAAACGTGAGAAACTCTAAAAACCTAAACATTGGTCTCAAAGTTGATTTCCATAGTTGTTACAGGATTTTTAATATATACAATTCGTAAGGTAAAATATACATAATAATAATACAGATAATAATATATTATTTTATTCTATTCTACTCTATTGTTATATTATATTATATTATATTATATTATATTATATTATATTATATTATATTATATTATATTATGTTATGTTATATTATGTTATATTATATTATGTTATATTATATTATGTTATATTATATTATTTTATATTATATTATTTTATATTATATTATGTTATGTTATGTTATGTTTGTTATGTTATATTATTATTATTATTATTATTATTATTATTATTATTATTATTATTGTTGTTGTTGTTTATTGGTGTGACGCAAAGTTCACTGTGTTGTTGTTCGAATCTGGGCTTCAATGCGAAGAGCAGTATAGCTCTGAAGAAGGCCACAGCAAGATCGCCGAAACGTCAGTACAATTGACCGAGACGCGGCTCATCTCGGGTAGCCAAGAATGCATTCCAATGCGAAGCCAAATTTCACTTTTAAAACGACGATACATATAGAGTAATATTTTCTCTGCTCCATCCAGTACCAAACATAAACAGAGCATGGATAATTATCAAAACATCAGTGTCAGCGGTTGTACTGCGCGAGGAGCGGCGAAAGCACTGCGATGCCCCGCCGTGCGTGGCGGCTGAGCGCCTACTCACGGTGCAGGTCGAGGACGACGGCGCGGCGCAGCGCCGGGACGAGCGGGCTGTTGGCGGCGCGGCACTGCAGCGCTGCGCCCAGGTCGTCGCGCGCCAGCGGCCCCACGCGCAGCGTGCTCTGCGCGCCCGTCTCCTCCGCCGACACCTCCTCCGCCGCCGCCAGCGCCGCCCCGTCGCGCGTCCACGCGATGCGCGCCAGCGGCTGCCCTGCGCACGCCACGCGCCCGTCAACAGGGATGGGACCGGCTGGGCAGGACGTTGCAAGAGATAGTGATGAAGCCATTTACTAAAGAGCTACCTGTAAACGAATGCACTGACAAAATGATTGCTTGCGCATATCTTGCAGTTATAATGCCACCAGTGTCCAAGCAGTAATTGTCAAAGCGGTCCCTTCCTGTAGTAATCTCTCTATAGCAGGACAAAATTGTAAATATCGAATTTCTTGAAATAAATACTAAAATCGACATAACTTGGAAGTACATAAACCAGAGCCCAAGAATATGTGTGTGAGAGTACACTGACAATGGGCCCGATGGAGAAACATTCAGAAGTTAGCTGTCGGTGCGCCACTGCCCGATCTCCATTCGCGATTCAGCAAATTTGTTTACAGTTCTCTGCAAGCTGAAATTTGAATGCGTTGACATGGAAAACTCTGACGCAAATATGTTGCTCTCTGGTAATACAAAGTCTTGAAGGTATTTCCCAATTTTTTACTATGCACACTGATCAAATTTGGAACCCCTGCACAGGCTCCGCACTCCCGCCGCCAGCAATGGACACGTCCATTTGATTGATTCATTGACTGCTTAGTCACGCGAGTGTAGTGGATATTTTTATCGTAGGAGTCGGCGGTGATCTTATCCAGCTAAATGACGAGATCCGCTGCAGACCTACAGGCCGGCTAGCGGGATTTTCCTCATCCAGGTGTCTCTCACCAGTGGGGCACCGCTGTAAAGCGACATGCTCTATGCTCCCGACTGAATTCCCTGTATGTATGGATGTGTAGTGCATGTGGATGTAAGTGTAAGGAAAGCAAAGACATTACTAGGAAGGGGAAGGAAAGATTGCGCGAAGCTGTGGTCTGTTTTTTAGGATACTCCTCCGGTATTTGTCTAGTGTTGATTGGAGAAACCACGGAAAACTACCGATCAGATCAGCCTGCCGCTAGGATTCTCTTCCAGTGAGTGGCTAATCTCGACTCAGCTATTTAACTAGTGCCGAAAATCCTTTCATCATCGGGATTCAAAACGTAGACCCTCTGTCAGAGGAGCTGCAGTGAAATCAATTGGCGCCCTGAGCCACCTAAGCCAGTTTAGATTTATTTCATAGCCAAATCAGTACTTGCCTGAAGCGTAAACTTAGCGCGATTAATCTACATATTGGGTTGAAGAGGGTGACGGCTTCACTGAATGCCGTCTCAAACACATCGACTTCCTAGCTTTTTGATAGGCATCTTCACACAAAAAATACATTACCATTTCGTATAAGGAAGATTAAAAGAAAAATAATGAAACACATTAGTAATGTAGACCTAACAAACTGCTGTGCGACTACAATCCCAAGCTCTCATGTTTTTTTTTTCTGAACAGCTATAGTGGGCGTAGATGGCTCTACTGCGCATGCGCAGTATCTTGCTCGCGCTTTAAAGGACGTCGAGTATACAGATACTTCGCGGAAACTCTGCCCGTAAGAGGTCGTTTATCATCATTAGGTAAGCGAGGAAACGCGAGCAGCTTTCTGAGGTGGAGGGAGGCGAAATACAACTGTCCGCTCAACATATCTAACACACTTTCAGCGGATAATGTAAATAATTTAGGGATGGGTGGATGGGTTTCAATGGCAGGAAACGGCACGGTAATAGGTGAATGTATTGTTAAACATGACTGTGTACTATTCCCACAACAGCACACAAACTGCGCGCTACAGCTCACTTTTGGCGCAGTCAACCGCACCTGCAAAGTACACAAACAGCCCTCACATTGACGACAATACCGACATAACGGGAATGATATTTACATGGGAATAACCATGAGTCAGTGACGCAACGTGTGTTTTTCATACAGAGGGAAGGTGTTTTGCTGTAGTGTTCAGTCGACTTTTGGTCTATATGGACTATAGAATGTTTTCTTATTGAGAAAGATAAAAGATTTTTCATTCGTGGTACCGGTATATTTGAAGATATCGAATTATTAAGATTTTTTCATATATGATATATTTAAATTTTATATTTATTTGTTGGTGAATAATTATTTATACTACATTCAACTGCGTAACTTTCATTGATAGATAAAATTATTAAAAGTGTATTTTAAAATATGAGTCATAGTTTTATTAAGACAGAGTTTCTAAAGCATTATAAGTCCCCCAACCCACTTGAGTCTTACGAGTCCAAGAACCACCACGAGAAAAAGTGACGCAGTTTATAACAGTTTGTTGATTTGTGTTTTACTGACTTTTCAAATGATTTCTGAAACATAACTTGTAATATTTATTCACAATTAGTCGTAAATTATTTACAACGTCCGGCATTTGTAAAAAAAATATGTACGGTACCAGAAATGAAAAAAACAAACACGAATTCTTGAAAATGCATCTTGTGTGTATATAATATTTTAATTACAGTAAATGAAAGTAATAAATAATAGAAAATTTATTTGTTTTCTTGGTCTACAGAACAAATTAATCAAACTCACATAAAATATATAGTTAATTGATTATCGGTTGACAAACATTTCGAGGAACTATTTTCGCCTTTGAATTAATAACTTGCGTTAACGGATCATTTACTGAATCCTAAGTCACATCAAAACAAATGCGCGCTCGATGACAATTCGCTGAGTTCCGCGTAAATCGCGTATGCGGGCATATTGCGCGCAAATGGATTTCAGAATATTGACATGGTTGCTGCACTCAGAAAGTGGGATGCGTTAAGAGCGATGGGCAGTCATTGCTTTCCAGATTTGTAGATATTCGTGTTGAAGCATTATTGAGGCTTCATTGATGACATGGCTCGCCCTTGATGTTAGTTGGTAGTGCTAGTTTGCAGTTAGTTGGTGATGGTTTATAGTATTTACTACCGCAAGCGTGTAGTCATGAACGCAACAGGTGCGTATGACAGTTATTCGCCATCTTATGAAAAATTGAAAAAAAAACCATTCGAGTGAGATATAGTTTTTATGAATTTTTGTTTCTGTAGTAGCGAAACCTACACTAAAGAAGGTGTTTCATATACAAAAGATTACAAAATTGCAATTCAAGTGTCGGCAACACAAAAAAGTCCATTTTCTTTCTAAGTACGAGAATAAATGACTAAATAAATGTAGTAAATATAAACATATTGTCGTGGTCACTCACAAACTTTTAAATGACTTAAGTGTCCCTCAAGGGATGCGGGTGGTTCTGTACTACGGGAGTCAGGTTTCCGAGGACCAAGGTCTACCCGAGCTCCCCCCCCCCCCGGCCTCAGGTAATATCCTTTTTTTATGATTCTCTATTTCTGACACATAACGAAGAATAAGATATATCTGACAATATCTCTATTTATTTATCAAAATAAAAAAGGTATCTACTTCACCAACAATCCAATTAATTAATACTAAACTGAATGTTTGCCTATCTTTTGACAATGACTGTTCGGTTACCATTTCCCTCGCATAAACGCCCATGACTTTTCCTTCTTGAATAAAATAACCCCGCTCATTTTAGTGTAATTAGGCTGATCGAACTCGGCTAGTGGGCTTCTTAAATACTGAAAATTGGCTACGCTTTGAAAACAATCATGTCTGAGTGTTTTACTTAGAGTGAGAAGTCGGACCGCAAAACTATTGCATCTTCGTTGTAAATTTTTTTCCCAACCTACAAAACAGCATCTCAATATAAATATATGTAAATGCCTTTTGTCTTAATAAATTCCGTTGACAGCATTACTCTATTATTAAATGAGCTCTTAAGCCGAATTTGATCCTCCGTTTGATGTCCACCGTCTGGCAAATCAAGAGTCCTTACTGTCGCCCTCATTTTTATGTATCATAAAGAGCAAAATAAAGAGCCTTAGTGCCGGTCTGGATGGCCGAGATCGCTAAGGCAGTGATGCTGTAGCGATCTCGTACCGAAGGATCGCGGGTTCGAGTTCCGCCTGGGGCATGGTTGTATTGTGTTCGTCCTTTCACCCCCTATCATCATCATCATATCGTGTCATCCTCATAGTTACCATACCGTTACAGGCAATAGTGGTCGCTAATGACCTAGAAGTTGATGCGACCTTAAATAAAAAAAACAGCCATAGAGAAAGGAAAACATGACGGAAACAAAGATAGTACACGGCTTTGAGGAGGTTGGAGAACGATGAGAGGTTGATTTTAAGGGGACAGCCAATGGAATTGTCAGGGACAGATCATGCCGTGTGTTCAAAATTTGGAGAATATTTTTCGTTTAAAAGTTGGTGACTTTTAGTTTCTTTAGATTTAGTTATATGCGGAAATTCCAAAGTAGTGGTGTCGAAAGGGCTCGCATCACAGAAACCGTGCCAAGGCTAGTCATTACAAGGAAGAAGTTTCACCTCAAGATTTATAAAATTCAGTGGATTAGTAAAAATCTGAAACCGAGGCAGTGTTTACTCTTAAATGTATAGCTACCGCGCGGTAAAGCCAGAGCTGAAGCTACAAAATCAGCTGGTTTTGTCTCCACGAGGCAATAAAAAAGTGCAAGAATAAAAAAGCAAGTGACATACATAATCATTCTTGATGTATTTAACGTTTGTAACAAGATTCTAAATCTTGTAAGTGCTGATACGGAATTGTTTATTCCAGATTGCTGATTCTTTATACCAGGTTAGCATTGCTGCAACACGAGGCTGCTCACGAGTCATCTTAATGCTATCCCAAAAGTGTTAAGAACTATTTCGTTTCAATAACAGCTTTTGATAATTTCTTTATAGAAATAAATCGTTAAAAACGTGTCAATAAAACGTTTGCATGTACAATCTAAATCTTTTATTCTTCTCCAACGAGTTACAATGTTGAAGCAGAAGTCATGAAAGGCTTATTGTCGGCACAGAAAACAACAGTATTATTTGTGTGACCAATTAAGTAGTGCCGCTCACGTCAGAGGGGCACCATGAAATTGAAATGGCCGCGCGATCGCCGCCTAAGTGGACAACGCCACCTAGTCTAGTGAGTTCTAAACTCACGCCGGCCATTGATTCCAAGGAATAAACACTGTCAGTCGGTTGGGGTGGGGAGTGCGAAGAGGTGATTCGGCTAGTGAGATTGGAGGTGAACGGACGGCGGAGTGTGAGGCTGCGAGACTGAACTGAGACCAAGGGTGGAGCGTCGAGACAGAGGCCACGCGAGGAAGCTGCTCCCTTTGCTGCAACGCGACCCGCGACCTCACGAGGGAGGAGGTATTTTTTTTTCAAATTCTGCGGCTGGGCGGAGTTCCCTGCCAGTTACCACACGGCCGCGCCAAACGAGTTCGGGAATGGAAAGATGCCCGGCTTTCGGGAGTTAGACTCGCGAGCACATCCTACGACTGGTGAGGACACGGTGAGTTATCCGTGGAGAAAATATCGTGAGCGACTTGAAATCAGTTACTACAAATCTTTTGGGTGTGGAAGACTGATAAGAACTCTTCTCACTTCACAACACGTCTTTTCTTGCATTAGAGGATATTGAGTATTTAATTATTGTGTGAGGTTATGTTGCTGTTTGCTTTTTTAAGTTGCATAGTATCACAAGCAACGGTAGACTTAAATACGGTACTGGAATTTGTAACATGTGCTTTTTAATTATATTAAGTATGAAGGGATTGTGTTTGCACTTGTTTTATGTGATATTACTCAAAATTTCATTTAAGGAGCCCCGAACTCATTAATATCCCTTTTGATGCTCGCCTTCTCTGTAGAGTTTCCCATGCGTCCGAGAAACGTATGATCTCAGAAATCGAGAATGGTCTCAGTATCTACAAGTTTTCAGGCTCAAATGGTCCCAGAGAAAGTGATTTATACCAACTTTGCGAAAATCGCGAGATTAGTGAAGGGACTTTTAGTAACACTTTGTTTAGTAAAGGTCCAGTTCAGGGAGTCAAGTGTCAATGAAATAATCTGTTTTGGCGTGCATGCTGTAGTAACATTTGTTTGTAGCTAAGGGTTGAATCTTTTTCATTTGTTTCATTTTCTACCAACACTTAAAATTGCACTCTTGAACACTTGGAAGCATAATGACAATTCTTTATTGAATTTGGCATTTTGGTGTGGTATTCACATCGCATGATTTGTTTTTGAATTTTTAAACCTGGCATTTGAAACAATGGTGGATAGTTTATGTAAACAATTGTGGATAGTTTATGTAAGCAATTGTGGATAGTTTATGTAAACAATTGTGGATAGTTTATGTAAACATTTGTGGATAGTTTATATAAACAATTGTGGATAGTTTATGTAACCAATTGTGGATAGTTTATGTAAACAATTGTGGATAGTTTATGTAAACAATTGTGGATAGTTTGTGTAAACAAATTGTGGATAGTTTTTGAAACATTGGTGGATAGTTTGTGTAACAATTTGGATAGTTTGTGTAAACAATTGTGGATAGTTGTGTAAACAATTGTGGATATTTGTGTAAACATTTGTGGATAAGTTTTGTGTAAACAATGTGGATAGTTTTGTGTAAACAATTGTGGAAGTTTGTGTAAACAATTGTGGATACTAGTTTGTGTAAACAATTGTGGATAGTTTTGTGTAAACAATTGTGGATAGTTTGTGTAACACAAATGTGGATAGTTTTGTGTAATACAATTGTGGTGTTTGTGTAAACAATTGTGGATAGTTTGTGTAACACAATTTGTGGATATGTTTGTCGTAAACAATTGTGGATAGTTTGGTGTAAACAATTGTGGATAGTTTTGTGGTAAACAATTTGGTGGATAGTTTGTGTAAACAATGGTGGATAGTTGTCCGAAATGTGCTTCGTTCTTATAGATTTAAAATTTTATGACATTAGAGATTTTATTACGACCACAGTTCGTATTTCTTGGACAATATGTTAAAAATTTCTATTGTAATTCTATTTTAATTTTTGGTTTTTTTGTAATGCTATTCCAAGTTTTAAGCTGATTGTATTCCAGATGATGTCACTAATTGGGTTGCAAAACATGATTAATGCATAGATGCTAATAAAATAATTATTTTAAATATGAATTGATATAATAAGAGGATAGCTCTGCACACATTAACATAAAATGTGTACACAATCATTTTTGATCTCCATTTTATTTGTATTATTATTATTATTATTATTATTATTATTAATATTAACTTTAAATTAATTTGTTTATTAGTATTTTGTGATATTATATATTTTCATTTTAATTTCTAAAAAGATATCATCGACTAGACATTATTAATCTTCCATATCAATTATTCTTCATGAATTCATCATAAAATTTGGGAAAAACTTTATTTGCTTATTAAATTATGTTCATTAGATTCGTATTCTTTTAATTTTGGGGGAATGTATTATTGGGGTGTTGACCTACATATTATGGCCCCTTTTAACTGCGTGTTTTTGAATACATGTGTTAATCATTTGCTTGCATATTAGTATTTTTATAGGTACATTTTTTATACTTTTTACTTTTATTTTAGTTCTCTTTTTACAAATATAATTCTTCTGGGTATTTATTGATATGTTAACAAAAGAACTAGAAATGATTTGCAGATAAGTCTACACAAATTAATTAGTCTATCAACCTTCGATGGCTGAGCTAATTTTATTTTAATTTTTAAATTCTAAAATGAGAACATTTTAAAAATACATATCTATTTTCAGGATATATGGTATGGTAAATTCATTTGCTTTCTGTCATTTTTATTGTAATCTTTTCTTATTCCTCTTCATATATATATATATATATATATATATATATATATATATATGTATTCAAATGTTTTAAGCATTTATTGTATAAATTAATTGGTTCGAAGTGTTAAAAGTAATTACCCACAGGTGTGTAGTTGATGAAATGCTGGGAGCTGAAGAGCATACTGTTTCAAGGCTTACTCCCTATTATAGCATGTTCAATCCAACTGAATATGTGTTGTCTTAGACAAAGGGTTACTTAAATAAGAATCTATTTCCACTAAAAATGAGCTTCAGTGACTTAAATTCAATGAAGTGCTATAAATACATTTCTCACAATGTTAAGGTGTCAACTACAAACTGGAAAAATATAGGGGAGCATGCTGAAAATTATTATGGATGAATATAAAGAGTAGGATGGGGTAGATTGTGAAAACATTTATTATGCATGTGAACAGGGACAGTGTAAATGAAGATTTCATGGAAAAATACCTTTTGTAATTGTTGTCGAATAAATTTACTTCAGATTGTTTTAATGAATATTCAGTATTATCTCTTTCTTTACCGAAGTGAAGATTTTAGTGAAAAGAGATCAATTACCCGAGACCAATTAAAAATACATGATAAAGCAGCTTGCCAGTCAGTGATAGTAAAACAATGTGTCATAGCTCACTATGTTGTCCTTTTGCGTATTCATCATACTAGATAGTGTCCGGATATGGTAACAGCTATGATAATTAGTTCCGTCAGTGTAGTGCATGTTTTCGTGCCTGGAGGGGGCGGTTGCCTTCCACCCGCTGGGAGGGGATATCTGATCGTCGGCTAGCGGGAGAATTTCTCTCAAGATTTCCCCCCACCCCAATGGGGCACCGTCCCAGCCTGGAGTGACGGGATATGACAGGACAAGGCAGAGGAGAAAACATGGTGCTCCATCCGTGGCCGGTTTGTGTACTGCTCCTGCATTCGCCTGTCGTATTGATCGGATAATCAGAACATCTAGAATTCTCCTCCAATCAGGCCCCGAGTTTGACGTAGCTATTTAGATAGTCTGCCACCGTCGGGGCTCGAACTGTAAGACCGGGTGGTCGGAGTCGCTGCAATGACTGAGGCAATACTGGCACTGAACAAAATCATTCGGTGATCATATTACAAATAACTCTCTCAAAAACTACAATTCATGTTATAGTAAAATTTCATCCTTAAGTTCATTTCTATTAACGATGGATTTTAGTTTTCAACTAACCTGTTTCATACAGATAAAACATTTGTATGTAACGTTGATATTTGCTAATACACTGAATAGAATGAATCTCGTAAAAAAAGTAGATTTTCATCAAGCACTTAGTGTCATAAATAGAATTTCATTTATTAATTTTTTAGGTTCATTTTTGAGTGTGTTAATATTTGATAGTTATTTAAAATACGCTTGGTTTTAGCCATCAATACATTATTTATAGATTAAACGATAGTCATTATCAATGTATTTTCTATAACAGAATCAGTTTCTGAATGATAACACCACGCACTTAGAGTTAAATCATAAAGAACGAAAATTGTAAAATATCCGTGTGTATAATTCAGAAACTACAAATGTGTCATAATTTTAATGCAAGGTACATTTTATTGATGGGTGTCTAAAGAAATTAAAATTTATATAAGAAGTTTTGATGTTTTTTGGCAGTTTCATTAAAACCAACATAGGTACGTTATTTGTTCTCTCGTAAAATTAAGTCTATATTATCATGTTAAAATTAGTTTTTTTCCACAGCTTTTCAGAAACTTACATGTGACACAGGGCAGAGACTACAAAATTTCAGAATATAGATGATAAATCAGAAAGTGAAAAGAGCGTGGAGAAATACGGGCAATATAAACGCTATCGAATCCTCGGCCTTTCAGAGCACCTCTAAAGGGGCAAAGCATCCCTAAAATCAAACCGCCTGAAAATTTTATGATTTTCTCATAAAATTGTGATGTCGGCTGCTTTCTCGAAAGAACGAGAAGGTTATGAAGAGGATTTTGTTGAACGTTCAGATTACACGTAGGACAAATTCATAGGATCCCTCTCCTACTGCTTTTATCTATTTGTTTTCTCACAATGCTCCCTTCCCGCCGCCCTTACTTCTACTCATACGTTTTAGCGGTCCAAAGTCCCTCTCCATTTTCACATCGTGGATAAAACCTTTATGGTGACACTTCTTGCGCTTTGAAGTGATGACTTTTATGCATATAGGTTTTGCATACGCAATCGTGGTTGGAAATGCGGCCGATCGTATGTCACCTGTCGAGTGTGGGCATAAAGCCTTCAGAAGAGGAATTTACGACTTCGATTGAACAAAGAAGTAGAGATTGAGTATTGGTAAGATGTCAGGATCTAGGACACGCTTCGAAAATGTTAAAGAAGACATGAAATTTTCTATATCTCAGCTTGAAGGAATTGGTCTCACGAAATATGTTAGATAATGTGATCCGAATTTGAGTGATATATATGCAAAATGCGGAGTTTGTATACACCCTCAGATAAGTCAAGTTTGGGTGAAATTGTCGAATAGTTCCATCTTCCTACTTTAAAGTAAATAAGTAATATAAATATATTTAATGAAAATGGTAGATTTGTTTACATTCTATATCGATCACACAGACAAAAATAATACTACAAATTGTTCTTTAGGTATTTATTTTTTGAGCAAACAATTTGTGGGGAATGTAAGGACAAATTGTTAAACTGTCAAAACGTACACTATATGCTTGGAATGTGTCTAAATAACTAAGCAGAAGATTAGAGATGTAAAGATATTTATTTTTCAAACAATTACAAAGTTATATAGGTATGTTACAACTGCGTTAATGATGTGTTTATAGAACCAGTAAAGATTTTGGGCGAGAGTTTTGCAGAATGATGTAGGCGTTAATTTTTACGAGCTCAATAGTCACCAAAATCTTGATTGAGTTGCGTCCATTTTTCTACAATTAATGTTTTAAAATTCATACTAATTTAGGAAAATAGATTTTTCAATTACAAACTATTACGTCGTTGAGGTCACAACAATGCTGCATATGTATTATGCGTAGAACAGTGGAACATTGCATTGAATAATCCTATTGCTGACGGCCGTAGTATTGGCAAGATGTCAGAATAAAGAGCACGCTTCGAAAATGTTGAGATCATGAAATTTTTTATATCTGTTATTTCCAGAAGTATCAAAATGCTTATAAGAAAATGAAAACTATAAAGGAGTAACAATCTAAAAATAATGAGAATGGGTGCATATCTTGCATTAATAATAATTTTTCAGTTTCTGTCATAATTTCAAGCAGACTAAGAATAACTACATAATTTCATGGAAGAGGTAAGATTAGAATTTACTTCTAAGAAGTCATAGTTTAAATGAGTTCCAGGTTAAGATATTCAGGTTAAGAAATTTGTATAAGATGAAACGAAATCGCCTATTGGTATGTCAAGTGTCTTAAGTGTATATATTTGAACATTATATAAATAGTGGATAGTGTGGAAAGCAGTACAATATTTACTTTGTGCTAACTTGTGTTAAAAGATGCAGCTTGCTTTCCTTGTTCGATGGCGATTCATACGAATTTACGCATGGTCATAAAAAATCCAGTTATAAAGTATAAATCAATTGCTCTAGGAGAAACGACTATCACGTTTTAGTTCCTCTGAATGCTGATCTCACTAGAATGTGGAAATAAACATCTCCAAGAAAGGTTATATTTTTCTAGCATTGACCCAGAAAGTCAGAGACGTTCTGGGAAAATTGTGAAACGACGCAGTGCAGCACTACATAAAGCAAATTGAAATCTTCGTAAGACCTCCGCCCCGGCGTTCTTCGCATGCCAGCCGAAGAGTCAGAACATCACTTGGCCTCCGGGAACGTTCTCCGAATCTGCATACAGCGCCTGTCACTGGCCCGCGCGCCGCCGCGTCCTTCCATTTCGTTCCGGCAGTCCCTGCGCTTCCGACTCCCCCGCTCCCCCGGTGGACAGTGGGCCGAAACGGCTTCGCAAGGAAACGAAGACAATTCACTCAGATATTTAAAAGGGACTACAACTATCAACGTGTATAAATTATGTAAAATAGGAAAATCTAATCCGGTTAGACGAGATCGCTAGGGCAGTAGTGTTGTGGCGATCTCGAGATTGAAGGATCGTGGGTTCGAATCCCGCCTTGGGCAGGGATGTATTTGTGATATACCATTCACTCCTTATCATCCTATCATTTCATTAAAGAACGTATTAATAATTCACTGTCCAAGCAGGAGGCCCTTGCTCTTAATGGGATGTGCAGTTGGCTAAAAAAATAGAAAAAAATGAAAATATCCGAATGCTTTTTTAAATCATACTGTTTTCTTTTAACGTTTAATTTAATGTTCAATGACAGGTGATTGCTATCCAACAAAATACATGCCTTAAAAACGTATTAATTATTTGGATTTTTTAAAATTATTTATCTAACGTAGCTTTATAACATCCAGGTCAACAGCAACCCTTATCCTTTTACAACTGTATACACACATAGTAGTTACAATTTTACCAAGAAGAAATATTCCAAACTTAATTATATTTTCATATTATCTTTAACTAAAGTACTTTTACAGTATTCAGTAGCTGTATAAGACTGTTCTGTTATGTACGAGTAATTTGTAAGACTTTTACTATTTTGGTACACCCGCCTGGAGAAGTAAGCAATAATTTAAGGTTTCCTTCCATTTGGATTTTTAATTTTTTTTGTTATGAAATTTTTTGAAGTATTAAAAATTTATCTTGATAAATATTAGCCTTGTTTTGTTATTACATTTATTCTTCCATAAAATACGAATTTCTGATTTTGATAATGAGGTCATTTGATCAGGATAAGAAACTACCATCTCGTAGATCGTTTATTGTCTTCCCGGCGATCTCGAAAAACTCCGCCTTTCGAGATAAAAGGAGCTTTGTGCCATTGGGGTCCAGCGCAGCTCCGTCTCCATCTCGCTGCGCAGCGCGGGGAAGAATTTGCAAGTGCGCGGCGCGCCGCTCGGCGGAAGAAATGGAATCGTTGGGTTGCGACGCACGCCCGGGCAATAAACATGGGAGTCGTTGGCCTCCGGGGGGCGGCGGCGGGGAGCGGGGAAGGGGCGGGTCGAGCGCCCCCAATGAAGCATGATGGCGTCTGCGCGGGGCTTCTGTCTTTCTCGACGCCTGCGCCTGCTCCGCCGCCGCCGCCGCTCGCCACCTGCTGCCGATTCTGTGACGCATCTCCCCACGACTTCAGATCTCCCTTCCCAACATACTCTTTCAGGACTTTTGCTGCTCTCAAAATGAATTCTACAGACAGACCACCATATATCGAAATTCTCTTCAAATCAATCCCTTGAAAATTCCGTTAAAATATTTCTATATATCAAACATTATTTCTACATATCGAAGTAATTTTCTGACTTTGCTAGTATCTCAATGAAATAATAATATAGAGCACATACTATAAATAGTTCATAAAATTGTATTGTTAAATCAGGAAGGACATTATTACTCCTGTGGAAAATATAACTTCCTTCTGGACATTTTTAAGTGAATTAATATTTATAAAATACCAATTTGTTTTCTCCGTCCATTTTCCAGCTTTCTCGTGAAGGTAACTCTTTCCCTCTCCGAAGGAACTTGTCAATCGTGTGAATGCGTACGCTAAAGCGATATGAAGGTCAATCGCGTACCCCTTCGTCTCATGGCCCTGATCTACGATGTTAGTTCGTCGGTTCAGCGAAGATTCGTTTTGCTGTTCCGCGCTTAAGAAGAGTGTTCCAAATGTGGAATCGAAAATTCCTTAATGTTATATTGGTATGACAAAAACAACAACAACGACTAGTAGTGCAAAAGTATGGAATACCAGCTAGTACAATAATCTTGAAACCGTAGGAGGAGTTTGGAAAATTTCTTAATTTCTAAGATTCTATTTATCAAATATCGAAGGAATCATCAGGTTCAATATAGGAGGTCCGAGTGTATTTTGAAATGAATTAAAGGGCTTGACACAAGAAAGGCCACACTAGCCGCAATAAATCTCTTACTTTTGGAAATTAATTAGATTCCTCGATTTTAGTGACGGTGTGGGTTATCTTTTATCTGATTCTCTGTCTCAGTTCTTGAACCCGTCTCAATAAATAGGAATTTTCACTGTTAAGATTATCTTTTCCGAATTTCTGTTTCCAGAATTTTCCACCAATACTTTGGCCATAGTGCCACACGACCACATCGGATTGTTTCGTTTACCTTGTGAAGATAGCGCTTAACTACCGTCCCAGAGTCGAAGAAAAATGGAGTATTGGAGGGGTGGTAAATGGAAGCTATCATTAGGAACTAGTGTTAAGCCGTACAGTGAAGGGCACTAATTAGGTTGACTATGTACAATTGTTCCTGGTGAGAGAATTGGAAAATGGTGTGATTGAAGTTCTTAAAGAAGTATAACACAATAACGACAATCCACTATTTGCTTTGATTCTCTGCATCGACCCTGACCTGGAGGTGCAATGCCCCGGTGAAGGAGATATTTGGAGAGGGAAATCATCTGCCAACCAATGTGTACGTCGGCGCCGGATTTCACCATCCAGCGAGAAAGACACACCGCCCACCGCCACTTTAAGGCCACATTAACTACACTAACGGGAGAAAATACACCAGCAATCGACGTGTTCAGAAACGCCAGCCAATCGACGAAGAATTGGCGTTGCAGATCAGCCGTAAGAACGGATTGTAATGAAAAGGCCAGAGCCTTATTGTTCGGGGAGTAAAGGGCAGGCACAGGGAGGTGCGCAGGAGGGCGCGCGCCGGCCGGGCGGCGCGGGGTTCTGCGGGCGCTGCCAGGACGGAGAGCGGGGGCGTGAGGGGAGAGGGCGGTCCGCGTGTCGGACGACGCCTGGCGAACTTGGCGGGGCGTCCCTCCGCCGAGGGCGGTTATTCACGGGACACCGGCTCCGGCCGCGACAGAGGGCGGCGGCGGCAGCGGCGGCCGCTTGTCGGCGCCGCGGTCGGAAGCGCGCCCGGCTGGCGGCGGCGGAGGAGGCGGGAGCGGCGGAGGCAGAGGCGGCGGAGGAGGCGGCGGTGGCGGGAGCGGAGGAGGAGGAGGAGGCGGAGGAGGACGGCGCGTAGAGAAACGGAAAAGGCGCGAGCTCAGCAAGGCACTGACGGAGGCAAAGGGCGTCGGCACGAGGAGGATTCCGATGCTTGCAAGATCGTCTTGAAGGCGACGAGGCAATGGCAAAGGACTGGTTGGCGACGTAAACGGGTAATGAAAATGAGGGGCAACGTGTACTATATGATTAAGTCATGAATGATTCCGAGCGCGTCAACTACCAAGGTCATTAGTCCCGTAAGGGAAGTGAATGATTTCCTATAGAGGTGGTGGTGGTGGTGGTGATCTCCCCACTGGATGATATCTGGCGCCGTACGTCTACCTTCGGCTAGCGTGGTTTTTTCATCAACCAGGTATCTCTCACTAGTGGGGAACCGCTCCAGCCTGGTCAAGCTCTAAGCTCCTGACTGGTCTCCCGGCATGTGGGAGGTGTATTGCATGTCAGTGCGTGTTTCGTCGGTTCGGAATGGGTGATGATAGGACATGGAAGAGGAAGGAAAGATCGCGCGCGGTTCTTGGCCCGTTTGTTCGGGTACTGCTCCGGTATTCGCCGGGTGTTGATTGGATAAACGTCAGAAAACTACCTATCAGAGCAACCGGACGTAAGAATTCTCCTCCAGACAGCGACTGAATGCGACCTAGCTGACAAGCTAGTGTCGAAAATCCTGCCCTCGCTCGAACTCGAACCTAAGACCTCCCGATCAGAGTATTCTATAGGAAAGAGAGATGGGGTAATTGTGGAATTATGAAACATGATGGGAGTCTGGCGTGATAAGGGATGTTACAGCAATAGGATTGGAGGTAGGGGGAGTGGCGGACAATAAGTGATTCAGAAATACAACCCAGCCGAGGAAAATTATGGGAAGAGATTGGAGCGTGGGGTAGCAACAGTAGAACTGTTTGAAGGTGGGTACCCAGGCGTGTGGCGAAATGACAAAAGGGCAGGTTGGCAGGGTGATCAAGAACCCTGCTGCAGCGGTGCGACTGGGTGCTGTGAGACTGAGTTCCCATGACGGCCGACACGTCTCAAGAATTGGAGAGGTGGCGGGAAGGGCAGAGGCAGGGATGAGGGCGTCTTTCCGAGGGGTTGGCGTCGGCGGACGGCGAAGCGACGGGACGCCTCACGACGCGGCGGGGGCGGCGGCGGCGGGGGCGGCAGCTGCAGCGGAAGCGGCGAGCGCGGCCCGAAGGAACGGAGGCCGAGATGCGAGTTCGGAAGTTCAAAGCATGAGAAATGCTTTGCGGGCGAGAAACCCGAGTTTAATCGAATGGAAAAAGCGAGAATACCGAGACAAAATGTTTGGAAGGGTTCGTCGGCAGACTGCTTGGCCAAGCATGAATTTTACACGCAATGGCACGTGATTCTGAGGTTTGGATTTTGTCGTCTTTGAAACAACTAAGAACGGTGTTTTAAAATACTGCATAATGCATTTTTATTGGCCCAAAGGATGTCTAACAGGGTTAAAGCTAAGAAAATACTTTTATATGTCCCACTTCAATTGCAAATAAAAATGTTTAGTTTCAATTTGGATTTCATGGTTTTCTTTGTGAAATCTAGGAAATCCGACAGAGAAAATTGAAGCGTTTTACCATACAAATTAAATGTTAGGTCTATTGGTGTACAATTTCTCTCATTAACTTATCTAGTTCTTTTTAAATAAATATAGCTTGACTTCTCTGATGTAATAATTCTACGATAAAGGAGAAGAATATGTAATGACATATCATATTTTCTTTTTCTCATTCAAATGCCCTTATACATGCGTAGTACTTTTGTTTAGTTGTCTTATGTTTTAGTAGCTATTTGACAATGTATATTAAATCATTTGAGATTACTTGAAAATCATTAATTTAAAACGAATAACTTCAGAATTTTGTTTAAGTGTTCAAGTTTCGAAGCTTATCACCTACTATTATGATCTCAATAACTCCGAAGGTAATACGTTCAGAAATATATGCCTATATCTTGCAGTCAACGATTTCAAAATAGTGATAATTAATAATATACCATGAAACATGATACTGTATCATATTAAGATAGAAAAGCTGTAGCAAGAAGCTATTTCACTTTTAAGCTTTCACCTTTCAAGCGAGATGAAAGGTTGGATAAAAAAGCAATTTTTTTGATTTGTTTATTCGTACGGAGAGTAGTAAAATGCATTGTGAAAACAAACGCCATTCAGAACAAAAAAATTAGCTGCGCAAGCCACAATTTGCTTTCCTCATTTGAAACGCATCAAGGAGACGGGCCTTATTTACCTTCTATGCTTACTGCCTTCACGGCGCGTACCGCGTATGAAGTTACAAATAAAAAAAATATATTATGAATTAGTATTATGGATTTATACTAGAAAACATTCATGTTACTCCAGTTTGAAAGAACGTTAAGGAGTTGAAGAAGTTGTACAAGTAAGCTTATTTTCATATTCTTAGCAATAACGGAAAAGGAAATACTATTTTTCAAACTTGTAAAAATGTAATAGTCGATTATACAACGACGCTGTCACACCCACCTCTATATCAAAAAACCTCTGCACTTATAAAACTACAACTTTCCAGAAAAGTTTCTTTGAGAGATGTGAAACTTAGATACTATACAAAATTTCCTCAAAATTCAAGATGATCACGCGGGGCAATTTTAGAAAAATGTCTTAGAATGGCCTTTTTCTATCTCCACAACAACTTTTCAATTCATATGTTCAAAAATGAACTTTAACTAAATGCAAGTTATAAAAAAGTGTGCGTACATTTCTTAAAGTGCTATCTAGAGAAATATTGCTTTCTATTTAAATCTAACAACAAAAACGTTTGGACCAGGAATTACATAGATAATGAAGTCAACATTATGCTACCGTCCTCCTTGTTTAATGGCTTCTGAAGACATTTGTGACGTAGTGAAATAAGAAATAAATTTCAATAACAAAAGAAAAATAATATATTAAAGATTATGTACAAGTTACAATGAATTGCTAATATTAAAACACTCCGGCAACCTTTTCCTTTCAGAACACTGCTTTACCGCAGAAAATACAAGATGCGCGCTGTCGGACCTCGGTCCCGTGACAATTACCGTCACATGGCCTGACGCCAAAATTTAACCCGGTCGTGGCGACCGTGTGCCAACAGCACGCGAGATTGTCTGGCCCTTACTCTCCGGACATCTCGCCCACACTCCTACACTCCTCGTACACACACGTACAAGCTTCCCGATGCAAACTGAAGGAGAGCGCGGGCGCAGATGGCGCCGCGTTAAATAGTTGAGGCTGACACCCCCACCACTGTTCCATAGATAGGCTCGCCGGCTGGCGCGAGGCTCGCTGGCCAGCCTTGGTTTACGCCCCCACACAGGATTCTCAGGGTTGGCTGCCTGCTTCCGTAAACGAGGCTCGCCGGCTAGCATCCTCGGAGTTTACAGCCTACGGTATTTTTGGCTCTGCGGTTCTACCTGAGTCACCCGCCAGAGCGCAAACTCCCGGAAGTTCAGGCTCAACCCCTTCCTCCCCCGCAGCGTACTTTCACCGACCTAACGGTTCTGGCCCTCGTGTTAACGACGCCACACATTGTGGTAAGACCAAGCACATGGTAGCATCTTACACTTTTATATGTCATAATTAAGAATCAAAGGTGAAACCGCGTCTGAAAGGGTTTTGCATAATGTTGGGTCCTCGTCTCGGGTGATAAGTAACTTTGCATGATACTTTCCGAGTAATACTCCGGTTTTATGTTTTAATGCCCGCACTTCGCATAAAAAACATTTAGAGAGCCTCCATCAAGCCTTCACAACAATTTTCATTGGTCGTGTTAATGAAAGTGCAATGGTTCTTTCGAAGAAATACTTTTATAATGTAAGGCATTGATTTGAAGTTCTTGTGACGGTGAAGTGATTTAACAGTATTGGGAGTACAAATGGGTTAATAGTACTTGCTTTACTCACTTTGTTATTAAGATTACGTTGTGTTATAAACATTTGCATTCTAAGAAAACATGCCTGCAGTAATTACTGTAAAGACGAACGACGTACGAAAAGACACAAATAGGTTTAATGTTCTTTGATACATGAAGGAAAAATTGTATTTTTCCTGATGTTTGTCTGGCAAGTGGCGCAGTGGTGTATCAGTACCAGATAAATTACGATATCCTTCATACCAATAGCCTGTTTACTAGGAAATACTTGATACTTCATTTCTCCTTTCTAATTAAAAATTAAAGTCATCGTTTGAAGTTTTTCCCTTTCAATTTGGCAGATATCCTTCGTGTTCTCTTGATTTGATTGCCACTTGTTCCACTATCTATTTCATTTTCATTCTTAATACTCTCATCTGACGCCTTAATGGAAAGACTCGGTAAGTAAGAACATTGGCTGTGAGCATACGGCCATTATGGTGTGTTCAAAAAATCACGCCTAGTGTGACGTACACTCGCTTGGAATACATGCCAGTTCTATTTTACCGGACTGGACAAAAACTAGTATCTGAGATCACAACACATATATTAAACATGTCACCTAGAACCGTCAACTCTTAATTTTTTTCTGGATTCGTATTCCAGGTTATCAGCATTCTGAAGGTATCCCGTATTTGGGCCTCTACTAGGTAAATGTCGACGCATATTCACCGAGGATACAGCTACTCCTCAAGAAAGGCGAGCAACGATTGAACCAGGGAAGAGAGCTGATGTGCAGTCGATGAATCGGCGGCTGAGTCCAATTGGGATGCGGAGACACCAGACAAGGTTAGCTGGTGTCTGTGAGCACTTTCGAAACATCGTTAAACTCGAGACGCGCAAACGCAGATAGTTGAAATGTTCCGAAACTTAGGCAATGATATGTATTGGATGGTGAGAATGGATCTCTATACCATGAATAAGTGATAAATTAATTTTCGGTCATGATCTTAGCTAGACTTCGATATTCGTTTTTGCAAAGACGAGTGTACTATCAATTTTCAAAATCGCCGAATTTAATTGTACTTTAACAATTCTAAATTAAATTGACCTTTTAAAAGGAATCTAACGCTACACAGAACGGTCATATTTTTCTAGTGAAGGGCAGAGGGGGACTCAGATTTTTAAAATTATTATTTTGATTTTATAATCATATGCATATTTTTGTTACGGAAATTTTTCTGTAAACTTAAAGGCTGATAACGCTTAGCTTTAAATTTTTATTAATAAGGAACTTTTTTCAAAAATTAAGCATTGATTGATTTCTGAAAGATTTTAGAACAACCTTTTGTTAAAATATTTGAACTGAAACATTCCTCTTTATTACCTATATTTGTTTTTAATTGTGTAAATAACACAATAATTTTTTTAAATTTCATTTTTACTAATGAATAAACCTAATAATAATTGTTTTGTAAGAATGAAAGCAGTTTAGCCATGTAATAATATAATCCTGATTTAGGCAGTGGCAAGTGGCAGTTAAAAAGTTACAATAGGACTGTTTCTTGATCAATGTGATTTTGGCGTAGGGACGATACGTCCATCAGCTCAACACAACATATGAAACATATTTTCTACTGATTCGTTCGTGCTTATGTGTTTACTGATTCGTTCGTGCCTATGTGTTTACTGATTCGTTCGTGCCTTCTATACTGACTTCGATATCATAGAGGAGAGATACAACTAGAGTGCGCGTGAACCTACTGCGCAGGATTCAAGATGCGGTGGTCGCAAGTTACGTGACTTTGGGACACTGATAGCTTGTTTTGCGTTGTATTGTGTGTATTTACGTGCTATTTGTTATTTCTGGTGCTACAGCGTAATTATCTGGGGGCCTACTACTTTAGCCTGGACCATCTGGAAATGGTTTTCAGCTGCCTATGGAGCAAAGGCGGATTCAACAATACTCCTACTGCTAAGCAATTTGCTGGGGCTTACCAGCGATTACTGGTGCATCACCAGATTTCTTCTTCTGCCTTTGCAAATTGTTTTCCACAGGATGAAACAACTATATTAAATGTTAGCTTACGCCAGTATGCACGTGTCGCAAGTGAAAGATCCTGAACTGTGCATTGAGGTGCCAATTGACCACTTGCCGTCAGTAGACAATCTTGAAACTATAATGTCTCCCTATGTTGTGGACATTGAAACGTATATTGGAGGATTTGTAGTAAAAAATTTGGAAATGTCACTTGCGTGTGTTGACTGTAAGATTGTTCTTTGCTGGAATGATAGTGATGAAATATCACATTCCTTCATTCAGAGGAAGGATGATCTGAAATACCCTTCTGCAGATGTGAAATCTGCAAAAGAGCAGAATAACTTAAAGTAACTTTTCTGCTATGAGCAACATTCTTAGGGCTGTGTAATAAATGAGAAAATAACGCTAGAGTGAAGCATGTTAGATACTTATTCAATGAAATCATTTAGTACGAGACGGGTGTATAGCAGATGCCTGCTAGCTGTCCCAAAGTCGCGTGACTTGGGCGCGAGAGATGTTGATACCCGGCTGGGCCTTCTGCGCACCCTGGTGCGCACTCTAGTATATCTCTAGTCTATGTTCGATATGTACTGCATAACTTATTGGATCCGAGAGGATCGTGTTTACCAAGGAAATACGAAAACAGTTGAATGATATTAAATGTTATTTTAAGAAGGGAATTATGAAAAAGAATTATAGGAGAGAAATATGGAAAGACAAACCGAGTCAAGTTAACATCCAGTTCATCAGTAAATCAGGCCAAAAGTCCTCAGGCTTTTCGTCGCCGCTCGATCGTTATAACCCTTACTTTTGTGCATAAATACCCAAACGCCGTGGCGCGGTCGTGTTTTGTTTGCCCTTGCGACGCTGGTTTGCGCGCACTGTGCGCCGCGGTGAAGGGGGGGGGGGCTCGGAGCAGAGGCGGCTGCCCTTATTTCCCAGGGGGCGCTGGCGACGCCAGAGCGCGGCCCGGGATCGAACCCCGCTTGCGACTGATGCCCCCGGATGCCTCCGATCTATTTGTCGCACGAGCAGAGAACGGGGATGAACGAACCTCAAACGCACTCACTAGATCGACTCGGCGGTTAGAGAGATTTTGTACTAGAATAATATAAGAGCACCAATAGTCGACATGTTAAGGAAAAAACCGCATTTATTTTAGTTCTCAGATGACACTTTCAAATAACAAAGCATTGTAATATTTATTTTTTGACCCCTAAAAGCCCCTATTTTATGATAAGTGCTTATTACTGGTTAAACAGTGAGAATAGTTTTGAAAGTAAATTTAATCTTAATCCTCTGGAAATGCACCTATTGTCGACAAAATAAAGCACAGAGGATTCTTAAGCTGACCCGTAAGGTACCTACAATCCTACTCAGATCATTAAAGGGAAACAAGTCTGATTTGGGTATGCTTTTATAATGTGTTTAAACAATAAAGACCTTTATGGAAGTATGAAACTTTCTTTATTACCATACGTTTCATTTCCGTCATTACCAGCTCATTGATAGACGGAATTGCTTCCTCATTTTACTAGGAGTTTTTCATCCACAGGATTCAGAAAAAAGGAAGTTTCATCCCTATTGAAGATACTTCATTAATCCTCAAGAACTAAGTTGAGTTCCTTGTCTACCAAACATGTTCGCACTTCAAACCACTGTTTTATAAGGGTTTCCGTAAACTGCCTACGGCTAGTTTCCAAACTTTGACACATTCTTTGACTATAGTTGGGTGTCTTTGTAAAAATTCGTCACTCCATTTCTTACTGGGGAAGAATACTTGAACTCCAAGTTTTAAGTCAGCAGCCAGCTTACTTACTGAATACAAAAAACCTGGATTTGGACATTGGAAATCCTGCCCTACCATTATTAACCACACTACAAGAAATTTGTGGAAAAAGAAAAAGCTGTTGCAGGTCCCATTTTCATTTCTAAGGGAACGTTTTCTTTGTGTTTTCCCATTAAAGTGACTCTGGAAACATATGTCGAAGCAGCATTATGGTTCATACCTTTATTTACTGCTTCTGTAGCATCAAGCATTGGTTGCTGATACTATTTTTGGATCTTTTCAGGAGCCATGTTTTACCTGGAGACAAACAATTGTATAAGCCCTCAAAAGCTGACATGTTGGGTACTTTAAATCTACACGTATGCCATGCATACGAGCAGCTGTAATTTATAAGAACCTATACCTGACCACCCTACTATTCTATAACATACTTTCTTCCTCTAAAGATTCGTAAGATTCATCCTGTATCCCAATTACGCACATAAACAGCATAGAAAATGAAAGAGGTCGTATCTTAATTCTTATTATCAATACTTACTTTTCTTAACGGTTTCTAGCTCTGCTTCAGCTTTAGTCACTTTCTTCGATTCTGCACTCTTCAAGTTACTGATGCAACATGATGCAATCAATGTATTATACTTTGAATATTTCAACCGTGAAACAAAGCTCGGCAGTGTTATCAGAATTACTAACGACCTCCTCCTCTAACATAACGTTATGTAAAACATTTAAAAATAGCATGTCTACTATAGATGCCCTGTCAACTATAGGTGCTCTTACCTTATCACATCTTTAAACCAAAAGAGACATTTCATAATAAATTATTCTTTACTTAGAGTGAAATTGTCTACGTAAATGCTTCAGGAAATAAAAAAATATACTCATATTGTGGCGTCGTGGAATTAAGCACACAGACATGAAAGGTATACACACGTTTTATGTACTAAATAATGTATTGAAACTACTCCGTTCATACTTTCAGATATTTCCCGACCGCCAGCCGTAAGCGTTCAGTCCTGTCGATGCACTACATTTACCAGATAGGCCCAGTCTCAAGTTCACGCTCCTTTCGTGCCATTCATGTGACTTTCGCCACCCGCGCAACGCACGAATACGCTCTAGCCTGGGCGTGAATTTTGCGCAAACGCGTGGTTTTCAAAAGCAAAACCCGCCGGCGTGAACGAGTCGGACCAATTTATATCCGTCGGCTCACCCCCACCTGACCACCGTCGAGCGTGGGAGGGAGGTTTGCAAACCACCACGTGACAACTAGCTGCTGGTCCAGCAAAGCCGGCGTCCACCTGATTTCCCAAGATATATGCAACCCCCAACGTCGAGGTTCTTAGCTACTCAACTCGCAAGTATGCGAACCCACTGCAAGGCAAGCAACTTGAGGGTTCAATAATCACATTCGTATGGCGATATAAAGTTTTTTAAAAAACAAAAACAAAAGAAACCAACAAAAAAAAGGAAAATATTCTGTCGTGGCCCTTAAACCATTTATCTTGACCACTCTTCAATTAGTTTTAAAACTGAATTTATTTAAAAATTAGTAACAATAAGTATATCAAATCTGTTCTGAAATAATACAATATAATATAGGTTGATATCCATCTGATGTGTTATTTGTTGGACTCTCGCAACCTTCTCAAAGCTGAACAATCTCTATTAGCTATCACTTAAAAAACCGATTGGAAAGGGCAACTCTAAAAAGCAATTATTTTCCTGCGGGATATGTAGCTGTTTCTGTATGAATGATAATAATTGGAAACAATAGTTCGAGTTTAGTTCAGGGAATTTATGTCTGGTTTGGCAGCAACATTGAACAGAGCGCCGCTGTGGCAGTGTGTGTGTGTGTGTGTGTGTGTGTGAGTGTGTGTGTGTGTGTGTGTGTGTGTGTGGAGGGGGGGGCGAGACGTACCTCCGTAAGCGACGCAGGTGACGGTGGCGAAGGTGCCCTCGAGGTAGGGGCCGATCGTGGGGCCGTCGATGACGCGCCCGTCGCCGTCAAGCAGCGTCAGGTTCAGAGGCGGCACTGCAACAAGAGACACGCATGTTTACTCAGTGCAGCTAGCTCCGAGTACATCACATGCGTCTTCAAAAAGAATTATTGAAAATTTATGAATGCATTTTTGTGTGGGATTAATGTGGGGTGGAATTAATGTGGGGTGGGATTAATGTGGGGTGGGATTAATGTGGGGTGGGATTAAATGTGGGGTGGGATTAATCGTGGGGTGGGGATTAATGTGGGGTGGGATTAATGTGGGGTGGGATTAATGCGGGGTGGGGATTAATGCGGGGTGTGGATTAATGCGGGGGGTGGGGGCTTAATGCGGGTGGATTAATGGGGGTGGGGATTAATGCGGGGTTGGCGATTAATGCGGGGTGGGATTATGCGGGTTTGGATAATGCAGGGTTGGTAATTCGTTATATGTGAGGTTGTAACTTTTGCCACATGTAGTAATGTTCCAGCGCCGGAGTCCTGTTTTGAATTGTTTACACACTACATGATAAAGGAAACGTAGTGATTCCAGAGAGTAAGTCGACATGCACGCGTATTCTGGCTGCCTGCTTTTTCTTCGTGGCAAGAACTGAACGATTGCAATAGTGTAGCTGTAGCTCTATTTTACTCGACCGAAAACACAAATGGTCAAGATTGAATGTAACAAAGATAATTTTACATTTCGTGTTCATTGATGTTTTTTGTCAAACTTCGGCTACTTCAAATTCACGCGATTGTTCTAATTTCATTAACAGTCATACTGGGGAAAGTAAACGCTTCAGAATAATGTTTATTCAAATGCATTAAATAAACACAGCAACAAAACAAAAATTACTCTTTTGTGAGGAGTCAAGTGAACAGAAAAATAAATATTGAGAAGTAAATCACGAGGAGATTGAAACGATGTGCACACAAGCGCGCCTAAGAAAGGAGCGAGTGTTGCGCGGCGCGATGCGAAGTCCTCGCGGGCTCATGCAAAAGCTCCGTTTCATGGAACTCGTTGGGGCCAGTCCGCCGGCCGTATTTTTGCAATTGCGTCGCGCTGTAGCGCGCAGCTCACAGGCGCCGGTTCTCGCAGGAATAATTTGTTCCATTCCGCGAAGCCTTTCCTCGAGGAGAATTATCCGGGGTTCGCAGCGCAATTAATTACATTACCGCCCCGCCCACTATCCCTCGCGATATGCCAGCGCGATGCGAGACAGCGCGGGGGAGTGCCTCTGGGGCTTTGCGGAGTGGAGTGGGTGACGGGGCGGGACGGGCGGGCCGGGGCGGGGCGGGGGACGGGCGGGCGGGGGCGGGAACGGGCGGGACGGCGGCGGGGGGACGCGGGAGGGGGGACGGGGCGGGCGGGCGGGGACGGCGGGACGGGGGCGGGAGGCTGGACGGGCGGGGCGGGCGGGCGGGACGGGCGGGACGGGGCGGGACGGGGGCGGAGGGCGGGACGCGGGCGGGACGGGGGGCGGCGGGCCGGGGCGGGACGGGGGGCGGGACGGGGGCGGGACGGGGCGGGACGGGGCGGGACGGGGCGGGACGGGGCGGGGACGGGGGCGGACGGGGGCGGGACGGGGCGGACGCGGGCGGGACGGGAGGGACGGGGCGGGACGGGCGGGACGGGGCGAGGACGGGGCGGACGGGGCGGGACGGGGCGGGGCGGGGGCGGGGCGGGGCGGGGCGGGGCGGGACGGGGCGGAGGGGCGGGACGGGGCGGGACGGGGCGGGGACGGGGCGGGACGGGCGGGACGGGGCGGGACGGGGCGGGACGGGGCGGGACGGGGCGGACGGGGGCCGGGACGGGGCGGGACGGGGCGGGACCGGGGCGGGACGGGGCGGGACGGGGCCGGGACGGGGCGGGACGGGGCGGGACGGGGCGGGACGGGCGGGACCGGGGCGGGACGGGCGGGACGGGGCGGGACGGGCGGGACGGGCGGGACGGCGGGCGGGACGGGGCCGGGAACGGGCGGGACGGGGCGGGACGGGGGCGGGACGGGAGCGGGACGGGGCGGGACGGGGCGGGACGGGGCGGACGGGGCGGACGGGGCGGGACGGGGCGGACGGGGCGGGACGGGGCGGGACGGGGCGGGACGGGGCGGGACGGGGCGGGACGGGGCGGACGGGGCGGGACGGGGCGGTTTGACGGGGCGGGACGGGGCGGGACGGGGCGGGACGGGACGGGCGGGACGGGCGGGACGGGGGCGGGACGGGGCGGGGCGGGGACGGGCGGGACGGGGCGGGACCGGGGCGGACGGGGCGGAGACGGGCGGGACGGGGCGGGACGGGGCGGGAACCGGGGTGGGGGGACGCGGGCGGGACGGGGCGGGAGGGGCGGGACGGGCGGGACGGGGCGGGGCGGGGGGGCGGGGGCCGGGGCGGGGGCGGGACGGGGCGGGACGGGGCGGGGAACGGGGGCGGGAACGGGGCGGGACGGGGCGGACGGGGCGGGACGGGGCGGGACGGGGCGGACGGGGCGGGACGGGCGGGACGGGGCGGGACGGGGCGGGACGGGGCGGGACGGGACGGGGCGGGACGGGGCGGGACGGGGCGGGACGGGGCCGGGGCGGACGGGGCGGGACGGGGCGGGACGGGGCTGAGGGGGGACGGGGGGAACGGGGCGGGGACGGGCGGGACGGGGGCGGGACGGGGCGGGACGGGGGCGGGACGGGGCGGACGGGGCGGGACGGGGCGGGACGCGGGCGGGACGGGGCGGGACGGGGCGGGACGGGGCGGGACGGGGCGGACGGGGCGGGACGGGGCGGGACGGGGCGGGAACGGGGGCGGGACGGGGGCGGGACGGGGGCGGGACGGGGCGGGACGGGGGGCGGGACGGGGCGGGAACGGGGCGGGACGGGGCGGGACGGGGCGGGACGGGGCGGGACGGGGCGGGGACGGGCGGGATCGGGGCGGGACGGTTGGCGGGACGGGGCGGGGCGGGACGGGCGGACGGGGGCGGGACGGAGCGGGACGGGGCGGGACCGGGCGGGACGGGGCGGGACGGGGGCGGCGACGGGGCGGGGAGGGGCGGGACGGGGGCGGGACCGGGGCGGGACGGGGCGGGACGGGGCCCGGGGGGGGGAAAAAAAAAACGGGGCGGGACGGGGCGGGGCGGGCGGCGGGCGGGGCCGGGGCGGACGGGGCGGGACGGGGCGGGACGGGGCGGGACGGGGGCGGACGGGGGCGGGACGGTGGCGGGAACGGGGCGGGACGGGCGGGGACGGGGCGGGACGGGGCGGGACGGGGCGGGACGGGGGCCGGGACGGGGCGGGACGGGACGGGGCGGACGGGGCGGGCGGGACGGGGCGGGACGGGGCGGACGGGGCGGGACGGGGGCGGGACGGGGAGCGGGACGGGGCGGGACGGGGCGGGAACGGGGCGGGACGGGGGGACGGGGCCGGGACGGGCGGAACAGGGCGGGACGGGGCGGGACGGGGCGGGACGGGGCGGGACGGGCGGGACGGGGCGGGACGGGGCGGGAACGGGGCGGGACGGGGCGGGGACGGGGGGGACGGGGCGGGACGGGGGCGGGACGGGCGGACGGGCGGGACGGGGCGGGACGGGGCGGGACGGGGCGGGACGGGGGCGGGGACGGGGCGGGGACGGGGCGGGAACGGGGCGGGACGGGCGGGACGGGGCGGGACGGGGCGGGACGGGGCGGGAACGGGGCGGGACGGGGCGGGACGGGGCGGGACGGGGCGGGACGGGGCGGGACGGGGCGGACGGGGCGACTGGATTGGCGAGGCACGACCGTTCGGGCGAGGGCAGGGCGGAGTGAGGTGGCGCGGACGGCGCTAAGCGGCGCGGGAGACGCGGGTTGTGTGGGGGCGACCTGTGGTGGTGTTGGGTCCGCGGGAGGTGTGGGGAGGCCCGGCACTTGGATGAGCGCGCTCCAGAGGATGCCCAATGCAGGACGCACAGACGCCGCGTAACTCTTCCCGTCCGTCAGCGCACCAGTCCGCGCGGCGCGAACACGGAAAGTCGCTCGCAGATGAGGCCGCGGGCGGGCGACAGCGCGCGACGTAGCGCAGGACGCGGCGGTGGGCGTGCACCCACGGATCCCTTCTGCCCTAGCGGTCGATCACTCCATTGGGACTCTGCCTGGATTACTCGAAAGGGATGAAATGAAAGATAGATTTTGTTTCTCCGAAACGACGGATGGAGAGGAGTTACTCTAAGTAGCGACCACTTTGACAGATCGGGGAAACACATTAACATCATGGAGGGTGATAACACTGCAAGTGATAGTGATGAAGCGATTGACAAATGTGATAATTGTAAACGATCGTACTGAACGAAATGAGTGCATGCACGTTACTTCCAGTTATATTGTCAGCAATGTTCTAGCAGTAGCTGGTAAAGCTGTCCCTTCTTATAGTAATCTCTCCATATCAACAGTCAGAAATTGTTTGATGAAATTTCTGAGGTATGACTGAACACATTGAATATAATTTACCCTCTTTGGATTAAATTTGATGTGTATGCAAACATACAATTAAATATAGGAAGTTTTCGGATAAATATTACACACATCTAAAGGGTTTAGGAGGTTCGATTTTGTCAAATTGGTGGGAAGTTTCATATATGAAATTCATCATCCACTGGTGTTTATGAAGCAGATAAAATATCTTTGCCTCAGAACATGTATTTGACGAACACCAATACACGATGAGTTGCATTCCAATTAGAGAGAAGTGTCACAAGTGTACCTCTATTTATTATAATTCTCACCTAACTTTAACTGAAAAAAAAACGTGCTCAAGAAATAGTATTCTGAGACATATCTAGTGTTCTGACGGCAATTGTACATTTATTTCGGTATCGTAAATTGCAACACCGCAATCTAATGATCAGTTCATTTGTGAGAGGTAGCTTTCAGGCAGAGCTTTGACAAGCAAAGGGATCACTGAAATGAAACAATACGGAGCGCTTATCACTCTCCTGTTGCAGTACGGTATGCTTTGCGCGGGATGTATGCTCTTTGCCAAAACCCAGCGTTTATTCATTCATTCTTTGCCAAAATCCATACATTCTTGACTTTACCACATCTGCTTGAACATTTCGATAGTTACATCACTATTTTTTCACTTCCTTTCTGGCGGGAAACATTTACTTTCTGCAACTAGTGAGGTGATGTTCGCTCATTATCTTGATTCTCCTGATAGTACAACAGTTAATTTACGTTGTTTAAGCTGCCACATTTTCCTTTTCAAGACCTGGCCCATGTCGTCACTTTCGCGAACTTGATTAACTACTTTCACGATCAGTGAGTTTTTGATCACTAATAAAGGCATTATATGTGAGCATTAAAAGGCAATATATTTGTCCAGTTCATGTTATATAAGGATTACTTAATAAATATATTAATTATTGGTATTGTTCCTTAAAATCGTACATATGTTTAGGTATACTTTCACATTTGTGACAATTAGATTAAAAACAATCACTATTTACTCAAAAACAGTCTTTTTTGATAGAATGTAATTGGAAAAGTACAATATGTTAAAATAACGTTTCGTGAACTGATTCATTTACATCTTCAGGTTGAATATTGATAACATGTTTCAACTATGAAAAACAGTACGAAAACCAGTCTACCATTATATTAGTATTGTAAATACCATACAAATAAAAGTGAACACCAAAATAATATACATTACAATCGTAATCAATTGTAAGAAACTAATTAAAATATATGTAGGAGGCAAAAGAACATAACAATTATCCAGCTAATTGATAAAACCTCAGCACCAAATTTGCATATAAACCATATTTATGTTCAATGTCAACTTATAAGGAATAATGCCACATTTTAAACAAAATGAACGCATTTTTTTGCAATGCAAATGAACAAATTTTACATTTTATCTCAATGAATAAAGAAAGACAGACTTTTCGAACAAGTTTTTAAATGTTATTGTTTAAAAATTGAAAGGAGTCTTCAAGATATGATTTGTGTAATATAAAGGCAACACACACACACACACAAATACACAAACACACACACAATAAATTGTTAGACCCGAAGACTAGACACGTGTTTCTCTATGTATTTCAACGCACTGAATCTGAATCTGAAATTGCGCCATCACCATCAAATTATTTTAATTGAAAAAATCGTCACATTTTCCTAAAATATTTGAATTTTCAAAAATTGCAGAAGTTCAAAAATGTGTTGCCGTCTTCTTACAACTAAAATGCCGAAGATACTGAAATTGTAGTTCAAATACATTTCTTGAAATACATCATGTTCAGTTATTTGGAAATATGAGTAATGTTTGTATAATTTCGCGCAAAAAGGGCAAATTTTTCAACAATTATTTTCTAAAAACGGTTTTAAATTGTCTTTAACGATTTACTCGCAGACAGTAAAAAAGTAAGAATAGTTGGTGCTGATCTAGTTTTCGGCAGACTTTCTGTATTTTCGAAACTTGCTAAAAACTAATATTACAAAACTTAAATAGTTGTGATAGAGATTTCAAAAAAGAGGTTAAAAATCATATCTTTAAAATGTCATATAGAATTCTCTATCTCTGTATTATATTCTCTTCTCCTTTTTTCTTTATCCCCTCCCCCAAGTATAGTTAAGCTTCAAAATTGCATAGGTCCTATTTTCGTTGAACTTTCTTAATGTTTGAAGGATGCATGTGTTTGAATTAATGCAAAAAAAGGACACTTGATGAAGAAACTACTTGGGAAGCTTTACCCGTCCTGCGGGTGGTGGTGTTGCGGCACCGCGCCCGTGAACTCAATGGACATGAGTTCGAATCTCGGCTCGGGGAAAAATTGTTTTCCGCTTAGATACAGTTTTGCGGGTTTACGTAACTGTAAGTAGATGATAAAAATAGTCCGTGATAGTATGAGCTGTTGTAGCATCAGTAGTTAAATACTTTACTACTGAAATACTTACTATTGAATATTGATCTCGAGATTGTAAGACCGCGCAAGTCAGTCTGCAAATGAGGTTAAAAGGAGAATTTTCATTGCTTCAATTCAAGAAAAGTGGTATCTTTTGAATGACTGATGAAAGATCATCTTCATCTTATTTAATTAATTTTATTTGAAGAAATACTGTTAATAACCCTAGAAAAATATACTAATAATATACTAATACATAATGTATAATAAATTTTCTCAATGATTCGTTATTACAAACAAATTAAGGAATAAATATTTTACGCCTAAAATTACCAGACAAATTGAGTTAAATTGGAGTAAACAGAAACAACTCTAATAACACGCTTGCCTGAATATTTACACATTTCTCGGAATTCATGTGAATATTCGACCACGTTTCGTTCCACGCACGTGGAGAGAAATGTTCTGCGAATTATGTGTGGCACATAACATAATTTTAATCTAATAAAACGGCCCAATGCGAAATGTGATTTTAGCCCAATGAGAATATTTTCTCATCTTCAACTGGCGCTTTTGTGAAGATGAAACTGATTATTAATGTTTGAAATCTCTCTGATTATTAATGGTTTAATTATTTCTGTTACTCGTGAGAAAGAAAATTACGCTCTGCCTGTATTGGATATAAGTAATAAATAGAATATGTTAAATTTTAACCCAAATATATCTTCTTTAACGTCATTTTTACGCACATGTTAGTTTAAAACACTACAATTGGTCAAGTACATATGTTATATTTCGCATATAATGAAATAGTTTTGTAATTGTGCTACTTAATCTTCGTTTTATGAATATACTTTGAACAAAACATCTTAAATAATTTAACACAGCTATGTCGTAAACACGAAATTGTGTTTTAATGTAAAGAGAATTACGTTATTGAGGCAACGTTGGCAACACGGAAATAACAGAGCAAATACTGATTCATAGCGTGGATTACACAGGAGGTCGCTAAAGGTATGGATTAAAATTGATGAATTTCTATTTTTATTTTAATTTGAATTAACATTACGGGATTACTGAAACAACGATTCTGCGGAAAAAGGAATAATTATACAACATGCAGATAACTGAGTCATAAAACCATGGGAATTTTAATTGAACGCATGAACGGAAGGAGTTATTACATGATTTCAATTTTTATTGAAGTTACCTTTGTCATAAGATGAAAAATTAGATTTTAATTATACGAAGTATTATTATTTTGTGAAATCAATGTTCTGACATTTTTAGGTTTTAACATTTAAAATGTGACCTTGAAATTGGTTGATTGATGTTTCGGGACGTATCAACTGCTAAGTCATTAGCCCCGAAGTAAGTGCAGTTAATGTTTTATTACGGGAGCTGTTGGTAGTCTTTCTCTTATGAATGGTAACATCTGGGGTCCGACCTGTCCCTCGGAATGTGGATTTTTCTCCAACCAGGTATCTCCTACCAGCTGGAAACCGAACCCATCCGGTACAAGCTCTAAGCTCGCGATATTGTGGCCTTCCGATATTTGAGGTAATGTAGCCTGATGGATGTAAGTGTAAGACTAAAAGTAAGGGGTGAGGATACAAGGAAGAGGAAGGAAACACCGCGTGCGGTCCGTGGGCCGCTTGTTAGGGTACTCCTGAGGTATTTGTTTGTTTTTGAACGGAGTAGTTGCTAGTTACTATGTATGAGGACGACGTGAAAGATTGACTATGCTGGTATTCGGCCATTTTGCAAGAAGGTGCATGGTGATCAAAGGCGATGACAATGAAGAAGGGAGATCTAATGAATATAACTGTTTAGAGCCTGATTGTTGAACTGCATATTAAAAATTATTTCTGTTTTAAAAATCATTTTTATTGTATTTTTTAACAATAAAGAAGTGGCAAACATTAAGTTGTTTTCTTTGAATCAAACAAAAGCAAACAAGTCCATTGCACGTTCAATCAAAAGATGTCATGTCCATTAAATCCAATCAAATAAAACCATGTCTATTTTTAAGGTCGTAATTGCGAGTTTGTTTACTATATTAGATTTCAAATTATCATACTAAATAGTTTAATGTAGCTAAGTTAATCCATATTAATATTCAGAACATTTCAATAATACGATATTAAGAAACAATTGTTTTACAAATTTCCACAACGTTTAATACGTGTGGGTTTGATTAACTCTCAAATAAAAAGAGTTTTATGTCTGTTAAGAATTGAGTCCCACACTGCCTTTTTCTACACGACCACTGAGGAAAACTATCCGCTGTCTGTTGGAGCTGTGCATGTACATTGCGAGGCGTGCACAGCTTTGGAGGAGAGTATTCTTTTTCATTGCCAGTTGCAAAAACTGCAACGCTTTAAAAAATGGTAATTAAACAAATTACCGTGTATTATAAAATGTTTAATGATGATATTGAAATTCAACCTGAGATGCAGTGTAATCTTCTTAGAATTTATTTCTCTTAGACTAGCAATTAGAAAAATATTTTCTTTATTTACGCCAGTCTAAAAATATTTTCTAGCAATTCTTATTTGAGTTTTGTCACTTGAATTGAGATGCAATGATTAAGCGTATTTAATTAAAATCTGTTTCCCTAAAAGAGGAACAATTTCAAGGACTGTAAGTTTTTATCGTTAAACAAGAATAGCAAAATGGACACATAGTTGGGGATTGCTCTACAATCAATTCCCAAAAAATTTCCACAAGCGTTATTAGGACATGTCAAAAGTGCGAAAGTATGAAATAACGATATTTTTCGTTCCTAGTCTGATATTGTTTTTACGGGGCCACCCCGCAAAATACCACGTGATAAACCGCAGCTTTGAGTGTTTTAAACTAAAGTGGAAAGAACGTACAAACGAGGACGTATTATGAAACGACAGGTGTATGTGCTAGAATTTCAAAAAAAAAAAAAAAAAAAAAAAAAAAAAAAAAAAAAAAAAAGAGGACTACCTCATTGTCAAATGCAATCGACACTTGATGATTATTCGAAGAGAAAGTGAGACGTTGTAATTGAATTGGTACTAATGACATATGCCAGACATTCTTTTTTTCTGGAGGTAAACTTTTTTTTCGAGCGTAAGAAAATAGTGATTTTAAAAGCCTAATTATTCTCGATGCAAGTAGCATTAAAATCAAGTAAATTAACAGTTATTCCAACGGAACACATTTAGCCTCCTAACCTTTCTTTTACATCTTTAGAATGTACCAGGAACTTATTTCGAAAGGTTTAAAATTTCCTTTCCAAATCGCTGAGGCCTCCCCGATTAGCCGTTTTCGCCCCAACCGCTGCCCGCTGAATGGGGGTGTTTCGCCGTCGCTGCGCAAGGCGGCGCTCGCCTCGCGCACGGACTCCATCGCGATAGAGGCGAGGGAGGGGCGGAGCAGGGCGAGTCGGCCGGCCTCATCACGGCGGCGGCGGCGGCGGCGGCGGCCGCGCGGTCGTATTTCCACAGGCGCGCTGCATTGTGGGCGGAGCAGAATCCGGGCTTGCGGCCGCATTGTGCGGATGCGGGAAGCGGCGGCGGCGGGGGCGGCGCAAGCAAAGAGAGCGGGCGCGGGCGGCGGCCACGGAAGGGGTGGGGCCGGACACGGTGGTGCGGGCGGCGGGGAATGGGCGTGGTCGCAAAGGAGACGGGGCGGGGAGCGGGTGGTGATGGCTGTCCATGGAAATCCTGCAGAAACAGATTAAGAGAGGAAGTAATAATTTTGTGGAGGAACGATTGAGTGGGGCTAAAGAACGCTGGAAGTACAAGAGAATTCTAAAACGTTGTAAAGAAAATAGGAATTGAAAATGGGAACTGATAAGAAATTATTGTTATGGAATGTTATGGAAAAAAAGAAAGTGGCATCTTCCAGAGGAACATACTGAGACAGATGTAAATTGACGCAAAATGAATTATTTATTATAATTTTGAGTAATGTTAAGCGGCGTAAAGTGTGCGAGATGTTAAGATATACTGACGTCCTAAATTAACTTTGCAGAGAGGAAAGAAACGAGTGAAATGAGGTGCATGAGGTCCAGGAAGAGCAAGACAAAAAGAGGACGATAGGAAGGGAAAATGTGAGAGAGATAAGGGAAGAAAGATTGAGGGAAAGAGACAGAACGAGAGAGGGATGGGAAAAGAACGTGAGAGGGTGGTAGAGAGAAAACGAGGGAGGGAGGTTGAGAGAACGAACGAGAGAGGGACGGAGGTAGAGAGAACGAACGAGAGAGGGAAGGAGGGAGGGAGGGAGGGAGAGAGAACGAACGAGAGAGGGGAGGAGGGAGGGAGGGAGAGAGAACGGGAGAGAGGGGGAGGGAGGGAGTGAGAACGAGAGAGGGAGGGTCTATTCCGGAGCCCATGAAACGCGTGCGGGGATCCGTAAGCTGCTGAGATTCCGGTGGGGAGCCGCCCCGCGCTGCGCTCGTCTGGGCGCACCGAGCTGAGCGGCCGGACCGGATCGGCGCGGAGGGCAGCTGGGAGGGGCCGCTCTGCGTCGCGGGGCAAGAGAACGGGCCGGGCGGCGGCGGCGGCGGCGGCGGCGGCGGCGAGAACGAGGGCGACAACAGACGGCGGCGGGTGGGGCGGGGCGCGGGCGCGAACGCACAATGGCTCCGCTTGTATGAACGTCACCGCGAGCACGCGAAGCGAGAACGGACGCCGCGCGTCGCGTCGCGCCGCCAGCACGGGCTGCAACGCCCAGCGCTAGCGCTGCCTCTGGGCTGCGGCTCGGGGGAGTGGGGTTTCGAAAACGAGTGAAAATATGTTTTAGCTGTACTCAGATTAAACGGATGAAACGTGAAGCGCTAATACCTGAAATATTGGGGGAGTGCAATGAGCAAAATTAGCGTAATTATGGTTTATCGAGAAAGATGTTCTGAAGAATTATGCAATAAATGGCATTATGTGATTGTGATTAGGGTACGGATGTTTATGACCTAAATATATTAGAAATATTCAAACATTTATGACCTACAAAATATGAAAATATGACTATAATTATCACTTTTTTGTTGGTTTGAATTTAGTGAGATCTCAGTGATTGTGATACTTAAAAACAGCTCCTTGGCAGTTTTGATGGAGGCAGCTTCGCCTTCATTGACTGCGTTAACATCTTCCATAGCTTTCACCATTTAAGGGTCTCTACAGTGACTAGAAATAGAAAATGTTCTCTCTTCACTCCGTTATGTCATATTCATTGCATTATAGAAGGTAATAGCAATTGTTGAGTGGTTAATTCTGTCCAATGCTTCATAAGAAATGAGAAATTTTTCTCCTCCTCGGCCTCTCTTTAAAAACCATCAATGTTCGCCACGTATGCTTCTGCGTCGGCGGTTTCATCCTTAGAAGCCTAGATGTTATGTGCAACGCACGGTAGTATTCAATTTACGTCGTTGTAACAGTTCTTGAAAAGTGGTGTTGCATTCGAAATGTGATGATTTGTGATTAAAAAAAATTGCTTAACCCTCGTACATTGTCTGACTATCACCGTACCCGGGGTCTTTTTGAACCCCCCTTCCTTTACTGACAATTGGAAGTAGTAAACATGAATCTTTATGGTCACATACTGGTGTAAATAATTAATTTTATGTAAGAATACCTTTTCTTTATTTTCAATAACGTAATAAATATAATTTATTAATTTGAAATATTTCATATCAAGAATACCTCCGCATTGCCTGCATTGTTGATTCATAATGCTCGAAAAATATTTACTAGGGTTTGTGAGAGTTATTTCAAGATAAATCAAATATGAGACAAAAATTGATAATATAAGACATACTTTTTGGAGTTCATGATTATATGTTTGAAATGAGAATGGGAAAATTACAGACTATATCATGGGTAAAGTCTGTATTATTTCCAGGAAAATATTAATAAATTAATGACCGCGATATCCAAAAAAGATCCCAGATATGGTACGAGGGTTAAGTGCTGATTATTACCTTTCTCTAGAGATATAACAGCTTGTTATAATCTGAAGTTTTGTTTGTCGTAGACAGTGATAAAATTCTCTGGAACAGGAGCAGTTGACTGTTCTGTGACATAACACTTCGTGTCAAATTGTTTTTATGTTTTGCTGTATTTCAGTGTTGTTCACCATTAAACTGCATTTTATCTTTTATTTTAATTTCGTATAGTTTACACAACAAAACAGTGGTCTCTAAACTGAAAAGGTGAACTCCCACTCAAATACTTGCAATTTTTATTTAAGAATCTGTTAAGATTTTGCCATAGTGAACTGAAAGTACTCACGATGAAACATAACACCACGAGATTTTCCAATGTCTGAGCCCGCTGTATCTACCACCCCTTTTCCATGGACGTCCCGTGAAGACAATTTTACCTGCTAAAGGTATTATAAAAGCAGTGGACTTTGGCACCAAACCTGATAAAACTAAATTAACTCATCCTTCGAATCTGATGCGTATTCCGAAACTGTTTTTTTCTATATAGCTTACTCTCCTAATTTACATAAATATTATAAATTTATAGAAAAGACAAATCAGAATTAAGTACCAAAATTAAAAGAAATAACAGGTAACTATTACATGTAAAAATTTCTTTAAGACGACTGCAGACTTAGCAAAAAGACGAAAATGAATAAAATGATAAAAATATGACAAAGATACGAAAACCTTTAAAACATTTTTAATAATATGAAATACTAACGGAAAATGACAAAAGGGTATAAAAAAGCAAACTGTATATGACACGTTAAAACATCTTAATGTTAGTCATTGATAAGAAAATAATGCTTAACTTCTATATTCCAAGAGACTAACACCGAGAAAAAAATGTCCTTAACATTCGGGTACCTAATGTTGATCATGTAGCGGTCAGTGGTGTTGAAGCGGTCAGTTGGTTTGTCAGTGGTAATTGAAGAAGAAAGGGGTACAGAGTAGTGTACTTGGAATACGTGGGTGGAAAATCAAAAACATGCAGATGAAAGTAAAAAATAGTAAATACGAGATATGCTTGCCCAGAATTCCCGAACAGCCTGTGTAAAAAAAAAATCATATGATGTAATGAAAAAAAAATCTTTCAGTATAGTACAGTTTTATGTAATGTTATTAAAAGTATAATATTTTTCTTCACACTTATATTTTTTTAGATTTGACGGCGTCATATGAAAAGGGCACCACATGAAAATAATTTTTTTCGCGCCAGTAATTTAAGTTATTTTACGAATTATTTTTTAAAAACATTCTTTACGCTCACCGGGTTGCATATTGACCTAGCATTTTTTTATCCCTTTTTTTATTTCTTCGCTCACGCTGCTTGTGTTGTATTTATTTGGGCCCGCGCGCTGGGGGAACGGAACCGACGCTTGGGACCGGGAGGAGACGGCGCGGCGCGGAGCAGCGTCGTTCTGAGGTAGAAATTGCGAGGACCGCGACCCGAGGAAAATGCGCCGCGACTCACCTGCTGAATTAATAAGCGCCTCAATCCGCCCTTGTTTTCGGCGCGGCGCGGCGCGAGCAGAAGGAGGCGCGAGGAGCGGCGCCGGCGCAGGTGGAACGCGCCCCGCCCCCGCCCCCACCCAGCCCCGGAGCGCGATGCCCAGGCCTCGCGCCGATTTCATCTCGCGCGGGAAGAACGCGCCGACCGGTGCCTCGCGGGCCGATTATATCGCGGGAATTATGACAGGTGCGCGTTCGGAGGCTGAAGCTTAGTACTGAAGGAGGTTCTGGGTTTCTTTTCATACTTCCTCTTCTTCTTCGTCTTATCCTTCTTCTTCGTCTTATCCTCCTTCTTCTTCTTCTTCTTCTTCTTCTTCTCCATCTTATCCTTCTTCTTCTTCTTCTTCTTCTTCTCCATCTTATCGTTCTTCTTCTTCTTCATCTTATCCTTCTTCTTCTTCTTCTTCTTCATCTTATCCTTCTTCATCATCTCATCCTTCTTCATCTTCATCTTCATCTTATCCTTCTTCTTCTTCTTCTTCTTCTTCTCCATCTTATCCTTATTCTTCTTCTTCTCCATCTTATCCTTCTTCTTCTTCTTCTTCTCCATCTTATCCTTCTTCTTCTTCTTCTTCTTCATCTTATCCTTCTTCTTTTTCTTTTTTCTTCATATATTACGCCGTGCTTCCGAGATTGTCAACTACTGTAATTCTTCGTCCCGTAAGTGTAGTGTGCGTTTTATCGCGCGTGATTTTGTCCTGGTTGGTGGTGAGGTCTTGTACGTATCTACATATCAGCTTAGTGGGTATTCGACCGACAGGTTCTCCCAAAAGCAGGCATTCCACCTTTTAAATTCCCGACATGAGTGGTAGTGTAGTACTTGTGTGTGTGTGTGTGTGTGTGTGTGTGTGTGTGTGTGAAAGTAGGGAATGAGGTGTGTGTAAGTAAAAGGAATAATCGCGCTCGGTACGTCGCCCGTTTGTTAGGGGACAGCTCTGGCAGTCGACTAGTGGTGCTCAGAGAAACCACAGAAAACTATCGATCAGAGCAGCTGGCTGAATTCGGCCTAGCCATCGAGCTAATATAAAAAAATCTTGCTTCCATCGGAACTGGAACACTAAGACCTGGTCACAGGCTCTGCAGCAATGACTACAGTTCATGCCCCGAATTCACCTCTGCAAATTTTTTATTCGTTATTTCATAGGTTAGATAAAGGTCTGTTACGAGTTTCAATAGATCAGTTACTCGAACATTGTCGGCTAACCATGCTGTGAGAATAATGATTGTGCCACTTGTCTCGTAGATATTCGGAAATATATATTTTTTAAATAGGGTATTTACTAAGTTAATAAATGGTACCTAATTTACGACTACTGGACTATTATTGGTGTTTCTATTATTGCAATTCCAGACTGAATAAATTACGGCATGCAATACTCAAATATATTTTGACTTGCCCTCTATGGTTCTGTCTCATTAATGCATAATAATACCATTATTATTATTATTATTATTATTATTATTATTATTATTATTATTATTAATGTTAATATTAATATTAACCAATATATACCAATATTAATATTATTATTAATATTATTAATATTAAAGAGTGTGTGTGTGTCTCTTTCATCATCATCATCATCTTTTCCCCCATCCCCTAGGACTTACAACTTTGGGGTGTAAAAATGGAAGCGGCATTACATGCTGATCCCTCCAATAGGAGAGTAACGTGCACCTATGCCGATAATCATGACTGAGCCCCGGTGAGATGCACGTACCGCTTACCCCATGATGGCCGATTCGCGAAACAAAAATAGAATAAAACAAAATAAATAAAAAAATGTGTAATGAAATTGTTGCGGAAATATTTACCGTCTCGCCACTTGAAAATTTAAAATTTCTGCCACGGAACAATAGTTGGCGGGAACAAAAGGCCAGAGGTTGGAGTGGGTACTATTAATGTATAATTTAAAGTCTTTTTAAAAATTCTTAATGTAAAATGTGCATCACAAAGAGGAATTTAATTTTTTGTGGTGAAATATCTAAGAAGTCAACTAACACGGAATAAGTGACTTAATTCCTTACATCTAAAATTACAAGTTGTAATGTATATTTTTTCTAGTGAGTGAAATATCACTCTGAACCGTAAAATTATTCATACTGTACCTTTTATGTCAGCATACCGCGCAGAAGTTCAAACATTTTTATATTTTCCGCCCTCGATGTGGATATTTCAACATAAAATTTAGAACAAAGTTACCAAATTTCTTTCTGCAGATTCGGAGTCTCAATTTAACATGTAGGGTTAATATTATTCGTAAGTAATTTGGTTCCAAGATTTGTTATTTATTATTAAGAATGACTTAATAATTGTATAGCTTTATAAATGTACAGTAAACATGAAAATAAATTTGGGAGGCGTATTTGTAAAGTCGGGGGCAGCCTCCAGGAATCGCGACATCTGATTACTCTCTATCTTAGAAGACAATTATAAAAATGGTGTGAGAAACACACTGCCCTTCTGTTTCTATCTACACTTCATCATAGGAATAGTGACAATTTTAATTCGTTGCAAATATAATTCCAAATCGGCGAAGGTGGCTCAGGACATCAACTGTCACTACAGTGTCTCTGACGGGGAGATCCTGCCTTCGAGTCCCCCTGGTGGTAGGACTTCCCGGTAGGACACTCACTACACAACTACAAAGATCTACTATAGTTCAGTCGCTGTCTGGAGGAGAATTATGGAGGAGATTTCGCGGCCGGCTGCTCTGATCGGTAGTTTCATCTGCTTTCTCTGATCAATACCAGGGAAATGCCGGTTTAGTTCTCTGAATCTAACGGGCTATGAAGATCGCACGCGATCTTTTCTTCCTCTTCCATGTCCTATTTACATCCCTTATTACACATTAGCAATACACTACATCACATGTTGAGAGATCAGACGGGAGCTTAGAGCTTGTCGCGGCTGGGCCGGTGCCTTGCCGGTGGAGTTACTATCTGAAATGGTAAACCCCATAAGCCAACGTTTAGACCGCCGCCGGATCTCACCATCCAGCGTCGAAAGAACGCCACCATTCCCCGTGGTACAAACAAGCACTACACTTCGGATGTAATAATCCTAGCAGGTGACACGCCCGGAAACACGAAGTTACCAGTCAGTCAAATCCAATTACAAATTAATTCTATGAAAATTCTACATTGTATTGTTTGTATAAAGGTTGTTTAATTTCAAATATTTAAACAATACCTGAGATTTGGGAAAAAGATGAACGGGAGAGACATGAATTCAAGTTAATTAAGAAATGTATTTGTTTTCTAAATTAAAAAAACTTCCTTTTCTGTTCCTAAAACATAGTTCTCTTTCTATATATTTATTCTCAAATAAATGACCTTCCAGTAATAAGATGTGTTTAAATACAAAGATTTAATCGAAATACATTATTTGTTATTTATTGATAGCAAATACATTGCTTCAAAATCTAATAACAAAATAATTATATTTATTATCAACTAACAGGTAATTAAGAGAAAATTAACAAAACTGAAGGTGGAATGACAAAATAATTATCTGCTAATTAATGATAAAAGAAAACAATTTGTCTAATTCAAAAACACATAGAAATGAACTTTTCGGTTATTTCTTTATCAGAAACTTCTCTCGTTTGATTCCCAGACGAGAAAGTGAATGATAAGGAATTCAGTAATTATCACATGAGACTTAAACCTGTAAAATCAACACAGCGAGAAAAACTTTTTTGACAAGAGCAAGCGCCGCCATGAGCGATGCCAAAAGACGAACTTAATTCCAACACAAGTCGCGCAGGGAGGGCACAGAGGGGACTAATTGCGGGTGAGCGTGTGGGGGTGACGCGGGCGCGCCAGTAGGGGGTGGGAGGGGGACGGGGAGGCGTCGTCTGGCGCCGCGACGCCTGAGCGCGCACCCGTTTCTTCGCTAATGGAAGCGGCGGGTCGCGAACCAGGTTACTCCCCCGGCGCAGTTCCCCTGCGCCGCCGCGTAACGAGATCCCGCGGCTGGCTGGCTGGCTTGCCTGCCTGCCTGCGTCACCCGCCACCAATCGCCGAGCCCCCCCTAACACCGCACATTACCCGCCTCGCCCCCGCCCCGCCTCCGCCCTTCGCCTGCCCTCCCTGGCCCGCCCCTGCCCCTGCCTCCATGCGCCCCTGCCCTGCCGCCCTAAACCTGTCCCGCTCACCCTGCCTGCCCTGCCCCACCCATCCGCCTCTTCCCGCACGCCCGCCTCTCCCCACCCTACACGCCCCGTCCCCTGCCCCGCCCTGTCCCTGCTCCCGCCCCTGCCCGCCCCCTGTCCACCCTGCCCCGCCCTGCCCGCCCCCGCCCCGCCCCTGCCCCGCCCTGCTCGCCCTGCTCCGCCCGCCCCGCCCTGACCGCCCTGCCCGCACCCGCCTCGCCCCGCTAGTATGCCCGCTTCCTGCCCCTGCCCATGCCACCCCCTGCCCACCCCTGCCCCTGCCTCTGCTCCCACCCCCATGGCCCGCCCTCTTCCCCGCACCCGCCCCGCCTCTCCCCCACCACTACACCCGCCCTGTCCCTTGTCCCTGCCGCCCTGTCTCTTCCGCCTCCGTATCCCCTGCCCTCCCCCCGCCCTGCCCCGCCCCCTTTGCCCCGCCCTACCGCCCCCTGCGCGCCCACTGCCCGCCCCATTGCCCACCCGCACGCCCTTTGCCCGGCCCCTGCCACCTGCACCGCCCCCTGCCCCGCACCCGCCTCGCCCCGCTAGTTGCCCTGCCTCTGCCTCTGCCCCGGCCCTACCCCCGCCGCCACCCCTGTCTCGTCCGCTGTGCTCCGGCGTTGTCGCTGCCGCCCCCGCAGTCACCGTTTGCTTCCTGTGGTTTCTGCCGCCACCACACACTACTTCGACGCGAGTCAGAAAACTCAAAAAGGAATATATAATTAAAAGGCAGCTTCACAGCTTCTTCTTCTGCAGCTTCACATGAAATGCGCCGTATTTCGATTTCCTCTTTTATTTAGTAATGTTACTTCGTAAATGTGTTCTACTGTTCAATGTCATAAAACGAAAGAAAGCTTATTAGCGTTCTTGTTATTTTTTTATTATTTGTTTTCTAGAATAATTTCAGTCACTTGTTTTTTATTTAATTTATCCTTAATTATGGTGCTTCGTTCATAGAGATGATTAATTGAGAAATACAAGGGACGGATTAAGAGAGTGGCTTTAAAAGGGCATGCACTGCTTTCCTCTTGCACACAAAGAGGTTAAATACGTACTCCCCTTTATATTTTCTCTTGCATTTATGACATAATATTGTATAATAAAACGTGATTATATGACATTTTTCAGTGGTTGTATACTTAAAAAATTAATTTACAATAACAACAAAAATGTTTTCGTAATATATTCATTGTTCTACAAACATTATTTCCACAGGCTGTTCTTGGTTCGCGTCGTAATAGATATGACACAGCTTTCACATTACAGATAGTACAATTATCAAACTGTAGTATGTAAGTTATGCAAAAATGATTGAACCGCGAGAAATTGACAAAAAAATAATACCTGAAAATGAACGCGAGGGTTATAATTAAAAGTAATAAAACCTTTTAAATTACAGATTGCGTAATTTGATGTATATGAAGAAGTTATTGTCAAAAACGATAATATGATGTTACCTTCAAAACGGACACAAACATTAACAACCTTGCAAAATTTTCATAAAAAGCGGTTTACTACCCTAATAATTAGTTTTATTGATATTTATCATTCATTTCATTCAACATTCTCATTTTGTTTCCTTAAAAAGAGAACCGTTGAAGACAACCCACAGTGAGTCTCAGCGTCACCACATCACTGTCTCTGTCCTCGCCCTCGCCCTCGCCCTCGCTTTCGCCCTCGCTTTCGCCCTCGCTTTCGCCCTCGCTTTCGCCCTCGCTTTCGCCCTCGCTTTCACCCTCGCTTTCGCCCTCGCCCTCGCCCTCGCCCTCGCTTTCGCCCTCGCCCTCGCCCTCGCTTTCGCCCTCGCCCTCGCCCTCGGCAGTGGGAGAGGCGGCCGCTGCGTCGTCTCGGGCCGGAAGGGCGGAGCCACGTGCTAAGTGTCCCTGCGGCCACGTAACAAGACGCTTCAGCTCCACGTGCCCGAGATTGGGACTAGTGGTCCCCCGCCAGGCCCCGACGACCCCCTGCGCGCCCCTCTTCTTGGATGTTGGGGAACAAACTGGCCGTTTGTCGAAACAATGCGTACACCTCAAGACGACAGTTTTGAGTATTACAAAATGGTAAAACGTCTTGTTAAGGTTATCGGTGGATTTTCTACTTGTAAAACATTATTTTATTCATAACGCAAATAAATGTATGACTAAAATAGACGAGAACAAAGTTAACCAAATATAATATAAACTATTGTGAAAAGCGGTCGGTCAACTGAAAGCAGAGGTCAACAAAAACAATTTCCATTTAGCACGTGTTGTAGACTATATTACATGCGATTCACGTTTTACAGCATGCATTTTTCTCTGAAATAAAATGTTTAGGTCTCCACTAATTGTAATATCGTGTATTTGAAGCTGTGTGTCGCAATTCGTCGCTTTCGAAGTTATAATTGGGGGGATTACGAACGCTGAACTCTCTGCTAGAAGTTGTTGCCATTTTATTACCTGATCAAAGATGAGTGAACTGTCCTTTTCCCGGACTGAATATATCTTGCAAATAATTTAATGAGTCTTAAATAGTTTACTTTTGTGTATATATCAACTTATTTATGACATTTTCTGATTTATGTTAACTTATTTTATTATTACTTACTTATGTCAACTTAATTATGAAATCATTCTATAATAATTTGGTAGAAAACTTAACAACCATGATTTCCTTTCTTTTTAGCGTGAAGTGTCTTTAAAATCGATTCCTTGAGGGGAGGGGGTATTCTGGTAAAACACCGTAATGTTACATATAAGAAAAACATTTTATACTATTACGAACTATACATTTATATATTTGTAACCGAATAATTCTTAACCCCAAATCTTTATCGATATCGTATGAAAAGATCATAATAATTTAACATTATATGTAAGGAAAACGTGTTAAACTAGTACCATTTATATATTTACAATAATGCTGCCCACGTGTCTACATAGTTGTGCAAAGGAAATGCGACTTGATCACGTAAGTTTTGGGACACGGGCAGGACGCGTCGCATGGCAGTGCCGTTATTCTGCCACGCACAACGGCACTACGGCTACATTAAGCGCGACATAACAACAGCAACAAGATCGAGCTTACAACATAAGAGGGTTCACTAGAAGGAACAAGCTCTGTTGCAATATAATAATGTAGAACCATATTAGCTTAAACATAAATTCAGCTTGCAAAAATTTTAAAGTTCCAGAAAGTTTACGTTCGTTGGTATGGTGACCCTGCACTCAACACGTGGGGACGGAGCATAAACGGCGTGAAAGGTCCTGGGCAGCAGAACATAGGGTTATTAAAACTTTCCCATCCAAATTGACGTGATAGTTCTTTCATTCTGAACAGTAGTGGTTTCTGTAACCTTATGTAACCACGCGTTATTAAACCAGAACATTGTCACTTAAATCTTTGCAATCGTACTACCTGTGAATATTAGTGTTCTACGTGAAGAAAAGGAGCCACTATTTGAAAATGCCTTCGCCACGAAGTGATTAGAGCCCTTGTCACCAGGCGTTAGTTGCATTTTGAGTCAATTTTAGCATTTTCCCATCATGTTAACAAGAGCGTAGTTGCAGCTATAGATTTGTCGAACCGACTATTATTCGTGCGTTTGGGGTAGAACAATTGCACGACAACATAGAAACACTTGAAATAGCTGTGGAAAAAGCGCAACATGTAAGGTTTTTATTTGTTAATCGTTGTAAGTTGCGTATTAAGTTATCATTTTTGGACCTTGGTGTCCAAAACCCACACGACACTCGGTAAATGAATGGTACTGCATCTGCGTGCTCGATATAGTCTCTTCAAATTTTCAAAATGATTACTAGACGTATATTTTTAGTCTTTAAGCTCAGGAAAATTAAATAAAAATAACGTAATTGAACATATTTAAAAGTATGTTGTTACTATTTTCAAAAATACAACAATTTATGTTCAGTTACCAGCTCGTAATTTTCTTGTTTCGATTACATTTGAGTCTTCTCCGCACTGAATGATTTGCGTTAATGAGCCTGAATGTGTTCCAAGAGTGATAGAGTAACTTGTTAAAGCTCTATGGCTTTTCTACAATAGGAAAGTTCCACTATGCAGTTTTAAATGAAATATTTTTCTACTATTAGTGATTGTCTGTTAAACACTTGAGGTATTTTATCAAGAGTCCTTTTGAAACGTTTTATACCTATCTATTTCAGCTAGTTTTGTTGGTAAATGCATTGTCCGTAGTTTATAAAATGTCAACATGCTGTGCAGGGATCCCTTTATTACTTTTTAATGTATGGGAAAATCAAGTTGTTTCAATATCAGTAACCGACAATATTGTTACATTCATTACAGTGTTCAAACATAGATTTCGTATTTTAATTACACTATTAAAGCTGTTAATTAGTGTACGTGATTTTCAATTGATTTCTTGTAAATATAAAAAATAATAATGATGTACTATAAGAGTAAATATTTTCAAAAATTTACGATCAGGGAAATTAATTTATGATTTTGTTTACCCTTTCCATATATTATAAAGATAATACACATCACAAAACGAAAGATATTGACGATTAATTTCTCATTCATTTAAAAAATATAAACGAATTCCCTTCTTCTTTTCTAGAAAACAGAGTTATACTATAAAGTCTTAATTATCTGCAGACTTAAATTATTTTAACTTAAAATTAATGCGTCTATTTGAAATGCAATCCAAAACATTATTATTAAAACGGAAGATTCTCACGTACATGTTGTTTATTTCAAATGCCGTTCATTGTTATCACAAGATCACCGCAAATGTTTCGCGACGACGGTACCACTGTATGCGACAGTGCCTCTCCATTTACCTTGAGCTCTGTTTTTGCTAGGACTCGGTGTAGCTTATAGGGCTTAGATTCGTGAAGATTGTTACGTAACAGCACCCAATGGAGCGGCGAGCGCTCGCCCTGACGATGACGTACGAAGCGTGAAGGCCCATCTAAGCCCCCGCCCCCCTCCACCCACACCCCCACCCCTCGCACCACTGGGCACCGCGCGGCAGCGGAGACGTTAGGATTTAAAAGATTACCTCGGGAAAGCCCTTCAGAAAACAGATTTTTTATCGATTTCTCCCGCTATTTTTCTCCCAGGCAGCTGGAACCTCTGGCGGAATTCAGTGGTCGGTAAGATCATTGTGGATGGGCACATTTTCTCGCTGGAAAATTTCTTTGTATTTTTTTTGGAAAACTTAATTAAAGGTATTACTTAAACATATTTATCTGCAGTTTCAATACAGAGTCTTGTCCTTTGCGGGAGCGTTTCTGTATTGATATCATTGTCAACTGAAAATTAAGATTTCGTAAGAGCTTTGGAACTCTGCATCACTTACGGCAGTATTATACCGCCTTCGTTTTGAAATAGAGCAATGAAAAGTTGGATAAATGAAAATTAATTATATTTATTAAAGTGTTATTGTATAGATAAAATAATTAGTCTCTAATATATTTTGAAAATTATGATTTCATAATCGATACGGATATTTACATCGAAACTCTGTGAGAACAATTAAGACGAGGAAGAAAAATTAAGGCAAAGGGAAAGCATGACAATTTAACATATTGAGTCTTATGCAATTAATTTATCAGTAGCATAACGTGGCAGGTATTTGAAGTAATTCAATTCTATCGTTTGCACATCATCAGGTAACTGGATCTGTCGATTTACAATTGTATATGCGCGAAATATTTTCCTGCTATCTTTTCCGGAACTAATAGCATTAATAGAGTGATAAGATTTAAAAGAATTCGATGGGTATCTCCGAGCCCTGGATTTGTTACAGACACATGAAATTGTTTTGTTTAATTGTTTTATTATGAAGTTTCTAATTTCATTAGGGGCGATATCGAACAGAAGCGCCAAGGGACGATCGGTTGAATGTGTCCGCACTGTACATTTTAAAAGATAGAGAAAGCGAACTGTATAATGCATTAAAATTATGTATGCACAGCCTGAATCCATGTGAGCACAGTTGAAGGCTAATCTTAACCAGTGAAGGACTTGGATGAGATACATGGTAAACGAGATAGAGATACTCCATTCACATTTAATGAAATGAATTTCGTATACAACAATGCCACTTGAAAGAGAGGTCAAAATGTACTCTTGCAATAAACGCTATCATGCCATCTGAAAGAGGTGACAGCTATATGACGCACTGTACAGGATACTAAAGTTTAAGAGCGTGTTTCGTTGCGTAGCACTCGATGCATCCAGAAATTCCTTAGGTACTGTGGAGACATGGATAATTGTTCAGACTTTCTTGATCTGTGAAATTTGCGCCCGTTGACACTGACGAGACACGTTGACACTGTCACTATTCAGCTGTGTGTAGCACAACACATGTCACACGTATGTGAAAAGTTTATGGTGAACACTAATAGTCCAATTTTTCATCATCAGAAGAAGTTATGAATTGTGACAAAATTGTCTAAACGTAAGTGCTATGCGCGATATACGTTAATTGCACATGAAAGGATAAGAAGTAAAAAGGCGCATTCGGCTGCTTTCACACTCACGAATTACTAAGAGAAGTTCATAAAATTGCACTCTTATGCACGTAAAGATGTATGGAGTTTTCTCTCAAACTGAATTCTGTTTGTTACGGCTGCTGTGAGCTAGACGGCAGGTAGGGTGATGACATTATTACATCAAAGATAATCTATGGTTCTTGGAGTTTATATACGGCCATTAAAAAGAAATTAATCTCTAATGATCATTTCAATTCTACTCTTAGTCAGTAAGAGTAGTGACCGAGGTGTAGAAGGGTGCGAGTTCAAATCCTGGAGAGGGCATTAGCATTTTTGTGTTTTGTGTTTGCGGAATATATAACCATTCATAGCTCCATGTATCGCATATTTAACTTTGCAGAAACGCATTATCTGTATTTCGAAGTAAAGTATTAATAATGGCCGACAGGATTCCTCAGTTAAGGAAGAAATGCCAAGAAGGGCTTATGCGCAGCCTTGGTACAGCACCAGAGAAAGAAAACGATGCAAACTAGTTGATTTCCAGGCACATGCCAGACTATGTGCCCAAGTTGTTCCCTATAGTCTTGCCCCTAAGCAGGGTCGTAGTCACAGCGAACTCAAAAAAACCTAAACATATTTAAATTACCTAATGCTAGTGTGTTTCGTTAATTATGATCACGATGATATTGAGTCTCTTTTTGTTGAATCCATTCGGGTTTTTGAAGACAATATAATAAAGTTCCATAACGTAAATCGGTTATAAATAACTATACGTATCCTAACGATAATAAAGTATACGAATATATTGACATATTAACACTGTAAATTTAGACAAAAACAAATTAACTTCTCTACTTCACCTTTCACTACACACACATAAAGAAATGAACTTCGTGTGAGGTTATCCTCTACATTATTTACTTGGCTGTCCGGGTGACGCCGCGTCCATGGCGAAGATGCCAACGTTTCGGTCGCCACTCTGCGACCTTCATCAGGGCGTAAGGAAGGTCACAGAATGGCAACCGAAACGTCGGCACCTTCGCCATGGGCGCGGCGTCACCCGGACAGCCTAGTAAATACTGACTCCGTCCGCGGAAGCCTACGCTCTATCCTCTACAAGTTTCAACTTTCATATAAATCTACTTTTCGTTAAAGTAATCTCCAAGCCCTGATGAGGTCTTGAAACCATGGCATTTCCGACCCCAATATGGCGTCAACGGTAGCCATTGCGAATCATCACGGCTTCCCCAAACGCAGGTGGCGCTACTGGTGGGCGCGGCAGTGAACGAGTGGGCGCGGATGTCAAATGCTAATTGAATTTCATGTTTCAATAAAACCTTTTATCCGCCGTTTGGGATGAAAGAGGTGGCGGCAGATAGTGTCACCGGGGCCGCGCGCGACTGTCAGGCACGCGTGGCAGCCGAATCCGATTGTCAGCGCGCGCGCAGCTGTCGCAGCACAGCGCCACCGTCGATATCGACGGCCAGCACGCGCGTCTATCGGACGTCTCTGTATTTGCTGGCTCTGCTGGCTCCGGGCCGACGTGACGAACTGCTTTGTTCGAGTGATACAGCACTTTACGCAACGGATGGACAGACTTTGCTAGAAAATGCGCCATTTTACTAAGTGTTGTTTACTTTGGGTTAGAATGTTGGAAACATACTGACCGGGAATTAGAAGGATGAGTCGAGCGTAAATTTGTGGGTGCATAATACCTTGGAAATATAAGGCGGCCATCACAGTTGAAATACACGAAAATTTGTAAAATATTACCTAGTACGGCCTTGGTATACATCTAAAATATGAACTAATACTCGAACACCAGCAATACGAGAAGATTCAAAATGCATTACTTTTAAAAAAGAGCGACAACTTGAATGAAGTATTTCTAAATCCTTAGTGCCACCTTATTCTGATCATCAGCTCATTTAAAATTGATAAAAAATGAAGATTAATTCTTTGAACGATGAGGAAATTTAAACAAAATAAAATAAAAGAAATTAGTTGTATCGCCATCACAACAAGGCTCTGTGAAACAATCGAAGTAATCCTTTATTTACAACTGCCCAGACAAAAAATTAATGATGAAAATGATCTAGACCAATGAACTATCACCAAGTTAGTGTCTTAAGCAACTAAAATACTGCTGCAGATCTTACAAAACCTCATAAAAATCTTCACAAAATGGTACACCACACAACGTAGTACACATGTATGTGCAGTACAGTAGTTCTTTACATGCCAAGAATATCATAAAAAGTTTCATGCAAAAATTGAAAAAAAACTGTGTAACATTCGGCATTTTGAGACATTTTAGTTTGGTTAGTTGCATTGGAACTCAGGGAAAATCTACAACCAATGAAACAGTTTCCATTTTGACTGATATATGTAAATACTGGTAGAATCCTAATATCGACAATTGCTGGTCCATCAAAAATGTAATAAAATGTTAAAAAACCTTTCTTCTTGTAGATTACGGTGTGAGAAACGTTTCTTTGGCCGCAAAATAGTAGAAAATACCGTAGAATGCGTTTCTGTTATTCCGCCTATTCTCACTCTGCGCGTACAGGTTGGATTTTCATACTCATTGCGTGGTTGCTTACAACACAGACGTATTCATGTGACAGAAAGGATTCAGGGAAGAGCCTGTCTGCCATTAAATATTTGGTATTTTCGTATTGCATTATGAAACAGCAATTTTTTTATGTTCTTAATATTTAAATAACTATTATAGTGTATCCATTTTTACTACACCACGTTCAGGTAGTATTGGTGAAGTATGATGTTGTAAGAATATTTAATATACTATAGTGTTGAATGACATAATTTTATTTTTGTTGTCGATCAGTGTGCATACTAATTTTGAAAAAAACAATGTGTTTTTACATATCACTAGTTTTACATAATTACGAACATTTTTTATTGTATTGTCACTTTGATATTTTAGGCAAATGTAAAGTAAATCAGGTCAGTTAAGTAATAGTTACATAATTTTATTTTGGAAACAGGGAGGTTAATAGCTAAATTTGGCTAGTGAATAAAGAAACTCGTTCAACATTTTGATTTATGCATTTGTATTAGGAGAGGGAAATAATTGCAATTAAAATCGCAGCTATTCACAATCACAATTATAGAAACACATTTACACAACCATTTATTTCCCTTAAATATCAAAATGATTCATCCAGAAATTATTCATCCAGTTTTGCGAATTACGAAGCGGGAGTTTGAAATTTCGTGATCCGAAATTGTATATTCGAGTAGGCAGTACTCTTGCAATTCCAGGGTTGAATCCGACAGTTACAGATAACTCTGGCATAAAATATTTCGCGCGGCCGCTCCCGAATTTATTACCTGCTCATTTTGGTGCGCGAATTGCGTTTCCACTCGCGTGACTGCCGCCAAGGCATTCATGCGCTCAGCTCCACCAGCTGTAGGCGAACGTTCTGAAGAGGACAGGATGTTTCGTCGTGGACGATCGTGCATGACGTGAATAAACATCGATGCATCGAAAATCAAATTCAGACAGATTTTGTCTGGAGGGTAATTCTAGGTGCTGGCTACTCTGTTTTGTATTCTTCCGTGATTTTTCCGAGATTTATCAAGCAAATGCCGGAGCAGCACCCTAACAAACGGTCCGCGGACAGCGCCTTATTTTTCTATCCTTATTCTTGTCTCCCTCCTCTCTTCTTATACACATACATAGACACTTCCTTGCAATAGGCTATAATTCATTTCGAGAGATTATTCTGAAGTTTTGAGCCTGTCTTCGCTGGGGTGGTGTTCCACTGAGGAGATACCTGATAGAGGGTAAATAAGAACTGCCAGGAATCTATAAATACTCATAACTCACTCACACATTCACTCGATGCATCGATGTCTAATCGATTTATAACAATGTTCACAGTTAATTTGGCCTTATATATCGGGGTAATCACGTCTTCGTGGCCAGTATCAAATTCTCTCGGAATGTCGCGGTCTATACAAAATATTCTCATTTCCTAGGAAGCGAAGTAGTCATTGCAATATCCCATACATAATGCTTGACTCGCGGAAACAGCAGTTTTACCCCCCTTCCCCGCTGTGTGTCAATCACAGCAAATGATAATGAATTTAAATGTGTTAATATTCTAGGTCGTGCAACAACATTTAGTTCCCCTGGTTGGAGGTCTTCACATTCCCAGCTAAACAATTTTGATTGATACCTAGTTATAAAGGCTGTGGCCGGGAGTTTCCCCGTCAGCGTAAGACCGCGAGCTTTGAGCCATCTTTTTTCATCACATGGGTCTTAGTACTTTATGGGCATGAGTGTATATACATCTTCATTAAGTGTTTGTATTTTGTTTAGTAACATCGTAGACAGTAAATGCCTTTAATCCTTTCGCCCAAGGACCCAGAAACTTTAGTAACCGGGGTTCTCAGACGGTCATCTGCGCAGGAGACCGTGGTGTCTCGAGTTGCTTAACTTCCGTGAGTTTGCGGAGCGTAGTTAGCAATTCGGCTAATGATGTCTTCGAAGTGTTCTTCCTCTTGCTGGAACGCTGGCTGCAGAGCGCCCGGGGCGACTTCAAGCGACGATTCTGCAAAGGTGTGCGGCCATGGCGTACTTGTGAAATGTCCAATTCGTTTGGTAAACTGAGAGGTCACAGATTCAGGAACCTGGTGTTTTTTGAGAACAGTCAATTAGCGTTTGAATAAAGCTCCAGAGTAGAAGAGATTTCGGCATTAGTTGTTAATGTGACTATCGGTTCTAGGTAGTTGTTACAGTAGTACACCAAACAACGGGACTCGTACCATCTGTGATTCATCCTTTTATTCCATGCCTCACCTTATATCTGAGTTTTTTCTCTCTTCCATCTCTTTATCAGTCTCTCACTCAGTCACAGACACACACGCACACGCACAATAAGAATATTGCCTATGCCGTTAAACCTTTCGGGAAGGCTCGATTACAAGACTCTGTTATGGACAAGAATCATGTTAAATGACACGAATCTGGCGGCCAACAGGAGCAGGCGCTACCACCATTTCCCATCATTCACTGCAAAACCAGTAGCAATTCATAGTGTAGCGGTGAGCTAGCGTTGTTCCTGAAGATAATATTATACCTTTTCTATCCAGGTCGATCTGCGTGGAATTTTAGTATAAGCGGAATTGGGGGAGGTTTCCTAGATATTGTACGTATCTGTATTCGTATGTACAGTACTTGGTCCATTTCATTGTCTACACTGAAGCATAGTTTTACTCTGCAAGACCTACAGCTATTAATTTACAGCATTTCAGGGCATAAGATTAAAATACATAAATGTTATTTACACTTACGGAAGATATATGCATTGTAATTTCTATTGTAAAAAGAATAAGAGTAATATTTGCATTTCATATGATGATATGCTAAATTAAATATTCTAGAAGTTTCTATTATATAAGTTGTAAAAAACTCAGTGATCCTTTATTGTGTACACATATTTAAGTTTGAAATCTGTTAGTTACGACTCCTGGGTCTTGTTACTTACCAATAGCGTCTTTAAATTATCTGGAAATTATTGTGCATCAATAACCTTCACAGAAATTGGGATTGTTTGATTGAGAATAAGATTGACAGAAATATATCTTTCTCCTCTCACCGCTATGATACTGAGAATACATATAACTTACTAATAATATCAGTGAATAAATATATACTAATAAATTATGAATAATGTTCACGATAGATTTGGAACATGAAATTTTATGCTACGTTTTTTAGAGATTGTGGAATATTTTATATTGGGACTTTTTTAAACTTAGTTCTAAAGAAATATCGCATTTACAAATAAAGTGTCTTACAAAAGACATCCGGTTCTGTAACATACCTAAGGGAACCCTAAAGAAAAAGAACGGGCCGCGAAATCTGACGCAGAAAACTTTTTTGCAGAGGAGACAAACTTTCTGACGATGCCACTTCTATCGTGACGTCTACCAGAAAAAGCATTTCTCGTGCACGAATTGTTCAGTCGTTATAAAAGAGTTGGCATTGTTGCCCGAGTGCTGCCAACTCGTGAGGGGAATAATTTTGACCTCGTAGCCTCCATTCGAAGCACGTGCCGCACCTCGATGTAAGTGAAGCATTGCACGTTCTTGTAGCACACTCCACGTGCATCTCTCACCACGGGGAAATGTGAAAGCAAAATCGGAAGGGAAACATCCGGATTTGCTGTTGATTGTACTGGCGTGCGTAGGAAGCGATTCGCCTCAGCAATAAACTAGCATGAGCAGCAATTCTAAATTTAGAGTTCCCGATTCTTTCTGGAGGTATGAATTGGTGTTATATAGGTTGTTGCTTAGGACACGTTGTTTTAAAACATTATACACAACTAGCTTATCCCTTTTGTGATTTCTACAGCTTTTCTGTGCGGTGTAAAGTTACGACAGAAAATACTGCATATCCATGTAGTATTTTCTGATAATGATCGACAGTAATACCGCATATCCTAGTGTGTATTAGTATCTTAAATCTTACTCAGTGATAAATAGCAGCTGGGAAGAGAGAGAAAAAAATCGAAAAAGCAGCCAAGACTAGAAAGAATGAGAAATCAGCTAGCATGACAAAATCTGTGCCATTTTATAGCACTAAAAATTTTATATTTTACGTACAAGATATTTTCTTTTGTTATGAGCAAAGAAAGACAAGATACAATATTTCGTAATATTTTTTTACCTTGACTGTATGAGTCCATGGATTGTTTCATGAAACACTTTATCTCCACTTGGTACTCCACAAATATTTCATTGCTCGGGACGAGCAGCATCACAGTCGGCCGAGCGAACTTTTCGGCCTTCATGTTGTGACCTTTATCTGAGCTATACTGCTGACTTTATATACACGTTCATTAAAGAACGTGTCCCACACCCATCAATAAATTCAATGTAATTAATAGTTTATAAACTGAATGTTTGCCAAACATTACCTACAACTTACGTTGATTGATTATTTCGTGTTTCTGTGGGCGTTAACGACTATAGTCACTATCATAAGTGTAGTGTATGTTTTATTGAAGGTGGCGGTGTCCTTTCCATCAGATGTTGCAATTCTGGGCTGACCTACTCGTTGCATTGCAAGGTTTTTCCCAGCCATGTATCTCCCACCAGCGGGAAATCGCTCCAGCCGGCACAAGCTCTAAAATTACAACTGGTATTCCCTCGTGTGTGGTAGTGTAGTGCGGGTAAGTGTGTGAAAAGGGGTGAGGATAGGATAAGGAAGAGAAAGGAAGGATCACGCGCAATCCGTGACCCGTTTATTAGGGTACTGCTCGTCTGGTGTTGATCGAAGACACCAAGGCAAACTACCGATCAGAGCAGCCGGTCGCTAGAATTCTCCTACAGACGTCTAATGTAGACTGTCGAGACTCGAACACTAGGATATCAGGGGCATTAGGGGCATTAGGGGCATTAGGGGCATCAAGGGCATCAGGGGCAACACAGTGACATTACTTGAGCCACCTAATCTGGTAAATGCAGTTTAGAACTTATTATAATTACCTACTCTCTCTATATATAATATATATGATGGCAGTGTGTGGAGTAAATGAAATATAATCGATATTAAATTTTCTGATAATGTAAACGAATCATCGTTATTGGATATCAGTAGTTGCGTTCAATTGCTGTATCCATTTGTATTCGGTGAAAATGTAACCCCATTCATCATGACCCTTGACACTCGGCGACTCATGGACTTAGTGCGTTTTACTCATAACTGCATCAATTTAGTTACTGGCATTAGTATGTGGATGATATCGTCAATATTAAGCTAGTCCATGGAAAATAGTACTAAAATCATGAACACGCCCTCTAAATCATAGCTGTTTTTTCGTTTCCTCAACGAGTTTATTATCATTGAATGCTAATCGACTGCCAAGAGAGTTGAGTGTATATACGTCACAGCTGTTTCGTGTTTTATATTTCGTGCGTGTCGAATTTTAACAAACGGATGTCTACTAAAATTTTCCGAACACCAAACTATTGCTTTCAAGAGAAAAAAGGTGCAATTACAGGAGATAAAATATTTTCTACCGAAACATCACAATTTTTAATTAATTTATCCATTTAAATAAAATGACTGATACGAGTCAAGCTTCGAGAAGTTTTACTGTTGTCGTCTGTACAAAACAGAACTTTGTTATTTTCCAATCTCACGACTAATTATCGCAAACTTTCCACAGAATAATGTTGCAATTGTAGCTTGGGTTTGAAACACCTGGAAATTATTTGAAACTTAGCAATCTAAGGCTACTGAGTAACATAATAGAATATTACAATAGATTAACCCCTTTGACTAAAGATAAATTAAAATGCATAGGTTCTTCCTCGTGGATTCCAATATGCTCAAAAATGTTTTGAACCACTCAGGAACACATAAACTCTCATGACACAAAACTATCATGTTTTACTCATTTACACACGAGGGAGAGAACGTTCAAATTTTAAATTAAATTAAGTATTTTAAAATTGCAGTAAAGTATAAGATATAAAGCCCCAAATGGCAAATATCTGCGAGACGTGACTGCTGTTAAATTAATTGCCACTTCATTAGTTTGGTAGCGTTCGTTTCATTTAAATGTCTAGGAAACCCCGACGATATTTCCGGGAGCCGGAAAGCAGACCGAACAAGTGGCAGAAAACACAACTCGTCTCCCCCCCCCCGGGCTGCCCGGGGGAAGGGAGCTCTCCGCAGGGAAATTGGATACCGGAGAGCTCTCGAGCAGAGGAAGGTAATTATTTGTGTGAAAAACGCAGGCCGCAGGGGCGGAGGCGGACCGACGACGCCTCCACTTCGGGGGGGGGGGTAGTGCTGACGGTTTCGTGGTGACGGTGGCAATGCAGTTCTGCGAACAAGGAGAGAGTAGCCTCATGGAAATGGGCGAGAGGCTAGAAGAGCGGTTCAGAGGAGAACAGCGGACGACATGAAGTTAAAAAAAAACGCTAAAAATTAAGCTTTAGAAATTACCTTTCAAAGAGATAGAAGAGAAGAACCACTCTTTGTTTTACTGTTTAAGCGGAACAGAGGAGAAAAAAATGGCTGATGAGGCTGACCCTGTGTTTACATACGCTGCAATGTTTTCTATGGTCGTGACGGGATTTTCCATTAGACAAGTTTCGGGGAGATGCTATTAGTTATTGAATAGTTCGTAGGAAAAACAACACTGTGCCCAGGAGCGGATCCAGCCGATAACTGAGGGGGGAGGCATCCTACATTTTTGTTTAATAATAAACATGTTTCTTATTATATTTTATACTGAATATAGACTGTATATAATATAATTTATGTACTGTATATACGATGCTATGCAATATTATTGTTTAAATAATTACATAATTCGAACATAAATATTTAAATCAATTTTGACAAATAAAGGAAGGCAAAGCTAGGACATTTGAGGGAGGCATGGCTCTAATGTCCTCCTGGTCCCTCATAGGGGGGGGGGCATGGCTTCCATGCTCCCCCCTGGATTCACCAGTGACTGCGCCAGAGAAAGCCTATCTCCACAAATCGGCAGGCGCCACATTCACTGGCATTGCACTAGAGTAGCGCTGTAGTAGTTAGAAGGTGAGAGATCGAGGCAACGGCCGCTGCACCTCAGGGAGAACAGCCGCGTGCCTTCAGAAAGTGACACTGAGGACTATTTATGGAGGCCTGCGCGCTGCGCAGCCCGCACGGATGATACAGCGCGCAAGGGCTGCGGGAACGCGAAAGAAGGCGGCATCTGGGCGCAGGAAACAATGAGGGCAGCAGGGAAGTGGATCTTCGGGGAAGGAGCACGGCGGCAAAACACGGCACGGGGAACGACCAGCGAAAAAAGGGGGCGAGGGAACGAGGTAAAGCAGGCGACAACAGAGCAACGCGGCGACGCGGCGAACGGGGGGGGGGCTGGGGCGCAGCGGGAGCGGGGAGCGGCGCCAAGGCGTGGATGCAGGGGGCTGCGGTACGTGGGGGGGGGAGGGGGTCTGGCTGCGGGTGCTGAAAGCCTCATAAAGGTAGTCAAGGCAGAGAGGGGGCGAGAACGCGGGAGAGACAGTTTCCAGCAGATTTTTGAAGCGATAGAAGCGCGGCCGCGGGAGGGGGCCAACGGGTGGGACGGGGAGCGCACTATGGCCCACAACGGAGCATAACGGGCAAAATACGAACTACAAAAACAAAAATTGAAAATAAGTGCTACAAGTGATTTCAAATGGGGTGATAGTATGTAAAGAATGAATAAAAAATAAATGTTGGATGATGGAGCAATTAATCAACTTAACATAAAACTGCAATTTCCAATTTAATTTATTGCAGCTCATACAATGAGACTGTAAAGGCTATCTCAAATTTGTACAAATATATTTCACAATGCATGACTGAAAACACAAAATGGTAAATTATTTTAATTTCATTTTATAACTGCTTCACATGATACTACTGCTAGCAAGACTTAATTTACAGAATCATGAAGCTGTACTGTAAAATTAATAATTATGAAAAGTTAATGAAATACGATAGTTATGTTACGATAGTAATAGTTATTACGATAGTAATAGTTATGCAGAGTTGGATGGGCGAGGTGGCTAGAGCGCGTGCCGACTTAGCGCCTCGGTCTGAATGGTCACGTGTTCGCATGGGCATTGTCTCTTGCCTTCATGATGTGTGTTTTCGCGGAAGCCCTTGTAAATCTGCTGACCACAGTGCAACTGCAGAAGTGTTTCTAGTGTAAAAGGTTAATATGCGTTCCCATGTGAAACATAGTGGGTACCCGGCGCGGATAGTTGAAATCGGCAAGCCCAGAAGCTGGAAAATGCTCCAGGAAAATAAAAAAAATAGTTACAATTATTTTATATAATTTTGGAGGATGCAAATGTGAACATCCTAATTTACATTCAAGCTCTTGTAAATGTCTTTGCGCTTGTACCAGGCGCTTTCGGCGCTGACATCGCTCCACTGTGTGGCGGGGCGGGGCGAGCGCTGCGCGGTGGAAGCGGGGGGGGGGAGCATGCGGGAGCGGCGGCAGCGACTCGTGCGCAAAATCCCAACATGGAGGCCCTTTTGTGGCGCACTTTTTCACGTTCAAAATTAAGTGAGCTCTTTTTCACCCACAGCGGGGCGGAGCAGGACAGGGCCGGGCACGAGTGGGCGGCGGGAGGGCAGGCGCATGCTTTGTGCGAAAGTCTTCCATCACGGTCACTCGCCCCGAAGTAAGACGTTTCCTCCAAAGATTTGAAGGCGCTCTGGCAATAGTTTACGTTGAATGACACTGCCAACGACAATAGGCTGAATACTAAAATTTTGAAAGGAGATAAAACGTAAAAGTGGGAATGTTTCAGGAGAATTTGCAACTTAAAGTTCGTTAGGCACTCCGAAATCCTGAGACATTTCTAATCAATGTTACAAGAAGAAATGTGACTGTGAGTGATAAAACGTGTGAATAATTAGGCATTTAATTATGTGTTTTGAAATTTGACAGTATGAGAATTTTTCATGAAGGGTTAAATGAATACTTTTGTACCTTCGAGGAAAGTAATTAATGAAGAGTACCAACACTTTTAACGACATAAAGAAGAAGTAGTTCTAAATCACTATATCTTTCTTCTTCCTACCATTTTTCAGATTTTTCCTTCCCATTTTTCCCACCGACTTTTTCCTTCGAGTTTCATCACCACTTTTTTTATACACTCTCTCACTATCAAATGGTGTTCTCCCGTAATATTCTTTTCCGCATATTTAGTATATACGCACTATAGGAGAAATTTATATATTCCTGCAGAAAATGTGTCGATTTTAAAAAAAACAACATTTTTTCAATACCCTAATACCAGAAAATACGCGTGTCTGTCTGTCTGTTTGTCTGTTTGTTTGTCTGTTTGTCTGTTTGTCTGTCTGTCTGTTTGTCTGTCTGTCTGTCTGTGTATCGGTTTGTCTGTCTGTCTATCGGTTTGTCTGTCTGTCTATCGGTTTGTCTGTCTGTCTATCGGTTTGTCTGTCTGTCTGTGTCTGTCTGCCTGCCTGCCTGCCTGCCTAAAGGTTTTTCTGTCTGTCTGCCTGCCTGCCTGCCTAAAGGTTTTTCTGTCTGTCTGTCTGTCTGTCTGTCTGCCTGTCTGTCTGTCTGTCTGTCTGTCTGTCTGTCTGCCTGCCTGAAGGTTTTTCTGTCTGTCTGCCTTTTTATAGGTTTGTCTGCCCGTTTGCCTGTGTGTTGGTCTGTGTGTCCGTCTGTTTTGTTTTGGTAGATTTAATACATTGAATGATTCAATTACATAAAACATTTTGTCAAAGTGTTTTCAACCAATGTTTTCTTCACAAAACAGTTTCGCCGAGAACGCGGAGAAACGACGCAACGACCATCTGCGATGCATACGAGGTTGTGACGCGGCAGCCAGTTTGAATTTCACACATGGAAATGACGTTTACAAAAACGTTTCCCAGGGGCAAAATATTTATTGAAAAAATACTTCATCTGCCGTTATTAATGAAATTTAAGGTACCAATTAGGGTATTGTTTTGAAACGTGAGCTTTCGGACACTACCTTAATTACTTGACATTTCAACATGACAATTTTAAGTGCAATCTGTCTAAACAGTGAACAAAACAGAAACCCTACGTTAGTACAATAAACTAGATGGGTCCAGGGAATACCACGAACAAATGTGTGAAATCACGAGATGGAGATAATTCTATGGGATGTTTGGAGAGCGTGTAGGTGCACACATCTGAGAATTTCCTCAAATGAACGGTAGTACCGCGAGAGACCGTAGTAGGTGCTTTGGGCGTCATTAGGTAGCATCTGGGAAGAGCGTGGAGCAAAACAGGAAAGCTAACCTGGATTCAAGAGATTAAGAAACTAATTTATACGACAAAGTCGGTGCATTTCTGCAGCACTAGTAGTTGGTGTTGTGGTTTGCTTTGGCTGTAGATGACTTACTTTTCTAGTGCATTTAGCTATATTTGCTAATCACTGCGAGCAAGAACTCTTTTCTAACTTATTGGATTCTTATAAACACGTCTCTGAAACAAATTCTTCTCCCAGAGCAAATAAAAAATATGATGTGATCTTAAAGAGCAAATTCACTGATATAGAAAACAATTCAACTTGATAAAAATGGAAAAAGCTGTTTAAGTTTATTACGTAGGTTTATTCATATATGTTTCACGACAATATCTTTTAATATTTTAGGATCTCAGGAAAATATATAATATGTATTTTGATATAAATGAATGTGATAATAATACGAATATAAAATGAAGTACAGAGTTCGAAGGTATATTATATCTTTACTTATATCTCACTCTCTGCTTCCTTTTATATTCCATTCGCCTAGGAGTTCCCCCCAGAAAGTTCTCTTACATTTTTTACAGAAAATAAAACAATTGGAACAAGAGAGTACAGTACTAAATATGTTTAAAACTCACGCCATCCTGTTATGCAATTACGTAATGTGCTCGGTGTTTACAAAAACTCGCTATGATTGCGCTGGGAGTTCCCGCGAGAAACTTCTATTACCGCCCCTCACATTAAGTGCTCTCCGCGCGACAAACATTGAGCACCTTCGCCATGGAGCGATGCAAATAGCCCGTTCCAGCCTCCACGGCAGCCGGCTCTCTTGTAGGTGCTCCGAAGCACTTGCTAATCTCCGCCCTAAACTGCTCCGGCGGCGCAGGGCGGTTAGCGGCGAGTGGCTGGCCGGTGGGATGCGGCGGCACGGCGATAACGCCAGGGCGGCGCGAAACAAAACACCCTCGGGAAGCGGCCTCATGGCCTCCTGGGGAGCGAGGAGGGGCGGTGAGGGGAGGGGCGGGGAAAGCATGACGAGGTTGGGCGGCACAGGCCGTGCAGAAACGGGGCTTGGCACTCGGGACATGGCGAGGTGAGGCCGGTTTGGGCTGGACGGGGACGGGACAGCCAGGGGCAGAGGCGGAAGTGCCGAAGGGAAGTGGAGAGGCTTGTGCTCGAGCGTCACATCCGAGCAGGACAATGAGGCGGTAGTAACGACGGAAAAGGCCGTATCAAAGGAGATGGAAGTGATAATGATATTGAAATAGGGGGAAGCAACGGAGGCTAGAGGTTTGATCGCGGTTAGGGCGGAGATGTTACATGTTGCGTAATATCGGCGCAATGGAAGTGGTAGAGTGGAAGTAGCAGTGGCACAGATCGGTAGATGCGGTGGGATGAAAAAGAAAACGATGGCGATAGAGATAAGAACACAATGTTTTTGAGATAAGCTAAGATTGAGAATTATTTCTCAGAACAAGTGTCGGGTTTTGTGGCAGCAGGAGGTTGGTTGTGTAGGATCATTTGCAGTAGGTCTTTCTTCCTCAGAAAGATGACGATGTAATGTGTTCTGAGAATAAAAAGGTGATGTTTGAGAATGAAAAGGTGATGTTTGCGACCACTATAAAAAAATATTTCTGTAGAGACCGGCTGATCCGAGCTATATTGTTATTTTCTTTGATAATTTTCTTGTCAGATAGTGAAGCACTACCCTAAGTATTCAGCAACATTTTCTCTCATCCTTGATCTTTATGTATAATTCTTAGTGATGAATAGCGTACAAGACATTGAAAGAACGAATATTTAGTTGCCGTATCGTGACGTGGGTACACAATACACAACACACAATATTAGCAACGTAGCATCATTATTTTAATTACGCCTGCAAAGCTGCATTTGCGGAGACGGCAAAGGCAAAGAGTGTAGAGCCTGGGACGCTTCCCAGAGAAGTGCTGCGAGATTGGTAACGAAACATTGATGTGACCGAGACCGAAGACGTTCAAAACTAAAACATCGTTGTAATTAACAGAAAGACCAACAACCATTGATGTTTTTGAATATAGATGTTTCAAAGCTGGATTAGTAACTTCTAACACTAAATTATACACGCCAAAATTTATTTTGACTACGACCGTGTTATTAACTTCTTATTAAGACTTACCAGAATACAAAGTTAATAAATAATAGGAACAATTGGACATCAGTGTCAAAACACAAGCTCCCAGATTCATCTCAAAGAATCATTTACCGTCTCAGTCTGTCGCAGGAGGTTACGGAAAGGGAAGTGGAAGGTCCATGGCACATGAGTTGACCATCTCTCCATGTGCAAAATTTGTGGAAAGACCTATGGTCATCTCTGGCGAGAGATTGCTAGATTAAAGTAACTCAAACATCGTTTGTTTCGTTCGAATTTATGATCTTCCAGTAATAATACGTTGTTCAATATTTTGACTGTTACAAAATTATAATTTCTCTCATCTTCACAAAGCATCAAGAGCATAAAAACATCGCGCAACAAACATAGATGCAAGAAATATAGACTTGAAGTGCACCGATGTCCTTCAATCGACGTTTCTATAAAAATATCGATGTTTTGAAAACATGGACATCCATGTTGCATCACTACCCCCAGATCATCGCAAGTAGGTTTTGTGACCGGAATCTTTGCACTCGACTGATGTCCCAGAGGAGAGGCTGCATCATGGATGAAGTCCAAAAACATCAAGTTCCTAGCTCTTCGATAGGTCCCCTCGGCACAAATAAATTAAATATACATTCCATGAATAAATACACACAAGAAAAATGAAACAAATTACTAACGCATCATGACAACAAACTACTTAAATCAGACACATTTACGATTAAAATATCTCGAATTGGTTACTCAATATTTTCTGAACAGCAATAGTATGCGGGAACGGCTCTATGGATGCTCTTTTCCCGTGTGTCGCGATCGCCCTATAACGATAATCGACTACAGATATTAGGAAGTTTAAGCACGGTGTAGCGTTACAGAAATCGACAGCAATATCGATCTTCTGCACATGAGCAGTTCGAGCACACCGCACCACTTTTGAGCATCTGCTCAAGCGCCGAAAACCGTTACTTGTGTCGATTGCTGTACGCTATGCAGTGCTTAAACTCCCTCTTTCGCACGAAATCCAGCGTAAGGGCGAGGGCAGTGGTGGCTGCGGCAGCGCTGGCAGGGGTGGAGGGTGTGTGTGGGGAACGCGGGATATTGCGTCGCTCAGGAAGCGGCCGTGGCGTCCCTTGCGCTGGGCTGCCTGCGTGTGCCAACAGCCGGCGGCGTCGCGCGGGGCGCCAAGGCGATATTTGGGCGGCGACGCCGTTTAGGACAGGGCTTCTCAAAGGTGGCTCAGGGCATCAGCTGATGGCACTGCAGAGCTTCTGACCGGGAGGTCTTAGATTCGAGGTACGACAGTGGCACGATTTTCGATACTAGCTTGCAAGCTAGGTCGAATTCAGTGACTGTTTGGAAGAGAATTCTAGCAGACAGTTGCTCTGATCGGTAGTTTTCTGTGGCTTCTCCGATCAATACCTTGTGAATGTCGGAGTACCTTAACAGCCAGGCCGCAGAGCGCGCGCGATATTTCCTTCTCATTCCTTGCCCCATCCTTTCTCTTTCTTACACACACACACACACACACACACACACACACACTTACATGCACTTCACTACCTCACATGCCGGCAGACCGGTCGGAAGCTTAGAGATTGTCCCGGCTGGGGCGATGCCCCGCTGGAAGGAAATACCAAATTGGGGAAACCAAGTCGGCGGGTAGCGCCAGATTTCGCCTTCCAGTGGAGGAAGATCAGTCACCTCCTGCGGTAACAAAATGCCCTACACTTACGGAACTGACCTTAGCAGTTGAATCAATTAATCAGTCAATGAATCAAAGAACAGGACTGATCAAGTGGGCGGCTCTCTCGGGGGGCCGCTACTTATCGCGTCAACTCGCCATGAATGTTGGAGAGGGTAAGATGGGGTGCAATTGACTCTAGTCTCGTGGAAATCGACCGACCGCGTTTTGCTCACCGCCAGCTTTGCTGTTGTCTCTGGACCGATATTGACCTGGAGGTCCTGTGTTTCAAGTTTCGACAATGGTGGATTTACTCGTATGACACTAGCTAAATTGATTGGTCATATGCAGTCGCTGACTGGACGGGTGTTCTATCGGCCGGCTAGTTTTCCATCTCCGATTAATACCAGACGAATGCCGGAGCAATACTCTATAAAATGGGCAATGGTTCGCGATCGCTCTTTCATTCATCTACCTTGTCCTATACTCCCTCCTTACTACCCTTGCTACCGTTACACTTACGTACACTATACTACAATATATGTCTAGAGGTAGCATTGAATTTATTTTGATAGGACATTTACCGATAGAAGAGATACCTAGAAGAACAATTCTTTTGCAAGTCGACGAGTAAGTCGCTGCCGAATCGCACTACCCAACTGAGTAGGAATACGGCTCCATCAGGCATAGCATATTCATTACACTAAAACCACTGATGAGCATAGCAGTCAATCGGTAAAGGCGGCTGGTATGCGGGTCGTCAAGGGTAGTCTGGCTCCAATTCGAGCATTTGAGCAGCCCTGCGTTCGACGCCAGCCGCAGCCGACACTTCCAGGGCCTCTGGCGACCCACTAACGCTCTGGAGCAAACACTTAAGCAGTCGCATAGCTATTGCGTGAAGACAAGCGAAGTAATATGTACACCGCTTTACAAACCGCTAAAGGATGCATTTTTCAAAGCACGAGATATGAAAGTTTGTATAAATTTGGAGCTACGTAAATCAATAAATGCTTTAAAAATGTTCACATATTACCATTTCACCGACGATTTGTACTTTGAGGATTTGTTTGTTTCAGGATTCGTTGTGTTATCTGATCAGTAGTATAACATATATTACATATATTCGTATTATACATGACACATAATATATATTTTTGGATCCCATAAAGTACATACGCCTTTTTATTTTGAAAACCAAATATAAGGATTCAACCTCTCTTCTCTTATTGATTTAAACTTCTTTTAATATTTTTTCACACTGTGTCAAGCATCTAGTTTTTAGGTATAAGCCAAACTGTACAGACACGGCATTTAATATTTCCAATAATTTTAATACTCAAAATTAATTAATCATACGTAAACTCTCTTAAATATCAAAGGAAAACACAGATATAGACATGAGGCAATAAACCTGTCTTTGGTATTTAGTAGAAAATCTTTTAACAGTGGTGAATGTGATAGAACAGCGCGACTACTTAAGGATTGAGGGTATGAGTGTAAATTTTATAGGAGTCGATTTTTTCTTCAGTTCGATTACATACACATTACATTTACATTTATTGACATTTCAGTTGAGCATAATTCGTCAAATTAAAGCAATTATCACCAAATCATAAAATAAATAGTATCACCCAGAAATAAAAATGGAAGTAATAAAAAGTAAAAATTAATAATAATAATAATAATAATAATAATAATAATAATAATAATAATAATAGATATAGATAAAGATATATTTTAGAAATATAGTCCTCTAGTTCTTAACAATACATTTGATTTTCAAATTTCTATTGTGACGAACATGAGTGACTACATTTGTCCCACACGCCCACACATCAAGACTCCCACGCCCTCTCTCTTTGTCCCTCTCTCTTTGCCCCTCTCTTTGTCCCTCTCTCTTTGTCCCTCTCTCTTTGCCCCTCTCTTTGTCCCTCTCTCTTTGTCCCTCTCTCTTTGTCCCTCTCTCTTTGTCCCTCTCTCTTTGTCCCTCTCTCTTTGTCTCTTTCTCATTTTTCTCTGTTTCTCTCAAACCATTTTGTATCTATTTATTCATTCTACTTGCCGAAGACCTACGAAAAACTGCCAATTGATAATTATGTTTGAGGGCAAAAATTAATTACCTATGATTTTGTAACAACGATTATCAATATCTAAACATGCTGAAGTTGTTCCTGGAAATTTCACGCTCATCAAAGAGCTTATACATCAAAGCCATGTATTTAATTTTCAACACAAGGTTCGCTTATTTGAATGCAGAATTAAATACGTTTATTCTTAAAAGAAATGGGGCAAGTTTAGTACCGTATTGAGAAACTAAAGAGAATGTCTGCGATGAATTATTCAGAGACAGCTTCTCTCAAGGGCCCACCACTGGGCGACGAAAGAAAAATAATTCTTAGAGCAGCTCTACTTTATTTCCCCCATTACAAGTCAACACGCTTTTATAACAGCAAGACAACACTTCCCATCATGATTCATCAAAATAAACTAGGAAGCTTTAAATATTAGTCTACAAAAAAATTTCACTGATTATACTTGAAGCGAGTGTCATAAATTTAAGAAGAGAACAAGACATTCAGAAAAATGGAATAATAATAAAAATATAAATAATAAAAATAATAATAAAAATAATAATTAAAATAATAATTAAAATAATAATTAAAATAATAATTAAAATAATAATTAAAATAATAATAATAATATTAACAATATACGATTGAGACATTGCTTAGTGATTCCACGTAAACTACCAGGATCATTAGTCCCTTAAGTGCAATGCATGTTTTTGCTTGGGAGGTGACGGTGATTTCCCCCCGCTGTACGAAGGCGAGATCTGGCGCCGACCTACCGTCGGCTAGTGGTGTTTTCCCCAACTACGTATCTCTCACCAGTGAGGAATCGCCCCAGCCGGGACAGTTCTTAGCTCCCGATAGTCTCCCGGCATGTGTGGTGCGTTAGTGTAAGTGAGTGTGTAATGGATGACTCCTCACACCCAACCTGTTGGTTGAAATTGTGGAGCACGTATTCTTTCACTGTCGACGCTGCATTGAGGAGAGGAAAGAACTCCACCGACACCTCATGGAGAAGTGACTCCTGAAACCATCTGGTGTCAAAAGAGAATTGGAACGCGGTAGCCATCTATGCCGCAATAGTTTCAAAGAAGCTTCGGGTAGAAGAACTGTGACATCAGTTGGCATAGAGCAATCAGCCGATTTCCACTTCCTCTGTTGCAACGATTGACGGCGGTTCCGCGAAAACGGAATCGGAAGAATGGGAGGGGTTTTTAGTGGGTAAGGCACAAGCGATCTCTGAATCCCACGCACTGGGGAGTGCGGTATCCACAATGTCTTTGAAAGATTTTCCCCTGCCTTTATAAAAAGAGACCGACAGAGACAGAACAACAGAGACAGACCAACAGAAACAGACCAACAGAGACAGAGCGACGGCGACAGAGGGCAGAGCGACGGCGACAGAGGGCAGAGCGACGGAGACAGAGGGCAGAGCGACGGAGACAGAGGGCAGAGCGACGGAGACAGAGAACAGAGCGACGGAGACAGAGAACAGAGCGACGGGAGACTGAGGACAGAGCGACGAGAGACAGACAGATGGCCGTTAGAGAAGACAACAGGTAGGCAACGAGAAATAGAGGTTGATTGACGGGAAGAAAGACGAAAGGCTGCCAGGAAGGAACTTAGCAGACCAGACAAAATATCATACAAACATAAAGGCAACGATAGGCATCGATAAACTGACAAGGCTGACTGATTCTTGTAATTTTATAAATCTGTATTTTTGGTGGGGGAGGAGGGGAAAGAAAGGGTGTCAAATATAATCCGATGTTTCCAAGGCATTCTGAAATATTATATCCTCCAGCTGCACGTCGAATTTGTCGAAATCGCTCTACGTCTCCCGCTGGCAATCAAATTCCCCCCAAAGAGCCGAAGTAATAGCTGCGACAGCCGCAAACGATCCTTCAAGGCTCAGCAGCATTGACGATGAAAGCCGCTCACAATGGAACAGTCCATCATTTGATGGACCATTCTTTTCGCAGCTTAATAGCCTCCGTTCTCTCCGCCGCTTGTTTACTGCCACTGAGCTCCGCCTGCAGCCGCCTCCACCGCCGCCGTCGCTGCTGTGTGCGCAGTTTCGTCTCGGCGCCGGTGGCCTCGGACGGCGCTGGCATCGACCGGCGCTCGATCGCTGCTCAGTGGGCGGCCGTGCAAGCTGGATGGCGTAAGGAAATGTGTGCGTTCCGGGCTGCGTTTTAGAATTGGCTCGGAGAATCCGATCAGATGATCGTTTGGCGATTTGGCGTCAGCAAAACGACTTCTCAGTTCACGTTCGATTGCTGTTGTTGGCAAACTTGCTCTCTGCACTGGTTTATTTAATTTGTTAATTTCTCAATAGTGTCTATCGTTGTTGTAATTACCGTTTATCTAACCTGTTACCTGTCATTGTTAATTGGGATCTGAATAGTACCTTCAAATTCCTAAATCTATAGCTGTAAGTATGCGTTATTATTATTATTATTATTATTATTATTATTATTATTATTATTATTATTATTATTATTATTATATTGCTTTGGGAAAAGTGCCTACAGATTTGTCCTATTTTATGAACAATGCCTCCTGGGTAATTTGCGTGACCTTGTAAACTGAGGTCGTTGTGAATGGCGTAAATTCAAGGTCAAAATTAAATAGTTCAACATTTTTAGTACTAGTATAAGTCGTTCTTAACTCTTACTTCCTGTAATGCCTCTGAAAGGTTTCGGATGTTTTTCTTGATTTTGGTTATGTATCGACCGCCCTATTTGTTACTCTAGCAGACGGCGGTTGTTGGACTAGCGAGGTCTGAAAGGTAATTGAATAAAGAACATTAATATAATAATAGTATTTGGCGCATTTTGGAAGTCTGTTGGACATAATTTCATTCGTGGAATAGTACTATTAAATACTAGTTGTGGTGTAGGATTTCTCAAATAAATCGCTTCCTAATTTCACGAGTTGGGTATTTATGAACAATTTCTAAAGCAGTCGTAATATTACCTATGATAATTTTAGTAATTACAAAAAAAAAGAATTTCTAAACAAGAAAATAAATTAAATCAACTTCACTGATAAAATATAAATTGTGTAACGTGTGAATTCAATATAAAATATTCCCTCTGATTTTGAATTTCTACAGTCCCATTTAATAATTCATTGCAATTACAGTAACATAAACATTTTTTTCGTTCTCTAATGCGGATATTTAATATAAATATATTCTCCCTCGTTTTAAATTCCTATCGTTCCATTAAATATTTCATTGTGATTACAGATAGAAGAAATTGTTTTTTGTCATTTTTTTCAATAAAATCCGATTAATAATTAAATTCGTACATAACTTTTTTCTGCGTTTCAAGACGCGGAACAATAATCATATAAGGTATTGAAATTCCAAATAAATTTCATTTTTGACGTAACCTTTTGCGATTTTTAACATCTGTTGCTTGTGCCTTCAACAAGGCAATCTACAGATGAGTTGGTGTACGAATGCCTTTTGTGACTATCAAAGATGTAACCTTAGTATGGTTCCTAAGAAGTTAAAGCGTATTATTAATTTTTTGCTAGTTTTTGAAATAGTAATTATAATATGAACATAACCAGACCATCATTGGGAATTAATTCTTTCATAGGAATTGTACAAAATCCCTTTTCTTATTGGCAGCTGTATGTGTGGAGAATATGTAGTAGTGTTTTCCTTTACTTACTGTAAACACTCTCCCCACGAAACAATTAAAGTTTCAGAGATTGAAGAATCTGAAGCATACATTGTTCTCGCTTACAGTAATAGTCCAAGAAAATGTAACCCTTAGTTTTCAACAAGTCTGATTCAGCGAAGGTTTTTTTGTAAGTTTTAAAATATATCATTGTATTGGGTGGTTGTCTCTTTTTTTAATTCTATAATTAAGATAATGTACTACCAAGACCCTTGACTTTATATAATGTGAATATCATGCGATCTTTACGGTCATACGCGCTCTTTGTGTTCCCAAAACCAATGTGCGTTCTCCAGAATTTAGTTTACGATTTAAAGACATCAGTGCGTTCCGTAGTAGATAATTTTATACATTCTCTGATAACAGTAGAAAGTTGTTAATTTATTCTCCCACGATGTCGCAATCCAAGAATATCCACAGAATAGGAGGAAAAACGCTATCCAGTAAGGTAGCTATGCTTTCCGTCTTAAAGAAAAATAAATATTTAAAATATTAGAGTTTAAGTTATGTGATGTGATAACGATGGTGCTCATTACGATGATGATGATCATTAGAAAGTGGATTTCTATGATTTTGCATATTTTTTTCCGTTGCTTCAGGACATATATAAGAGAAATTTCCTGGTATTAGTTTAGAATTGGATGCTGTGTAGATTAATATGTTAGTGCATGTTTGGCCGATTTTTCCTGCTGGTGCGTATTTGTGTAATTATTGGGACACATTTTGCATATTTTGTTAAAGTAGGGACGTATCTCTAAAATGTTTCAACTTTTAAAAAGCTTGCCACAGTTTGTTTCACTTCCTATAAATAATAAAATACATGTCTAAATGTAGGAAATTTGTTGATAAATGTTTTCAATCTAGACAGAAGATATGCAACCCGACGTACTTCTTTAAGTTGAATATTTACTTTCTTTGTCGGGCGTAGTAAGGCTGATTATATTCTGTTTGTACAAAAATATATATTTTCATTCCAAGCACGCTTATCCTGAATTTTACCAAGAAAGGTTAATGAAGGATATGAAATATTGTTAATTGCATATTTGAGAATTTATGGTCGTAAATGCATATTTTTAAAAGAATTTTTCAGTTTTTTAGGGTATAAAATTCCTTTCGTGATCATCCTCTCCTCAATCTTAATGTCTGGAGAAGAATTCTAGCGGCTTATGATAACTGCATTTCTGCTTTCAGACTTTCCTGATTGTTTTTTACATAAAAGGTATTAGACAAAACCGTTTTAAACCATCAGTCATGTATCCTGGTCAATTTATAATTTCTTACTGACAATTGGTTAAATGATTTGTTATTTTCAAATGCAGATATACGTAATTCCGTCGATATTGCTGAAGCTTTACAAGAAATGCTGCATGCCTTATATTGCAGTTTAGAATCTAGCATGATGGTAGATGATATCGTACAACGATGTAATAATATTTGATTAGTCACTGTTCAATAATAAGAAACGTTCAAAATAAATTGTTTCACATTTATATTTTTGTATGTGTATAGGCTTGATGGTACCTAAACCGGATTCTCGAAAATCGAATCTAGTCAATATCTGCACACTATCATTCATAGTCAATAACACGTCATCGACTGCGTGACCTCAATATGAAGAGACGATGAATCATTGTTGCAAACGGTGAATGATCGGCGAACTAGTATTGGTTGAGGAATGAAACATGGCATGCGATACATAAAAAAAGCCGTAAAAAAGCGACGCGTACTCATTTTCCGCAACGCGATAACATCACAAAATATTGCCTCAAACTAGAACTTCGTTAATATAGACAGATAAAAGTTCTGTAACAGTACCAGCGGCTGTTTTCAGTCGAAAATTGGATGCTAGTGTTTTGTCATAAAGCGAATATCCAGAAACATTTAATACGCGCTTTAAAAAAAAATATGCAAGCCTGAGTAGACCTTATTTTGTGAGATGTTATGAGGTACTAAAAAACATTCGATGTACTATAATATTAATAAATAACTGCTGTGGAATGATTTTATTAAGAGAGAATTTCACTTTCTGAATGTAATACAAAGTTTGCATGCTCAAAATACTTTGCATAGCTGAGACGTAGTCACGATCACACTTTTGTATCCGCCACCGCATCTAGCACCCAACATGACTGCGCTATCGACGAGAAGGCTCACCCACTGACCTATTGGCCTAGAAACCATTACCCGTAGCGGCTACGCTGTCATTTCAACGCACAGGCTGCGAGGAAGGCAGACAAGCTTCCGGCAACCAACAACACGTTTGAGACACGTCCGTTATCCGCAGTTCGTACCTAAAGCAGAATTAGAGAACTTAAAACAGAACCCCTGAAGATACGGGGATGAAGACTTCTGCACTCGGACCTGATTTCTCGAGTCTTTAGACGCTTCAACCTGAGTAGAGGCATCAGTTTAAAACTAAGAAATCTACTCCTTATTTTCTGACAACTCTCTCGACGGCAGGGCAAACTAGCAAGAATTCGGACTTCGTAGAAAATTGTTTGCTATTCAAATACAGACTGCAATAAAATTCAATAACGCTAACTAAAAGGTCATATTTAAACCGCCTTCTCTCCTTAAAGTCATTACCATAGATCAGAGGCAAGAAAGCTCTAGTAGTACAAACTGACTTAGGTGACTCAGGGCAACAAGTGTTATCACTGCAGGACCTCTGACTGACAGGACTTAGGGTTCGAATCCCATCACTAGCAGAATTTTCGACACTAGATTCAGACCTATGTCGAGTTCAGCCGCTGTCTGGAGTATCGATAGTTTTCTGTGATTTTTTTTTCGAATAACACGAGAAAAATACCGGTGAAGTGCCCTAACAAACGGACCACGGGCAACGCATGATCTTTTGTGGCGTCTTTGTCGAGACGATAAATCACAGACGTTTGTAATTTCTTGAGTATTTATTTGCAATAAAAAATACTCCAACACCTGAATACTATGTACAATAATTACAATAAACAATTGACCCGTTACTAGAAGGAATGTTTCCTGGTTACCACCACCGCTGGTCTGATAATTAGATATCGTATTCGGTGTGATGCACCAGTAGCCTACGTGAGCATGCAAGCGAGTATGTCTCACCTCCCGTCTCGCCGTAGCACGCCGGTTTCAGTTCCTTGCCTCAGTAGCCTATGCATTAAAATGCAGCGCCGCGCACAACCCACACGAATTCCTACCGACGCGCCCAAGAATCAGAAGGAGTTTAGGTCCGGGGTCCTTTTATATACCTTCTGGGCCGGCTGACGGAACTGCGTCATCTCGCTGTTTCCGCCGACGCGTTTCCGCAGATAGCCTGTCTACGGGGTTCCCAAGTTTGCCGCAAGTGGTCTACGGGGTTCACAAGCGGCCACCCACGACACCCCTTCCCTCCCGCTCCCTAGGTTTGCCATTGTACAGCCCGGCGTCTCTTCCCGCCAGCGCTGTCCATGAGCATGAAATGCACGTGGCTGATATTTGGTACGTTTGAACAAGGCGAATGATATGACGCCACACTTTCCTTCCTCTTTCTTGGCCTTTCCGCACCTCTTACTTGCACACATTTACACTTACATGCACTACACTACCACGCATGCCAGAAGAGCAGTCGGAGGCTTAGTGCGTGTGTCCCCCTGGGGCGGTGCCCCGCTGTGGGTGATACCTAGTTAGAGAAATCCCTACTAGAGACGATAGGTCGGCGTCCCAGTTCACCATCCAGCGGGAAAATGCATGCACTAATCGTACGGAACTAACGACCCTACCAGTTGACGCGCCAGGACTCGTGAAATAGTCAACTAATCAATCTATTTTACAGCGTAACATCCAATTTTGATTACCAGCTTTCCGCGTCCCCCACACTGTCCACCGGCAGGCGGCAGCGGCGTGCGGAGGGCGACGTGGGAATCGGAGGGCGGCGCTTCGGTTAATTCCGCTTCGCAACGCCCTGTGCGCCCCTGAACCCGCCCCCCGCTCCCCTGCCACCACCCCGCGTCCTCCCCCTGCCGCGCCGTCCGCTTCGCTCGGATTTAAATTTCCGACAAGGCGGAGGCGAGAAGGCTGCGCTACCGGCGTGGATGCGGTGGATGGGCATGGGGCAGTGGGCGCGAGGGGGGACGAGGTGGGGCGGGACGAGGGGGGGCGAGGCGGGAGGGTGGTGCGGGACGAGGGTGGCGGGACGTGTGGGCGGGACGAGGTGGGCGGGACACCGAGGTGGGGCGGACGACGTGGGGCGGGACGAGTGGGCCGCGGGACGAGGTGGGCGGACATGGCGGACGGTGGGGGCGGGACGAGTGGGGCGGGACGAGGCTGGGGGACGACGTGGGCGGGACGAGCTGGGGCGGGACGAGTGGGGCGGGACGAGGTGGCGGACGAGTGGGCGCGACGATGTGCGCGACGAGGTGGGGGGACGAGGTGGGCGAGGGGGGGCGGGACGGGGTTGGGCGGACGAGTGGGGCGGGCGAGTGGGCGGGACGGTGGCGGCGGACGAGGTGGGGCGGGACGGAGGTGGGCGGGGACGATGGTGGCGGACAGTGGGCGGGCGAGGTGGCGGACGATGGTACGAGTGGGGCGGGACGAGTGGGGCGGACAGGTGGGCGGACAGGTGGGCGGACGAGGGGCGGGACGAGAGTGGGCGGGGACGGGGTTGGCGGACGAGGTGGGGCGGGACGAGGTGGGCGGAGGACACGAGGTGGGGCGGGACGAGGGTGGGGCGGGACAGTGGGGCGGGACAGGTGGGGCGGGACGAGGTGGGGCGGACGAGCGTGGGGCGGGACGAGGTGGGCGGGACGAGGTGGGGTCGGGACAAGTTGGCGCGGCAAGGTGCTGCGGAACGACGGTGCGGTGCGGTGTCAAGGCCGGGCCCGGACGGGGGTGCGGCGTGGCGGGGCGTGGCGAGCCTACCGCCCTCGCAAGATGCTTCCGGAAAGGACCTGTTTCTGAAACTGTGCCGACGCGAGGATGGGACACGAGGGGCCGGTGGCGACGGACGATGTGTTTTTAGGAGCACCACCGGAAGACTGTCGGGTAGACTGAGTACAATGAATTTGGGGTGACCTAGGGGGGACCATTCTTTTAGGGCAGGTAAGCATCTTTACACCTCTGAGTTCCTGAGGGTATATCCTACTCACTCCATGAGGAATTTGTATGGATAAGCGAGTTCATAGTTCAGTTTTCTCCCTTCTATTATTTTTTCGCTCGTCTACTTTTACTATCGAGTAATCGTCGTTCATCATACCAATATTCGTTTCGATCACATGTTCTTGCTATAGACAATAGTAAAGTAATGAAACGTAATAAATGTAACTCTGCCTCAAAATCATGTAACTTATGCCTCCCACGTTTACTGAAATAATCGTACGTTGTAGAGTTCACAAACTTATAACTACGTACGTTTTAGTTTAGACTCGCTGCATTTACTCGCTGCAAGGCTCTTCTTTCATAACTTATTCTTCTCGTAAACGTTCCTCCATTGAGTTTAATATATACTTTTTAATGATATGCCCACATATTAGATCACTAGCCATTATACACTCCTATTTTCAGTACAAAGTGTGGAATGCTGGGGCTTGAAGCTTTGTATATACATATATTTGAGTGTTGTTTTCCGTGTACGATGTGCCGCCAAATTTATAGAGAGCTAGTCTCTTGAGGAACATCTAAGAGACTCTTCCCACGATAAGTTGAAGATAGCCAAATTCAGATGTGAGCAATACCAAATAAACATTTAACTGACAATTTCGTAGGGTACTCGTAGGTCACATTCTGATTTTGAGAGTTCATGATTTCATGAACTCGCGAAACAACGGTACACAATGATTTGGCTGTCATGAAAAGAATAGGGAGATAATCAAACCATCGACTAGGATATCAATCAAAGTCAAATATATCATCACATGTTTATTTCCAAAATGAGCGTGTATGGAATAGCTCATCATATGTTCATTGTCAAAATGTGATCGTTTTCAACCCTCCTACACACCTTAGAAATTTGAAATAGTCAGAGACATTCTTTAAGTTCCGGAAATGCCAAAAAGAAATAAAATATACATTGAATATGATTATCAAAATCTGCTTACTGTTCATGTTACGTGGAAGAACTGTTTCCACTTTCGGAGGCATGGAGACAGTGTTGAATTCAGTCCCCGGCGGGTCGCCCTTGGGCTGGGCTTCTTCTCCGCGGCGATTTTACGCACGTGCGTGCAAAAGAGGGGTCGCGCGTCTTTAGAGATTTCTGAACGCGGTCGCCGCGGCGGAGCGCCTGCGGACGGGCCTTGCAGCGCGTCGCGGCGACACGAAATGAAATTTAATGACGAGGTTTATGGAAAGCGGCCGCTTTCGTCGCGCCGCTGTATAAGAGCTCGTTTTCTTCCGAAGCCGGGTTTCTATTGCTGCGATTTCACGGGGCGGAGTCTGTCATATTTGGGGCCGGGGTAGAAACATGCTTTTCGTTTCTGAAAAGACGTGAGAATGAAAGGCCTACCCGCAGAAAACTGTCAAAGATCCCTTTTTAATTTCATCTCTGTACTTGAAATTTAATTATCTAATTCATCGTATTTAGAGCATTCATTCTAAAGATATTTTGTGTGGTAACTAGTCAAAGTATAATTTGTATCGATTATCGTTATATAACTGCAAATTATTTTGAAAAGGTTTCTCGTAAAGCAAAAAAGGCTATTACATTTCAGTTTCATATTTCAAATTCTTTTCAAACCTCCAAACTGCCCTTTGCACCAGCCACTTTAACCCAGGAAAAATTAGTGTTGTTCCTACAAGAATTAAATCCCGTCTCCCAAAAGATCTGTTCCGTCCCCCATAAGCTAGAGAAATTTTTGTGCCAATTCTATCTATATATCTTGATTACTTCCATGTAAAATTAAATTTCACAAAATTATCAAAACTCATCGTAGAGGTACCCAGTAGTGATGTCCTCCAGTTGTGAGAAATAAGGGCATTATAGTGCGCTAATTTGTAGTTACTAGTAACTTCGAGCCACTATTGATTGTAATTACGGCTAATACTTATTTGTAAAGTGATAATATCACTGATGTGGTAAAATACATTAAAAAATATTTCTTGCTTGTGACATCTTATTAAATGTGTTTGAGAAGCTTTATTAGAAGCACCGAGTTTACTTCACTACCTAAATTGTAGAAATAATCATTTTAATTCATATTACATGTAAATAGCATCTCTCTTTAAGATAATGCATGCACATATAACAAAACATATTGAAAATAGTTTTTATTGCTAACACGTGTGATCATATGCATGGAAAATCCAGAGAAAAGTAAGGTAAGTGGTTTATTTGGGGAAAAGAATCGTAAAAAGATGGAATGTTCAAAATGCTGTTGCGAATTGGATTTACCCAAAGTATGAATTGATGAGGAAGTAAAACCTATATTAATTGATGGAGGATAACAAAATATCGCTTTATTATAGAACAGTGATGTTGGAGTTGCATTTTTGACTGCTCGCGCCTTCCTCACGTGACACCCGAGATAATCTCTACTAAGCTTCCGACTTGTCTCCAATGTATGTGTGTGTGTATGTATGTAAGAGGAGGTGTGAAAAAAGAAGGAAAGATTTCCTACGACCTGTGACCCATTTGTTAGTATACGGCTGTGAAATTCACCGGTATTGAACGGAGAAACCATTGAAAACTACCGATCAGAGCAGCTCGCTGCTCTCCCCTCAACGATTGAAATTGACCCAAACATGTAGCTAGCGGGTAACTTCACTGCGGACATAACTCAAATACTAGAACTTTCCAGTCAACTTCGATGTCGCTAAGCAACACTGTTTACTCTAAGCTCTTGCAACTTGTCAGCCCGCTGGATTGCAACTTTTTGGAATTATTTGAAAATAAGAAAGCCTGAATTTCTAAGATTCAAAGAAGTGCGTGAAGTGATTTGCCGGATTAATTCTTTCACATTACGGGTTATTTATTAGTGTCAAAACTACGCCGATTAGGCGCTGATCGCTCCATTTCGCGGTGGCAGCTCGACTGCCGCGCCACCATCGCTCTCCGCGGGCGTCGGAACAACTAACTCAGCGGGGGAATCGCGCTGCAAGCCATTTGCGCCGCGAGAGGGCCCTCGCTGTTAAGCACTTGCACGGGGCGCTAATTTTAACAACTCATTAACCGCGGGGAGCGAATTAAAATTAATTATTTCTTCGCCCCGCGAGGACGCGTGGAGTGCAGGTGGCTGAGGCGAGGGCCCTCCTGAGCTCTCGGCTCTATTGGGGACCGCTGTTGGCCCAAGCTGCGACCGACACACCGGAAAGTACGAACACTCAATGGTTTTTCACGACAGTAAATAATAGTTATTAACTCGCGAGGAATCCCATTGGGCGGCTCAAAAACCATGTGAAATGTATAAAAAAAACAAAAAGCAGGAAGACTGGAGTACCAAATATAAAAGTTTGATAAGCTTTCTACTTTACCAAATGACACAATCCAAATCGTTCAATAAACAAAGGCGCGTCAGACCAACTAACTAAAAGAGAAAATAAGAGTCCGTAACCGTTCACAATTTTACCAGTACATCTACAACTTCTGAGCCTAATTACTAACAGTTCCAAGAGAATTACGCTTTAAACCAAGTTTTAGCGTAGTCGGCGTAACGAAATCAGTAACAATAACTATAGTGCACTCGCTTACAGTCCAAATCTTCGTATCTGCTTTCCCGGGCGCCAGACCGTCCGTATGCACGAGTCGCCGCTCCTGGCGGCTGCTGACTCTGCGACGTGGTTCGCCGTTTGGTGGAGCGAATATTGTTACGCTGAACTGTAGCCTTCAATATACGAGGGACGATCCATAAGTTATCTACCTCGGTAACTTACAGCATTGTTCGAGAGCTGAGCTAGCACAAGAAAGTTGAGACATGTCTTGGTATTGTTCGGCCTCGGTTACAAATCAGTTCGCAGTAATTTCTTGATGTGAGAAGATGGAAAACGCAGTGCCGTGCGGGTCAACATAAAAAATGAGAGATTTTGAACACTGTGGCTTCGTAACACTTAATCATTCACCATATAGCCCAGATCTGACTTCCAGTGACTACATTATGTTTTGAAAAATGAAAAAATTATGCGCGAGCGTCGATTTCCTGACGATGAAGCAGTTAAGGAAGTTGTAATGTGGTATCTGGACAATGACAATGTTTGCTTCTTTTCTGAGGATATTCGATTACTGGAAGAAAAATAGACTAAGTGTGATATGGGCTGTCCTGGTTACACCGCGTCAAAGGCTGGGGTGCCGAAGTTTCGATCATCATATCGGGGTTCTTTTCAGGGCTGTACTGCCTACAGTACTGCCTACAGTACAGCCCTGTTGCCAGTACAGCCCAGGCAGTACAGCCCAGGCAGACTCTGGCCGCGGAAGCCTACCATTCTATCAGCCTATCTTTTAAACCAAGTGTGTTGAAGTTCATGGGGAATGAAATGAAGAGTAATGAGGCGAGTTTTAATACAAAATTTCTTATTCATGCTCAGGTATTTAACTTATTGAGCGCCCTCCATTGAAAACGAGCCGTCTTGCGGGCGCGCGCCATCTTGAAAGCTAGCAGCGCACACAGCAAAATGTGCTAGCTTTCCGTGCTGCGATTACAGGTTTCATTCCAGATTGGAACAAAAAAGAGCTTAAGATTTCTAATCCAATCATCTCGGATTCTATAGCTGTGGACCAAGTTATGGGTCAATCTCAGGTGCGACAAGTGTGTAAGATACGGTGTAGGGAAAATATCATGCTTGCTACATGTCTCCTTTAACCAGACGCGGATAATAAATAAAACAGGGTCCAAGTCTGTGAACACTATTAACCTGAAGAAGTAGGATTAACCCGACCCTAAAATTCCAAATTCAAATTCATCTCGGGAGTGCTCGCTATGCAAAGTGTAACGTCAGTATTGGCAACGTGTGCCAAATATCTTTGATTGATTCTTTTGTATTTCCGCCCGCGCCAGATTCTATTTTCCTATCCCATTAGTGTAGTGAATGTTTTATCCCAGAATGTGGCTGTAATCTGCTCACTGGCCATCTCCCCCTCCCTTCTCCCCCCGGTTTTGGGATCTGTTAGTGCAGGGTGGGTGCCGAATTTTGCGTTCTACCAGTGGACGGGAGAGAAAAGTGTTGAATGGGAGCCCCGACAATAACTACAGCGTACTTAGCAGTCTCGACTCAAATTGGTATGTGTTTAAATCCCGACTGCGGCACGAATGTTAGCTTCTATATGCCACGACCCCGTCTTAATTCTAGAAGGCTCTCTACAAAGTTAATTTTTTATTGCAGTTGTCGTTTATTTTCGTGCAACAATTTACACGAACGTTTTTGAATAATTAATAGTTACATGTTTGATTAAAAGAACGCCATTCTTTTGTGTGCGAAAAGGAGTGTCGTATACTGCAAATGAAATTAGAATATAGTTGACAGTTATTGGCTACGTCATAAAGCCAGTGTCGTAACCTAAGCAACAGGAATCAAAAGCTTCAGCTTTGCACTGTGTTGTCACCTCTCATTATATAAAAATGGAACACATGCTCTGAAAATGAATATTGTGGTTAATCAAAAGAGCGTCATTAAAAGTTTTCAGAATGAGGTTTTGTTAAAATGTAATTCGCGATCGGGAATTGTGAGAGCATTATTCTGTTATTTTTATGGTCATAGTTAATCGGCTGTCATAGCGCAGTAGTTTTATTATAAAGTTGTAGAGTATCTAGTTTGTTCCCTTTGCCGTCCATCTCCTCGCCTCTGAACCGCCTTATTTTACTCGCAATTATAATGACGGCTTGGAACTAATGCAATAATCTAGTCTTTAGAGAACTAGCACTACTGAAAGCCGCTTACAGCATCCATATGAGTTTGCTAATCGAATATCATTGCATCTTGGTTGCGAAAAACCGTGGTGCTATTGTGCAGTGATAACAATCGTGTACCAATGGCATTTAGGTCCACAAAAAATATCAACGGAGGTCATTGGCGGTCACAGAAGATATTGCAATACGCTTGTTGCTTATGAAGTTTGAGTACGATGTTCTAAGTCGCATGTCCAGATCATTGTCGAAATTAAAAATTTTGGTCCTAAGTGGACGGTACTTATACTGATTTTTTAAGAGGATAGTATGTTTTTACTTTTATGCAATATTAAAAATACAGGAATTATCCCATCTTCTAGATTTGATTGATCGTTTTTACAACAGATCGATTATTAAATAAATTATGAATAAAGTTACATTCGAAGTATTGAAAATATCTTGACTTAATGCACTTTCGGCTATCATAATATTCCGAACCATCATGTTTCATCTCAACATGTCAGTTTACTGAGGATACTAAGATATGAAAATGTCAATTTATAAAGAAGCGAAATGATATTTGTACGTAGTTTTTACTGAATCAAGCTAATTTGTATCTATTGTTATTATAGTTTTCTAAACAAAAAAACGATATAAACGTACAATTGTAAAAAGCATATATTGTTAAATTTCGTTTTGTTTATAAAGCAAAATTAATTTCCAATGACACTTTACAATTACGAATTGTTTTTCATAGTTGATTTCATTTTATTTGAAAACCTATCAAAATAACTTCCATAAAAACGAACATGAATGTTTGGAGAAGATATAAAACAATTAAACTCTTCCTCCGGCATTTCGAGTTCTGTGCTGCCTCGTGGGGCGGCCGCCCTCCATCAGGCGGAGTGACGCGCGTCAAGCGGAGCGGCCTTCGATCCACTCCGTATCTGCGGCTATTCAGGCGAAGTCATTGACGTTCACGAGGCCCTCTGCGTCGGTGGGGGAGATTTAGTGGAAAGCACATCATTGAGGGGGCCCTATCCCGGCCAGAGGTCGCTCGGGCGGATGGGTTGTGCTTTGCCGGACGATTTGGGCGCAGCAAGCTACCTTCCCAAAAGACTGATTATCTAATTAATTAATTAATTAATAATACCATAATCTTTAATTCTTTTTGTGATAAGATTTTTTCATTTATTATTCATTCAGATCACATAAAGATGCGCTTCTGACGTTATGTGGACATGCATTCAATCTGAAACACGACTTTGGCCCATTTTCTTCCTTATATTTTATGTTATTGTACTTCATTTTTCGTGACACGGACATTCAAAAATGTCTTGTGGTAACAAATTTCTGCTAGCAAGTGCAATGTCAAATCCATTATCTAATTTTAAAAACAATTTTCTTATTTGAATAGTTCTGGAGATCCCGCCAAACTTGTGCTTTATATTTAACTGTAAATCCTCAAGTAAAAAAACACATTGCAGTTTGTTTTCAGAAACTTTCAGAAGACAATATATTAAGATATTTCAAAATAAATAGCATATTCATAGGTATTAAGTGTACTAGTGAGTTGAAAAACAGTAGCTGCGAGCTCATCCTTCACGTCTTCGAGACGCTGCAGAAACCCAATATCTCCTCGAACGTGACGTCATCGCTACCGTCAGCTACGTCAAACGCTGGTAATATATTGACAGAACGAAACACGATGCGGTTCCCGCAGCATACAGCGAGCGCGCTGCACGTTGGCAACGGGCGTCTATCAAATTCACCAAGGCACCCACCACCCCTCCCCCGCTTCAAAGGGCTTCAACCCTCTGCCCTCCTTCACCTCAAAGGGCAACCAAGCTCATCCCACACACACACACACACACACACACACACACACACATGCACTAGGCTTCACGAAACCTCCTCTACCCTCCCTCACTAGTGCCATTGAACTAATTTCTGAAACCTCCTTTACCTCTTAGTATACGTCTTTACACTGAATTCATGTTCTTCTTCTCCTATACTTTTAGAGTGCAACTTCATTTTCATTTTATCTCACCTGCTTGCACCACTCATTTGCTCCATTTCCTTTTCTACTTCACTTATTTTTCTACTACTTTCTTTATATTTTATGTCAACCCAACCATTTCCCTCTTTTACTTATCTTTTTGGGTCATACATTCTCTTCTTACTCTTCGCGACTCACTCCTTTTCTTTCTCCACTTGATCCTCCCCTCAGCATGTTCCCATCGATTACTCCCGTTCTCATAGTCCTCCATCTCGTACGCCCCTAGCGCACCAAGCCCTCCTCCCGCCCCGATCGCATCACCCCTCCGTGCCGCCCGCGCCCTTCGCGCGCAAAAGCGCCGCGCCGCCTGTAATTCAATTAGCGCTGGGGATTCTTCAAAGTTCGCATCGAACGCTGCGTAATCTCAAGCGCAAGAAGCGCCGCTGCGCGGACAGGAATTCGCACAGCGGCGCTCTCTGCGAGCGCTGTCCCCCGAGGCCCTCTTTGCGCCTGGAGAATCGTTCGAGATTTATGGAAACCTTCTGACTGCACTGCTACTGGGCTGAGGAGGCCTTCTCTAGAACTCGGCGAATCCGGGAATCAAGTATCGATTGACATTCACTGTTTAAAATGTAATATAATGTGTTATGTATTATAGAATGTGTGTATAATTTTATTGATATATAATAATGATATATAATGCTACGAATTTCACAGAGAACAAAAATGTTATGTTAAAACTCTTGTAATGGACATCGAGGAACATAGAGGATGCCTCGAAATAAACAATACAAATTTCTATGACATGTATCTGGTCGAAGATGATCAGTTTTGCCAATACGAGTTGAGAAATCGCATAGGTAATTTTTCTCTCAATAGTAGTAGACATATGTTTCGGCTACGGTGTGGGATATATCCGAAATGTAGTTCACTGCATTACAACGGCTAACGCCAAAAACAAGTGCATGATGAGTTGCCTGCCAATCAGAAGAAAATGCATTTCAGTAACGTTGTACCATGAGGTTTCTTACATGTTCATTTGTACAAAAATAATCCTATTCTTCCCCCTACATACACTAGGTTTTTCTAAAACACAAATGCATCTTATATGCGGAAATACTTTTAAGTGAAAAAAGCTAATATGAGCGCGTTAATCTACCCTTGATGTTGTTTCGTTTTCTCTGTTCTCAACTTTACATTGTTGTGAAGTTTCTAATTTTTATATTAACCAGAATTTTTGGTGTCATCACAATTGAGGTTTAATAAAAACATCATTTAATTGAAACTTCGTCTTTTAAGCAAGCAGGGTATCTTCTAGTAAAAGATGGACACCAATATCATCACGATAATAAAAGTTTAATATAATGTGCACACTGTGATAAACTGATAAATCTTACTCCTAGTCATATATTGCTCCTCTCATTTCATTCTCTCGTGCTTGAAGACAATGAGAATATGAATATGGAACGGCTCTCAGCAGAGACCGACCGTACAACTTAAAAGCTTCTATAAAACGACTCTCGGGTGGCTGTGAAATTTGCACCTTTTAATGGTAATTTTTGAAATGATATTTACGCGGACGAGAATATCTTTTATACAGCCTTACCCAAGGTTATATCAGAGTAACCCAACGACTCGCCGTATGGGGAAATTTCTGAACTCAACTTCTGCCACTAATGGGAAAAATCGTCTGAAACCCATAAGGTTTTACGTGTTGAGCACGTGCATGCGGCATGAAAATGTTCATATTTTGCCACTCGAAAAATCACATATTGTTTCTTATTAGCGATCTCTCTTATAATTGGCAATTTAATTTATAAAAACTCATACTATAATAATTATTTTGTAAGTGTACCGTTATTTCCAATTACGTGGTAACATTTCCTCGTCATGTTTGAAAGTATATACTCCGTGATTGATTCTCATCAGTAAGCTGATCGTCAATTGTCATCACTAGTAGACTACCAATATGGCTTTTAAAGTTCCAGATTTTAGATATTATATAATACATTATGGTGATTCAAACTAAAGGCTCGCTATTAGGTTCATATGAATTCATTTTATGGTCATTTTCAAAACGTTTCATCATCATTAAAGTGTGATGTAAGGCATAACTCATCTCATTCACATTATATTTCAGGAAATATTTTATGCGTTCTTTAAGAACCCTTTTATTAAAAAAGACATACCTAGTTGAAAATTGAGAACCCCTAACGTAATAAAGAACCTCAAATAGAAGGTTATTTTCCCTTCTTTCATATTTTGAGCGCTGCCGTAAAAACTTTCATTTTTTAACTCTCATACCACGTAAATAATTATTATTTTATTGTTAAAATTTCCAGACATACAATCAATAATTAACGCAACTTCACAAGTTCACAATATTAAGTTTCACGTTCTTTTTAAATGCAGATACTGTATACCAGTTAGAAATCAAAAGGAGTGTGTAACCCATTATCAATCCACTCTTTGATTTTATGTTTCCTTCACTAATATGCACGGACGATCCAGTGTAACTTGTGTGCACTCATGCTCACCATTTAAATTTGCAGATCTTTGCAATAATTTCTGGATACTAAAACTCCATGTGTCCGTACTCATTGGCAGTGTTGTTCATGCGCAAAAGCCTGTAAAATGGAGCACATTGGCGATGTGCACGCTGCACTGGCATTAAAATGATAATGAACGAACATAAAGAGTAACGGGCTGGAAGGAAGGGTCAGAGCAAATCTTTTAATGTAATTTTTAGTAGACGTAAATCATACTTACAATTAAATTGTACCAAAAATTATGGATGTGTTTGTGAACATGTGGAGCTTTCCGCTGATCTCTCGACTTTAACACAGTATTGCTTCATATTTTGTATTATTTTATGACGTAGCAGAATAAAAACGTGCTTGCCCTATCTAACGGAAGAAGGGATATTAGAAATGAAAGGCAGAGGTTGCTTGTGCGCATCCCAACACTTAAGACGATAATATATGTTAATCGCACGAGTGTCGTGTAGAATACGAGTTCCAGTTTCATTGCCCATACACATGTGGTAAAGGTTTATCATTTCCGCACTCTGATATCCCAATTGTGAAGGAACGCAATCTAATTCTTTCATTTAAAAGAATCAAACATAAATGTCAGATACGTGTGACATGAGTTCTCTAAAATTTTATTACAACCAGAGCATTGTAAATGGTGTACCCCAATGTAGAAAGTCAAGAACTTATAACTTAATACGTTAGGACACAACATTTAGTTCTTTTATTACATCATTAAGATTTTCAAGACTTCCACATTTGTAAATAAATTACAGAGGTTAGTAAATTAATAACGATACGCAACTTCGATTCGTTGAGTTTTAATTATCGACTAGATGGTCAAACGAAATTGACAAGGTACAATTTTATTAAAACCTTAAAGGAAGATAAAGAAATAAGATATATAGTACATCAAAGTGCCAAAAAAGTAGAAATAGCCAGATGATGGAGAAATCATGACGCTTCTTTTTGCTCATTTGGGTTTCATCAACTGTTGGCACTTGATTTATATTGTATTTATAGTGAAGTAGAGTTGTGTATGTTTGTTTCACTAATATGAATTAAACTACATCCACAAACAAACCGAATATTAATGAAAAATATACTCTCACTTTGTTTTCTAGTAATAGTGTAATAAGCATAACCATAAAGTAATCTGTTGAATTAGAGTTTAATGTACGGTTTATAAAATTAGAATCGATGAATAGGGTAAGAAAATAAAATTTGGATTTATTACCATAAGCCTTTTCTGTATGTGGTATTTAAAGAAATGTCTGAAGTTATGCCTAATGCAAAATTGGTGTTATTTCAATTATGCAAATTCATTGACGGAAGGCTCACAGAACTTTCAAATAAAAGAATTTCGCCGAAATGAAGCTCAGAATATTTATAAAACGTCGTGCCGAAACAATCTTTTAGAGGCGACTGAGGCGTTTTCATGTTTTACAGAAAAGAAAGGGAATTCGGTTGACAAATGGCTGGTTTAACGAAATGGAATACATTAAAAGGAGCTTGCAATATTTTCCTTCTTTCGTTAATTTTCAATATTAAAACAATTTTTTACTTATCTTCGAACCTAGTAGCTATTTATTTCTCTGATTGTGGAATAATGTATCTTCATAAATGGTCGAGGTGCAGGATCTCTACAATCGCGCTGTTGGTTTCAATCCTGTCTCAACAAGATTAATACACTGACTACAAGGCTTCTGTCTTATCGCCGTTCTCCCCACTCCACGTATACAGGCACGTCACAAAGAGTGACGTGGTGTGGTTGTTTTTCGGCAAACTTTTGAGTGGTCTCATTCTTTTTATTGGTTTTTTCATTTCAGTTTTACAATTAAGTAAATGTTCACTAAAATACAAGTATCTACTCTTTAACATTGCTGTATGTTGTGCTATGTTTAATTTTCCAAAATGTTCACCTTTTTACTGAGTAATAAAATAAAACCAACAAATAATATTATGTTATCTCTTCACGACATAAAATCCACACATATTGTTTAAATTGAATGTCAAATAATCCCCTTTAAATTGATACTATATGTATTAAGATATTCTTTGCGACAGTCTGAGGGTGTAGTTTGTACCAATTTTTCGATCGAGATGATAAAGAAGGTGAGCATTCGAGTTGGAATCAAAATCCTCGAGAGGACGGTATGAAGTTGTTCATTAAGGTAGTTGTCTACCTGACAATGTTAAAAAATCGTGAAATTCAGTGTTTTTCAATTTTTATTGGATCGTATATACGGTTTTATTCTCTTTTAAATGCTTTAAACTGTTGCTTGCTGCGTTTTTGAGAAAATATTTGTGTTCGAAATGAATATCAACTGGCAAGCTCTTAGAGAGTTACCTTCAAATTCATTTTCCCGAATTGGGAATTCTGAGCACATTCGTACACATTCAAATCATAAACTATTAAATATAATAATATAATTCTTTTTGCGGCATGCAACCCATAATTTGCTCCAGTGAGTGAATTAGAATTTTTAATCTGTCACATAAAGTTCCGAAATGTTTTAGTTAATTGGTCACTAAATGTTTCGAAATGTCCAGAATAAATTTATAAACAATTATTTATTCTGACTCTTTAATTTTCACAGGGCCTTTACAATTCTAGTTCATTCACTACAATACTCAGTTGTGATTAATCTAAAGAGGAATTATCAAGATATATTAATTTGTTGTAGAGTTATGTTTGAAGTAAAAACTTGCATTTTTGCCAATGCTTTGTAAACAAATAGAATTTTTTTAAAATTATTGAATCTGTAACATCATAAAGTAATCAAATGCACAAGAGAAAACAATATAGACGTAAAAATCTAGAATGGTTTTTCTTAAGAAGGCAGGTACCTTAAATCAGTCATAATTCTATGTGCGGAAACCGATCAAATAGAGTATAGGTATCATCAGGTAAATACAATTCTACCAAATTCAACAAATTCAACTGCAACAAAATTATATGGCCAGCTAATTTAAAAATACAATTAGCAAAGACTCTCAATAAATAAATGGTAAGAGAGCTGAATACATATATTTTTCAACGTAATTGTCCATGGAACTAACTTTTAATACATGACACTTTGTTTTATATTTGTTTTTTCATATTTTCTCGTGCATTTTGGACTTATTATAGAAAAATATTCTCAATGCACTTTGATTTGACAAAGTAAACATTTCTTCTCCAAAAATCATAACATTTTAAAATTATAATACATTTTGTAAATAATCAACAAAACGTTTCTAAGGATTTCTAAAAGTATGTCTACGCCGACTCTTGTAAATTAAGAAACTATACAATAAGTAGTTATGTATGACTCTCTATTGTTGAAATGACACTCAATTTCCTAAGCTGGTTAGTCATCAATCAATGCACATTCAATTCAAGCATAATAAAAGAAAATCTTGACGATTTCATTTTGTATATTACAGCTTGAATATAACTTGACGTTCTACGGGCCTGAAAATATGCGAATTGAGGGACTAGAGTGTTTTTTTTTAATTTAAGCTCGATCAATATTATATGGAGAAGCTACGCGTTTAAAATTATCAAATATTTGAATTTTTTATCACATAAATCCAAGTTGTGTACCAATGACAGTAAGATTGTCTGTGAAGCAACTTGCATCGACGGTTCAGCGCCAATTATAGAGAGATTGACGATGATATTTCGTACAGTGAAGAGGGTACGCCCAGTAAAGAAGTAAAGCTGAGATTAGGCACTCATTAGGTTTAACTAATTAGTTTAAATTAACGACAAATCCTTCGAAGATAAAGATCATACCTTCAGTGGTCGAATAGTTGACGTTGTTATTTTGAGAACGGTACTAGCCAATGACGGTGAGGTTGACGAAGATACTTTGGTGTTGAAGAGCGTATGGTTAGTGAAGAAGAGTAGTGGCGATGAGAAAGACATTCACCAGTTATTGTAAAATTCACGACAATTTCTTAAAGGAAAAAGAGCATGCATATAGCCAGTTAAAGAATGGTTGACGATGTTATTTTGAAGAGGGTACTCATCAATGACAGCTCGGTTGACGGTGACCGTGGAGGATATAAGTGTTCTCTTTAATGAGAAAGAGGTTCTAAGAAGACGCTACTTATCCACGAAAGAGATCTTGACTATGAGACTGTGTGTAGTGAAGAAAGTACTCTTTAATGACAGAGCCGGAGAAGGAGCTACTCACCGATGATGGTGAGGTTGACGATGGCGTTGCGCGTGGGCGAGCGGCGGAAGTCGACGCGGCAGCGGTAGGAGCCGGCGTCCGCCTCGCGCACGCTCTCGATGGCCAGGTGCGTGCCGCGCACCTCCCCGTCCTCGCCGTCCTCCTCCTCCTCCTGCTCCTCCGCGTCGCCCACGCGGAAGAAGGAGCGCCCGCCCAGGATGCGCTCGTCCGACCAGTGCGTCGCTTGTTGCTGCAGCGACCGCCCGCGAGCGTCCAGACTGGCCAGGAGAAGCATTTCTCGTCACAAGGAGAATAGTATTCCTCACAAGGATAATATTATTCATCATAAAGTTAGAATTGTTAATCACAAGAACAATATAATTCATCACAAGAAGAATATTTTTCATCACAAGGATACTATATTCATCACAAAAATAAAATTATGCATAATATTTCTATTCATGGATATTATTATTATTATTTACCACGAGGATAATATTCTTCAGTGGAATAATATAATTATCAGAAAGATAATATTCGTCACAGGGATAATATTGTTCATCAGTTGGATAAAATTATTCATCCGAACAAGAAGAATATTCATCTCAAGTGTAATATTATTTATCACAATGATAAAATTATTTGTTATAAGAAAAATATTATTTGTCATAAGGATACTATTTGTAAGAAAGATAATATTTTTCATTATTTTTTATGTCACATTACCTACAAAGTTCATGAGTGACTAATACATTCATTAAATGCAATCACAAATATGTCAAAATATCAATAGCATATTATTCTTCATATGTCTCATATTTTTAAAAAGGCTAATACTCTTCACAATGGTAATAACATTTTATCTTATGTGCAGTGTAGAGAAATTGTTTCCATACAATGCAAAGAAGCCATTTTCGATAACAAAACAAATTTTGCATGATTCTGGTAATGAAAAATATTTATTACGTGATAATGTAAATAGTAAATTACTTTATCGAAAACGTTTTCAGAATCCACATTACATATCCCAATTTTCGAAACCACATTTGCAGAAAAGAGTATGTGAGAAGATGCTTGAAGTGTTTGTAAGTAAGAAATGGAAAATATAATATGACATAAGTTTTCCAAAGAATTCAAGAAAATATGTGCTATTGTTGCATCACTAGTTTAGCTTGCGACAGATGTGCATTCGTTATCCCGGTTTTTTAAGTCAAAAATGCATTTTAGTAATAAAATATTGACTTTTAAATCTGATTTATTAATTGTTATTTATATTCGAACTAGTATAATTATGGGAGATAATGCGATATAACGAGTATTGATGTACGAGATGAACTCTTTTCCAAATTATCCTTCAACAATTCGCGATACATCGGCGTAAAAATGAGAAATATATGTAAAACCATCTGTAAATGAACCATGCAATGTGTTGCAGCAGTGCCATAAGTTTCGATAAAGACCAGTCTTACGAACTGGAAGAAGTAAACGTTCGCCAGTATTTACAAATGTCTCTTTCAGAAGTACGGAAATGTCCTGAATAATTTTTTGTACCCGAACGCGTCCATTCGAGAAAATTGATGTTTAAACAAAAATTTAAAAAATGAACAGTAAAACACTCAATTTTCTTTTTCTGTATAATTTCATGTGAAGTTAATACGTTGAAAAGTTTCATTAAAACTATATATAATTTTAATTGTTTTCTAGTAGTAATCCTTTCCCGAAAATAATCGAAATTCCCCTTGTCAATTTCATGCATGAATGTTTTATGATATATATTTTAAATATATAAAAGTGACTTCTGCGAGATTACGCCAAAAGATTTAGCATGGTTTTTCGAGCTAGTAGCTGAAATCTTTTCCATTCTTTTCTAGCCGAGTTCGCTCATTCCTTCGCAACCCACATTACTTTAATCGAAACTCCCCCAGTTTTCGCACATACGTTGTTATCGAATTAAAGTTATTAAATGTGATAACTATCTTAGTTTGCGTATTGCTTCATATATTCTTGGCAATCACATATCCTAAAACTTTTTTCTAGTTTGAACGTATGTCTATTAATAAGTTATGATAAATGTTCAAGCAAAAAAAATTACTGAATAAATATTTTGATGTGTTCTACAAACTATCAATGCTTTAAAGTATACGCAAGTATTTTCGCAAGTTTTCCTCAATGTAAAGTGTATTTGAAGAAAACTGGCATTTCATATATAACGAAAATAACAAATACAAACGAAATAGCATCTTCGGATTTATGCTCAAAGTGAAATATTTAATAAAAAACGGCATTTTTTAAATCACAGTTCCCAAATTACTTGTTCAAATAAAAATACAATTAAAAGTTTGGAAATTCACGTCGTGGATTGGAATTTTGGAAGCAAGTATGAACAAAATAATAAGTAACATAGAACATGGTGTGCAGAAGAAACAATTTAAAAAAATGTTCTATTCGTACGCAAATGTAAGCGTCGGGTGACACGTCCCGCCGCCTGGCAAAGATTCGGAGCAGAGAGCGGCTTTGCATAAAACATGGCGGTGCAGCGGTGCGGCAGAGGCCCCTGGGGCCAGAGGCTCAGACGGAGGGCGGGCGGCGGGCGGCTGGCCGGCCGGCGCGGAATGCGAGGGGGCGGCGCCTGCCGCCCTCCGCCCTCCGCCCTCCGCCCTCCGCCCTTCCGCCCTCCGCCCCCCCCTCCCGCCCTCCGCCCTCCGCCCTCGCCCTCCGCCCTCCCCCCGCCTCCGCCCTCCGCCCTCCGCCCTCGCCCCCTCCGCCCTCCGCCTCGCCTCCGCGCCTCCGTCCCTCCGCCCTCCGCACCCCTGAGTTAGCCCCGCTCGCCTCCGCCTGCTCCCCTCCGCATCCCCTCCGCTCGCCTCCGCTCCTCCGCCCTACTCGCACTCCGCCTCCGCTCGCCTCTCGTCCCGCTCCGCTCCCCTCCGCCCTCCGCCGCCTCGCCTCGCCCGCTCCGCTCGCCTCCGTCCCTCCCCTCCGCCCATCCGCCCTCCCGCCTCCGCCCTCGCTCCGCCCTCGCCTCCGCCGCTCCCTCCGCCTCCGCCCTGCCCCCGCCTCTGGCGCCCTCCGCCTCCGCCCTCGCTCCCCTCCGCGCTCCGCCCATGCCCGCCTCCGCCCTCCGCATCCGCCTCCCCTCCGCCTCCCGCCGCTCCGCCCCCCTCCGCCTCCGCCCTCCGCACCGCCCTCCGTCTCTCGCCTCGCCTCCCGTCTTCGTCCACTGCTTTCTACCCTCCGCCTCCGCCCTCCACCCTCCGCCTTCCGTTCTCCCGCCCCCGCCTCCGTCTTCCTTACACTGCTTTCTACCCTCCGCCTCTGTCATTCCCCTCTGCGCCTCCGCCCTCCACCCTCCGCCCTCCGCCCTCCGCCCTCCGCCTTCCGTCTCCCGCCCTCCGCCCTCCGTCTTCCGTCCACTGCTTTCTACCCTCCGCCCTCGGTCTTCCACCCTCCGCCCTCCGTCTTCCGTCCTGCTTTCTACCTTCCGCCCTCTACCCTCCGCCCTCTGCTCTCCTTCCTCCGCCTTCCGCCATCCGTCGTCCACTCACCACCCTCCATCTTACACTCGTCACCCTCCGTCTTCCACTCTCCGCCCTCCGTCCTCTTCCCCACGCCCTCGGTGTAGCCCTGAGCCCACCGCGGAGAGGTGGTGCATTGTACGCCCCGACGGTTGGAGGCGGTGAACGGCAGCTAAAGAGTTTCGCATTTACTCTACTGAAGACGTTTCCTAGGTTATGACGAAGGTGTATGAATAATTAATTTTATTATACTTTTGCATTTATTTAGGGAATTACGTTTGGCCTACTGCTCTAGCTGACCACAGATTATTGCCAGATGCGAATGTCTTGGAAAGAGGCGCCTTGTCTTGTCAAATTATTTCTATTCACGCATACCATACAACATGCAAAGTTATAATATATTTTCTGTGTTGTTACTACAAATAATCAATCTTATAATTATTGACGTCGGAAATATTAATGTGTCACACGTTCTTTTATTTTTAATTTCTGTGTTTCTAAAAGCTGTTTGCTGTCCTTCATGAGGTATTCAGCTGTCACTCTAAATTGTAGTCATTCTTTTTGCTTCTTTGAGGCGAATAATTAAGTAGGTAACTATTTTAAACAGAATAAAATAAAAATTCTTTGTTAGCTTACAGCAAAACCTTTATATTATTGTTAGAGTTGGGAATATTGGTTGAAGCTCAATGTTTAAAATTATAAGTCAATAATAGTAGATTTGTGTAAACTGTGAGCATTACCGTCTCAAACGCGTAAGTACTGGACTAAACAAAAGGAGCTAGAAAGACGTTTGTATCCAACATACAAACATAAATATGAGCATTTCAAAATATAATACCGAAAATATGTTACAAAATTATTTTGGGTTTTGACATTGAAGTACGAAAAAGCGAAGACCAAAAACCAGAAACATTGCCTGATGGATGTTTTTTCTATAGATGCAGAAATTGAGAACTACTGAACAAACTGTCGAGCATACCTAAACTTCTTATTTGAATTATTAGAATAAGAACATTCAATCTTGTAATTTCGATAATAAATTACAAATTGTGCCTGTTTATAGAGGCACTAACTGAAAATGTGTGCCGCGCGACAACTGCAGTGTTTGTTGTACGAAATTGTGTCTCGTGCGTGGGCAAATCTTTCTGAACGAGCTTAAAACATGGATCTAATGACAACTTGGTACCATTATAATCCTCGCCTATTTGAGCGGGAAAACTCTTCTAGACTGTCAGTCTATAGTATATCATGATTTCAAGCCTCATTGTTTATGTAAATGTTTGTTTTTCTTTTTTACAGAACTTGGTGCCTTCCATGTGAATAAATGTCATTTTGTTGTAATCACATTAGTTAGTGTGAATATTTTACGAAAGAATCCGCTCCCCACATACCATTCAAATGACACCACTGAGCTATCTTAGGGCTCTGGCTAGTGCGTGTAATTCCACTTTATATTGTTCAGACCACTTTCTATTCATCCGTGTACTTCAGACAAAATGAAATTATAGACAGAATAGATAAAAATAGATTTGATGAAAGGACTACGAAAATAGCGTACATAATCTATATCAAGCCGTACTCAGAAAAGATACAAGGCTGTTCATACATGTCACCGTAAGATTCTCCTCCGACAGCATTGAATTCCCTATACATTTAAGAAACGGAATGGTCCATGCGTGTAGCTCCAACTACAATTACATGTTGAAAGTCTAATTACCTTTGTAAGGCCATAATCACCTCAGAAACCGTTTCACATGAATCACTTGAGTACAAAAGAAAGATGTGGTAATGGACAACTCTTTTATAGCCTTTGTAACAGATACTACCGTCATCTTCATACTTGCAAATTGTTATCCGATGAAATTTTGCTAGCTCAGTGTGAAATAATAATTTGGTTTGATAGATGCTATCCGCGAGGTTCCTGTTTATGTGCCAGTAAACTGTGTATGATTAAATAATAATAATAATAATAATAATAATAATAATAATAATAATAATAATAATAATAATAATAATAGACATAACAATATCATTGCAGAGCCTGAGTATACGCCAACCGATGACATGGCCAGGAAAGAAGAGAACTTAAAGCAAAATATTCGTCCCTCAAAATCTCTCAGAAATTTGTACGGAACTTATATATTACACACTCAGTGAGGAATCCAAGCGTCTTTGAAACCTTCATTGCATCTCTCAAGATTCCTCAGATTATTTATCTCCTTTACATGCTAATAAACGAATTGATCAAATAAAGAGTTTCGCCGTGCGGAGTGAATTTCGCTCCGCTCAGCACATTTTTTACACTCCAGAACCCTCCGCCGAGTCTTGTGCCTGCACCTCGAGCCTTATTTCCACGTGGGCCGCTCCCGTTTAAAAGCAATGAGCCCGCCCTGAAAGGAAGTGTAAACCAACCCCGCCTACGCGGCGCGACTGCTTCTTGGAAGCGGAGCGCCGACGAGAGCACGAAAAGCGAGGGACGCGAGTGGGATGGGGCGAAGACGCTGGCGGAGAGAGCGAGAAGACAGAGCGAGGTGTACTCTAAGAAAGAGAGCAGAAACATGGAAAGGTGTGTGTGTGTGTGTGTGTGGGGGGGGTAAAACGAGGTAGCCACACGGGCCTGAGAAGCGATATATGGTTGAAAAATAAGTAAAGCGTATGAATAAATACGTGTGGATTTCAGAGAATAATAGGTGTTGCTTCAAGAAGCTGAACGTATTAAGATAATTGGTGTATGTGAGCTTAGCAAAACAATCCTCAATTTGATAACAGGCAATTTGACTTGCTTTTCTCGCTTTTTGCGTAGAAGTGGCGATACTTCGACGTTGGTCCATCGTGACTATCAAAAAGTCCTTGAGTTCAGCCTGCAAACGTACAATGCAGCTGTATGCATTTGAAAACGCTCAATTTCATTCGTGTTCGATTTACAGATATGTTTTAGCTGCTCAAAACCAATTTCACCTCCCTGCTCTCGCCTCGAAAACATTGGAGGAGGCGAGAGGAATTTCAGGGAGGAGTGCCTCATGTGTGGGTAGCCTCGGAGGAAGCAAGCAGAGCAAATAGAGGGAGAGCATAAGGTGGTGTGGTTGGAATATAAAATGCGGTGGGCCGGCCGTTCTAATCGGTAGTTTTCTGTGGTTACTCGGATCAACACAGCCGAGTGAGAGAACAGTACCCTAACAAACGGGCCCGGATCGCGCGCGATCTTTCCTTTTTTCCTTGTTATATCGTCTATCTTTACTTAAACATACTTACACTCACATGCAATACAGATCACACATTCGCCATGACGGGAGTGGAGTAAAACAAGAGCTGGGCGGTGTGAGACAAGGTAGTCTGGTCGTAAGACTGCGGGCAGGGGGAGCGGAGCAGAGCGGGTCGGGGCAAAGGGAATCGTAGCGGGCCGTTGCGTTGCGTTACGTTGCGTGGCGTTCCGTGGCGTGGCGTGGCGTGCGTGGCGTGGCGTGGCGTGGCGTGGCGGGGCGTGGTGTGGCGTGGCGGGAAGCGTGGCGTGGCGTGGCGTGGCAGGGCGTGGGTGGCGTGGCGTGGCGGGCAGGGCGGGCGTGGCGGAGGTGGCGTGGTGTGGCGTGGCGTGGCGTGAGTGGCGTGGCGTGGCGTGCGGGCGGGGCCGGTGCGGGGGCGTGCGGGGCGTGGCGGTGGGGGGCAGGGAGCGGCGTGGCGGAGCGTGGCGTGGTGTGCGTGGCGTGGCGTGAGTGCGTGGCGTGGTGGGCGGGCGGGGCGGGCGGGGCGTGGCGGGGCGGGGCGTGGCGTGGCGTGCGTGGCGGGCGTGGCGTGGCGTGGGGGCGTGGCGTGCGTGGCGTGGCGGGGCGGGGCGGGGGGGGCGGGGCGGGGTAGGGGCGAGGCGAGGGCGGGACGGTGCAAGTCGTGCATGGGGGTGGGCGGTGCGAGCGGTGCAATGCGGAGCGAAGGGGGGCGGGGAGGAAGCGGGAGGAAGCACGGGGGCGGGGCGAAGCGGGGTTTTTTTTTTTTTTTTTTTTTTTTTTTTTTTTTTTTTTTTTTTTTTTTTTTTTTTTTTTTTTTTTTTTTTTTTTTTTTTTTTTTTTTTTTTTTTTTTTGTGATGTGGAGCGAAGGCTGGGCACGGAGCGAGTGCGGGGTGTTGCGGAGGGGCCCGGGGCGGAACAGCAGTCGACGCGAGCGCACCTGCGCGGCGCAGTCCCTAAGTGGCCTGTTGGGCGGAACAGCGCTCCCGCGCGCCCTCGGGACCGCCTCCCCCCTCCTCCAAAAGCGCTCCGCTAAGATTCTCGTATATTCGGGCAAGGGCTTCCCACCGCTTTGCCAAGAAGCTCCCCTCGCGGCGCGCAAGATCCTTCACGCTCAGACAAGACACATGCCCCGAGGACGCAGTTTGCAGTGTTCTTCATTACTCTGTTATTGGGCGGCTGCTATCTCATATTCTCTTTGACGTGGGAGACCTACTTCGCTTTAACATGGAAATGATCTGTTTCGAAAGATGATGTGTGTTTCTACATCCTCATAGACATATATACATACAGTGTAATGTGTGTAGTGTGCAAAAAATATCTAAGCTGCCGCTAATCGATTTTGAAAATTTAACACAAATTCATATTTTATTAACTCTTAGTACTAGAATAAATGTTTTATTCAATGTCCGTCCATCCATTTATCCATTTGTCCATCTGTCATTCCATTTATATACAACAATGGCATTATAACTGTCCGTAAAATTTTCCTCAAAATAAATATCCTCTAATCAATATGCTTCCATTGTAATATCAACGATTTTGAAAATAATTTACTGCATTTTAAAGTATTTAAAAGCCACCCTGGGAGACGTTTAAAATTTCACCAATGATCTCTACAAGGTTTTTAAACAATTATGTAAGAATAGGTTGAAATACTCTTATAATGTATCGTATATGTCGTAGGCCATCTTTTTACAGTTACATCTAAATATTTGAAAATTGGAAACCTGTGGAATATTTAGAATCCTCACATTAAAAGATTTCATTGATATTAGATGTTTTCCTTCAAATGAAATTTCTTCTCTACAATAGGTTCCTTAATATATGTCATTTACTTTATTTTGTAAATAGAAGTAATTTTCTTGTAATTTGCAAAAAATATGGGCAATTTTTAAAAAAAATCTTCAAACCATTCCATCCTTTTTCTCGAAACATTTTGTATGGAGTACTAAATGAACTGGATAACATTAACACTATGGGAATCCATTCTTATGGTTTTTCAAAGTACACAAAGGTAATTGTTTTTATTTCCCTCATGCCGTTAACCTCTACTTAACGGGAGGTTTTAATACATTATTGAATTAGTGAGTACATATTATCTCTATTGAAATAAAAATTATGAAAGTATTTCTAAGAGAGTTTTTCGAAAACTCAAAACTTTTGTGTGAAAATGAGCTTAAAATTACGCATTTTCAAAAATATTTCTCAAAAATATTTTCTTAAAACAGTTTCCAAATCAAGTAAATTAGAACACACTTTTCACCAAAATGGACAAACCTACAAAAATAATGCATAAAATATGAAATTACCTTTTGAAACTTATTCTGGGTTCTAATTGAAGACTGAATTTTTTTGCTTTGAATATTGTAATTGATTAACCTATAAATGCATTTAATTGTGGATAATAAAAACAATATTATTCTCTTGGTACTTGAATTATTAAAAAAATATTAGTTTATGATTTAGGACAATGTAAAGACATAAATATATCTAAAGAAGGATCTCTGAAAAAAAATCAATATAAAACTATACCGTTTCTGAAGGAGACGATTTACTTTCCGAACTAGAAAGCCGTGCGCTATGATACCAGAAAATGACACACTCTTTCCGTCTTTGGGATAAGGTTTTTGTAAGGCGCAAAATGAGGCGTTTGAGAAAATATAGAACGCATTTTTATTTTCTTACCTTGTTACTTAAGAAGAAAAAGTATTGTAATAGTACACCGGAAATTGGCGATTTTTCGGTAGAAAACACTTATTGCTTTGCTCTGTAATAAAAAAGGGGGAAAATCTTGTTTCTGTATGTAGTAACATCTCCATCAACCTCAAGGTATCAACTTCAAGGCGTCGCAGCATCAATTAGATTGGGAAATATAATTTTTGGAGAAAATCGTCTGAATTAGAATAAGCGACGATAATTGACGATGAGATGACGGACAGACACTTGTTTTGTCACCAATCTATTTTTCTGTCTCAAGGACCCTGATAACATAGATTATGATTGCCGAACGTGTTAGAAGAAGTTATGTACTACATATCAGAAGAAGATTTATTAAATTTCTTGATACTAGGGTCCAACAATACGAGTTTTTATGTCGAAAGTATGCCTATTTCTACCGCAACATTATTTTTTATATAATACCTGGACTTATTAAGGTGAGATAAAGTAAAAATCATACTTAATTTAAGAAAAAATATAAATATCCTACAATAAAACACAATTTTACGTTTTCGAATATTTATCATTTTTTGTTATAATAAAACTTCAACTTGAGAACATATAACATGTAGCGCCAAACCCTTTATCAAACGCCTGTATTGCTATCGTAAATTAATGGCATCAGTGATCCCCTCATTTGCAAGATTGAATGACACATTCTGTAATGCCATGAAACGAGATCTGTGAATATGGACTAATAGTTCATAATTAAAGGAAATTTCTCGCTCGATAGCAACTATTGCTTCATTCAAAGCGACAGTCGCAATCGGTTATCGTGATCTCTTGTTGAGACAGAGATTCGATAGTGAATATTGCTCATATGGAAGGACTTACCATAAGGAGCAGTCTAAATACAATGCAGTTAATCAGATCGTAGGATAATTGTATCGAATTTTAAATTCTCTCTAGGGTTTGAGACCGTTATTTATATTGAACAAAGATATGTTTTTGGATTCTTGCAACCAACAAAATATCTCATTAATCCTTAGCTACTACGGTGCTACATGACCCATGATAACACAGTAGTGCGGTCTCTGAAGCCATCTGACTAAAGTAGTTTTGAAGGAACGAAAGAAGAATGAACGTTATTTCGAACACAGTGAGCAATCACAACGCATGCTAATTGTTTCTGAGATCTTACATTGTTCGTAACAGAAATGGAAGTATGCAACTTTTTTATTTTTTCTAATTAATCCCGAATAACTAGGTTATGGCATGCGAAAAACAAGAATTCACATACTCCAATTTAAAGGAAATAAGAATCATATTATTAGAGTGTGTTACAAGCTTTGAACAATATAAAAAATAAAGAATTTGCGTAAATAACCTCAATACATAAAAAATCCAACACGAGCGGTTTAAAGTCTCTATTATAGTATCGTATAACCCAATATTCATCCGGGATAATGTATTTATCATTGATATTGGTTACAATTTCATCATGCTTAGGAAGAATAACTTTCTTTAAGTTGTATTTGATAAACAATATATTATTTAGTGGCGACTTATTTAAATTTAATTGCAAAAGACGAATATTAAATGCCAACACCTTAGAGCAGTCCTTGTTTCCGATGCGAATCATCATTAACTTAATATTTTCACATAATACAACTGCCCACGTTCAAGTTGGTGAGCTCTCAATAGAAATATGTATGAGAAACAACATTTTACAATTCAGCTTGCAAAGTTAATTTCGAACTTGCCCTTTATTATAATTATGATAATATATTCTATATTTTCAGGTAATCTGATTTATAATATTGATGTAATCATATTATTTTACAAGTATCATCTAAGTGAAGTGCAGAGCAGTCGGGGTATTGGCCTATAAGCAATCATTGAATTGTCTTCAATTCGAAAACAAACAGGACACATCTCACTGAATACTCCACAAAAACAATGGCATTACTGTTAAAGAAATTACGTTAATGTTCAACTCTTTTAAAGAAATTAGTGTGACACAGAAGGGGGACATGACAGCACACCAGACTAGTTTGATTACGGAGTTCAAGGAACCCACACTGACGCCGTAACCAAGTTCGCGAATTATTGAGGACACAACATTTTCATTTTAAGGGGCTCTGTATTATGAACGTTTGCGTAATTCCTGAATAATAATAATAATAATAATAATAATAATATCTGTCGTGAGGTGAATTAACAATTGGAACTCTTATTTTACATTACATTCCAGATTTACTAAGACATACGAAACTTGTACGGAATACCAAACAAAATACGGAACAAAAACAAGTTCGAATTCTCTAAGATGGCACTGAAGTTGAAAAAAAGTTACGAGTTTACACAATGCACTTTGCCAACGGTCAAGTATCCTACAAATCATTTTCTGTCAAGAAAAATTAATAAGATATCAGTAAATATTTTACAAAATGATATCCAATAATGCTAAAACTAACTTTCCACCTTTTTTCATAGGATGGGACTGGATGATTCAAATTTCAAATTAAGGTATCTCATTGCATTTTTTTGCTTCTATAAAATGCAAATGTTATATACATTTGTGATAAATGATTCTGAAATAATTGGTTATATTATTATTATTATTATTATTATTATTATTATTACTGTTGTTGTTGTTAATAATACTTAATTTTCACGAGGAATTCTCATTTTTTCATTTGCAGATTCGGTCACTGTACTGAAAATCTTAAAGTTTTTTCAAGTGCTAAAGCAAATATCAGAAATGAAAATTTTAAATTCTCAAAGTTGTTTAAACTCTTTTTCATAGTCTCAATTGAATGTGAGTGAATATTTTGAAACATATCTTAAAATCATTTTTGATGTAAAGTTGCATAATGGTTTCTACTCGAGTTAGTTTATTTCATTTACCCTAATGTTTAATACCGAATGCTATAGTTGAAAGTAATTCGTAAAAAAACTGTTACAAGACTATTGCTAGTCAGTTGATAACAAGCATGTTTATAGTTCCCACAACTTCTATTGTGATGGCCAACAATGTAATGAAATTATAATTAAAGTAGTGGGCCCGAGCCCAATGGCCTCCTCCCCTTTAGTTGCATTCATGGTAAGTTGCAGTGTAGCACGAGGCCCCGCTGTGTACCGTTCCCTCCTGCGTCCGTCGCTCCCATTGTGCCTGTAGCTCCCTATTCACCCTTCGCGGCCCTTCGCTCGTGGGCCGGAGGCGGCGCTCAAGCCCTCAGCGCCCTTCCCGCGCCTTGGTCGCGCCATTCGGAGGCAGTCGGCCGCACTACACTGATGAAACGCCCACGCACTGTAAGCAGACGCGGTACAATTACTGGAAAACTAATTCAGAACACTTCCCAGGCCCATTGGAAGTCCGGGTGGCGTTAAACACACACTGATTCAATGATCACCAGCTGTAATCAGAAGCTTTGGACTGGTAGCGTTGCAATACTATATGCTTCTGAATTTATTACAGTTAATATCATGCAGATTCTAATTTTTTATTGTATTTTCGGCTTCTGATAAAGGTTTTTTCCCCTTTAGAGGATTTTTTTCGTCGTACCAAACAGTGTTTTTACTTTCTCGCTACAGCTCACGCAATAGAGAGTAAGTTATGTAATGCCACGTGAAACATCTGCGAATTTTCGACACAAATACTCTTATTATCGGTCTCTGGTAACGAAAAAGTGGATAAATCCAGTCGCGTGGTGGACTCTTGATACCGAAAAATCGATTGACGGCAAAACATCCGTCCGTCCGTCCGTCACGGTAGTATGAGTCGCAGCGACGATCAACGCAAGATGGGCCGCGGTTCACTACGCAGTTCACTCCGGTGCGAGCGCTGACGAAGACGTCACGTATTTCCGTGATGTTAGTGGATTTGAGTTCTGAATCAGATTTCGAAAGCGAGTTAGAGTTATAAATCTTATGTTACGTCATTTTGTTGGAGCAAAAAGAAAAAAGCAATTACATGAAGAAAAGAGACATATATTAAGACTTTGCTCTAAGAAATTTAATGATGACAATTTTAAAACTATTTTAGAGTAAACCGTGATCAGTTCAAAGAAGTGCGTGTTCTGATCAAACATGAAATTTACAGAATGGGCTGTAAAGCCACAATGCCTATTGGAACCGAAGAAAAACTAGCTACGTTTTTAAAGTAAGCCTTTATTTTCTAGTATTTTAGTTATTAATAGCCCGGATTTGTTTGCAAACGCATATATTTTTTTTAATAGTTTTATGCAAAATTATCACATTTCATTACGAATCAGCTCATTTTGAGTTTTCCTGCCAAATATTATTTTCCAGATTTTTGAATATTTGCACAGTCATCCTGCGTCACGTCACGGCGTGACGTGCGACTAGCCTAAGGCACGAAAGCAGTGATGAGCTAAGTTCAATGAGTCCCGCGTTTAAAGTCGAATATTAAAACGTATTAAAAATTTCCTTCCTTCGCAGCCCAGAACTCTTGTCAAATCTAAAATAGAAGCAATTTTAAATTTTTCCTCTTTTTAAGGTAAAATTTTAAAAAACAAAACACAAAACCATTGAATAATTTCCGTTTTGACGTCAAATGAGAAAAGGGAATTAAAACTTCCTTTAGAAATTTTCGTTTGTTGTCCAGAACTTTTGAAAGAACTATAAAACATATTTTTATTGCTAATATAATTATTTATAACAATGGAAAATTCTTAATTGGGTAATATTTCCTCTGTTTTACTTCGTTTGGCAAATGTTAATTAGAAATTTTTTCTACATTTTGTATGCTTTTCAGAATATTGTTATAGTTGTGAAAAACATGAGACATGTTAGTTGGGGTGTGTTGCTGCGTGTAAGAAAAACATTTTTTTCAGTAATTTGTTTATTTTTTCTGAATTTTGTTGAGAACTTTTTTAATATTCGAAACTCGTATAACATTTCAATATTCTATTTTTTTGTTCACACTTGGTTTTTGATTTGAAGTTTTATTTTTCGTTATAATTTTTGAATTTTTGCAACACTTTTTGACATTAATAATATTTCAACATGTGTTTTCACTTACAAATACACTATTTCAACGGCCTCAATTTTTCACTTTGAAGAGTTCTTTCCAATTATCACCCCACCATTTGATCACAACCAATACCCAAGAATTGATAATTGCTATCATTCCGTGATGTTCCTTTGAAGGCTATTTGTCAACAAAGGCAATCTGCTAAGTTTAAATTATTTTGTTAAACAATGATTTATTAAGTTTTTAACATTTTTTCTCGCCCGCAATTCGTTCGAAAAGAAAGCTTTATAATCGTGCGCTAGAAAGCGGCGAATTTTTCGAGAGAAAAATTCTCATTGCCGGGCTGTGATAACGAAAAAGTGGTTAAAAAATATTCTTCCTCTAGATAGTAAATTACTTCGTCTAATACTTGCGCAGTAATGCTTGGTTTGGGGATCGTTGGTAAAGAAAAATCGATTGACGGCAAAACATCTGACCGTAGTCAACGCATTCAGTCTATTTTATTCAAATATGATAGTTCTCTATCTATTTAAAGATAAAGAATCTGCGAAGTTGAAACAGATATTTTTGTTTCTTAAAGCACTTAACATGAAACTTTATTACATTTTCAAAATTTTCTCAAAAACTCTTCAAATTTTGTATTAAATTTTTTCTTTGATACTCTAAAAGACACTTAAAATAATTGTGCAGGTCTCATTTTCGTTCAACTCTCTGTATTTTCGAAAATTGCTTATGTTGAAAGCAATTCGAGAAAGCATGTGCCGTTATAGTAACACTAGTTTATTTATTATTTATCTGCGTTAAGGAATTGAAACTGAATTTTAATACATCAAAAACCTGTTTTCTGGTTACTTCTCAAGAAACAGGAAAGTTCATATATGCTATTTGTAAGTAGAAAAGACAAATTTCAGCATATGTATGGTATGTGTATTATAAGTTTCACCTAACTTAGCGAGCTATCTCAAACTAATATCATACCATAACGTTCTTAAGTACATGAAACCTCCCCGTGAAACTGTTGCTTGTCGCTCTCCGCTAACTGCATTGGCTTCTCCACATGCATTCTGTAGGGCTGGCATTCAGCCTCTCCTGCCCATTGCACTGCCTTCTCTGTGCGCGCGCCTCCCCCTCCCCCGCCCCTCGTCCAGCGCCTGGGGAGACACCTAAGCGCTCTTGAACGACGCGCCCACGCGGAAAGTCCCCTCCCCCTCCCTTGGCCTCCCCCACTCCACGCCCCCGCGCCGCCATGTACTTGAGCGTGTTAATTTTGGGCCGGCCATTACCTCAATGACCGCGTGCCCCGCGATGGGCATCTGACTGGCGCCCGCGAATTCCATTACCCGGCAGTTGCTGAATGCCTGCTAATTATATAACGCCGTCTCTGATGTTTCCGACGCGGAGGACGCAGGATGGAGTTCAAAGATCCTTTAACCTAGTTACAAGAGACTTGTACACTGTATTTGGGTAGTGAATAATTGTCAGCCTAGTACTGATGGGAATTGACTGAGTTTGAGGTGAAGGATGACTTCCAAGTTTTGAAAGACAATGAGTACATCGAGAAAATCAATACATTAAACACAATAATATATATTGGAAGGCATGAAATTGAATTTATAGGTACGATATTTTTATGAAAATATGTGGGTTTCATTTTTTTAAGAATATTTACTTCTTTGAAAATTAAAGTGATTTTGTGAACAAATTGAAAAGTTCCAATTACACAAAAAGTAATGTCGACCTGCAAATATGCATTTAATAATAGTAAATCTAAATCTGATCGAAAAATAATGAAGTAGAATTCTAAAACGTTGCATTCACTGCATATAATTGCTATTTATTAGCATTCCATAAGTAGTTATGTATATTGATTCTGAAATTCAAAAGTTATAATTACTCAAAAACTGTAATTTCTAAAAATAAAATGTTAATTAAAAAATAATTCAGTTTTTGCAAATCACCAATTCCACTATCAAACAGAAAAATAGCTTTAAAGTAATTACATTTTGTGAAGAATGGATACAGTAAAATTCAACGAAATTTTTCAAATACAATATTGTAATTTTTATGCTCATTAATCTCAAATTAAGTTTTGTACATCAATATAAAACGTAAATAATACATCCGATCATTGGCAATACGTGCTTATTATGGAATAATTAAAACCTTGGCAGTGTTATATTTGTAAGCTGGTTTGCAACATATATTTTGAATAGAGTTGAAGCAGATATCTTTTTCATGAAATACATTGCAACAAATATTATTTATGAACAAATTAAACCATTATTTGTTAAAAAGCCTGTGATATTACAGCTTTCTTCACAAAAATGTTTTAAAATGTAAATATGCCTGTTATATCCTTGCCTCAAATTTTACTACCTACTTTTAAAATGCTCTACAAAACAGCATTAATGGTTCATTAACCCTCGGCTGAAGACAAAATAACTTAGCTGTGGAATATGCTCAGGGCAAAGTAATGACCTACGCAATTAGCTTTGTTTTCTTCAAGAATTAGCGGCACAGCAGAGAAGGCGCAGGTTCTCAAACATCCCACGACGCGCATGGCGAACGTAAAACAACGTAATTTCACAATGCGCACGGCTCCTATTGACCCTGTGCTCGCCTGACGAGCGTAGAACAGTGTTTTCCGCCGCACTAGCAAACATGCATTTCAGGTTGCGAGAGCGGTTCTCCGCGCTCTGTCAACAAACTCGTCGCACGCTTTTTCGCCGTGGTGTCGCCACTCCCGGCTGCGACTCCCCCTGTCGCCTCTGCTGTCGCCACCTCCCTCATCACGACTCCCTTTGCCCCATCGCCTCCACCCCCACGGACTACGTCACCTGCGCCCCGACCTCCGCCGCCCGCCACCCCCACGCCTTCACCGTCACAGTCCCCGCCGACCCTCACGCTGCTTTCATGTCCCAAGTTGCCCTGACCTCCACGCCACCATCTCCCCCCTCCCACTCTTCTATCCCGCATCTCCTGTCCTCAACGTTGGCTCCATCATAACGTTCTCGTTTACCGCACCATTCTAGTCGTCCACGTCTATCGATCCCGTCCACGACTATCGATCCCGTCCACGTCTCTCTTACCCTCCACGCCACTCTTATCCTCCACGCCACTCTCACCCTCCACGCCAGTCTCATCCTCCACGCCACTCTCATCCTCCACTCCACTCTCACTTAACCTCTCGACACACCCTCCACGACACTCACACCCTCCACGCCACTCACACCCTCCACGCTACCCTCACCCTCCCGACACTCTCACCGTACACGTCACTCTCAGCCTCTACGCCACTCACCCTCCTCACCACTCTTATCATTCACGCCACCTCTGCCCTGTACACTGTGATCATCCTCCACGGCACTCTCATCCTCCGTACCACTCACAACCTCCACTCCACTCTCATCCTCCACGCCACCCCCATCCCCAACCAGTGACCATTCTCCAAGCCTCTCTCACTCTCCGCGGCACCCCTGTCCTCCACGCCACTCACGTCGTCCACGGTTGCCACATCCTTCACGACACTCTCGTCCTTCCAAACACCCTCACCCTCCACGCATGCACCATAGAGTTAATCGCACCTCCACTGCCCGCCACAATGACCACCGTATCCACCGCCGCCTGAGCCGTTGTTACTTCCGTCGTCCCTTGGCACGTCGCGTGTGAGGCTTCCGCGCCGCCTGCTCCACCTGTGAGCTCATGCGAGCGCTCGCTGAGCACGCCTGCGCCACCTCGCTCCTCTTTGCCGCCCGCTGCTCTAGAAGGCTCGTCGCCGCAGGCCCGTCTCCCCCGCGTTGACACTCCCCCGCGCCCTCTGCCATTCGGCAGCCGCCACCCGCCGCGCCCTCTTCCCCTGTCAGATTCCCCAACGTGAGGTAACCACAGTATATGTATTATACAGACGCATGGCCATGTTAAACTCCCTATGACGACGTCATAATTCGTCATGACGACCCCCTATGACGACGTCATAGAACATTTAACGTGTCAGCGACTCAGCGATTAAGGAATATTATGGCGCCTTACCATTCGTAATGACGAATCTAACCAAAAGAGAATATTTTTAAATATATTATAATTTCCTTTACCATATAACTAAAACAACATGTGAATTGGAAGTCTTCAACACATTTAAAGAAAGAGATGGTTTAAATCTAATGAATGTTGTCCATTATAGTGAATAGGGAAATCATGAGCAAGAGCAAGTTTCTATACTTTTCATGAAAAAATATAGAAATGTAAATATGGGTGTCTAGAAGGTAATAACAAATCTGTTACAAGGTAGTAACAAATGTCCGTCTTTCCTTTCTAGGCCTGTTGGCCAAGTGGAAACAACAACACCCAGGGTTCTTTCCTTCATTTAATTTGCAGAACAGTGAGCCCCTTTGGTTCGACATACTTATTGTTGTTGACTGGAAAATATAAACATTCATTTGGTGCGTATCAATTATTTTCCGATACATATCAAATGTATTGTTAAAACTTTAGTTCTACGTAATTTACGAGTTATTTAATGACTTACCCTTGAAGTGCTAGGAATATAAAATCACAAGGTCGATACACAAGATGAATTATTTTTTTAATCAGCTCTTAAAAGCAGTTTCACCAAACAAAATCCGTATACTTCAGTAGCAGCTCTCTGTAGTTTTACTTTATCACCAGAGGATTGCTAGCTATATGCTTGCCCATTCTTAACTAGCCCCAAAACGGTCTGAGATGCCTTTCTGTATTGAAATGTAAACTGTGAGGTAAACAAGAAACAGTTTAATGCCGTCAGAAATGTATTTCTCATGATTTCCTCCATCGAACATGCTTATGTGTCAATCGGACATTTTGGCGATACTTAGGAAAATGTGTCATCTCTTCAATCACACATTAAAAATGTATGGCTCCTGCTATGATCTGTACAGTAATATTCTCATATTAATCGAAAGAATAGACTACTCACTAGAAAAGTCATATTGCCGTTGTATTTAAATTAGAGAAATCATTTGCTTTTTGTTCGCCAAATGCTGAGATGCAAAGTTCGCTTAATTCAGCGTTACCATTTCACTAAAAAATGTAAACTTCTCATACGAATCACATGCAGCATTTCAAGTTTCATTGTTTACAAAATATTTCAATACAAATAATAAAGATGCTGGAAAAATTAGTAGATTTTTTCACATGAGGCGTAATAAAGGATACAAGCCAAAATATGTAGTTTATTTTCTGTAGCTAACAGATTACATTACACAGGAACAAATACGAGTACTTCTTACCAGGTTTGGCCAAATCACTTTGATACCTTTGTTCATAATTAAACTTAAGATAGTCAAGAACAAAAATAAGGTTTCCGGAGCTCAAGGCAGCATGCGTATAAAAGCACTTCATCCCCATTAGCCATTCAGGAGGTATCAACATGTGTGAAGAATCATGAGAGTATGTCAATAATAGCTTTTTTTACAGTGACAACGTTTCAGACATTTTCGCCCTGGTTTATGGCTATGAATACACAATGTACAAGATAGTAAGTATAACTATTATAAATATCATAAATATACAAGTGTGACCTCTGTCACCTCCGTCAAGCTGCAACCCCCACTTCTTCGAAATTCAAAATTAACTAGCCTATAATTTTGTACTAATATGTACTAATTTTCTACACAAAATTAAAAATTTTGTACTCGACTATAAACAATAAAAAAACCACATCCAAAGTGGGGGTGCTAGCTTGACGTTAGGTTAGCACCCCCACTTCTCATAAATTGAAAAACAACTAGCCTAACATTATCTACTAATTATGTACTAATTTTCTACCACAATTAAAAATTTTGTACTCAACTATAAACAATTAAAAACCGGGGTGCCAATGAAGCGACTTGT